>OV050032.1:194600570-195243194 GCA_920105625.2 Clusia tigrina
ACATAAAGTACAAATAACATATAAATCATAGAAAACTAATGAATCATAGAACAAAATAAATAAATCATAAGCAACAAAAGAATTTTGCAAAGAAACAATTTTTATTATACAAATTAATGTGTTTGTATGAGTAATAACTAACCACGGGGCCGTCATAAGCACACTTGACTTATCTGGCCTACAGTGACGTCACGCTACAGTTGCGATTTTGATAAGTGTACTCAGCACGACCATTAGCGAATATTTTGTGAAACTATAAACTATAAAAATAGGATCTGAATGTAAGAAAACAAAAAGCAGGAACATCAGCAAATGCTTCAGTATTCATCATTTTCAAAAGGATGATAGGGATGTCCTGCGGCACTGTGAAAGGAAAACAAAAAGCATATTAAAATAATATATTAAAGATGCTGATGAAATCAAAAAGAGAAACACAACAAAAGCCCACACTTGGGGCACTACAAAGAGTAAAGAGGGCTTCAACTTGGTTTGTTGGAGATTAGATTACAGTAGTAGGATATGAGGATGTGGGCAAGTGTCAAACTAGCAACTACATTTTTATACTATATAAAGAAAGTAAATTAAATACATTTTTGCTCTGAAGGAAGTGCAAAATCTACAAATATTCAATACATTCGTTATCCAGGCAGCATGCGCTGATAACAAAATTTGAAGTTCTACCAAAGCAATGCTTGCGCAAATATTAAAAACAACAACAAAAATAATGTTGAGGGTGGTAGAGAGGGGGGGAGGGGTTTTAGAAAAGCTAGACGTATAAAAAGAAAATGTTAAGGATTTGGAACTATCAACAGTGTAAAAGTTAAAAATCGGAGCAATCTCTATAGCCACCTGGGAACTTATTAACATTCCGTATTGAATGGGTAATGCTCTGTGAGCAGTCTCGCTCTTTGGAAGATAACAAAAACAAAATATTTATAAACATAAAACTAAATATATAAAATAAGTATAGAGTTGGAAAGCACCTCGCAATTGGCACGAAGCGTCCATTGCAATCGAACGAATCGATGGTGGCCACATCGTCGGCCGTTAACTCGAAGCCAAACACATCAAAGTTGCTGGCAATGCGTCCCTTGTTCACCGACTTGGGGATGACCACGTTGCCACGCTGTATCTGGTAGCGTATCAATATCTGAACGGCAGTCTTCTTATAGCGATCGGCTATTTCCACAATCTAAGAAAACGTAACAGGATTGTATTAAGTATAAAACTAAACAATAAAATATGATTGCCCCCATCCTCCTCCTCGCTCACCATAGGATCGTCGAGCAAAACGGGATCGCCGGCCTTGGCCCATGGGCGATTGGGTGGTCCCAATGGACTGTAAGCCGTAACGATAATGTTGTTTTCCTTGCAAAAAGCAATGAGCTTGGTCTGTGTCAAGTACGGATGACATTCGACTTGATTGTTAGCCGGCGGAATGGTTGCTTTGGCCAACACCCGTTTCAATTTGACTCTTGTTGAAATTGGAGACGCCAATCGATTTAACCAGACCAGCTTCAACGAGCTTCTCCAACTCAGCCCAGGTGTCTACGTAGTCTACATCAGAGTACAAAATTTTGCCATTGTCGTCGGACGGGAAGAGATCCCCATCTTCCTTGTAGCCCATCGGCCAGTGGATTAAGTACATGTCAATGTACTTAAGACCCAAGTTCTTCAAAGAAGTCTCGCAAGCGCCACGCACCAAGTCGGGGACGATGGAAAGTGTTCCACAATTTGCTGGTCACAAAAAGATCCTCGCTGAATAAAAACGAAAAAAAGTATAAATTAATAAATAAATAGTTTTTTTTTTTATTTTATAAGTTACCGTTTCACTACACCCTCTCCAATCTTGGTGGCAATACCGTCACCCCACCTCGTGCTCGTTTTGATAAACATGAGCGCAGTCAATGTGGGCGATAGCCAATATCGATGGCATCTTTTACTGCCTGAGCAACCTCACCCTTGGGACTCTGGAAGAACGGAAAGCGAACGTGAGCGTTAATTAAAGCACGAAAACAACAAATGCAGCTGTGAATTTGCAACTTGTAAATAATGCGAAACTAAAAGATAATGGTAATTAGAACATTGTTGTTGGCTCAAGAGCACTCTGCAGTTGTGTGTTAATTATTACAAAGCTCCGGGTCGGAACCAAATTAGAGCGAGCATTTATAGAGAATTATGACACCAATTTGAAGAAAAACGAAACGAGCATTCCAGTTGTGATACATACAATAATGGTGCATCCTAAAAGTAGGCTTCAGCTATTTGATGGAATTAGATTTCCAGATTCATCCGGAAATGTTGCGACACAAAGAAGTTAATCCCTACTTTTAGAGTGCTGCATTATCGGGGATTAAGCCCTTTAAACACTGCAACTATTATCATAGATTGATTGTTTCTTCAATTGTTTGCCAGGCACATGTGGCATTATAATATACAGGTTCATATGCGTTGGCGATCAGCTCTTAGGATAAGGAAATTATTTATATTGTTCCAGGTATATATTGACGAATCTTATGCATTATCGACTCAAGTAGGATAAATACAATGAGAAGACATTGTAAATGAGAAAAAGGATACCTTTACTACAAAGTTCTGGAATTAATAGCATAACCACCCACTCAGTTAGATTCTCAAACATTGCACAAACATCCCAGAACTTCAGTGGATGCGGCATGAAGCCCAAGGACTCCACATACATACGAATACATACGCATAGTTTCTTTCGATTAGATTAAGATAGTAAAACTGTGCAAATTTTCAAGCGCCCACTTTCAATAATCACCGACTAATGATTTTATTCTGACTATAATGATAATCCCAAAGAAAGGCAGGAAATTAAAATATATATAAAAATTATAAAACAAGCAAAACTATTATAAAAACACAATGGAATTTAAAAGAAACCAGAATTCAATAAAAATAAACAAAATTCAAATAAAAAACAACAAAAATAAAAATCGAAGAAAAATATTACAAAAACAACACCATAAAATTGTAATAGAAAGAAAATTGAAAATAAAAAGAGAATAATAATAATAAAGAAAATTAAAATTTAAGAAAATTTAAAATAAAAATGAAGAAAATTCAAAATAAAAATAATAAAAATTTTAAATAAAATTAAAGAAAATTTAAAATAAAAATGAAGAAAAATTTAAATTAAAGAAAAACCATGATAAAAATATTGAAAAATATAATAAAAATCAAAAAATACACAGAAAAAGGACATAAGAAAAATAATAAAAATTTTATAGTATACCAACAAAAAAAGCAATCGGGAGGGGGGAGGTGTGGCTATCACTCATCTCATCTATTAGCTTAAAAAACATAACCAAAACTTTGTGAAGGGGTGAAAAGTGAAGACAACAGATTTAATTATAATTAATTTGGGTTCAACCACAGTATTTTTATATTTAATTTCACTTTGGAGGACGGGAATGAATCCTACAAAATGCCGGGATATTACAATGTGGTGAGCTGGAAAGCTCCCACTTCTGTGCCAATCGAGTGTCTGGTCTGGTCTGCAATATTCGATGTCGCTCAGGTGTGGCGGCAAAATAACTCTCTGGTGGCAGTTTTGAAGCATTGTTCAATCCAATTGGAATGGCGAAATTAAATTCTATGCTAAGAGCTTTGAAGCTGTTGTGATTAAATTGGAATATTAACTTCCAAGATATAATTCACTTTTCAAAATGGAGTCTGCCCCAAAAATACTCAAGAAACCCACGCTGAAGAGTCTTCAATACACAACCCATAGATTTGATTGGATTGATAATAATCATCATAATCATTACCTATTTACCGTTTGAACAAAATCAAAATATGTTTTCAAATGATCTTTCATATACTAAAAAACTGGATTAATAGAAGAATAATTGAAATATGACAAAAATAGTAAAAAAACCCCCTTATTTTCCTTGACTACATACATGCACACACATATATACATATATGAACAGCAATCAAATTTATAAATTTTAATAACAGAAAATTAAATCAAATCAATATCAAAAAATAATTCTTAATCGCCCAAACCCGCCACTAGCGTCCAAAACAGAAGCACAGAGCAGAGCTCCCATGGAAACGTGATTTAAATGAGCCGTTATTTCAAAACTTTAAATGCACATATTAATACACACAATTAGTCGCCCGCAATTGGACACTATCACTCTAGCGCGATAATAAAATGTCCATTCAAATCGTTGTAAAAAGAACATTATTACTGTACAAAGTTTTTTCATTGATATCCAAAATTGTACTTACACCCCAGGTTCCCAATCCCAAAACGGGCATTTGTTTGCCATTGTTTAAATCAACATTAGGTACAGCCATCATCTAAAGGAATTCTAGTTTTAAACGTAGCGTTGATGAATGAATCGGAATCTTTGTTAACTGTAAATAATATTCAACTAAATCCGATATTTGCACAGCACTTCAAACTATTGTCACCGACCACAGCAGAGAAAAGAATAACTAACTCGACAACCAAACGAAAAGACTGGGCCGGTTCCACAGCCGCTTGATGCAATACACCTTGTATATCCACCCTTGTATATCCACCTTTCACAGCTGTTGCAGCTTTTATAGCTTTTTCATTTATTAGAGGCCGGCATCAGAGATGCCACACGCAGCGGAATTCTCCAACCATTGATTGCCCTTTATTAAGAGAACAATTTCACGAATTTAATTTGGTAGCACTGGTCGAGTGGTAGCTAGTGTAGTTTGAAGGCCCGTATACTATAAAAGGCCTGTATACAATAACGTGAGAGCCAGAGACGAGGGCTAGACCGAGTTTTGAACTATCTCGCATTCTAATTTACAATAAACAAAGTGCGAGCCATATTTACACAACAGCAAAAAATACTGAAAAACTATTTAAAAAAAACTAAATGTTTTAAAAAATTTTATTAAATAAAATAAACGCCGGTGCCACAAACAGCAAAACGGAAATAAACAAATGCGTATTACAAAACGGTTGATTACTATGACAAATTGTCTCGTACGAAAGTGCGAGGAATTTCTAATTTTTTAGAAATGTTTCGTCTCGTCGTATCGAATCACGCATTATTGTATATTGCCACATACCATCCTTTGGTACAAATTGTTTTTGACATCTCGTCCGAGACTCGGTCTAACTCTCGTCTCGGGTCTCTCTCGTTATTGTATACGGCCCTTGAGTAGTGACAAATCAAAGTTTAGTAAATTCTCGAAATTTTTCTAAAAATAATTTGAGGAATGTTGAGAAAAAAATGACCAAAAACAAACGTAATGAAGAAAAACAAGTTTTTATCAGTAATGATTGCTACAAAATGTAATTAAACAAAAACAAAAAAGAATGTTTTAGTCACTATTGGCATTTTTTGCTGCAAAATATTTCAAAAAATATTTCCCAAATATAAACTTTTAATTTCATTCTTCCATAATCAGAAAAATGTATGCCTTTGTATTATTTGGTATTTTGTAGATTTGAATTTTTAATTACACAAATTTCGCATAAGAAAATATAAAAAAAATAAAAAAATGGTTTTAATTGATAAACAATAACTCTGTGTATATACAGCAGAGTGGCAACACTGTTGAGAATTGATGGTCCATCTGTTAACTTCTTTGCACAGCATATGATGAACACACTGTTAACTTAAATATATGCTTATTAACATACCTGTAATCATTTTTATTGTATGGAAAGAAGTGGTTAACAGTGGCATTAGTACATATTTATTTTATTTAAATTTTTCATTTAATTTAGAATTATATTACTTTCTAGTTATAGCTGGAGACCATTGTTGATATTTCTGCTATACATATAATTATTTATAAATACTTTCTAGAAAAGTTGCAAATCAATATTGAAAGTCAATTAGATAAAAAATACCTGCATAATGCGTTTAGTCTCAATATTTATATTGTCCAATGATTGGTGAATTTTTATTTTTAAAACAACCAAATACGTGTATTAAATTACAGTAGCAATTGCGTATCCAAATTGATATTTCGAGTCAGATATGATATCCTCAAATTGGGCATAATCTCTTTGATTTGTAATTACCTATTATAATAAATACAAAATCATGGAGATGAAATATCGTATAAATGCAATAATAAATTTTTTTTTTCTAGAGTATAATAGCAGAGATTATAAAAAAAGGGGATATATTGTCGGAGTATAGTGTAAATATTGTAATATGCTGTGGGAAAAAACACCTTCAATGAAATCTGCAAAGAAAAGTTGAAATTTCACTTTTTGCAGAGAAAACAATTTCTTTGTTGGGGAGAGACTTGATTCTGGTTCGGAGAGACTTGATTCTGGTAAGTGGATCGATCATATAATAAGTGACACCTTTATCAAATTGTTTTCAAGACCGCATTTACAAAACTACCTTCTAATTTTTTATTTATGAGAACATATTGTTAAGTTGTAAAGTATGCTACACTTTGAAATTGTTGCCGATTATCCGAAATATTTATAGATCTATTAATTTCCGAATAAACTACTCACAAAAAACTTATGATACTGTTAGCAATTCTTATTAAATAAGGAGGCTTCTTCGAGAGACAAATCTATAAATAAATTTGAACAGAAATTTTGTTCAGAAATGACCACATGCAATAATTTTAACACATTTAAAATATTTATAAATTATAAGGACTAAGCTTATACGACAGAGTTCTGGGTATGACCAGAGAATTCTCTGGTATAACTAATTAAACCAACGCTGGACTCAATCCCAAGAATGATAAAATAGATTCTATCATTCTCAGTTGTAAATTGTTAAATCTTTCAAATAAGCAGATATAGCACAAATTGTTCAATTATTTGTAAAAATTTATTTCGGTATCATAAGAAACATATAGAACATTGGAGCCTTCTAATGAATTTGCTCTAGCATTGTCATAATAATAATGAACCTATAATGGCACATAAAAATGTGAAAATTATAAATCGTTAATTGAAAAATAACAGTAATGCTATATAATGTTGCACAACGCTGCAATTTCCTAATTCACAGTGTGAATTCGTATGCCATTTCAACTCCTGATGTTCCTATTTTATCTTTAGCTACTCCTTAGTTTAATTCCATAATGTGTTATAGAAAAAATACAATTGAATAATATACAAGGTGTCTAGGTACCTCAGAACATAATGAATTCGTATCATTTTATAACTATCCGAGTTCAATTTATTACTTGTAAGAAATGATTACCAAATAATACAAAGGCATACATTTTTCTGATTATGGAAGAATGAAATTAAAAGTTTATATTTGGGAAATATTTTTTGAAATATTTTGCAGCAAAAAATGCCAATAGTGACTAAAACATTCTTTTTTGTTTTTGTTTAATTACATTTTGTAGCAATCATTACTGATAAAAACTTGTTTTTCTTCATTACGTTTGTTTTTGGTCATTTTTTTCTCAACATTCCTCAAATTATTTTTAGAAAAATTTCGAGAATTTACTAAAATTTGGTTTGTTACTACTCAAGGGCCAGAGCCCGAGACGAGATCCAGACTGAGTCTCGAACGAGATGTCAAAAACAATTTGTACCAAAGGATGGTATGTGGCAATATACAATAATGCGTGATTCGATACGACGAGACGAAACATTTCTAAAAAATTAGAAATTCCTCGCACTTTCGTCCGAGACAATTTGTCAAAGTAATCAACCGTTTTGTAATACGCATTTGTTTATTTCCGTTTTGCTGTTTGTGGCACCGCGTTTATTTTATTTAATAAACAATTTCAAAAATTTAGTTTTTAATAGTTTTTCAGTATTTTTGCTGTTGTGTAAATATGGCTCGCACTTTGTTTATTGTAAATTAGAATGCGAGATAGTTCAAAACTCGGTCTAGCCCTCGTCTCTGGCTCTCACGTTATTGTATACATTCCTTTATAGTACACGGGCCTTCAAACTACACTAGCTACCACTCGACCAGTGCTACCAAATTAAATTCGTGAAATTGTTCTCTAATAAAAGGGCAATCAATGGTTGGAGAATTCCGCTGCATGTGGCATCTCTGATGCCGGCCTCTAATAAATGAAAAAGCTATAAAAGCTGCAACAGCTGTGAAAGGTGGATATACAAGGTGGATATACAAGGTGTATTGCATCAAGCGGCTGTGGAGCCGGCCCAGTCTTTTCGTTCGGTTGTCGAGTTAGTTATTTTTTTCTCTGCTGTGGTCGGTGACAATAGTTTGAAGTGCTGTGCAAATATCGGATTTAGTTGAATATTATTTACAGTTAACAAAGATTCCGATTCATTCATCAACGCTACGTTTAAAACTAGAATTCCTTTAGATGATGGCTGTACCTAATGTTATTTTAAACAATGGCAAACAAATGCCCGTTTTGGGATTGGGAACCTGGGGTGTAAGTACAATTTTGGATATCAATGAAAAAACTTAGTACAGTAATAATGTTCTTTTTACAACGATTTGAATGGAAATTTTATTATCGCGCTAGAGTGATAGTGTCCAATTGCGGGCGACCAATTGTGTGTATGAATATGTGCATTTAAAGTTTTGAAATAACGGCTCATTTAAATCACGTTTCCATGGGAGCTCTGCTCTGTGCTTCTGTTTTGGACGCTAGTGGCGGGTTTGGGCGATTAAGAATTATTTTTTGATATTGATTTGATTTAATTTTCTGTTATTAAAATTTATAAATTTGATTGCTTTTCATATATATATGTGTGTACATGTATGTAGTTAAGGAAAATAAGGGTTTTTTTTTACTATTTTTGTCATATTTCAATTATTCTTCTATTAATCCAGTTTTTAGTATATAGAAGATCATTTGAAAACATATTTTGATTTTGTTCAAACGGTAAATAGGTAATGATTATGATGATTATTATCAATCCAATCAAATCTATCGGTTGTGTATTGAAGACTCTTCAGCGTGGGTTTCTTGAGTAATTTTGGGCAGACTCCATTTTGAAAAGTGAATTATATCTTGGAAGTTAATATTCCAATTTAATCACAACAGCTTCAAAGCTCTTAGCATAGAATTTAATTTCGCCATTCCAATTGGATTGAAGAATGCTTCAAAACTGCCAGCAGAGAGTTATTTCGCCGCCACACCTGAGCGACATCGAATATTGCAGACCAGACCAGACACTTTCTATTGGCACAGAAGTGGGAGCTTTCCAGCTCACCACATTGTAATACCCCGGCATTTTGTAGGATTCATTCCCGTCCTCCAAAGCGAAATAAAATATAAAAATACTGTGGTTGAACCCAAATTAATTATAATTAAATCTGTTGTCTTCACTTTTCACCCTTCACAAAGTTTTGTTATGTTTTTTAAGCTAATAGATGAGATGAGTGATAGCCACACCTCCCCCCTCCGATTGCTTTTTTTGTTGGTATACTATAAAATTTTTATTATTTTTCTTATGGTCCTTTTTCTGTGTATTTTTTGATTTTTATTATATTTTTCAATATTTTTATCATGGTTTTTCTTTAATTTAAATTTTCTTCATTTTTATTTTAAATTTTCTTTAATTTTATTTAAAATTTTCATTATTTATATTTTGAATTTTCTTCATTTTTATTTTAAATTTTCTTAAATTTTAATTTTCTTTATTATTATTATTCTCTTTTTATTTTCAATTTTCTTTCTATTACAATTTTATGGTGTTGTTTTTGTAATATTTTTCTTCGATTTTTATTTTTGTTGTTTTTATTTGAATTTTGTTTATTTTAATTTTAATTCTGGTTTCTTTTAAATTCCATTGTGTTTTTATAATAGTTTTGCTTGTTTTATAATTTTTATATATATTTAATTTCCTGCCTTTCTTTGGGGTTATCATTATAGTCAGAATAAAATCGTTGGTCGGTGATTATTGAAAGTGGGCGCTTGAAAATTTGCACAGTTT
Organism: Clusia tigrina; assembly: GCA_920105625.2. Classification (NCBI taxonomy): domain Eukaryota; kingdom Metazoa; phylum Arthropoda; class Insecta; order Diptera; family Clusiidae; genus Clusia; species Clusia tigrina. The sequence goes on from OV050032.1 coordinate 194,610,451, forward strand.
ACTATCTTAATCTAATCGAAAGAAACTATGCGTATGTATTCGTATGTATGTGGAGTCCTTGGGCTTCATGCCGCATCCACTGAAGTTCTGGGATGTTTGTGCAATGTTTGAGAATCTAACTGAGTGGGTGGTTATGCTATTAATTCCAGAACTTTGTAGTAAAGGTATCCTTTTTCTCATTTTACAATGTCTTCTTATTGTATTTATCCTACTTGAGTCGATAATGCATAAGATTCGTCAATATATACCTGGAACAATATAAATAATTTCCTTATCCTAAGAGCTGATCGCCAACGCATATGAACCTGTATATTATAATGCCACATGTGCCTGCAAACAATTGAAGAAACAATCAATCTATGATAATAGTTGCAGTGTTTAATGGGCTTAATCCCCGATAATGCAGCACCCTAAAAGTAGGGATTAACTTCTTTGTGTCGCAACATTTCCGGATGAATCTGGAAATCTAATTCCATCAAATAGCTGAAGCCTACTTTTAGGATGCACCATTATTGTATGTATCACACCTGGAATGCTCGTTTCGTTTTTCTTCAAATTGGTGTCATAATTCTCTATAAATGTTCGCTCTAATTTGGTTCCGACCCGGAGCTTTGTAATAATTAACACACAACTGCAGAGTGCTCTTGAGCCAACAACAATGTTCTAATTACCATTATCTTTTAGTTTCGCATTATTTACAAATTGCAAATTCACAGCTGCATTTGTTGTTTTCGTGCTTTAATTAACGCTCACGTTCGCTTTCCGTTCTTCCAGAGTCCCAAGGGTGAGGTTGCTCAGGCAGTAAAAGATGCCATCGATATTGGCTATCGCCACATTGACTGCGCTCATGTTTATCAAAACGAGCACGAGGTGGGTGACGGTATTGCCACCAAGATTGGAGAGGGTGTAGTGAAACGGTAACTTATAAAATAAAAAAAAACTATTTATTTATTAATTTATACTTTTTTTTGGTTTTATTCAGCGAGGATCTTTTTGTGACCAGCAAATTGTGGAACACTTTCCATCGTCCCGACTTGGTGCGTGGCGCTTGCGAGACTTCTTTGAAGAACTTGGGTCTTAAGTACATTGACATGTACTTAATCCACTGGCCGATGGGCTACAAGGAAGATGGGGACCTCTTCCCGTCCGACGACAATGGCAAAACTTTGTACTCTGATGTAGACTACGTAGACACCTGGGCTGAGTTGGAGAAGCTCGTTGAAGCTGGTCTGGTTAAATCGATTGGCGTCTCCAATTTCAACAAGAGTCAAATTGAACGGGTGTTGGCCAAAGCAACCATTCCGCCGGCTAACAATCAAGTCGAATGTCATCCGTACTTGACACAGACCAAGCTCATTGCTTTTTGCAAGGAAAACAACATTATCGTTACGGCTTACAGTCCATTGGGATCACCCAATCGCCCATGGGCCAAGGCCGGCGATCCCGTTTTGCTCGACGATCCTATGGTGAGCGAGGAGGAGGGGGGAATCATATTTCATTGTTTAGTTTTATACTTAATACAATCCTGTTACGTTTTCTTAGCTTGTGGAAATAGCCGATCGCTATAAGAAGACTGCCGCTCAGATATTGATACGCTACCAGATACAGCGTGGCAACGTGGTCATCCCCAAGTCGGTGAACAAGGGACGCATTGCCAGCAACTTTGATGTGTTTGGCTTCGAGTTAACGGCCGACGATGTGGCCACCATCGATTCGTTCGATTGCAATGGACGCTTCGTGCCAATTGCGAGGTGCTTTCCTACTCTATACTTATTTTATATATTTAGTTTTATGTTTATAAATATTTTGTTTTTGTTGTCTTCCAAACAGCGAGACTGCTCACGAGCATTACCCATTCAATACGGAATATTAATAAGTTCCCAGGTGGCTATAGAGATTGCTCCGATTTTTAACTTTTACACTGTTGATAGTTCCAAATCCTTAACATTTTCTTTTTATACGTCTAGCTTTCTAAAACCCCTCCCCCTCTCTCCCATCTTAACATTATTTTTGTTGTGGTTTTTAATATTTTCGCACGCATTGCTTTGGTAGAACTTCAAATTTTGTTATCAGCGCATGCTGCCTGGATAAGAATGTATTGAATATTTGTAGAATTTGCACTTCCTTCAGAGCAAAAATGTATTTAATTTACTTTCTTTATATAGTATAAAAATGTAGTTGCTAGTTTGACACTTGCCCACATCCTCGTATCCTACTACTGTAATCTACTCTCCAACAAACCAAGTTGAAGCCCTCTTTACTCTTTGTAGTGCCCCAAGTGTGGGCTTTTGTTGTGTTTCTCTTTTTGATTTCATCAGCATCTTTAATATGTTATTTTAATAAGCTTTTTGTTTTCCTTTCACAGTGCCGCAGGACATCCCTATCATCCTTTTGAAAATGATGAATACTGAAGCATTTGCTGATGTTCCTGCTTTTTGTTTTCTTACATTCAGAATCCTATTTTTATAGTTTATAGTTTCACAAAATATTCGCTAATGGTCGTGCTGAGTACACTTATCAAAATCGCAACTGTAGCGTGACGTCACTGTAGCCGGATAAGTAAAGTGTACTTATGACGGCCCCGTGGTTAGTTTATACTCATACAAACACATTAATTTGTATAATAAAAATTGTTTCTTTGCAAAATTCTTTTGTTGCTTATGATTTATTTATTTTGTTCTATGATTCATTAGTTTTCTATGATTTATATGTTATTTGTACTTTGTCTTCCATGATTTGTTTATTATATACGATTACTTATAATTTATGTCGGGGTCATCAAATTGGAACATGCCGCTATATTACTCAGTGTCGGCGGATTACATAAATTATGTATTCATTATATTAATATCGGTTGAACCGACGGCGAGAAGAAGAGGGCGGAGCTGAAGGTGCCAGTTTTAGATTTGAGTGTCTGGTTTAAACATATCATCATGAATTGGTACTTGGGATAGTTATGTAGATTTTTAACCAAGAGAAGGAAAACGTTTGAACTCTAACACATACTTCTGCCACTATTAACTTCAATTGTAAGGCGGTTTCTATACTTGTCTCTACACAGCTCATAATTAGCTCTACATCGCGATTTTACACAGACAGCTCTACATTCATACTTCTACATCATAGCTCTGCATCATACCTCTACCTCCATAGCTCTACATAATAGTTCTACATCATAGCTGTACATCGCGATTCTATACAGCTCTCCATTCATAGTTCTACATACATTGTTCTTAGTCTTAGTTGTAATATGCACCTTTAGATACTTAGCTTACGTATACTCAGCTCTACACATTTGACTACATTCATACATAGTCCTAGACACATAATTGTATACATAGTTCAAAATTTTTACCTTTATATACTTAGCTTTACAGACAGCTCTATACTGTAATGCACGTATATTGTGTGCGAGAAATATATGATAAATATTATATATTATATATTAGAGCGTTGCTCGGCAAGACGCCATTGAGCAAATTCTAACTGAGCCGAAGAAAGGCTGAAGCCGAAGAAAGGCTGTTTGCAAGAAAAATGCAAATGTTTGAGTTGCCAGTTGGAAACTGATTAGTTTAATTCCCGAGCAGGGTTTTTATATGTTTTATTTGAGTTACAAACTCGATAACAAATCTCGATTAATTTAATTGTTTATTTCTAATTCCTTTCGCTTAAGTCTAACTCAAATTCCACTCAATTGTAAAACAAACCAATTCACCAATGACCGCACGCCAGGATTCTAATTACACTGCACATGTCAAGTGTCATAGTGTTGCAGTGCAGCGGATGGGTGTGTCTTATGTATTGGTATGGTTTGGATGTGTAGTTTGCGTAGGTAGACTTTGTGCTCCCTCCCTACAAGCATAGCTCTCATATAGAACTCTACTTACATAGAGATACTGATTATAATGAATCTCAGTCTGATAGAGACCTCGTTTCATGCGGCCACTCTGACCTTTAGCCTTGTGCATCTCTTCAACACTGCAGTGTCCTTTTTTCACTTAAGTTCTTTGTGAGTCTAGAATAATTGATAGCAATGGTTCTTTCCTTGAACCACCAAAACCATAAGTCTGGTACCCTATTGTAGGTAGTTTTAGAATTCTGGGTACAAAATCTTCCCAGCAAGATGAACACAAATTTGCTTCCTTCTCGTTCCAACAGAACTCCTAAATTATGAGTAAACCAGAACTCTACCATTGAAAAGTATTCCGAGTCAATCAACTTCATTTATTCAAAATGTTCGTTACAAAGAATTTTTATTATTTAAATTCACAAATTCAGTAAATCATCAGCATAGAGATGCGTTGGTCCGGCACACGTTGGGCAGGACATGGCTCCCCTCAGTCTGTTATTTCCCTGTGACCTTAGTTCGGAAATTAGTTAGAAGAATAAACCATCAACAACTGCGCCGGGGATTCACTTTTGGTTAATGCTAAATGGGTATGTGACTAACTTTCCTTCGTCCTTCGTTTCATTCTTCTTCGTATATTTTTAATTGCAATTGAGTACCACAAGAGTAACCCAGTCCCAAAGTTACTTCTATTGATGATCCCGGCTGAACACTTCTATCACGAGGAAGGTTATATCAATGAGTCTTCCTCTTCCAGAGATGGGTTCTCAGCAGGAGATTCTCAAAAAATGTTTGTTATTCATTGATACTGAGAACAATCTTCATTGAACTACTCTTCGTCTTGCTTGGGCACAATTTTCGGTAGCGTCTTTTAACTGCTTTCCAGTGTTCCAGACTGACTTCAACTTGCGAGTAATTTTCGAATGAGAAAGTCATCTGAATTTCCAAGGAGTCCAAGTTTGGGCATCGGCAAAGTTATTATATCGCAAATGGTCGCAATGAGGAAGAGGACTTGGGGCTCCAGCATCACTTACTCTACATAAAATGGGCGGTGCTAGAACAGTGGGTGTGGTGCTCCCCCGTCACACGAAAACACTTAGCGTCAAATATCTTGTGATCCTGGTAGGACACTTCTCCAGGCGTTCGTAGTTATCGTTTGGATATACTTAGATATAGAGTCAGTCTGTCTGAATAAGAGCAAGACGAGGCGAGAGTTTTATATTCCATGGAGGAAATATTTCGGACGTCGCACAACTCTGACAGGCTCTGAAAAATGGTCTTGCCTAGTTTCAAAGGTGAGGGACTGTCTCTCGTTACCCCCTCTGTAACATCATTTCTTCGAAAGAGCACCTATCTTGGGAAAGCCATCAGTGAGTCGAAGAACAAACCGAAGTTCGAGGGAATACGTGTGGAGAACGGCATTCTAAACTTGCAGTGCTGTTCTACATCTTCTGGAGAATGTCTAACCAAAGTTGCGGCTGGAACCGGAACTTGCGAGAACTATAAATCAGTTCTCAGGGACGGTTGCAGTAGTAGGCTGGTAAAAGCGAGTGGTTGAATACCGGGTTCTTCCCGGAAACCAAGCGAAATACTTGCACGTATCCATGATCAGAACGAGGGACTGAACACGAATCTCTGGAAGATATATCAGGGGAGAATCTGCTACCAACAAGGGAGCGAGTTCCCACCTGGTGGTAGGTATCGAACTGGATTCACTGAAATTCCTAAGCTCCAAACAGGGATACCATCCCATGCGCATCTTGGACACATAATTTCTGGAAGAGGTATCTCCCTCGGATCACTGTTTGATTGAATTTCGACTTGTAGTTGGCAACATGATAGTGTCGAAATCTGCGAAGGGAGGATTGGGACAACTTTGCGGTTCTTGTTAAAGAGAGGACTCCCAGATTTGTTAAACTCAGAACTCAGAAGAGGTGAATCAACGAGGTACTTTGATAGAATGCTATGACGAAGTGTGTTCGTTAGGAATGAGCAGGCAGGGTAAAGCAGTTCCATGGTGGAACGCTGAACTTTCAAAGCTCCGTAAAAGGTCCAGAGGACTTCTGGACCCGAAAAGGAGAGGAGTGAATATCAAATAGCGCAGAGAACCTTTAAAAAAAGCATTTGGTCAGCCAAAACGGACTCTTATAGAAGCTTCTGTAGTGAAATTGATAAAATGAAGGAGTCGGCTCGGCTGTGCAGGGTGCTTCAGCGGGGCCGGGCAGTTGGGCTGGAGGCTCTTCTCAAGTCTGATAACTAAAAAGATAGATGCCTCTCGCTTTGACCTAGGTGAAACCACGTTCTGCCTCGTCATTTCACTGTGCGGAGTTGAATTGCCCATTGTCCATATCGCCGACTTGTTTGCGACAGCAGACGTCCAGGAATATTCGTCGATGCTTTCGTATGGCTCTGATAGTAGCGCAATATCTACGCTGTCCTCCTGCATGGTTTTCCGCAAGAGGTCTTGAGCGGCCGCACAATGATTGAGGTTGAGCTGAATAATTCTCATGCTCGTTTCTTATTTACTGCCTCCTGGTATATAGTTATGTATGTATAGTTGTGTATGTATAGTTATGTATGTGGAGTTATGTAGTAATGTATGTAAAACTGCTTGTGCTCGCAAAGGATGTTAAAGGGAGTTCTCTCCGAGAAAACATCTTTTTCTCTCAGAAAAAACAGCTCTCTAGCTTTTCGCTGTACTCCCCTGTCAAAGAGAGTACTCCATGGAGCAATGAAATCTCCCCTTGGAAACTACGAGGAGCACTACGGGGATGATCCCCTTTCCAGCTGGGTATGCAATTATGTATGGCGAGTTATTTCTAGAGTTAAGTAAGCGGAGCTCTATATGCAGGGAGAAGTAGTTATGTATGTAGTTATATATGTAGTTATGTATATATAGCTATGTATGTAGTTATGTTTGTAGATATGTATATGTAGTTTCGTATATAGTTATGTATATAAAGCATTCAATGTAGAGTTGTCAGTAGTTGTTTACGTGGAGTTATCAGTAGAGCCACATATGTATATAATTGTATGTATAGAGCTGTCTGTAAAGCTAAGTATATAAAGGTAAAAATTTTGAACTATGTATACAATTATGTGTCTAGGACTATGTATGAATGTAGTCAAATGTGTAGAGCTGAGTATACGTAAGCTAAGTATCTAAAGGTGCATATTACAACTAAGACTAAGAACAATGTATGTAGAACTATGAATGGAGAGCTGTATAGAATCGCGATGTAGAGCTATGATGTAGAACTATTATGTAGAGCTATAGAGGTAGAGGTATGATGCAGAGCTATGATGTAGAAGTATGAATGTAGAGCTGTCTGTGTAAAATCGCGATGTAGAGCTAATTATGAGCTGTGTAGAGACAAGTATAGAAACCGCCTTACAATTGAAGTTAGTAGTGGCAGAAGTATGTGTTAGAGTTCAAACGTTTTCCTTCTCTTGGTTAAAAGTCTACATAACTATCCCAAGTACCAATTCATGATGATATGTTTAAACCAGACACACAAATCTAAAACTGGCACCTTCAGCTCCGCCCTCTTCTTCACGCCATCGGTTCAACCGATATTAATATAATGAATGCATAATTTATGTAATCCGCCGACACCGAGTAATATAGCGGCATGTTCCAATTTGATGACCCCGACATAAATTATAAGTAATCGTATATAATAAACAAATCATGGAAGACAAAGTACAAATAACATATAAATCATAGAAAACTAATGAATCATAGAACAAAATAAATAAATCATAAGGAACAAAAGAATTTTGCAAAGAAACAATTTTTATTATACAAATTAATGTGTTTGCATGAGTATAAACTAACCACGGGGCCGTCATAAGTACACTTTACTTATCCGGCTACAGTGACGTCACGCTACAGTTGCGATTTTGATAAGTGTACTCAGCACGACCATTAGCGAATATTTTGTGAAACTATAAACTATAAAAATAGGATTCTGAATGTAAGAAAACAAAAAGCAGGAACATCAGCAAATGCTTCAGTATTCATCATTTTCAAAAGGATGATAGGGATGTCCTGCGGCACTGTGAAAGGAAAACAAAAAGCATATTAAAATAATATATTAAAGATGCTGATGAAATCAAAAAGAGAAACACAACAAAAGCCCACACTTGGGGCACTACAAAGAGTAAAGAGGGCTTCAACTTGGTTTGTTGGAGATTAGATTACAGTAGTAGGATATGAGGATGTGGGCAAGTGTCAAACTAGCAACTACATTTTTGTACTATATGAAGAAAATAAATTAAATACATTTTTGCTCTGAAGGAAGTGCAAATTCTACAAATATTCAATACATTCTTATCCAGGCAGCATGCGCTGATAACAAAATTTGAAGTTCTACCAAAGCAATGCGTGCGAAAATATTAAAAACCACAACAAAAATAATGTGAGGGTGGGAGAGAGGGGGAGGGGTTTTAGAAAGCTAGACGTATAAAAAGAAAATGTTAAGGATTTGGAACTATCAACAGTGTAAAAGTTAAAAATCGGAGCAATCTCTATAGCCACCTGGGAACTTATTAATATTCCGTACTGAATGGGTAATGCTCGTGAGCAGTCTCGCTGTTTGGAAGATAACAAAAACAAAATATTTATAAACATAAAACTAAATATATAAAATAAGTATAGAGTAGGAAAGCACCTCGCAATTGGCACGAAGCGTCCATTGCAATCGAACGAATCGATGGTGGCCACATCGTCGGCCGTTAACTCGAAGCCAAACACATCAAAGTTGCTGGCAATGCGTCCCTTGTTCACCGACTTGGGGATGACCACGTTGCCACGCTGTATCTGGTAGCGTATCAATATCTGAGCGGCAGTCTTCTTATAGCGATCGGCTATTTCCACAAGCTAAGAAAACGTAACAGGATTGTATTAAGTATAAAACTAAACAATGAAATATGATTGCCCCCCTCCTCCTCGCTCACCATAGGATCGTCGAGCAAAACGGGATCGCCGGCCTTGGCTCATGGGCGATTGGGTGATCCCAATGGACTGTAAGCCGTAACGATAATGTTGTTTTCCTTGCAAAAAGCAATGAGCTTGGTCTGTGTCAAGTACGGATGACATTCGACTTGATTGTTAGCCGGCGGAATGGTTGCTTTGGCCAACACCCGTTCAATTTGACTCTTGTTGAAATTGGAGACGCCAATCGATTTAACCAGACCAGCTTCAACGAGCTTCTCCAACTCAGCCCAGGTGTCTACGTAGTCTACATCAGAGTACAAAGTTTTGCCATTGTCGTCGGACGGGAAGAGGTCCCCATCTTCCTTGTAGCCCATCGGCCAGTGGATTAAGTACATGTCAATGTACTTAAGACCCAAGTTCTTCAAAGAAGTCTCGCAAGCGCCACGCACCAAGTCGGGACGATGGAAAGTGTTCCACAATTTGCTGGTCACAAAAAGATCCTCGCTGAATAAAAACGAAAAAAAGTATAAATTAATAAATAAATAGTTTTTTTTTATTTTATAAGTTACCGTTTCACTACACCCTCTCCAATCTTGGTGGCAATACCGTCACCCACCTCGTGCTCGTTTTGATAAACATGAGCGCAGTCAATGTGGCGATAGCCAATATCGATGGCATCTTTTACTGCCTGAGCAACCTCACCCTTGGGACTCTGGAAGAACGGAAAGCGAACGTGAGCGTTAATTAAAGCACGAAAACAACAAATGCAGCTGTGAATTTGCAATTTGTAAATAATGCGAAACTAAAAGATAATGGTAATTAGAACATTGTTGTTGGCTCAAGAGCACTCTGCAGTTGTGTGTTAATTATTACAAAGCTCCGGGTCGGAACCAAATTAGAGCGAGCATTTATAGAGAATTATGACACCAATTTGAAGAAAAACGAAACGAGCATTCCAGTTGTGATACATACAATAATGGTGCATCCTAAAAGTAGGCTTCAGCTATTTGATGGAATTAGATTTCCAGATTCATCCGGAAATGTTGCGACACAAAGAAGTTAATCCCTACTTTTAGGGTGCTGCATTATCGGGGATTAAGCCCATTAAACACTGCAACTATTATCATAGATTGATTGTTTCTTCAATTGTTTGCAGGCACATGTGGCATTATAATATACAGGTTCATATGCGTTGGCGATCAGCTCTTAGGATAAGGAAATTATTTATATTGTTCCAGGTATATATTGACGAATCTTATGCATTATCGACTCAAGTAGGATAAATACAATGAGAAGACATCGTAAAATGAGAAAAACGATACCTTTATTACAAAGTTCTGGAATTAATAGCATAACCACCCACTCAGTTAGATTCTCAAACATTGCACAAACATCCCAGAACTTCAGTGGATGCGGCATGAAGCCCAAGGACTCCACATACATACGAATACATACGCATAGTTTCTTTCGATTAGATTAAGATAGTAAACTGTGCAAATTTTCAAGCGCACACTTTCAATAATCACCGACCAATGATTTTATTCTGACTATAATGATAATCCCAAAGAAAGGCAGGAAATTAAATATATATAAAAATTATAAAACAAGGAAAACTATTATAAAAACACAATGGAATTTAAAAGAAACCAGAATTCAAATTAAAATAAACAAAATTCAAATAAAAAACAACAAAAATAAAAATCGAAGAAAAATATTACAAAAACAACACCATAAAATTGTAATAGAAAGAAAATTGTAAATAAAAAGAGAATAATAATAATAAAGAAAATTAAAATAGAAATGAAGAAAAATTAAAATAAAATTAAAGAAAATTTAAAATAAAAATAAATAAAATTTTAAATAAAAGTAAGGAAATTTTAAATAAAAGCAAGGAAATTTTAAATAAAATTTAAAAAAATTTTAAATAAAAATTAAGAGAATTTTAAATAGAAATAAAAAAAATTTAAAAGAAAATTTTAAAAAAAAGTAAGGAAATTTTAAATAAAAATAAAGAAAATTTTAAATAGAAATAAAAAAAATTTAAAAGAAAATTTTAAAATCATGATAAAAATATTGAAAAATATAAAAAAAATCAAAAAATACACAGAAAAAGGACCATAAGAAAAATAATAAAAATTTTATAGTATACCAACAAAAAAAGCAATCGGAGGGGGGAGGTGTGGCTATCACTCATCTCATCTATTAGCTTAAAAAATAACAAAACTTTGTGAAGGGTGAAAAGTGAAGACAACAGATTTAATTATAATTAATTTGGGTTCAACCACAGTATTTTTATATTTAATTTCACTTTGGAGGACGGGAATGAATCCTACAAAATGCCGGGGTATTACAATGTGGTGAGCTGGAAAGCTCCCACTTCTGTGCCAATCGAGTGTCTGGTCTGGTCTGCAATATTCGATGTCGCTCAGGCGTGGCGGCGAAATAACTCTCTGCTGGCAGTTTTGAAGCATTCTTCAATCCAATTGGAATGGCGAAATTAAATTCTATGCTAAGAGCTTTGAAGCTGTTGTGATTAAATTGGAATATTAACTTCCAAGATATAATTCACTTTTCAAAATGGAGTCTGCCCAAAATTACTCAAGAAACCCACGCTGAAGAGTCTTCAATACACAACCCATAGATTTGATTGGATTGATAATAATCATCATAATCATTACCTATTTACCGTTTGAACAAAATCAAAATATGTTTTCAAATGATCTTTCATATACTAAAAACTGGATTAATAGAAGAATAATTGAAATATGACAAAAATAGTAAAAAAACCCCTTATTTTCCTTGACTACATACATGCACACACATATATACATATATGAACAGCAATCAAATTTATAAATTTTAATAACAGAAAATTAAATCAAATCAATATCAAAAAATAATTCTTAATCGCCCAAACCCGCCACTAGCGTCCAAAACAGAAGCACAGAGCAGAGCTCCCATGGAAACGTGATTTAAATGAGCCGTTATTTCAAAACTTTAAATGCACATATTAATACACACAATTAGTCGCCCGCAATTGGACACTATCACTCTAGCGCGATAATAAAATGTCCATTCAAATCGTTGTAAAAAGAACATTATTACTGTACAAAGTTTTTTCATTGATATCCAAAATTGTACTTACACCCCAGGTTCCCAATCCCAAAACGGGCATTTGTTTGCCATTGTTTAAATCAACATTAGGTACAGCCATCATCTCAAGGAATTCTAGTTTTAAACGTAGCGTTGATGAATGAGTCAGAATTTTTGCTAACTGTAAATAATATTCAACTAAATCCGATATTTGCACAGCACTTCAAACTATTGTCACCGACCACAGCAGAGAAAAAAATAACTAACTCGACAACCGAACGAAAAGACTGGGCCGGTTCCACAGCCGCTTGATGCAATACGTCTTGTATATCCACCTTGTATATCCACCTTTCACAGCTGTTGCAGCTTTTATAGCTTTTTCATTTATTAGAGGCCGGCATCAGAGATGCCACATGCAGCGGAATTCTCCAACCATTGATTGCCCTTTTATTAGAGAACAATTTCACGAATTTAATTTGGTAGCACTGGTCGAGTGGTAGCTAGTGTAGTTTGAAGGCCCGTATACTATAAAGGCCTGTATACAATAACGTGAGAGCCAGAGACGAGGGCTATACCGACTTTTGCACTATCTCGCATTCTAATTTACAATAAACAAAGTGCGAGCCATATTTACACAACAGCAAAAATACTGAAAAACTATTAAAAACTAAATTTTTGAAATTGTTTATTAAATAAAATAAGCGCGGTGCCACAAACAGCAAAACGGAAATAAACAAATGCGTATTACAAAACGGTTGATTACTTTGACAAATTGTCTCGTACGAAAGTGCGAGGAATTTCTAATTTTTTAGAAATGTTTCGTCTCGTCGTATCGAATCACGCATTATTGTATATTGCCACATACCATCCTTTGGTACAAATTCTTTTTGACATCTCGTTCGAGACTCAGTCTGGATCTCGTCTCGGGCTCTCGCGTTATTGTATACGGGCCTTGAGTAGTGACAAACCAAATTTTAGTAAACTCTCGAAATTTTTCTAAAAATAATTTGAGGAATGTTTAGAAAAAATGACCAAAAACACACGTAATGAAGAAAAACAAATTTTTATCAGTAATGATTGCTACAAAATGTAATTAAACAAAGCCAAAAAAGAATATTTCAGTCAATATTAAAATTTTTTGCTGCAAAATATTTCAAAAAATATTTCCCAAATATAAACTTTTAATTTCATTCTTCCATAATCAGAAAAATGTATGCCTTTGTATTATTTGGTAATCATTTCTTACAAGTAATAAATTGAACTCGGATAGTTATAAAATGATACGAATTCATTATGTTCTGAGATACCTAGACACCATCTTGTATATTATTCAATTGTATTTTTTCTATAACACATTATGGAATTAAACTAAGGAGTAGCTAAAGATAAAATAGGAACATCAGGAGTTGAAATGGCTCACGAATTCACACTGTGAATTAGGAAATTGCAGCGTTGTGCAATATTATATAGCATTACTGTTATTTTTCAATTAACGATTTATAATTTTCACATTTTTATGTGCCATTATAGGTTCATTATTATTATGACAATGCTAGAGCAAATTCATTAGAAGGCTCCAATGTTCTATATGTTCTTTATGATACCGAAATAAATTTTTACAAATAATTGAACAATTTGTGCTATATCTGCTTATTTGAAAGATTTAACAATTTACAACTGAGAATGATAGAATCTATTTTATCATTATTGGGATTGAGTCCAGCGTTGGTTTAATTAGTTATACCAGAGAATTCTCTGGTCATACCCAGAATTCTGTCGTATAAGCTTAGTCCTTATAATTTATAAATATTTTAAATGTGTTAAAATTATTGCATGTGGTCATTTCTGAACACAATTTCTGTACAAATTTATTTATAGATTTGTCTCTCGAAGAAGCCTCCTTATTTAATAAGAATTGCTAACAGTATCATAAGTTTTTTGTGAGTAGTTTATTCGGAAATTAATAGATCTATAAATATTTCGGATTATCGGCAACAATTTCAAAGTATAGCACACTTTACAACTTAACAATATGTTCTCATAAATAAAAAATTAGAAGGTAGTTTTGTAAATGCGGTCTTGAAAACAATTTGATAAAGGTGTCACTTATTATATGATCGATCCACTTACCAGAATCAAGTCTCTCTGAACCATAATCAAGTCTCTCCCCAACAAAGAAATTGTTTTCTCTGCAAAAAGTGAAATTTCAACTTTTCTTTGCAGATTTCATTGAAGGTGTCTTTTCCCACAGCATATTACAATTTTACACTATACTCCGACAATATATCCCCTTTTTTTATAATCTCTGCTATTATACTCTAGAACAAAAAATTTATTATTGCATTTATACGATATTTCATCTCCATGATTTTGTATTTATTATAATAGGTAATTACAAATCAAAGAGATTATGCCCAATTTGAGGATATCATATCTGACTCGAAATATCAGTTTGGATACGCAATTGCTACTGTAATTTAATACACGTATTTGGTTGTTTTAAAAATAAAAATTCACCAATCATTGGACAATATAAATATTGAGACTAAACCCATTATGCAGGTATTGTTTATCTAATTGACTTTCAATATTGATTTGCAACTTTTCTAGAAAGTATTTATAAATAATTATATGTATAGCAGCAATATCAACAATGGTCTCCAGCTATAACTAGAAAGTAATATAATTCTAAATTATATAAAAAATTTAAATAAAATAAATATGTACTAATGCCACTGTTAACCACTTCTTTCCATACAATAAAAATTATTACAGGTATGTTAATAAGCATATATTTAAGTTAACAGTATGTTCATCATATGCTGTGCAAAGAAGTTAACAGATGGACCATCAATTCTCAACAGTGTTGCCACTCTGCTGTATATACACAGAGTTATTGTTTATCAATAAAAACCATTTTTTTATTTTTTTTATATTTTCTTATGCGAAATTTGTGTAATTAAAAATTCAAATCTACAAAATACCAAATAATACAAAGGCATACATTTTTCTGATTATGGAAGAATGAAATTAAAAGTTTATATTTGGGAAATATTTTTTGAAATATCTTGCAGGAACAAATGTCAATAGTGACTGAAACATTCTTTTTTTTCATTACGTGTGTTTTTGGACATATTTTTCCCAACATCCTCAAATATCCTCAAATTAATTTTAGAAAAATTTCGAGAATTTACTAAAATTTGGTTTGTCACTACTCAAGGCCCGTATACAATAACGCGAGAGCCCGAGACGAGATCCAGACTGAGTCTCGAACGAGATGTCAAAAACAATTTGTACCAAAGGATGGTATGTGGCAATATAAAATAATGCGTGATTCGATACGACGAGACGAAACATTTCTAAAAAATTAGAAATTCCTCGCACTTTCGTCCGAGACAATTTGTCATAGTAATCAACCGTTTTGTAATACGCATTTGTTTATTTCCGTTTTGCTGTTTGTGGCACCGCGTTTATTTTATTTAATAAAATTTTTTAAAACATTTAGTTTTTAATAGTTTTTTAGCACTTTTGCTGTTGTGTAAATATGGCTCGCACTTTTTTATTGTAAATTAGAATGCGAGATAGTGTAAAACTCGGTCTAGCCCTCGTCTCTGGCTCTCACGTTATTGTATACAGGCCTTTATGGTATACGGGCCTTCAAACTACACTAGCTACCACTCGACCAGTGCTACCAAATTAAATTCGTGAAATTGTTCTCTAATAAAAGGGCAATCAATGGTTGGAGAATTCCGCTGCATGTGGCATCTCTGATGCCGGCCTCTAATAAATGAAAAAGCTATAAAAGCTGCAACAGCTGTGAAAGGTGGATATACAAGGTGTATTGCATCAAGCGGCTGTGGAACAGGCCCAGTCTTTTCGTTCGGTTGTCGAGTTAGTTATTTTTTTCTCTGCTGTGGTCGGTGACAATAGTTTCAAGTGCTGTGCAAATATCGGATTTAGTTGAATATTATTTACAGTTAGCAAAAATTCTGACTCATTCATCAACGCTACGTTTAAAACTAGAATTCCTTGAGATGATGGCTGTACCTAATGTTGATTTAAACAATGGCAAACAAATGCCCGTTTTGGGATTGGGAACCTGGGGTGTAAGTACAATTTTGGATATCAATGAAAAAACTTTGTACAGTAATAATGTTCTTTTTACAACGATTTGAATGGACATTTTATTATCGCGCTAGAGGGATAGTGTCCAATTGCGGGCGACTAATTGTGTGTATTAATATGTGCATTTAAAGTTTTGAAATAACGGCTCATTTAAATCACGTTTCCATGGGAGCTCTGCCCTGTGCTTCTGTTTTGGACGCTAGTGGCGGGTCTGGGCGATTAAGAATTATTTTTTGATATTGATTTGATTTAATTTTCTGTTATTAAAATTTATAATTTTGATTGCTTTTCATATATATATGTGTGTACATGTATGTAGTCAAGGAAAATAAGGGGTTTTTTTACTATTTTTGTCATATTTCAATTATTCTTCTATTAATCCAGTTTTTAGTATATGAAAGATGATTTGAAAACATATTTTGATTTTGTTCAAGCGGTTAATAGGTAATGATTATGATGATTATTATCAATCCAATCAAATCTATGGGTTGTGTATTGAATACTCTTCAGCGTGGGTTTCTTGAGTAATTTTGGGCAGACTCCATTTTGAAAAGTGAATTATATCTTGGAAGTTAATATTCCAATTTAATCACAACAGCTTCAAAGCTCTTAGCATAGAATTTAATTTCGCCATTCCAATTGGATTGAACAATGCTTCAAAACTGCCAGCAGAGAGTTATTTCGCCGCCACACCTGAGCGACATCGAATATTGCAGACCAGACCAGACACTCGATTGGCACAGAAGTGGGAGCTTTCCAGCTCACCACATTGTAATATCCCGGCATTTTGTAGGATTCATTCCCATCCTCCAAAGTGAAATTAATATAAAAATACTGTGGTTGAACCCAAATTAATTATAATTAAATCTGTTGTCTTCACTTTTCACCCTTCACAAAGTTTTGTTATTTTTTAAGCTAATAGATGAGATGAGTGATAGCCACACCTCCCCCCTCCGATTGCTTTTTTTGTTGGTATACTATAAAATTTTTATTATTTTTCTTATGGTCCTTTTTCTGTGTATTTTTTGATTTTTTTTATATTTTTCAATATTTTTATCATGATTTTAAAATTTTCTTTTAAATTTTTTTTATTTCTATTTAAAATTTTCTTTATTTTTATTTAAAATTTCCTTACTTTTTTTTTAAATTTTCTTTTAAATTTTTTTTATTTCTATTTAAAATTCTCTTAATTTTTATTTAAAATTTTTTTAAATTTTATTTAAAATTTCCTTGCTTTTATTTAAAATTTCCTTACTTTTATTTAAAATTTTATTTATTTTTATTTTAAATTTTCTTTAATTTTATTTTAATTTTTCTTCATTTCTATTTTAATTTTCTTTATTATTATTATTCTCTTTTTATTTACAATTTTCTTTCTATTACAATTTTATGGTGTTGTTTTTGTAATATTTTTCTTCGATTTTTATTTTTGTTGTTTTTTATTTGAATTTTGTTTATTTTAATTTGAATTCTGGTTTCTTTTAAATTCCATTGTGTTTTTATAATAGTTTTCCTTGTTTTATAATTTTTATATATATTTAATTTCCTGCCTTTCTTTGGGATTATCATTATAGTCAGAATAAAATCATTGGTCGGTGATTATTGAAAGTGTGCGCTTGAAAATTTGCACAGTTTACTATCTTAATATAATCGAAAGAAACTATGCGTATGTATTCGTATGTATGTGGAGTCCTTGGGCTTCATGCCGCATCCACTGAAGTTCTGGGATGTTTGTGCAATGTTGGAGAATCTAACTGAGTGGGTGGTTATGCTATTAATTCCAGAACTTTGTAGTAAAGGTATCCTTTTTCTCATTTTACAATGTCTTCTCATTGTATTTATCCTACTTGAGTCGATAATGCATAAGATTCGTCAATATATACCTGGAACAATAGAAATAATTTCCTTATCCTAAGAGCTGATCGCCAACGCATATGAACCTGTATATTATAATGCCACATGTGCCCGCAAACAATTGAAGAAACAATCAATCTATGATAATAGTTGCAGTGTTTAATGGGCTTAATCCCCGATAATGCAGCACCCTAAAAGTAGGCATTAACTTCTTTGTGTCGCAACATTTCCGGATGAATCTGGAAATCTAATTCCATCAAATAGCTGAAGCCTACTTTTAGGATGCACCATTATTGTATGTATCACACCTGGAATGCTCGTTTCGTTTTTCTTCAAATTGGTGTCATAATTCTCTATAAATGTTCGCTCTAATTTGGTTCCGACCCGGAGCTTTGTAATAATTAACACACAACTGCAGAGTGCTCTTGAGCCAACAACAATGTTCTAATTACCATTATCTTTTAGTTTCGCATTATTTACAAATTGCAAATTCACAGCTGCATTTGTTGTTTTCGTGCTTTAATTAACGCTCACGATCGCTTTCCGTTCTTCCAGAGTCCCAAGGGTGAGGTTGCTCAGGCAGTAAAAGATGCCATCGATATTGGCTATCGCCACATTGACTGCGCTCATGTTTATCAAAACGAGCACGAGGTGGGTGACGGTATTGCCACTAAGATTGGAGAAGGTGTAGTGAAACGGTAACTTATAAAATAAAAAAAAACTATTTATTTATTAATTTATACTTTTTTTCGTTTTTATTCAGCGAGGATCTTTTTGTGACCAGCAAATTGTGGAACACTTTCCATCGTCCCGACTTGGTGCGTGGCGCTTGCGAGACTTCTTTGAAGAACTTGGGTCTTAAGTACATTGACATGTACTTAATCCACTGGCCGATGGGCTACAAGGAAGATGGGGACCTCTTCCCGTCCGACGACAATGGCAAAACTTTGTACTCTGATGTAGACTACGTAGACACCTGGGCTGAGTTGGAGAAGCTCGTTGAAGCTGGTCTGGTTAAATCGATTGGCGTCTCCAATTTCAACAAGAGTCAAATTGAACGGGTGTTGGCCAAAGCAACCATTCCGCCGGCTAACAATCAAGTCGAATGTCATCCGTACTTGACACAGACCAAGCTCATTGCTTTTTGCAAGGAAAACAACATTATCGTTACGGCTTACAGTCCATTGGGATCACCCAATCGCCCATGGGCCAAGGCCGGCGATCCCGTTTTGCTCGACGATCCTATGGTGAGCGAGGAGGAGGGGGGAATCATATTTCATTGTTTAGTTTTATACTTAATACAATCCTGTTACGTTTTCTTAGCTTGTGGAAATAGCCGATCGCTATAAGAAGACTGCCGCTCAGATATTGATACGCTACCAGATACAGCGTGGCAACGTGGTCATCCCCAAGTCGGTGAACAAGGGACGCATTGCCAGCAACTTTGATGTGTTTGGCTTCGAGTTAACGGCCGACGATGTGGCCACCATCGATTCGTTCAATTGCAATGGACGCTTCGTGCCAATTGCGAGGTGCTTTCCTACTCTATACTTATTTTATATATTTAGTTTTATGTTTATAAATATTTTGTTTTTGTTGTCTTCCAAACAGCGAGACTGCTCACGAGCATTACCCATTCAATACGGAATATTAATAAGTTCCCAGGTGGCTATAGAGATTGCTCCGATTTTTAACTTTTACACTGTTGATAGTTCCAAATCCTTAACATTTTCTTTTTATACGTCTAGCTTTCTAAAACCCCTCCCCCTCTCTCCCATCTTAACATTATTTTTGTTGTGGTTTTTAATATTTTCGCACGCATTGCTTTGGTAGAACTTCAAATTTTGTTATCAGCGCATGCTGCCTGGATAAGAATGTATTGAATATTTGTAGAATTTGCACTTCCTTCAGAGCAAAAATGTATTTAATTTACTTTCTTTATATAGTATAAAAATGTAGTTGCTAGTTTGACACTTGCCCACATCCTCGTATCCTACTACTGTAATCTACTCTCCAACAAACCAAGTTGAAGCCCTCTTTACTCTTTGTAGTGCCCCAAGTGTGGGCTTTTGTTGTGTTTCTCTTTTTGATTTCATCAGCATCTTTAATATGTTATTTTAATAAGCTTTTTGTTTTCCTTTCACAGTGCCGCAGGACATCCCTATCATCCTTTTGAAAATGATGAATACTGAAGCATTTGCTGATGTTCCTGCTTTTTGTTTTCTTACATTCAGAATCCTATTTTTATAGTTTATAGTTTCACAAAATATTCGCTAATGGTCGTGCTGAGTACACTTATCAAAATCGCAACTGTAGCGTGACGTCACTGTAGCCGGATAAGTAAAGTGTACTTATGACGGCCCCGTGGTTAGTTTATACTCATACAAACACATTAATTTGTATAATAAAAATTGTTTCTTTGCAAAATTCTTTTGTTGCTTATGATTTATTTATTTTGTTCTATGATTCATTAGTTTTCTATGATTTATATGTTATTTGTACTTTGTCTTCCATGATTTGTTTATTATATACGATTACTTATAATTTATGTCGGGGTCATCAAATTGGAACATGCCGCTATATTACTCAGTGTCGGCGGATTACATAAATTATGTATTCATTATATTAATATCGGTTGAACCGACGGCGAGAAGAAGAGGGCGGAGCTGAAGGTGCCAGTTTTAGATTTGAGTGTCTGGTTTAAACATATCATCATGAATTGGTACTTGGGATAGTTATGTAGATTTTTAACCAAGAGAAGGAAAACGTTTGAACTCTAACACATACTTCTGCCACTATTAACTTCAATTGTAAGGCGGTTTCTATACTTGTCTCTACACAGCTCATAATTAGCTCTACATCGCGATTTTACACAGACAGCTCTACATTCATACTTCTACATCATAGCTCTGCATCATACCTCTACCTCCATAGCTCTACATAATAGTTCTACATCATAGCTCTACATCGCGATTCTATACAGCTCTCCATTCATAGTTCTACATACATTGTTCTTAGTCTTAGTTGTAATATGCACCTTTAGATACTTAGCTTACGTATACTCAGCTCTACACATTTGAGTACATTCATACATAGTCCTAGACACATAATTGTATACATAGTTCAAAATTTTTACCTTTATATACTTAGCTTTACAGACAGCTCTATACTGTAATGCACGTATATTGTGTGCGAGAAATATATGATAAATATTATATATTATATATTAGAGCGTTGCTCGGCAAGACGCCATTGAGCAAATTCTAACTGAGCCGAAGAAAGGCTGAAGCCGAAGAAAGGCTGTTTGCAAGAAAAATGCAAATGTTTGAGTTGCCAGTTGGAAACTGATTAGTTTAATTCCCGAGCAGGGTTTTTATATGTTTTATTTGAGTTACAAACTCGATAACAAATCTCGATTAATTTAATTGTTTATTTCTAATTCCTTTCGCTTAAGTCTAACTCAAATTCCACTCAATTGTAAAACAAACCAATTCACCAATGACCGCACGCCAGGATTCTAATTACACTGCACATGTCAAGTGTCATAGTGTTGCAGTGCAGCGGATGGGTGTGTCTTATGTATTGGTATGGTTTGGATGTGTAGTTTGCGTAGGTAGACTTTGTGCTCCCTCCCTACAAGCATAGCTCTCATATAGAACTCTACTTACATAGAGATACTGATTATAATGAATCTCAGTCTGATAGAGACCTCGTTTCATGCGGCCACTCTGACCTTTAGCCTTGTGCATCTCTTCAACACTGCAGTGTCCTTTTTTCACTTAAGTTCTTTGTGAGTCTAGAATAATTGATAGCAATGGTTCTTTCCTTGAACCACCAAAACCACAAGTCCGGTACCCTATTGTAGGTAGTTTTAGAATTCTGGGTACAAAATCTTCCCAGCAAGATGAACACAAATTTGCTTCCTTCTCGTTCCAACAGAACTCCTAAATTATGAGTAAACCAGAACTCTACCATTGAAAAGTATTCCGAGTCAATCAACTTCATTTATTCAAAATGTTCGTTACAAAGAATTTTTATTATTTAAATTCACAAATTCAGTAAATCATCAGCATAGAGATGCGTTGGTCCGGCACACGTTGGGCAGGACATGGCTCCCCTCAGTCTGTTATTTCCCTGTGACCTTAGTTCGGAAATTAGTTAGAAGAATAAACCATCAACAACTGCGCCGGGGATTCACTTTTGGTTAATGCTAAATGGGTATGTGACTAACTTTCCTTCGTCCTTCGTTTCATTCTTCTTCGTATATTTTTAATTGCAATTGAGTACCACAAGAGTAACCCAGTCCCAAAGTTACTTCTATTGATGATCCCGGCTGAACACTTCTATCACGAGGAAGGTTATATCAATGAGTCTTCCTCTTCCAGAGATGGGTTCTCAGCAGGAGATTCTCAAAAAATGTTTGTTATTCATTGATACTGAGAACAATCTTCATTGAACTACTCTTCGTCTTGCTTGGGCACAATTTTCGGTAGCGTCTTTTAACTGCTTTCCAGTGTTCCAGACTGACTTCAACTTGCGAGTAATTTTCGAATGAGAAAGTCATCTGAATTTCCAAGGAGTCCAAGTTTGGGCATCGGCAAAGTTATTATATCGCAAATGGTCGCAATGAGGAAGAGGACATGGGGTTCCAGCATCACTTACTCTACATAAAATGGGCGGTGCTACGGCAGTGGGTGTGGTGCTCCCCCGTCACACGAAAACACTTAGCGTCAAATATCTTGTGATCCTGGTAGGACACTTCTCCAGGCGTTCGTAGTTATCGTTTGGATATACTTAGATATAGAGTCAGTCTGTCTGAATAAGAGCAAGACGAGGCGAGAGTTTTATATTCCATGGAGGAAATATTTCGGACGTCGCACAACTCTGACAGGCTCTGAAAAATGTTCTTGCCTAGTTTCAAAGGTGAGGGACTGTCTCTCGTTACCCCCTCTGTAACATCATTTCTTCGAGGCAGCTATCTTTGGAAAGCCATCAGTGAGTCGAAGAACAAACCGAAGTTCGAGGGAATACGTGTGGAGAACGGCATTCTAAACTTGCAGTGCTGTTCTACATCTTCTGGAGAATGTCTAACCAAAGTTGCGGCTGGAACCGGCACTTGCGAGAACTATAAATCAGTTCTCAGGGACGGTTGCAGTAGTAGGCTGGTAAAAGCGAGTGGTTGAATACCGGGTTCTTCCCGGAAACCAAGCGAAATACTTGCACGTATCCATGATCAGAACGAGGGACTGAACACGAATCTCTGGAAGATATATCAGGGGAGAATCTGCTACCAACAAGGGAGCGAGTTCCCACCTGGTGGTAGGTATCGAACTGGATTCACTGAAATTCCTAAGCTCCAAACAGGGATACCATCCCATGCGCATCTTGGACACATAATTTCTGGAAGAGGTATCTCCCTCGGATCACTGTTTGATTGAATTTCGACTTGTAGTTGGCAACATGATAGTGTCGAAATCTTCGAAGGGAGGATTGGGACAACTTTGCGGTTCTTGTTGAAGAGAGGACTCCCAGATTTGTTAAACTCAGAACTCAGAAGAGGTGAATCCACGAGGTACTTTGATAGAATGCTATGAGGAAGTGTGCTCGTTAGGAATGAGCAGGCAGGGTAAAGCAGTTCCATGGTGGAACGCTGAACTTTCAAAGCTCCGTAAAAGGCCCAGAGGACTTCTGGACCCGAAAAGGAGAGGAGTGAATATCAAATAGCGCAGAGAAGCTTGGAGTATACCGCTGATAATCGTTGCTTCAATCTCACTCGGCGTTTGTTTTTAACAGCAAATCTGTTTCGTTCCACAATCTCGGCTGACCTCAATTTCGAAGAAGCATTATTGGTGAACCAACTTTCGATGATAGTATGTGCGGAGGCATTCCAGATGGCTCCAATGAATTTAGAAACTCAATGGGATGGTTGACAACTTGATCTTCATCTGGAACTGTGTCAATGGATTTATATTTTGTTGGCTGACCCGGAAGTTGCAGTTGAATTCGACCATTTACTTTGTTGGCATCATCGTTTTTTGGATCTAGGATGGCGCATTTGTGAAGCCAATGTGACACTCTCCAAATTATCAAGCTAATGTGGTAAATTTGTGTGGCCATCGGTTGAACGGTTTAGCCAGCAACCAAGTGCTTCCTAGAGAGCCCGAAGAATACAGTTGCACATTTCCTTCAAGCAGCTCGTCGAACTAATCACAGGGCAGAATCCAAGGGCCATCATAAGGCAACCGTAGGTATCATCGAGAGTCCGAAGTGCATCTGGAATGTACAAAACATATTTAATTAATTTGTTTTTCATTGAATTGTAAATTGAGAGCTACGACGCGGTTGTTCAGTACACTGTGAAATCAGTTCAGGGTCGCGAATAGCTGCGCTTCATCTTTACCTGCTTTCAACTAGTTTTTCAGGACATTCCCTGGAAAGGAAACTGCTTTTTTTTTGCTCGCCAAATTGCATTTTAGCTTTCCTTCCAGCTTCCTTTCATATTGGCCCACACATTTTCTATAGGGTTGGCATCTGGACATTGTGTGAGGGCCAATCCATTCTGATGGGACAATTTTGATTCTTCCACTTAAGGCAGAAATGACTTCGATGCTTTGGGTGGTTATCTTCTTGCAGCACACAATATTCATCTTCTTGAGCGATATCAGAAGGCCACGCTTGTATAATTTCACCATGAATTCTGCATTCAAATTGCATTGCTTGAAGGAAGCTAAGAAGGAGAAAAGTTCCCAAACCCCGTTTTGAGAATCAACCCAGGCATTCACATTTACAGGAGGTTCGCGGATGCGTTGTATAAATTATTTATTGCTGGTTAACCAGGCATGCTTCAGCTGGAAATCATGTCCAATAAGTCGATTTATCAGTTAACACCACATTCGACCAATCGCAATTATTGATTTCAGGACCCTATCTTTTTTATGTGGTCTCCCATAACCAATGGTGTCGAGGTTGTAGAGCGGAATTTGACCTCTGCCTCGTGATTGTGTTCAGACCAAATATAATTCCTTATTTGACAAATTTCTCCATAGTTTCCCTCAACTGCAGAGTGGGATTCTACTCGAATAGCTTCAAAATCATTTCATCCTGCAGGCTGGACATGGCTCTCGATATCTTGCGATGCATCGTAGCGTTTCACCCACTTCTTAACGAAGTATTCCGGCTTCTTGATTTTTTTGGCTGCGACAGTCTGCGACACTGTGGAGCCTTTCCGGTGTGTGCATATAAACATGGCCTCATACCGCTTCGCGTATAAAGAACGTCCTCTTCATGAGGGTTACTGAGCAACTATGACATTGGTGTCCTAGACAGGTAAACGAATAATCACAATGAGCTAAAGATATAGTTCTTATTGAACAGGCTTTGTAACAACCAAGCTGCAACAAGTAAAATGAAACCATTTGATTCTCCATTTAGCTTACTTAAATATAGTTTAACTTGGCAGATCCAGAAATAGTCAGCAATCTTTAACAACTACAGTTAGGTCGGTTTCCCTTGTACACCTAAATCGCTAGATATCCCTGCTGCTTCCAACTAATCCGCGTTTGTTTTACTGTGACCTTTTTATAGTCGCATTCTCTTTCTATGTTCTACGAATGTTTCTGTCTCATCGTATGATAGAAGTGGACAACATGACTAACGACTTATTACCAATTCCAAATAGCACTAGGGTGAAATATAGCAAAACATCCCAAATCGAATATTCTGGACACAATTTAATTGCAACGTTTTGAGTTTTACTGATGAAACGGTGATATCGTCACAATGGCCTTCACTTAATGAAGTTTTCCCGAACACCCACTGAAAGTCGTTTCCAGCCGATGCTAAGCTCTCTGTAGGTCCTTCTTTAATACTGCCATAATCGTTTGTAACCTTGGGTATTCCATATACAATCCCATGAATCCCTTTAGTTACTTTGCAAGGGCCGTCCCAGTTTCTTCTCTGCTTCTTCCGTTGCAGGTTGTATCTTAAGAATCCTCCTGTTGCTCAATATTAGATCAGGCTTATCAGACACTATATATAAGACTGGTATAAAACAATTACGTGAATATTCGGAATAAGTCTGAATATGCATACATAAATATACCTCTGGTCAGACAGGAAGTTAGAAAACCGTATCCAACCGCAATTGAATGACGCCTCCTCTACTAAAGTTATGTGTAAGGGAGGATGAAGGCACTACTTCAAAGAGTTTCTTGCTGCACTCTGTGAGTCACTCCTCCATCCCATCTGCTTTACTAACCTCTTCATAAATGTGGAATGGCTTCCCAATGATGACAGACGAAAGAAATATAGAATCGTCAGTATATATTTTAGTAACATAATCGCCAATAAAAAACAAAGAAAATTCACAAAAAAGAACTTATATCACATAGTTCCAGGAAGTGCCAAGTCCATTGCTCAATCACAGTCCATCATTACAATTAATGCAATTACTATCATTACTTTTATTCCGCCCGTTTAGATTATATTCGTGATCTTTAGACGTAAACCAGTTGTTGGAGCAGTTTAACTGCAATTTGTTGATTGCGAGTTTTCACTTGCTCCGTTTGCAACCTGGAGAAAAGCTCTGAAGCCAATCCAAAATATAGAACAACGTTGGTATAAGCCAAGTTAGAAATGTGTTGGAATTCAAATTAGTTCATAAGGCGCTACAGTCGGTTACCGAGATATATGCTGGGTAATAAGAATAGGGAACAATTGCTTCTCTTAAAGTAGCAGTGCGCCCAGGCGGCCAATCGACTGGTGAACTTCGATCGCCAAGAGTCCGACCATGGACGGCAAAGGAAGCGAATGGGTATCACGCGGTATCCAAAGATGGCACGGATGAGTACGCCATCAAGATATACAAAACTTCGATATTGGTGTTCAAAGATCGAGACAAAAACGTATCGGGCGAATATCGCTTTCGCCACGGCTACTGCCGTCATAATCCTCGAAAAATGGTGCGTACCTGGGCTGCGAAAGAGATGCGCAACTATTTGCGAATGTGTAGTGCGGATGTTCCAGTCCCGGAGGCCATACTGCTACGGTCGCATGTGCTGGTGATGCGCTTTGCGGACTCAAAGGCTGGCCTTCCCCTAAGCTGAAGGAGGTAGATTTGACCATATCGAAGGCGCGCGAGCTCTACCGTGAGTGTGTTGAGGGGACCTCATTGACTCCTCCGTCACAATTTTTGATGCCGTACCAGTTTCACCTCGTGAATCCGCCATTCGGGCCATCAACCTCCACCCTATTTCCTGCATCAGTAATAATTATGCTACCTGGGAAGTAGTTTCTCACAAGGTTTCCACCATTGAATTGGTATAAGAACCACCAGACTTGAGAAGAGCGTCCAGCCCAACTGCGCGACCCCGCTGAAGCACCCTGCATATCAATTTCACTACAGAAGCTTCTATAAGAGTCCGCTTTGGCTGACCAAATGCTTTTCTTAAAGGTTCTCTGCGCTATTTGATATTCACTCCACTCCTTTTCGGGTTCAGAAATCTTCTGGACCTTTTACAGAGCTTTGAAAGTTCATCGTTCCACCATGGAACTGCTTTACCCTGCCTGCTCATTCCTAACGAACACACTTCCTCATAGCATTCTATCAAAGTACCTCGTTGATTCGCCTCTTAGGTGTGCCCTGTGTAGAGCTATGCTTGTAGGGATATGTATGCAGAGCAATGTATGTATAGTTGTGTATGTATAGTTATGTATGTGGAGTTATGTAGTAATGTATGTAAAACTGCTTGTGCTCGCAAAGGATGTTAAAGGGAGCTCTCTCCGAGAAAACATCTTTTTCTCTCAGAAAAAACAGCTCTCTAGCTTTTCGCTGTACTCCCCTGCCAAAGAGAGTACTCCATGGAGCAATGAAATCTCCCCTTGGAAACTACGAGGAGCACTACGGGGATGATCCCCTTTCCAGCTGGGTATGCAATTATGTATGGCGAGTTATTTCTAGAGTTAAGTAAGCGGAGCTCTATATGCAGGGAGAAGTAGTTATGTATGTAGTTATATATGTAGTTATGTATATATAGCTATGTATGTAGTTATGTTTGTAGATATGTATATGTAGTTTCGTATATAGAGTTATGTATATAAAGCATTCAATGTAGAGTTGTCAGTAGTTGTTTACGTGGAGTTATCAGTAAAGCCACATATGTATATAATTGTATGTATAGAGCTGTCTGTAAAGCTAAGTATATAAAGGTAAAAATTTTGAACTATGTATACAATTATGTGTATAGGACTATGTATGAATGTACTCAAATGCGTAGAGCTGAGTATACGTAAGCTAAGTATCTAAAGGTGCATATTACAACTAAGACTAAGAACAATGTATGTAGAACTATGAATGGAGAGCTGTATAGAATCGCGATGTAGAGCTATGATGTAGAACTATTATGTAGAGCTATGGAGGTAGAGGTATGATGCAGAGCTATGATGTAGAAGTATGAATGTAGAGCTGTCTGTGTAAAATCGCGATGTAGAGCTAATTATGAGCTGTGTAGAGACAAGTATAGAAACCGCCTTACAATTGAAGTTAGTAGTGGCAGAAGTATGTGTTAGAGTTCAAACGTTTTCCTTCTCTTGGTTAAAAATCTACATAACTATCCCAAGTACCAATTCATGATGATATGTTTAAACCAGACACTCAAATCTAAAACTGGCACCTTCAGCTCCGCCCTCTTCTTCTCGCCATCGGTTCAACCGATATTAATATAATGAATACATAATTTATGTAATCCGCCGACACCGAGTAATATAGCGGCATGTTCCAATTTGATGACCCCGACATAAATTATAAGTAATCGTATATAATAAACAAATCATGGAAGACAAAGTACAAATAACATATAAATCATAGAAAACTAATGAATCATAGAACAAAATAAATAAATCATAAGCAACAAAAGAATTTTGCAAAGAAACAATTTTTATTATACAAATTAATGTGTTTGCATGAGTATAAACTAACCACGGGGCCGTCATAAGTACACTTTACTTATCCGGCTACAGTGACGTCACGCTACAGTTGCGATTTTGATAAGTGTACTCAGCACGACCATTAGCGAATATTTTGTGAAACTATAAACTATAAAAATATGATTCTGAATGTAAGAAAACAAAAAGCAGGAACATCAGCAAATGCTTCAGTATTCATCATTTTCAAAAGGATGATAGGGATGTCCTGCGGCACTGTGAAAGGAAAACAAAAAGCTTATTAAAATAACATATTAAAGATGCTGATGAAATCAAAAAGAGAAACACAACAAAAGCCCACACTTGGGGCACTACAAAGAGTAAAGAGGGCTTCAACTTGGTTTGTTGGAGAGTAGATTACAGTAGTAGGATACGAGGATGTGGGCAAGTGTCAAACTAGCAACTACATTTTTATACTATATAAAGAAAGTAAATTAAATACATTTTTGCTCTGAAGGAAGTGCAAATTCTACAAATATTCAATACATTCTTATCCAGGCAGCATGCGCTGATAACAAAATTTGAAGTTCTACCAAAGCAATGCTTGCGAAAATATTAAAAACCACAACAAAAATAATGTTAAGATGGGAGAGAGGGGGAGGGGTTTTAGAAAGCTAGACGTATAAAAAGAAAATGTTAAGGATTTGGAACTATCAACAGTGTAAAAGTTAAAAATCGGAGCAATCTTTATAGCCACCTGGGAACTTATTAATATTCCGTATTGAATGGGTAATGCTCGTGAGCAGTCTCGCTGTTTGGAAGATAACAAAAACAAAATATTTATAAACATAAAACTAAATATATAAAATAAGTATAGAGTTGGAAAGCACCTCGCAATTGGCACGAAGCGTCCATTGCAATCGAACGAATCGATGGTGGCCACATCGTCGGCCGTTAACTCGAAGCCAAACACATCAAAGTTGCTGGCAATGCGTCCCTTGTTCACCGACTTGGGGATGACCACGTTGCCACGCTGTATCTGGTAGCGTATCAATATCTGAGCGGCAGTCTTCTTATAGCGATCGGCTATTTCCACAAGCTAAGAAAACGTAACAGGATTGTATTAAGTATAAAACTAAACAATGAAATATGATTCCCCCCTCCTCCTCGCTCACCATAGGATCGTCGAGCAAAACGGGATCGCCGGCCTTGGCCCATGGGCGATTGGGTGATCCCAATGGACTGTAAGCCGTAACGATAATGTTGTTTTCCTTGCAAAAAGCAATGAGCTTGGTCTGTGTCAAGTACGGATGACATTCGACTTGATTGTTAGCCGGCGGAATGGTTGCTTTGGCCAACACCCGTTCAATTTGACTCTTGTTGAAATTGGAGACGCCAATCGATTTAACCAGACCAGCTTCAACGAGCTTCTCCAACTCAGCCCAGGTGTCTACGTAGTCTACATCAGAGTACAAAGTTTTGCCATTGTCGTCGGACGGGAAGAGGTCCCCATCTTCCTTGTAGCCCATCGGCCAGTGGATTAAGTACATGTCAATGTACTTAAGACCCAAGTTCTTCAAAGAAGTCTCGCAAGCGCCACGCACCAAGTCGGGACGATGGAAAGTGTTCCACAATTTGCTGGTCACAAAAAGATCCTCGCTGAATAAAAACGAAAAAAAGTATAAATTAATAAATAAATAGTTTTTTTTTATTTTATAAGTTACCGTTTCACTACACCCTCTCCAATCTTGGTGGCAATACCGTCACCCACCTCGTGCTCGTTTTGATAAACATGAGCGCAGTCAATGTGGCGATAGCCAATATCGATGGCATCTTTTACTGCCTGAGCAACCTCACCCTTGGGACTCTGGAAGAACGGAAAGCGATCGTGAGCGTTAATTAAAGCACGAAAACAACAAATGCAGCTGTGAATTCGCAATTTGTAAATAATGCGAAACTAAAAGATAATGGTAATTAGAACATTGTTGTTGGCTCAAGAGCACTCTGCAGTTGTGTGTTAATTATTACAAAGCTCCGGGTCGGAACCAAATTAGAGCGAACATTTATAGAGAATTATGACACCAATTTGAAGAAAAACGAAACGAGCATTCCAGTTGTGATACATACAATAATGGTGCATCCTAAACGTAGGCTTCAGCTATTTGATGGAATTAGATTTCCAGCTTCATCCGGAAATGTTGCGACACAAAGAAGTTAATGCCTACTTTTAGGGTGCTGCATTATCGGGGATTAAGCCCTTTAAACACTGCAACTATTATCATAGATTGATTGTTTCTTCAATTGTTTGCAGGCACATGTGGCATTATAATATACAGGTTCATATGCGTTGGCGATCAGCTCTTAGGATAAGGAAATTATTTATATTGTTCCAGGTATATATTGACGAATCTTACGCATTATCGACTCAAGTAGGATAAATACAATGAGAAGACATTGTAAAATGAGAAAAAGGATACCTTTACTACAAAGTTCTGGAATTAATAGCATAACCACCCACTCAGTTAGATTCTCAAACATTGCACAAACATTCCAGAACTTCAGTGGATGCGGCATGAAGCCCAAGGACTCCACATACATACGAATACATACGCATAGTTTCTTTCGATTAGATTAAGATAGTAAACTGTGCAAATTTTCAAGCGCCCACTTTCAATAATCACCGACCAACGATCTTATTCTGACTATAATGATAACCCCAAAGAAAGGCAGGAAATTAAATATATATAAAAATTATAAAACAAGGAAAACTATTATAAAAACACAATGGAATTTAAAAGAAACCAGAATTAAAATTAAAATAAGCAAAATTCAAATAAAAAACAACAAAAATAAAAATCGAAGAAAAATATTACAAAAACAACACCATAAAATTGTAATAGAAAGAAAATTGAAAATAAAAAGAGAATAATAATAATAAAGAAAATTAAAATAAAAATGAAGAAAATTTAAAATAAAAATGAAGAAAATTTAAAATAAAAATAAATAAAATTTAAAATAAAAATAAATAAAATTTTAAATAAAAGTAAGGAAATTTTAAACAAAAGCAAGGAAATTTTAAATAAAATTTTAAAAAATTTAAAATAAAAATTAAGAGAATTTTAAATAGAAATAAAAAAAATTTAAAAGAAAATTTAAAATAAAAGTAAGGAAATTTTAAATAAAAATAAAGAAAATTTTAAATAGAAATAAAAAAAATTTAAAAGAAAATTTTAAATTAAATTAAAGAAAATTTAAAATAAAAATGAAGAAAATTTAAATTAAAATTAAAGAAAAACCATGATAAAAATATTGAAAAATATAATAAAAATCAAAGAATACACAGAAAAAGGACCATAAGAAAATAATAAAAATTTTATAGTATACCAACAAAAAAAGCAATCGGAGGGGGGAGGTGTGGCTATCACTCATCTCATCTATTAGCTTAAAAAACATAACAAAACTTTGTGAAGGGTGAAAAGTGAAGACAACAGATTTAATTATAATTAATTTGGGTTCAACCACAGTATTTTTATATTAATTTCACTTTGGAGGATGGGAATGAATCCTACAAAATGCCGGGATATTACAATGTGGTGAGCTGGAAAGCTCCCACTTCTGTGCCAATAGAAAGTGTCTGGTCTGGTCTGCAATATTCGATGTCGCTCAGGTGTGGCGGCGAAATAACTCTCTGCTGGCAGTTTTGAAGCATTGTTCAATCCAATTGGAATGGCGAAATTAAATTCTATGCTAAGAGCTTTGAAACTGTTGTGATTAAATTGGAATATTAACTTCCAAGATATAATTCACTTTTCAAAATGGAGTCTGCCCAAAATTACTCAAGAAACCCACGCTGAAGAGTCTTCAATACACAACCGATAGATTTGATTGGATTGATAATAATCATCATAATCATTACCTATTTACCGCTTGAACAAAATCAAAATATGTTTTCAAATCATCTTTCATATACTAAAAACTGGATTAATAGAAGAATAATTGAAATATGACAAAAATAGTAAAAAAAAACCCCTTATTTTCCTTGACTACATACATGTACACACATATATATATGAAAAGCAATCAAAATTATAAATTTTAATAACAGAAAATTAAATCAAATCAATATCAAAAAATAATTCTTAATCGCCCAGACCCGCCACTAGCGTCCAAAACAGAAGCACAGGGCAGAGCTCCCATGGAAACGTGATTTAAATGAGCCGTTATTTCAAAACTTTAAATGCACATATTAATACACACAATTAGTCGCCCGCAATTGGACACTATCACTCTAGCGCGATAATAAAATTTCCATTCAAATCGTTGTAAAAAGAACATTATTACTGTACTAAGTTTTTTCATTGATATCCAAAATTGTACTTACACCCCAGGTTCCCAATCCCAAAACGGGCATTTGTTTGCCATTGTTTAAAATAACATTAGGTACAGCCATCATCTAAAGGAATTCTAGTTTTAAACGTAGCGTTGATGAATGAATCGGAATCTTTGTTAACTGTAAATATTATTCAACTAAATCCGATATTTGCACAGCACTTCAAACTATTGTCACCGACCACAGCAGAGAAAAAAATAACTAACTCGACAACCGAACGAAAAGACTGGGCCGGTTCCACAGCCGCTTGATGCAATACACCTTGTATATCCACCTTGTATATCCACCTTTCACAGCTGTTGCAGCTTTTATAGCTTTTTCATTTATTAGAGGCCGGCATCAGAGATGCCACACGCAGCGGAATTCTCCAACCATTGATTGCCCTTTTATTAGAGAACAATTTCACGAATCTAATTTGGTAGCACTGGTCGAGTGGTAGCTAGTGTAGTTTGAAGGCCCGTATACTATAAAGGCCTGTATACAATAACGTGAGAGCCAGAGACGAGGGCTATACCGACTTTTGCACTATCTCGCATTCTAATTTACAATAAACAAAGTGCGAGCCATATTTACACAACAGCAAAAATACTGAAAAACTATTTAAAAAAAACTAAATGTTTTCAAAAATTTTATTAAATAAAATAAACGCGGTGCCACAAACAGCAAAACGGAAATAAACAAATGCGTATTACAAAACGGTTGATTACTATGACAAATTGTCTCGGACGAAAGTGCGAGGAATTTCCAATTTTTTAGAAATGTTTCGTCTCGTCGTATCGAATCACGCATTATTGTATATTGCCACATACCATCCTTTGGTACAAATTCTTTTTGACATCTCGTTCGAGACTCAGTCTGGATCTCGTCTCGGGCTCTCGCGTTATTGTATACGGGCCTTGAGTAGTGACAAACCAAATTTTAGTAAATTCTCGAAATTTTTCTAAAAATAATTTGAGGAATGTTGAGAAAAAAATGACCAAAAACACACGTAATGAAGAAAAACAAATTTTTATCAGTAATGATTGCTACAAAATGTAATTAAACAAAGCCAAAAAAAAATATTTCAGTCAATATTAAAATTTTTTGCTGCAAAATATTTCAAAAAATATTTCCCAAATATGAACTTTTAATTTCATTCTTCCATAATCAGAAAAATGTATGCCTTTGTATTATTTGGTAATCATTTCTAACAAGTAATAAATTGAACTCGGATAGTTATAAAATGATACGAATTCATTATGTTCTGAGGTACCTAGACACCATCTTGTATATTATTCAATTGTATTTTTTCTATAACACATTATGGAATTAAACTAAGGAGTAGCTAAAGATAAAATAGGAACATCAGGAGTTGAAATGGCTCACGAATTCACACTGTGAATTAGGAAATTGCAGCGTTGTGCAACATTATATAGCATTACTGTTATTTTTCAATTAACGATTTACAATTTTCACATTTTTATGTGCCATTATAGGTTCATTATTATTATGACAATGCTAGAGCAAATTCATTAGAAGGCTCCAATGTTCTATATGTTTCTTATGATACCGAAATAAATTTTTACAAATAATTGAACAATTTGTGCTATATCTGCTTATTTGAAAGATTTAACAATTTACAACCGAGAATGATAGAATCTATTTTATCATTCTTGGGATTGAGTACAGGGTTGGTTTAATTAGTTATACCAGAGAATTCTCTGGTCATACCCAGAATTCTGTCG
Organism: Clusia tigrina; assembly: GCA_920105625.2. Taxonomy (NCBI): domain Eukaryota; kingdom Metazoa; phylum Arthropoda; class Insecta; order Diptera; family Clusiidae; genus Clusia; species Clusia tigrina. The sequence goes on from OV050032.1 coordinate 194,645,343, forward strand.
TATAAGCTTAGTCCTTATAATTTATAAATATTTTAAATGTGTTAAAATTATTGCATGTGGTCATTTCTGAACAAAATTTCTGTACAAATTTATTTATAGATTTGTCTCTCGAAGAAGCCTCCTTATTTAATAAGAATTGCTAACAGTATCATAAGTTTTTTGTGAGTAGTTTATTCGGAAATTAATAGATCTATAAATATTTCGGATAATCGGCAACAATTTCAAAGTGTAGCACACTTTACAACTTAACAATATGTTCTCATAAATAAAAAATTAGAAGGTAGTTTTGTAAATGCGGTCTTGAAAACAATTTGATAAAGGTGTCACTTATTATATGATCGATCCACTTACCAGAATCAAGTCTCTCCGAACCAGAATCAAGTCTCTCCCCAACAAAGAAATTGTTTTCTCTGCAAAAAGTGAAATTTCAACTTTTCTTTGCAGATTTCATTGAAGGTGTTTTTTCCCACAGCATATTACAATATTTACACTATACTCCGACAATATATCCCCTTTTTTTCTAATCTTCGCTATTATACTCTAGAACAAAAAATTTATTATTGCATTTATACGATATTTCATCTCCATGATTTTGTATTTATTATAATAGGTAATTACAAATCAAAGAGATTATGCCCAATTTGAGGATATCATATCTGACTCGAAATATCAGTTTGGATACGCAATTGCTACTGTAATTTAATACACGTATTTGGTTGTTTTAAAAATAAAAATTCACCAATCATTGGACAATATAAATATTGAGACTAACCCATTATGCAGGTATTGTTTATCTAATTGACTTTCAATATTGATTTGCAACTTTTCTAGAAAGTATTTATAAATAATTATATGTATAGCAGCAATATCAACAATGGTCTCCAGCTATAACTAGAAAGTAATATAATTCTAAATTAAATAAAAAATTTAAATAAAATAAATATGTACTAATGCCACTGTTAACCACTTCTTTCCATACAATAAAAATGATTACAGGTATGTTAATAAGCTTATATTTAAGTTAACAGTGTGTTCATCATATGCTGTGCAAAGAAGTTAACAGATGGACCATCAATTCTCAACAGTGTTGCCACTCTGCTGTATATACACAGAGTTATTGTTTATCAATTAAAACCATTTTTTTTTATTTTTTTTATATTTTCTTATGCGAAATTTGTGTAATTAAAAATTCAAATCTACAAAATACCAAATAATACAAAGGCATACATTTTTCTGATTATGGAAGAATGAAATTAAAAGTTTATATTTGGGAAATATTTTTTGAAATATTTTGCAGCAACAAATGCCAATAGTGACTAAAACATTCTTTTTTGTTTTTGTTTAATTACATTTTGTAGCAATCATTACTGATAAAAACTTGTTTTTCTTCATTACGTTTGTTTTTGGTCATTTTTTTCTCAACATTCCTCAAATTATTTTTAGAAAAATTTCGAGAATTTACTAAACTTTGATTTGTCACTACTCAAGGGCCGTATACAATAACGAGAGAGACCCGAGACGAGAGTTAGACCGAGTCTCGGACGAGATGTCAAAAAGAATTTGTACCAAAGGATGGTATGTGGCAATATACAATAATGCGTGATTCGATACGACGAGACGAAACATTTCTAAAAAATTAGAAATTCCTCGCACTCTCGTCCGAGGCAATTTGTCATAGTAATCAACCGTTTTGTAATACGCATTTGTTTATTTCCGTTTTGCTGTTTGTGGCACCGCGTTTATTTTTTTTAATAAAATTTTTTAAAACATTTAGTTTTTAATAGTTTTTCAGTATTTTTGCTGTTGTGTAAATATGGCTCGCACTTTGTTTATTGTAAATTAGAATGCGAGATAGTGCAAAAGTCGGTATAGCCCTCGTCTCTGGCTCTCACGTTATTGTATACAGGCCTTTATAGTATACGGGCCTTCAAACTACACTAGCTACCACTCGACCAGTGCTACCAAATTAAATTCGTGAAATTGTTCTCTAATAAAAGGGCAATCAATGGTTGGAGAATTCCGCTGCATGTGGCATCTCTGATGCCGGCCTCTAATAAATGAAAAAGCTATAAAAGCTGCAACAGCTGTGAAAGGTGTATATACAAGGTGGATATACAAGATGTATTGCATCAAGCGGCTGTGGAGCCGGCCCAGTCTTTTCGTTCGGTTGTCGAGTTAGTTATTTTTTTCTCTGCTGTGGTCGGTGACAATAGTTTCAAGTGCTGTGCAAATATCGGATTTAGTTGAATATTATTTACAGTTAGCAAACATTCTGATTTATTCATCAACGCTACGTTTAAAACTAGAATTCCTTGAGATGATGGCTGTACCTAATGTTGATTTAAACAATGGCAAACAAATGCCCGTTTTGGGATTGGGAACCTGGGGTGTAAGTACAATTTTGGATATCAATGAAAAAACTTTGTACAGTAATAATGTTCTTTTTACAACGATTTGAATGGAAATTTTATTATCGCGCTAGAGTGATAGTGTCCAATTGCGGGCGACTAATTGTGTGTATTAATATGTGCATTTAAAGTTTTGAAATAACGGCTCATTTAAATCACGTTTCCATGGGAGCTCTGCCCTGTGCTTCTGTTTTGGACGCTAGTGGCGGGTCTGGGCGATTAAGAATTATTTTTTGATATTGATTTGATTTAATTTTCTGTTATTAAAATTTATAATTTTGATTGCTTTTCATATATATATGTGTGTACATGTATGTAGTCAAGGAAAATAAGGGGTTTTTTTACTATTTTTGTCATATTTCAATTATTCTTCTATTAATCCAGTTTTTAGTATATAAAAGATGATTTGAAAACATATTTTGATTTTGTTCAAACGGTAAATAGGTAATGATTATGATGATTATTATCAATCCAATCAAATCTATCGGTTGTGTATTGAAGACTCTTCAGCGTGGGTTTCTTGAGTAATTTTGGGCAGACTCCATTTTGAAAAGTGAATTATATCTTGGAAGTTAATATTCCAATTTAATCACAACAGCTTCAAAGCTCTTAGCATAGAATTTAATTTCGCCATTCCAATTGGATTGAAGAATGCTTCAAAACTGCCAGCAGAGAGTTATTTCGCCGCCACGCCTGAGCGACATCGAATATTGCAGACCAGACCAGACACTCGATTGGCACAGAAGTGGGAGCTTTCCAGCTCACCACATTGTAATATCCCGGCATTTTGTAGGATTCATTCCCGTCCTCCAAAGTGAAATTAAATATAAAAATACTGTGGTTGAACCCAAATTAATTATAATTAAATCTGTTGTCTTCACTTTTCACCCTTCACAAAGTTTTGTTATGTTTTTTAAGCTAATAGATGAGATGAGTGATAGCCACACCTCCCCCCTCCGATTGCTTTTTTTGTTGGTATACTATAAAATTTTTATTATTTTTCTTATGGTCCTTTTTCTGTGTATTCTTTGATTTTTATTATATTTTTCAATATTTTTATCATGGTTTTTCTTTAATTTTAATTTAAATTTTCTTCATTTTTATTTTAAATTTTCTTTAATTTAATTTAAAATTTTCTTTTAAATTTTTTTTATTTCTATTTAAAATTTTCTTTATTTTTATTTAAAATTTCCTTACTTTTATTTTAAATTTTCTTTTAAATTTTTTTTATTTCTGTTTAAAATTCTCTTAATTTTAATTTTAAATTTTATTTAAAATTTCCTTGCTTTTATTTAAAATTTCCTTACTTTTATTTAAAATTTTATTTATTTTTATTTTAAATTTTCTTTAATTTTATTTTAATTTTTCTTCATTTCTATTTTAATTTTCTTTATTATTATTATTCTCTTTTTATTTTCAATTTTCTTTCTATTACAATTTTATGGTGTTGTTTTTGTAATATTTTTCTTGGATTTTTATTTTTGTTGTTTTTATTTGAATTTTGTTTATTTTAATTTGAATTCTGGTTTCTTTTAAATTCCATTGTGTTTTTATAATAGTTTTCCTTGTTTTATAATTTGTATATATATTTAATTTCCTGCCTTTCTTTGGGATTATCATTATAGTCAGAATAAGATCGTTGGTCGGTGATTATTGAAAGTGTGCGCTTGAAAATTTGCACAGTTTACTATCTTAATCTAATCGAAAGAAACTATGCGTATGTATTCGTATGTATGTGGAGTCCTTGGGCTTCATGCCGCATCCACTGAAGTTCTGGGATGTTTGTGCAATGTTGGAGAATCTAACTGAGTGGGTGGTTATGCTATTAATTCCAGAACTTTGTAGTAAAGGTATCCTTTTTCTCATTTTACAATGTCTTCTCATTGTATTTATCCTACTTGAGTCGATAATGCATAAGATTCGTCAATATATACCTGGAACAATATAAATAATTTCCTTATCCTAAGAGCTGATCGCCAACGCATATGAACCTGTATATTATAATGCCACATGTGCCTGCAAACAATTGAAGAAACAATCAATCTATGATAATAGTTGCAGTGTTTAAAGGGCTTAATCCCCGATAATGCAGCACTCTAAAAGTAGGCATTAACTTCTTTGTGTCGCAACATTTCCGGATGAATCTGGAAATCTAATTCCATCAAATAGCTGAAGCCTACTTTTAGGATGCACCATTATTGTATGTATCACAACTGGAATGCTCGTTTCGTTTTTCTTCAAATTGGTGTCATAATTCTCTATAAATGTTCGCTCTAATTTGGTTCCGACCCGGAGCTTTGTAATAATTAACACACAACTGCAGAGTGCTCTTGAGCCAACAACAATGTTCTAATTACCATTATCTTTTAGTTTCGCATTATTTACAAATTGCAAATTCACAGCTGCATTTGTTGTTTTCGTGCTTTAATTAACGCTCACGTTCGCTTTCCGTTCTTCCAGAGTCCCAAGGGTGAGGTTGCTCAGGCAGTAAAAGATGCCATCGATATTGGCTATCGCCACATTGACTGCGCTCATGTTTATCAAAACGAGCACGAGGTGGGTGACGGTATTGCCACCAAGATTGGAGAGGGTGTAGTGAAACGGTAACTTATAAAATAAAAAAAAACTATTTATTTATTAATTTATACTTTTTTTCGTTTTTATTCAGCGAGGATCTTTTTGTGACCAGCAAATTGTGGAACACTTTCCATCGTCCCGACTTGGTGCGTGGCGCTTGCGAGACTACTTTGAAGAACTTGGGTCTTAAGTACATTGACATGTACTTAATCCACTGGCCGATGGGCTACAAGGAAGATGGGGACCTCTTCCCGTCCGACGACAATGGCAAAACTTTGTACTCTGATGTAGACTACGTAGACACCTGGGCTGAGTTGGAGAAGCTCGTTGAAGCTGGTCTGGTTAAATCGATTGGCGTCTCCAATTTCAACAAGAGTCAAATTGAACGGGTGTTGGCCAAAGCAACCATTCCGCCGGCTAACAATCAAGTCGAATGTCATCCGTACTTGACACAGACCAAGCTCATTGCTTTTTGCAAGGAAAACAACATTATCGTTACGGCTTACAGTCCATTGGGATCACCCAATCGCCCATGAGCCAAGGCCGGCGATCCCGTTTTGCTCGACGATCCTATGGTGAGCGAGGAGGAGGGGGGAATCATATTTCATTGTTTAGTTTTATACTTAATACAATCCTGTTACGTTTTCTTAGCTTGTGGAAATAGCCGATCGCTATAAGAAGACTGCCGCTCAGATATTGATACGCTACCAGATACAGCGTGGCAACGTGGTCATCCCCAAGTCGGTGAACAAGGGACGCATTGCCAGCAACTTTGATGTGTTTGGCTTCGAGTTAACGGCCGACGATGTGGCCACCATCGATTCGTTCGATTGCAATGGACGCTTCGTGCCAATTGCGAGGTGCTTTCCTACTCTATACTTATTTTATATATTTAGTTTTATGTTTATAAATATTTTGTTTTTGTTATCTTCCAAACAGCGAGACTGCTCACGAGCATTACCCATTCAATACGGAATATTAATTAGTTCCCAGGTGGCTATAGAGATTGCTCCGATTTTTAACTTTTACACTGTTGATAGTTCCAAATCCTTAACATTTTCTTTTTATACGTCTAGCTTTCTAAAACCCCTCCCCCTCTCTCCCATCTTAACATTATTTTTGTTGTTGTTTTTAATATTTGCGCAAGCATTGCTTTGGTAGAACTTCAAATTTTGTTATCAGCGCATGCTGCCTGGATAAGAATGTATTGAATATTTGTAGAATTTGCACTTCCTTCAGAGCAAAAATGTATTTAATTTATTTTCTTCATATAGTACAAAAATGTAGTTGCTAGTTTGACACTTGCCCACATCCTCATATCCTACTACTGTAATCTAATCTCCAACAAACCAAGTTGAAGCCCTCTTTACTCTTTGTAGTGCCCCAAGTGTGGGCTTTTGTTGTGTTTCTCTTTTTGATTTCATCAGCATCTTTAATATGTTATTTTAATATGCTTTTGTTTTCCTTTCACAGTGCCGCAGGACATCCCTATCATCCTTTTGAAAATGATGAATACTGAAGCATTTGCTGATGTTCCTGCTTTTTGTTTTCTTACATTCAGAATCCTATTTTTATAGTTTATAGTTTCACAAAATATTCGCTAATGGTCGTGCTGAGTACACTTATCAAAATCGCAACTGTAGCGTGACGTCACTGTAGCCGGATAAGACAAGTGTACTTATGACGGCCCCGTGGTTAGTTTATACTCATGCAAACACATTAATTTGTATAATAAAAATTGTTTCTTTGCAAAATTCTTTTGTTGCTTATGATTTATTTATTTTGTTCTATGATTCATTAGTTTTCTATGATTTATATGTTATTTGTACTTTATGTCTTCCATGATTTGTTTATTATATACGATTACTTATAATTTATGTCGGGGTCATCAAATTGGAACATGCCGCTATATTACTCGGTGTCGGCGGATTACATAAATTATGTATTCATTATATTAATATCGGTTGAACCGATGGCGAGAAGAAGGGGGCGGAGCTGAAGGTGCCAGTTTTAGATTTGAGTGTCTGGTTTAAACATATCATCATGAATTGGTACTTGGGATAGTTATGTAGATTTTTAACCAAGAGAAGGAAAACGTTTGAACTCTAACACATACTTCTGCCACTATTAACTTCAATTGTAAGGCGGTTTCTATACTTGTCTCTACACAGCTCATAATTAGCTCTACATCGCGATTTTACACAGACAGCTCTACATTCATACTTCTACATCATAGCTCTGCATCATACCTCTACCTCCATAGCTCTACATAATAGTTCTACATCATAGCTCTACATCGCGATTCTATACAGCTCTCCATTCATAGTTCTACATACATTGTTCTTAGTCTTAGTTGTAATATGCACCTTTAGATACTTAGCTTACGTATACTCAGCTCTACACATTTGACTACATTCATACATAGTCCTAGACACATAATTGTATACATAGTTCAAAATTTTTACCTTTATATACTTAGCTTTACAGACAGCTCTATACATACAATTATATACATATGTGGCTCTACTGATAACTCCACGTAAACAACTACTGACAACTCTACATTGAATGCTTTATATACATAACTCTATATACGAAACTACATATACATATCTACAAACATAACTACATACATAGCTATATATACATAACTACATATATAACTACATACATAACTACTTCTCCCTGCATATAGAGCTCCGCTTACTTAACTCTAGAAATAACTCGCCATACATAATTGCATACCCAGCTGGAAAGGGGATCATCCCCGTAGTGCTCCTCGTAGTTTCCAAGGGGAGATTTCATTGCTCCATGGAGTACTCTCTTTGGCAGGGGAGTACAGCGAAAAGCTAGAGAGCTGTTTTTTCTGAGAGAAAAAGATGTTTTCTCGGAGAGAACTCCCTTTAACATCCTTTGCGAGCACAAGCAGTTCTACATACATTACTACATAACTCCACATACATAACTATACATACACAACTATACATACATTGCTCTGCATACATATCCCTACAAGCATAGCTCTACACAGGGCACACCTGAGAGGCGACTCAACGAGGTACTTTGATAGAATGCTATGAGGAAGTGTGTTCGTTAGGAACGAGCAGGCAGGGTAAAGCAGTTCCATGGTGGAACGATGAACTTTCAAAGCTCTGTAAAAGGTCCAGAAGATTTCTGAACCCGAAAAGAAGAGGAATGAATATCAAATAGCGCAGAGAACCTTTAAGAAAAGCATTTGGTCAGCCAAAGCGGACTCTTATAGAAGCTTCTGTAGTGAAATTGATATGCAGGGTGCTTCAGCGGGGTCGCGCAGTTGGGCTGGACGCTCTTCTCAAGTCTGGTGGTTCTTATACCAATTCAATGGTGGAAACCTACAATACCCTTGTGAGAAACTACTTCCCAGGTAGCACAATTATTACTGATGCAGGAAATAGGGTGGAGGTTGATGGCCCGAATGGCGGATTCACGAGGTGAAACTGGTACGGCATCAAAAATTGTGACAGAGGAGTCAATGAGGTCCCCTCAACACACTCACGGTAGAGCTCGCGCGCCTTCGATATGGTCAAATCTACCTCCTTCAGCTTAGGGGAAGGCCAGCCTTTGAGTCCGCAAAGCGCATCACCAGCACATGCGACCGTAGCAGTATGGCCTCCGGGACTGGAACATCCGCACTACGCATTCGCAAATAGTTGCGCATCTCTTTCGCAGCCCAGGTACGCACCATTTTTCGAGGATTATGACGGCAGTAGCCGTGGCGAAAGCGATATTCGCCCGATACGTTTTTGTCTCGATCTTTGAACACCAATATCGAAGTTTTGTATATCTTGATGGCGTACTCATCCGTGCCATCTTTGGATACCGCGTGATACCCATTCGCTTCCTTTCCCGTCCACGGTCGGACTCTTGGCGATCGAAGTTCACCAGTCGATTGGCCGCCTGGGCGCACTGCTACTTTAAGAGATGCAATTGTTCCCTATTCTTATTACCCAGCATATATCTCGGTAACCGACTGTAGCGCCTTATGAACTAATTTGAATTCCAACACATTTCTAACTTGGCTTATACCAACGTTGTTCTATATTTTGGATTGGCTTCAGAGCTTTTCTCCAGGTTGCAAACGTAGCAAGTGAAAACTCGCAATCAACAAATTGCAGTTAAACTGCTCCAACAACTGGTTTACGTCTAAAGATCACGAATATAATCTAAACGGGCGGAATAAAAGTAATGATAGTAATTGCATTAATTGTAATGATGGACTGTGATTGAGCAATGGACTTGGCACTTCCTGGAACTATGTGATATAAGTTCTTTTTTGTGAATTTTCTTTGTTTTTTATTGGCGATTATGTTACTAAAATATATACTGACGATTCTATATTTCTTTCGTCTGTCATCATTGGGAAGCCATTCCACATTTATGAAGAGGTTAGTAAAGCAGATGGGATGGAGGAGTGACTCACAGAGTGCAGCAAGAAACTCTTTGAAGTAGTGCCTTCATCCTCCCTTACACATAACTTTAGTAGAGGAGGCGTCATTCAATTGCGGTTGGATACGGTTTTCTAACTTCCTGTCTGACCAGAGGTATATTTATGTATGCATATTCAGACTTATTCCGAATATTCACGTAATTGTTTTATACCAGTCTTATATATAGTGTCTGATAAGCCTGATCTAATATTGAGCAACAGGAGGATTCTTAAGATACAACCTGCAACGGAAGAAGCAGAGAAGAAACTGGGACGGCCCTTGCAAAGTAACTAAAGGGATTCATGGGATTGTATATGGAATACCCAAGGTTACAAACGATTATGGCAGTATTAAAGAAGGACCTACAGAGAGCTTAGCATCGGCTGGAAACGACTTTCAGTGGGTGTTCGGGAAAACTTCATTAAGTGAAGGCCATTGTGACGATATCACCGTTTCATCAGTAAAACTCAAAACGTTGCAATTAAATTGTGTCCAGAATATTCGATTTGGGATGTTTTGCTATATTTCTCCCTTGTGCTATTTGGAATTGGTAATAAGTCGTTAGTCATGTTGTCCACTTCTATCATACGATGAGACAGAAACATTCGTAGAACATAGAAAGAGAATGCGACTATAAAAAGGTCACAGTAAAACAAACGCGGATTAGTTGGAAGCAGCAGGGATATCTAGCGATTTAGGTGTACAAGGGAAACCGACCTAACTGTAGTTGTTAAAGATTGCTGACTATTTCTGGATCTGCCAAGTTAAACTATATTTAAGTAAGCTAAATGGAGAATCAAATGGTTTCATTTTACTTGTTGCAGCTTGGTTGTTACAAAGCCTGTTCAATAAGAACTATATCTTTAGCTCATTGTGATTATTCGTTTACCTGTCTAGGACACCAATGTCATAGTTGCTCAGTAACCCTCATGAAGAGGACGTTCTTTATACGCGAAGCGGTATGAGGCCATGTTTATATGCACACACCGGAAAGGCTCCACAGTGTCGCAGACTGTCGCAGCCAAAAAAATCAAGAAGCCGGAATACTTCGTTAAGAAGTGGGTGAAACGCTACGATGCATCGCAAGATATCGAGAGCCATGTCCAGCCTGCAGGATGAAATGATTTTGAAGCTATTCGAGTAGAATCCCACTCTGCAGTTGAGGGAAACTATGGAGAAATTTGTCAAATAAGGAATTATATTTGGTCTGAACACAATCACGAGGCAGAGGTCAAATTCCGCTCTACAGCCTCGACACCATTGGTTATGGGAGACCACATAAAAAAGAAAGGGTCCTGAAATCAATAATTGCGATTGGTCGAATGTGGTGTTAACTGATAAATCGACTTATTGGACATGATTTCCAGCTGAAGCATGCCTGGTTAACCAGCAATAAATAATTTATACAACGCATCCGCGAACCTCCTGTAAATGTGAATGCCTGGGTTGATTCTCAAAACGGGGTTTGGGAACTTTTCTCCTTCTTAGCTTCCTTCAAGCAAAATTTGAATGCAGAATTCATGGTGAAATTATACAAGCGTGGCCTTCTGATATCGCTCAAGAAGATGAATATTGTGTGCTGCAAGAAGATAACCACCCAAAGCATCGAAGTCATTTCTGCCTTAAGTGGAAGAATCAAAATTGTCCCATCAGAATGGATTGGCCCTCACACAATGTCCAGATGCCAACCCTATAGAAAATGTGTGGGCCAATATGAAAGGAAGCTGGAAGGAAAGCTAAAATGCAATTTGGCGAGCAAAAAAAAAAGCAGTTTCCTTTCCAGGGAATGTCCTGAAAAACTAGTTGAAAGCAGGTAAAGATGAAGCGCAGCTATTCGCGACCCTGAACTGATTTCACAGTGTACTGAACAACCGCGTCGTAGCTCTCAATTTACAATTCAATGAAAAATAAATTAATTAAATATGTTTTATACATTCCAGATGCACTTCGGACTTTCGATGATACCTACGGTTGCCTTATGATGGCCCTTGGATTATGCCCTGTGATTAGATCGACGAGCTGCTTGAAGGAAATGTGCAACTGTATTCTTCGGGCTCTCTAGGAAGCACTTGGTTGCTGGCTAAACCGTTCAACCGATGGCCACACAAATTTACCACATTAGCTTGAAAATTTGGAGAGTGTCACATTGGCTTCACAAATGCGCCATCCTAGATCCAAAAAACGATGATGCCAACAAAGTAAATGGTCGAATTCAACAGCAAATTCCGGGTCAGCCAACAAAATATAAATCCATTGACACAGTTCCAGATGAAGATCAAGTTGTCAACCATCCCATTGAGTTTCTAAATTCATTGGAGCCATCTGGAATGCCTCCGCACATACTATCATCGAAAGTTGGTTCACCAATAATGCTTCTTCGAAATTGAGGTCAGCCGAGATTGTGGAACGAAACAGATTTGCTGTTAAAAACAAACGCCGAGTGAGATTGAAGCAACGATTATCAGCGGTATATTCCAAGCTTCTCTGCGCTATTTGATATTCACTCCTCTCCTTTTCGGGTCCAGAAGTCCTCTGGACCTTTTACGGAGCTTTGAAAGTTCAGCGTTCCACCATGGAACTGCTTTACCCTGCCTGCTCATTCCTAACGAACACACTTCCTCATAGCATTCTATCAAAGTACCTCGTGGATTCACCTCTTCTGAGTTCTGAGTTTAACAAATCTGCAAGAACCGCAAAGTTGTCCCAATCCTCCCTTCGCAGATTTCGACACTATCATGTTGCCAACTACAAGTCGAAATTCAATCAAACAGTGATCCGAGGGAGGTACCTCTTCCAGAAATTATGTGTCCAAGATGCGCATGGGGTGGTATCCCTGTTTGGAGCTTAGGAATTTCAGTGAATCCAGTTCGATACCTACCACCAGGTGGGAACTCGCTCCCTTGTTGGCAGCAGATTCTCCCCTGATATATCTTCCAGAGATTCGTGTTCAGTCCCTCGCTCTGATCATGGATACGTGCAAGTATTTCGCTTGGTTTCCGGGAAGAACCCGGTATTCAACCACTCGCTTTTACCAGCCTACTACTGCAACCGTCCCTGAGAACTGATTTATAGTTCTCGCAAGTGCCGGTTCCAGCCGCAACTTTAGTTAGACATTCTCGAGAAGATATAGAACAGCACTGCAAGTTTAGAATGCCGTTCTCCACACGTATTCCCTCGAACTTCGGTTTGTTCTTCGACTCACTGATGGCTTTCCAAAGATAGCTGCTCTTTCGAAGAAATGATGTTACAGAGGGGGTAACGAGAGACAGTCCCTCACCTTTGAAACTAGGCAAGACCATTTTTCAGAGCCTGTCAGAGTTGTGTGACGTCCGAAATATTTCCTCCATGGAATATAAAACTCTCGCCTCGTCTTGCTCTTATTCAGACAGACTCTATATCTAAGTATATCCAAACGATAACTACGAACGCCTGGAGAAGTGTCCTACCAGGATCACAAGATATTTGACGCTAAGTGTTTTCGTGTGACGGGGGAGCACCACACCCACTGTTCTAGCACCGCTCATTTTATGTAGAGTAAGTGATGCTGGAACCCGATGTCCTCTTCCTCATTGCGACCATTTGCGATATAATAACTTTGCCGATGCCCAAATTTGGACTCCTTGGAAATTCAGATGACTTTCTCATTCGAAAATTACTCGCAAGTTGAAGTCAGTCTGGAACACTGGAAAGCAGTTAAAAGACGCTACCGAAAATTGTGCCCAAGCAAGACGAAGAGTAGTTCAATGAAGATTGTTCTCAGTATCAATGAATAACAAACATTTTTTGAGAATCTCCTGCTGAGAACCCATCTCTGGAAGAGGAAGACTCATTGATATAACCTTCCTCGTGATAGAAGTGTTCAGCCGGGATCATCAATAGAAGTAACTTTGGGACTGGGTTACTCTTGTGGTACTCAATTGCAATTAAAAATATACGAAGAAGAATGAAACGAAGGACGAAGGAAAGTTAGTCACATACCCATTTAGCATTAACCAAAAGTGAATCCCCGGCGCAGTTGTTGATGGTTTATTCTTCTAACTAATTTCCGAACTAAGGTCACAGGGAAATAACAGACTGAGGGGAGCCATGTCCTGCCCAACGTGTGCCGGACCAACGCATCTCTATGCTGATGATTTACTGAATTTGTGAATTTAAATAATAAAAATTCTTTGTAACGAACATTTTGAATAAATGAAGTTGATTAACTCGGAATACTTTTCAATGGTAGAGTTCTGGTTTACTCATAATTTAGGAGTCCTGTTGGAACGAGAAGGAAGCAAATTTGTGTTCATCTTGCTGGGAAGATTTTGTACCCAGAATTCTAAAACTACCTACAATAGGGTACCGGACTTATGGTTTTGGTGGTTCAAGGAAAGAACCATTGCTATCAATTATTCTAGACTCACAAAGAACTTAAGTGAAAAAAGGACACTGCAGTGTTGAAGAGATGCACAAGGCTAAAGGTCAGAGTGGCCGCATGAAACGAGGTCTCTATCAGACTGAGATTCATTATAATCAGTATCTCTATGTAAGTAGAGTTCTATATGAGAGCTATGCTTGTGGGGATATGTATGCAGAGCAATGTATGTATAGTTGTGTATGTATAGTTGTGTATGTGGAGTTATGTAGTAATGTATGTAAAACTGCTTGTGCTCGCAAAGGATGTTAAAGGGAGTTCTCTCCGAGAAAACATCTTTTTCTCTCAGAAAAAACAGCTCTCTAGCTTTTAGCTGTACTCCCCTGTCAAAGAGAGTACTCCATGGAGCAATGAAATCTCCCCTTGGAAACTACGAGGAGCACTACGGGGATGATCCCCTTTCCAGCTGGGTATGCAATTATGTATGGCGAGTTATTTCTAGAGTTAAGTAAGCGGAGCTCTATATGCAGGGAGAAGTAGTTATGTATGTAGTTATATATGTAGTTATGTATATATAGCTATGTATGTAGTTATGTTTGTAGATATGTATATGTAGTTTCGTATATAGAGTTACGTATATAGAGTTATGTATATAAAGTATTCAATGTAGAGTTGTCAGTAGTTGTTTACGTGGAGTTATCAGTAGAGCCACATATGTATATAATTGTATGTATAGAGCCGTCTGTAAAGCTAAGTATATAAAGGTAAACATTTTGAACTATGTATACAATTATGTGTATAGGACTATGTATGAATGTACTCAAATGCGTAGAGCTGAGTATACGTAAGCTAAGTATCTAAAGGTGCATATTACAACTAAGACTAAGAACAATGTATGTAGAACTATGAATGGAGAGCTGTATAGAATCGCGATGTAGAGCTATGATGTAGAACTATTATGTAGAGCTATGGAGGTAGAGGTATGATGCAGAGCTATGATGTAGAAGTATGAATGTAGAGCTGTCTGTGTAAAATCGCGATGTAGAGCTAATTATGAGCTGTGTAGAGACAAGTATAGAAACCGCCTTACAATTGAAGTTAGTCGTGGCAGAAGTATGTGTTAGAGTTCAAAAGTTTTCCTTCTCTTGGTTAAAAATCTACATAACTTTCCCAAGTACCAATTCATGATGATATGTTTAAACCAGACACTCAAATCTAAAACTGGCACCTTCAGCTCCGCCCTCTTCTTCTCGCCATCGGTTCAACCGATATTAATATAATGAATGCATAATTTATGTAATCCGCCGACACTGAGTAATATAGCGGCATGTTCCAATTTGATGACCCCGACATAAATCATAAGTAATCGTATATAATAAACAAATCATGGAAGACAAAGTACAAATAACATATAAATCATAGAAAACTAATGAATCATAGAACAAAATAAATAAATCATAAGCAACAAAAGAATTTTGCAAAGAAACAATTTTTATTATACAAATTAATGTGTTTGCATGAGTATAAACTAACCACGGGGCCGTCATAAGTACACTTGTCTTATCCGGCTACAGTGACGTCACGCTACAGTTGCGATTTTGATAAGTGTACTCAGCACGACCATTAGCGAATATTTTGTGAAACTATAAACTATAAAAATAGGATTCTGAATGTAAGAAAACAAAAAGCAGGAACATCAGCAAATGCTTCAGTATTCATCATTTTCAAAAGGATGATAGGGATGTCCTGCGGCACTGTGAAAGGGAAACAAAAAGCTTATTAAAATAACATATTAAAGATGCTGATGAAATCAAAAAGAGAAACAGAACAAAAGCCCACACTTGGGGCACTACAAAGAGTAAAGAGGGCTTCAACTTGGTTTGTTGGAGAGTAGATTACAGTAGTAGGATACGAGGATGTGGGCAAGTGTCAAACTAGCAACTACATTTTTATACTATATAAAGAAAGTAAATTAAATACATTTTTGCTCTGAAGGAAGTGCAAATTCTACAAATATTCAATACATTCTTATCCAGGCAGCATGCGCTGATAACAAAATTTGAAGTTCTACCAAAGCAATGCGTGCGAAAATATTAAAAACCACAACAAAAATAATGTTAAGATGGGAGAGAGGGGGAGGGGTTTTAGAAAGCTAGACGTATAAAAAGAAAATGTTAAGGATTTGGAACTATCAACAGTGTAAAAGTTAAAAATCGGAGCAATCTTTATAGCCACCTGGGAACTTATTAATATTCCGTATTGAATGGGTAATGCTCGTGAGCAGTCTCGCTGTTTGGAAGACAACAAAAACAAAATATTTATAAACATAAAACTAAATATATAAAATAAGTATAGAGTTGGAAAGCACCTCGCAATTGGCACGAAGCGTCCATTGCAATCGAACGAATCGATGGTGGCCACATCGTCGGCCGTTAACTCGAAGCCAAACACATCAAAGTTGCTGGCAATGCGTCCCTTGTTCACCGACTTGGGGATGACCACGTTGCCACGCTGTATCTGGTAGCGTATCAATATCTGAGCGGCAGTCTTCTTATAGCGATCGGCTATTTCCACAAGCTAAGAAAACGTAACAGGATTGTATTAAGTATAAAACTAAACAATGAAATATGATTGCCCCCCTCCTCCTCGCTCACCATAGGATCGTCGAGCAAAACGGGGTCGCCGGCCTTGGCCCATGGGCGATTGGGTGGTCCCAATGGCCTAAGCCGTAACGATAATGTTGTTTTCCTTGCAAAAAGCAATGAGCTTGGTCTGTGTCAAGTACGGATGACATTCGACTTGATTGTTAGCCGGCGGAATGGTTGCTTTGGCCAACACCCGTTCAATTTGACTCTTGTTGAAATTGGAGACGCCAATCGATTTAACCAGACCAGCTTCAACGAGCTTCTCCAACTCAGCCCAGGTGTCTACGTAGTCTACATCAGAGTACAAAGTTTTGCCATTGTCGTCGGACGGGAAGAGGTCCCCATCTTCCTTGTAGCCCATCGGCCAGTGGATTAAGTACATGTCAATGTACTTAAGACCCAAGTTCTTCAAAGTAGTCTTGCAAGCGCCACGCACCAATTCGGGACGATGGAAAGTGTTCCACAATTTGCTGGTCACAAAAAGATCCTCGCTGAATAAAAACGAAAAAAAGTATAAATTAATAAATAAATAGTTTTTTTTTATTTTATAAGTTACCGTTTCACTACACCCTCTCCAATCTTGGTGGCAATACCGTCACCCACCTCGTGCTCGTTTTGATAAACATGAGCGCAGTCAATGTGGCGATAGCCAATATCGATGGCATCTTTTACTGCCTGAGCAACCTCACCCTTGGGACTCTGGAAGAACGGAAAGCGATCGTGAGCGTTAATTAAAGCACGAAAACAACAAATGCAGCTGTGAATTCGCAATTTGTAAATAATGCGAAACTAAAAGATAATGGTAATTAGAACATTGTTGTTGGCTCAAGAGCACTCTGCAGTTGTGTGTTAATTATTACAAAGCTCCGGGTCGGAACCAAATTAGAGCGAACATTTATAGAGAATTATGACACCAATTTGAAGAAAAACGAAACGAGCATTCCAGTTGTGATACATACAATAATGGTGCATCCTAAACGTAGGCTTCAGCTATTTGATGGAATTAGATTTCCAGATTCATCCGGAAATGTTGCGACACAAAGAAGATAATGCCTACTTTTAGGGTGCTGCATTATCGGGGATTAAGCCCTTTAAACACTGCAACTATTATCATAGATTGATTGTTTCTTCAATTGTTTGCAGGCACATGTGGCATTATAATATACAGGTTCATATGCGTTGGCGATCAGCTCTTAGGATAAGGAAATTATTTATATTGTTCCAGGTATATATTGACGAATCTTATGCATTATCGACTCAAGTAGGATATATACAATGAGAAGACATTGTAAAATGAGAAAAAGGATACCTTTACTACAAAGTTCTGGAATTAATAGCATAACCACCCACTCAGTTAGATTCTCAAACATTGCACAAACATCCCAGAACTTCAGTGGATGCGGCATGAAGCCCAAGGACTCCACATACATACGAATACATACGCATAGTTTCTTTCGATTAGATTAAGATAGTAAACTGTGCAAATTTTCAAGCGCACACTTTCAATAATCACCGACCAACGATCTTATTCTGACTATAATGATAATCCCAAAGAAAGGCAGGAAATTAAATATATATACAAATTATAAAACAAGCAAAACTATTATAAAAACACAATGGAATTTAAAAGAAACCAGAATTAAAATTAAAATAAACAAAATTCAAATAAAAACAACAAAAATAAAAATCCAAGAAAAATATTACAAAAACAACACCATAAAATTGTAATAGAAAGAAAATTGAAAATAAAAAGAGAATAATAATAATAAAGAAAATTAAAATAGAAATGAAGAAAATTTAAAATAAAATTAAAGAAAATTTAAAATGAAAATGAAGAAAATTTAAAATAAAAATAATGAAAATTTTAAATAAAAGCAAGGAAATTTTAAATAAAATTTAAAATTAAAATTAAGAGAATTTTAAACAGAAATAAAAAAAATTTAAAAGAAAATTTTAAATTAAATTAAAGAAAATTTAAAATAAAAATGAAGAAAATTTAAATTAAAATTAAAGAAAAACCATGATAAAAATATTGAAAAATATAATAAAAATCAAAAAATACACAGAAAAAGGACCATAAGAAAAATAATAAAAATTTTATAGTATACCAACAAAAAAAGCAATCGGAGGGGGGAGGTGTGGCTATCACTCATCTCATCTATTAGCTTAAAAAACATAACAAAACTTTGTGAAGGGTGAAAAGTGAAGACAACAGATTTAATTATAATTAATTTGGGTTCAACCACAGTATTTTTATATTTAATTTCACTTTGGAGGACGGGAATGAATCCTACAAAATGCCGGGATATTACAATGTGGTGAGCTGGAAAGCTCCCACTTCTGTGCCAATCGAGTGTCTGGTCTGGTCTGCAATATTCGATGTCGCTCAGGCGTGGCGGCGAAATAACTCTCTGCTGGCAGTTTTGAAGCATTCTTCAATCCAATTGGAATGGCGAAATTAAATTCTATGCTAAGAGCTTTGAAGCTGTTGTGATTAAATTGGAATATTAACTTCCAAGATATAATTCACTTTTCAAAATGGAGTCTGCCCAAAATTACTCAAGAAACCCACGCTGAAGAGTCTTCAATACACAACCGATAGATTTGATTGGATTGATAATAATCATCATAATCATTACCTATTTACCGCTTGAACAAAATCAAAATATGTTTTCAAATCATCTTTCATATACTAAAAACTGGATTAATAGAAGAATAATTGAAATATGACAAAAATAGTAAAAAAACCCCTTATTTTCCTTGACTACATACATGTACACACATATATATATGAAAAGCAATCAAAATTATAAATTTTAATAACAGAAAATTAAATCAAATCAATATCAAAAAATAATTCTTAATCGCCCAGACCCGCCACTAGCGTCCAAAACAGAAGCACAGGGCAGAGCTCCCATGGAAACGCGATTTAAATGAGCCGTTATTTCAAAACTTTAAATGCACATATTAATACACACAATTAGTCGCCCGCAATTGGACACTATCACTCTAGCGCGATAATAAAATGTCCATTCAAATCGTTGTAAAAAGAACATTATTACTGTACAAAGTTTTTTCACTGATATCCAAAATTGTACTTACACCCCAGGTTCCCAATCCCAAAACGGGCATTTGTTTGCCATTGTTTAAAACAACATTAGGTACAGCCATCATCTCAAGGAATTCTAGTTTTAAACGTAGCGTTGATGAATGAATCAGAATTTTTGCTAACTGTAAATAATATTCAACTAAATCCGATATTTGCACAGCACTTGAAACTATTGTCACCGACCACAGCAGAGAAAAAAATAACTAACTCGACAACCGAACGAAAAGACTGGGCCGGTTCCACAGCCGCTTGATGCAATACACTTTGTACATCCACCTTGTATATCCACCTTTCACAGCTGTTGCAGCTTTTATAGCTTTTTCATTTATTAGAGGCCGGCATCAGAGATGCCACATGCAGCGGAATTCTCCAACCATTGATTGCCCTTTTATTAGAGAACAATTTCACGAATTTAATTTGGTAGCACTGGTCGAGTGGTAGCTAGTGTAGTTTGAAGGCCCGTATACTATAAAGGCCTGTATACAATAACGTGAGAACCAGAGACGAGGGCTAGACCGAGTTTTGAACTATCTCGCATTCTAATTTACAATAAACAAAGTGCGAGCCATATTTACACAACAGCAAAAATACTGAAAAACTATTAAAAACTAAAAGTTTTAAAAAATTTTATTAAATAAAATAAACGCAGAGCCGCAAACAGCAAAACGGAAATAAAAAAATTCGTATTACAAAACAGTTGATTACTATGACAAATTGTCTCGGACGAAAGTGCGAGGAATTTCTAATTTTTTAGAAATGTTTCGTCTCGTCGTATCGAATCACGCATTATTGTTTATTGCCACATACTATCCTTTGGTACAAATTCTTTTTGAAATCTCGTTCGAGACTCAGTCTGGATCTCGTCTCGGGCTCTGGCCCTTGAGTAGTAACAAACCAAATTTTAGTAAATTCTCGAAATTTTTCTAAAAATAATTTGAGGAATTTTGAGAAAAAATGACCAAAAACACACGTAATGAAGAAAAACAAGTTTTTATCAGTAATGATTGCCACAAAATGTAATTAAACAAAGCCAAAAAAGAATATTTCAGTCACTATTGGCATTTGTTGCTGCAAAATATTTCAAAAAATATTTCCCAAATATAAACTTTTAATTTCATTCTTCCATAATCAGAAAAATGTATGCCTTTGTATTATTTGGTAATCATTTCTTACAAGTAATAAATTGAACTCGGATAGTTATAAAATGATACGAATTCATTATGTTCTGAGATACCTAGACACCATCTTGTATATTATTCAATTGTATTTTTTCTATAACACATTATGGAATTAAACTAAGGAGTAGCTAAAGATAAAATAGGAACATCAGGAGTTGAAATGGCATACGAATTCACACTGTGAATTAGGAAATTGCAGCGTTGTGCAATATTATATAGCATTACTGTTATTTTTCAATTACCGATTTATAATTTTCCCATTTTTATGTGCCATTATAGGTTCATTATTATTATGACAATGCTAGAGCAAATTCATTAGAAGGCTCCAATGTTCTATATGTTTCTTATGATACCGAAATAAATTTTTACAAATAATTGAACAATTTGTGCTATATCTGCTTATTTGAAAGATTTAACAATTTACAACTGAGAATGATAGAATCTATTTTATCATTCTTGGGATTGAGTACAGGGTTGGTTTAATTAGTTATACCAGAGAATTCTCTGGTCATACCCAGAATTCTGTCGTATAAGCTTAGTCCTTATAATTTAGAAATATTTTAAATGTGTTAAAATTATTGCATGTGGTCATTTCTGAACACAATTTCTGTACAAATTTATTTATAGATTTGTCTCTCGAAGAAGCCTCCTTATTTAATAAGAATTGCTAACAGTATCATAAGTTTTTTGTGAGTAGTTTATTCGGAAATTAATAGATCTATAAATATTTCGGATTATCGGCAACAATTTCAAAGTGTAGCACACTTTACAACTTAACAATATGTTCTCATAAATAAAAAATTAGAAGGTAGTTTTGTAAATTCGTTTGTAAACAATTTGATAAAGGTGTCACTTATTATATGATCGATCCACTTACCAGAATCAAGTCTCTCCGAACCAGAATCAAGTCTCTCCCCAACAAAGAAATTGTTTTCTCTGCAAAAAGTGAAATTTCAACTTTTCTTTGCAGATTTCATTGAAGGTGTCTTTTCCCACAGCATATTACAATATTTACACTATACTCCGACAATATATCCCCTTTTTTTATAATCTCTGCTATTATACTCTAGAAAAAAAATGTATTATTGCATTTATACGATATTTCATCTCCATGATTTTGTATTTATTATAATAGGTAATTACAAATCAAAGAGATTATGCCCAATTTGAGGATATCATATCTGACTCGAAATATCAATTTGGATACGCAATTGCTACTGTAATTTAATACACGTATTTGGTTGTTTTAAAAATAAAAATTCACCAATCATTGGACAATATAAATATTGAGACTAACCCATTATGCAGGTATTGTTTATCTAATTGACTTTCAATATTGATTTGCAACTTTTCTAGAAAGTATTTATAAATAATTATATGTATAGCAGCAATATCAACAATGGTCTCCAGCTATAACTAGAAAGTAATATAATTCTAAATTAAATAAAAAATTTAAATAAAATAAATATGTACTAATGCCACTGTTAACCACTTCTTTCCATACAATAAAAATTATTACAGGTATGTTAATAAGCTTATATTTAAGTTAACAGTGTGTTCATCATATGCTGTGCAAAGAAGTTAACAGATGGACCATCAATTCTCAACAGTGTTGCCACTCTGCTGTATATACACAGAGTTATTGTTTATCAATAAAAACCCATTTTTTTATTTTTTTTATATTTTCTTATGCGAAATTTGTGTAATTAAAAATTCAAATCTACAAAATACCAAATAATACAAAGGCATACATTTTTCTGATTATGGAAGAATGAAATTAAAAGTTTATATTTGGGAAATATTTTTTGAAATATCTTGCAGCAACAAATGTCAATAGTGACTGAAACATTCTTTTTTTTCATTACGTGTGTTTTTGGACATATTTTTCCCAACATCCTCAAATATCCTCAAATTATTTTTAGAAAAATTTCGAGAATTTACTAAAATTTGGTTTGTCACTACTCAAGGCCCGTATACAATAACGCGAGAGCCCGAGACGAGATCCAGACTGAGTCTCGAACGAGATGTCAAAAAGAATTTGTACCAAAGGATGGTATGTGGCAATATACAATAATGCGTGATTCGATACGACGAGACGAAACATTTCTAAAAAATTAGAAATTCCTCGCACTTTCGTCCGAGACAATTTGTCAAAGTAATCAACTGTTTTGTAATACGAATTTTTTTATTTCCGTTTTGCTGTTTGCGGCACCGCGTTTATTTTATTTAATAAACAATTTCAAAAATTTAGTTTTTAATAGTTTTTCAGTATTTTTGCTGTTGTGTAAATATGGCTCGCACTTTGTTTATTGTAAATTAGAATGCGAGATAGTGCAAAAGTCGGTATAGCCCTCGTCTCTGGCTCTCACGTTATTGTATACAGGCCTTTATAGTATACGGGCCTTCAAACTACACTAGCTACCACTCGACCAGTGCTACCAAATTAAATTCGTGAAATTGTTCTCTAATAAAAGGGCAATCAATGGTTAGAGAATTCCGCTGCGTGTGGCATCTCTGATGCCGGCCTCTAATAAATGAAAAAGCTATAAAAGCTGCAACAGCTGTGAAAGGTGGATATACAAGGTGGATATACAAGGTGTATTGCATCAAGCGGCTGTGGAGCCGGCCCAGTCTTTTCGTTTGGTTTGTCGAGTCAGTTATTTTTTTCTCTGCTGTGGTCGGTGACAATAGTTTCAAGTGCTGTGCAAATATCGGATTTAGTTGAATATTATTTACAGTTAGCAAACATTCCGATTCATTCATCAACGCTACGTTTAAAACTAGAATTCCTTGAGATGATGGCTGTACCTAATGTTGTTTTAAACAATGGCAAACAAATGCCCGTTTTGGGATTGGGAACCTGGGGTGTAAGTACAATTTTGGATATCAGTGAAAAAACTTTGTACAGTAATAATGTTCTTTTTACAACGATTTGAATGGACATTTTATTATCGCGCTAGAGTGATAGTGTCCAATTGCGGGCGACTAATTGTGTGTATTAATATGTGCATTTAAAGTTTTGAAATAACGGCTCATTTAAATCACGTTTCCATGGGAGCTCTGCCCTGTGCTTCTGTTTTGGACGCTAGTGGCGGGTCTGGGCGATTAAGAATTATTTTTTGATATTGATTTGATTTAATTTTCTGTTATTAAAATTTATAATTTTGATTGCTTTTCATATATATATGTGTGTACATGTATGTAGTCAAGGAAAATAAGGGGTTTTTTTACTATTTTTGTCATATTTCAATTATTCTTCTATTAATCCAGTTTTTAGTATATAGAAGATCATTTGAAAACATATTTTGATTTTGTTCAAGCGGTAAATAGGTAATGATTATGATGATTATTATCAATCCAATCAAATCTATCGGTTGTGTATTGAAGACTCTTCAGCGTGGGTTTCTTGAGTAATTTTGGGCAGACTCCATTTTGAAAAGTGAATTATAACTTGGAAGTTAATATTCCAATTTAATCACAACAGCTTCAAAGCTCTTAGCATAGAATTTAATTTCGCCATTCCAATTGGATTGAACAATGCTTCAAAACTGCCAGCAGAGAGTTATTTCGCCGCCACACCTGAGCGACATCGAATATTGCAGACCAGACCAGACACTTTCTATTGGCACAGAAGTGGGAGCTTTCCAGCTCACCACATTGTAATACCCCGGCATTTTGTAGGATTCATTCCCGTCCTCCAAAGCGAAATTAAATATAAAAATACTGTGGTTGAACCCAAATTAATTATAATTAAATCTGTTGTCTTCACTTTTCACCCTTCACAAAGTTTTGTTATGTTTTTTAAGCTAATAGATGAGATGAGTGATAGCCACACCTCCCCCCTCCGATAGCTTTTTTTGTTGGTATACTATAAAATTTTTATTATTTTTCTTATGGTCCTTTTTCTGTGTATTTTTTGATTTTTATTATATTTTTCAATATTTTTATCATGGTTTTTCTTTAATTTTAATTTAAATTTTCTTCATTTTTATTTTAAAGTTTCTTTAATTTAATTTAAAATTTTCTTTTAAATTTTTTTTATTTCTATTTAAAATTTTCTTTATTTTTATTTAAAATTTCCTTACTTTTATTTTAAATTTTCTTTTAAATTTTTTTTATTTCTATTATAAATTCTCTTAATTTTTATTTTAAATTTTTTTAAATTTTATTTAAAATTTCCTTGCTTTTATTTAAAATTTCCTTACTTTTATTTAAAATTTTATTTATTTTTATTTTAAATTTTCTTTAATTTTATTTTAAATTTTCTTCATTTCTATTTTAATTTTCTTTATTATTATTATTCTCTTTTTATTTTCAATTTTCTTTCTATTACAATTTTATGGTGTTGTTTTTGTAATATTTTTCTTCGATTTTTATTTTTGTTGTTTTTTATTTGAATTTTGTTTATTTTAATTTGAATTCTGGTTTCTTTTAAATTCCATTGTATTTTTATAATAGTTTTCCTTGTTTTATAATTTTTATATATATTTAATTTCCTGCCTTTCTTTGGGATTATCATTATAGTCAGAATAAGATCGTTGGTCGGTGATTATTGAAAGTGGGCGCTTGAAAATTTGCACAGTTTACTATCTTAATATAATCGAAAGAAACTATGCGTATGTATTCGTATGTATGTGGAGTCCTTGGGCTTCATGCCGCATCCACTGAAGTTCTGGGATGTTTGTGCAATGTTGGAGAATCTAACTGAGTGGGTGGTTATGCTATTAATTCCAGAACTTTGTAGTAAAGGTATCCTTTTTCTCATTTTACAATGTCTTCTTATTGTATTTATCCTACTTGAGTCGATAATGCATAAGATTCGTCAATATATACCTGGAACAATATAAATAATTTCCTTATCCTAAGAGCTGATCGCCAACGCATATGAACCTGTATATTATAATGCCACATGTGCCTGCAAACAATTGAAGAAACAATCAATCTATGATAATAGTTGCAGTGTTTAATGGGCTTAATCCCCGATAATGCAGCACCCTAAAAGTAGGGATTAACTTCTTTGTGTCGCAACATTTCCGGATGAATCTGGAAATCTAATTCCATCAAATAGCTGAAGCCTACGTTTAGGATGCACCATTATTGTATGTATCACACCTGGAATGCTCGTTTCGTTTTTCTTCAAATTGGTGTCATAATTCTCTATAAATGTTCGCTCTAATTTGGTTCCGACCCGGAGCTTTGTAATAATTAACACACAACTGCAGAGTGCTCTTGAGCCAACAACAATGTTCTAATTACCATTATCTTTTAGTTTCGCATTATTTACAAATTGCAAATTCACAGCTGCATTTGTTGTTTTCGTGCTTTAATTAACGCTCACGTTCGCTTTCCGTTCTTCCAGAGTCCCAAGGGTGAGGTTGCTCAGGCAGTAAAAGATGCCATCGATATTGGCTATCGCCACATTGACTGCGCTCATGTTTATCAAAACGAGCACGAGGTGGGTGACGGTATTGCCACCAAGATTGGAGAGGGTGTAGTGAAACGGTAACTTATAAAATAAAAAAATAACTATTTATTTATTAATTTATACTTTTTTGTTTTTATTCAGCGAGGATCTTTTTGTGACCAGCAAATTGTGGAACACTTTCCATCGTCCCGACTTGGTGCGTGGCGCTTGCGAGACTTCTTTGAAGAACTTGGGTCTTAAGTACATTGACATGTACTTAATCCACTGGCCGATGGGCTACAAGGAAGATGGTTACCTCTTCCCGTCCGACGACAATGGCAAAATTTTGTACTCTGATGTAGACTACGTAGACACCTGGGCTGAGTTGGAGAAGCTCGTTGAAGCTGGTCTGGTTAAATCGATTGGCGTCTCCAATTTCAACAAGAGTCAAATTGAACGGGTGTTGGCCAAAGCAACCATTCCGCCGGCTAACAATCAAGTCGAATGTCATCCGTACTTGACACAGACCAAGCTCATTGCTTTTTGCAAGGAAAACAACATTATCGTTACGGCTTACAGTCCATTGGGATCACCCAATCGCCCATGGGCCAAGGCCGGCGATCCCGTTTTGCTCGACGATCCTATGGTGAGCGAGGAGGAGGGGGGAATCATATTTTATTATTTAGTGTTATACTTAATACAATCCTGTTACGTTTTCTTAGCTTGTGGAAATAGCCGATCGCTATAAGAAGACTGCCGCTCAGATATTGATACGCTACCAGATACAGCGTGGCAACGTGGTCATCCCCAAGTCGGTGAACAAGGGACGCATTGCCAGCAACTTTGATGTGTTTGGCTTCGAGTTAACGGCCGACGATGTGGCCACCATCGATTCGTTCGATTGCAATGGACGCTTCGTGCCAATTGCGAGGTGCTTTCCTACTCTATACTTATTTTATATATTTAGTTTTATGTTTATAAATATTTTGTTTTTGTTATCTTCCAAACAGCGAGACTGCTCACGAGCATTACCCATTCAATACGGAATATTAATAAGTTCCCAGGTGGCTATAGAGATTGCTCCGATTTTTAACTTTTACACTGTTGATAGTTCCAAATCCTTAACATTTTCTTTTTATACGTCTAGCTTTCTAAAACCCCTCCCCCTCTCTCCCACCCTCACATTATTTTTGTTGTGGTTTTTAATATTTGCGCAAGCATTGCTTTGGTAGAACTTCAAATTTTGTTATCAGCGCATGCTGCCTGGATAAGAATGTATTGAATATTTGTAGAATTTGCACTTCCTTCAGAGCAAAAATGTATTTAATTTACTTTCTTTATATAGTATAAAAATGTAGTTGCTAGTTTGACACTTGCCCACATCCTCGTATCCTACTACTGTAATCTAATCTCCAACAAACCAAGTTGAAGCCCTCTTTACTCTTTGTAGTGCCCCAAGTGTGGGCTTTTGTTGTGTTTCTCTTTTTGCTTTCATCAGCATCTTTAATATATTATTTTAATATGCTTTTTGTTTTCCTTTCACAGTGCCGCAGGACATCCCTATCATCCTTTTGAAAATGATGAATACTGAAGCATTTGCTGATGTTCCTGCTTTTTGTTTTCTTACATTCAGAATCCTATTTTTATAGTTTATAGTTTCACAAAATATTCGCTAATGGTCGTGCTGAGTACACTTATCAAAATCGCAACTGTAGCGTGACGTCACTGTAGCCGGATAAGTAAAGTGTACTTATGACGGCCCCGTGGTTAGTTTATACTCATACAAACACATTAATTTGTATAATAAAAATTGTTTCTTTGCAAAATTCTTTTGTTGCTTATGATTTATTTATTTTGTTCTATGATTCATTAGTTTTCTATGATTTATATGTTATTTGTACTTTGTCTTCCATGATTTGTTTATTATATACGATTACTTATAATTTATGTCGGGGTCATCAAATTGGAACATGCCGCTATATTACTCGGTGTCGGCGGATTACATAAATTATGTATTCATTATATTAATATCGGTTGAACCGATGGCGAGAAGAAGAGGGCGGAGCTGAAGGTGCCAGTTTTAGATTTGAGTGTCTGGTTTCAACATATCATCATGAATTGGTACTTGGGATAGTTATGTAGATTTTTAACCAAGAGAAGGAAAACGTTTGAACTCTTAACACATACTTCTGCCACTACTAACTTCAATTGTAAGGCGGTTTCTATACTTGTCTCTACACAGCTCATAATTAGCTCTACATCGCGATTTTACACAGACAGCTCTACATTCATACTTCTACATCATAGCTCTGCATCATACCTCTACCTCCATAGCTCTACATAATAGTTCTACATCATAGCTCTACATCGCGATTCTATACAGCTCTCCATTCATAGTTCTACATACATTGTTCTTAGTCTTAGTTGTAATATGCACCTTTAGATACTTAGCTTACGTATACTCAGCTCTACGCATTTGAGTACATTCATACATAGTCCTATACACATAATTGTATACATAGTTCAAAATGTTTACCTTTATATACTTAGCTTTACAGACAGCTCTATACATACAATTATATACATATGTGGCTCTACTGATAACTCCACGTAAACAACTACTGACAACTCTACATTGAATGCTTTATATACATAACTCTATATACGAAACTACATATACATATCTACAAACATAACTACATACATAGCTATATATACATAACTACATATATAACTACATACATAACTACTTCTCCCTGCATATAGAGCTCCGCTTACTTAACTCTAGAAATAACTCGCCATACATAATTGCATACCCAGCTGGAAAGGGGATCATCCCCGTAGTGCTCCTCGTATTTTCCAAGGGGAGATTTCATTGCTCCATGGAGTACTCTCTTTGGCAGGGGAGTACAGCGAAAAGCTAGAGAGCTGTTTTTTCTGAGAGAAAAAGATGTTTTCTCGGAGAGAACTCCCTTTAACATCCTTTGCGAGCACAAGCAGTTTTACATACATTACTACATAACTCCACATACACAACTATACATACATTGCTCTGCATACATATCCCCACAAGCATAGCTCTCATATAGAACTCTACTTACATAGAGATACTGATTATAATGAATCTCAGTCTGATAGAGACCTCGTTTCATGCGGCCACTCTGACCTTTAGCCTTGTGCATCTCTTCAACACTGCAGTGTCCTTTTTTCACTTAAGTTCTTTGTGAGTCTAGAATAATTGATAGCAATGGTTCTTTCCTTGAACCACCAAAACCATAAGTCCGGTACCCTATTGTAGGTAGTTTTAGAATTCTGGGTACAAAATCTTCCCAGCAAGATGAACACAAATTTGCTTCCTTCTCGTTCCAACAGGACTCCTAAATTATGAGTAAACCAGAACTCTACCATTGAAAAGTATTCCGAGTTAATCAACTTCATTTATTCAAAATGTTCGTTACAAAGAATTTTTATTATTTAAATTCACAAATTCAGTAAATCATCAGCATAGAGATGCGTTGGTCTGGCACACGTTGGGCAGGACATGGCTCCCCTCAGTCTGTTATTTCCCTGTGACCTTAGTTCGGAAATTAGTTAGAAGAATAAACCATCAACAACTGCGCCGGGGATTCACTTTTGGTTAATGCTAAATGGGTATGTGACTAACTTTCCTTCGTCCTTCGTTTCATTCTTCTTCGTATATTTTTAATTGCAATTGAGTACCACAAGAGTAACCCAGTCCCAAAGTTACTTCTATTGATGATCCCGGCTGAACACTTCTATCACGAGGAAGGTTATATCAATGAGTCTTCCTCTTCCAGAGATGGGTTCTCAGCAGGAGATTCTCAAAAAATGTTTGTTATTCATTGATACTGAGAACAATCTTCATTGAACTACTCTTCGTCTTGCTTGGGCACAATTTTCGGTAGCGTCTTTTAACTGCTTTCCAGTGTTCCAGACTGACTTCAACTTGCGAGTAATTTTCGAATGAGAAAGTCATCTGAATTTCCAAGGAGTCCAAAGTTGGGCATCGGCAAAGTTATTATATCGCAAATGGTCGCAATAAGGAAGAGGACATGGGGTTCCAGCATCACTTACTCTACATAAAATGGGCGGTGCTACGGCAGTGGGTGTGGTGCTCCCCCGTCACACGAAAACACTTAGCGTCAAATATCTTGTGATCCAGGTAGGACACTTCTCCAGGCGTTCGTAGTTATCGTTTGGATATACTTAGATATAGAGTCAGTCTGTCTGAATAAGAGCAAGACGAGGCGAGAGTTTTATATTCCATGGAGGAAATATTTCGGACGTCGCACAACTCTGACAGGCTCTGAAAAATGGTCTTGCCTAGTTTCAAAGGTGAGGGACTGTCTCTCGTTACCCCCTCTGTAACATCATTTCTTCGAAAGGGCACCTATCTTGGGAAAGCCATCAGTGAGTCGAAGAACAAACCGAAGTTCGAGGGAATACGTGTGGAGAACGGCATTCTAAACTTGCAGTGCTGTTCTACATCTTCTGGAGAATGTCTAACCAAAGTTGCGGCTGGAACCGGCACTTGCGAGAACTATAAATCAGTTCTCAGGGACGGTTGCAGTAGTAGGCTGGTAAAAGCGAGTGGTTGAATACCGGGTTCTTCCCGGAAACCAAGCGAAATACTTGCACGTATCCATGATTAGAACGAGGGACTGAACACGAATCTCTGGAAGATATATCAGGGGAGAATCTGCTGCCAACAAGGGAGCGAGTTCCCACCTGGTGGTAGGTATCGAACTGGATTCACTGAAATTCCTAAGCTCCAAACAGGGATACCATCCCATGCGCATCTTGGACACATAATTTCTGGAAGAGGTATCTCCCTCGGATCACTGTTTGATTGAATTTCGACTTGTAGTTGGCAACATGATAGTGTCGAAATCTGCGAAGGGAGGATTGGGACAACTTTGCGGTTCTTGTTGAAGAGAGGACTCCCAGATTTGTTAAACTCAGAACTCAGAAGAGGCGAATCAACGAGGTACTTTGATAGAATGCTATGAGGAAGTGTGCTCGTTGGGAATGAGCAGGCAGGGTAAAGCAGTTCCATGGTGGAACGCTGAACTTTCAAAGCTCCGTAAAAGGTCCAGAAGATTTCTGAACCCGAAAAGGAGAGGAGTGATATAAAATAGCGCAGAGAACCTTTAAAAAAAGCATTTGGTCAGCCAAAACGGACTCTTATAGAAGCTTCTGTAGTGAAATTGATAAAATGAAGGAGTCGGCTCGGCTGTGCAGGGTGCTTCAGCGGGGTCGGGCAGTTGGGCTGGAGGCTCTTCTCAAGTCTGATAACTAAAAAGATAGATGCCTCTCGCTTTGACCTAGGTGAAACCACGTTCTGCCTCGTCATTTCACTGTGCGGAGTTGAATTGCCCATTGTCCATATCGCCGACTTGTTTGCGACAGCAGACGTCCAGGAATATTCGTCGATGCTTTCGTATGGCTCTGATAGTAGCGCAATATCTACGCTGTGCTCCTGCATGGTTTTCCGCAAGAGGTCTTGAGCGGCCGCACAATGATTGAGGTTGAGCTGAATAATTCTCATGCTCGTTTCTTATTTACTGCCTCCTGGTATATAGTTATGTATGTATAGTTGTGTATGTATAGTTATGTATGTGGAGTTATGTAGTAATGTATGTAAAACTGCTTGTGCTCGCAAAGGATGTTAAAGGGAGTTCTCTCCGAGAAAACATCTTTTTCTCTCAGAAAAAACAGCTCTCTAGCTTTTCGCTGTACTCCCCTGCCAAAGAGAGTACTCCATGGAGCAATGAAATCTCCCCTTGGAAAATACGAGGAGCACTACGGGGATGATCCCCTTTCCAGCTGGGTATGCAATTATGTATGGCGAGTTATTTCTAGAGTTAAGTAAGCGGAGCTCTATATGCAGGGAGAAGTAGTTATGTATGTAGTTATATATGTAGTTATGTATATATAGCTATGTATGTAGTTATGTTTGTAGATATGTATATGTAGTTTCGTATATAGAGTTATGTATATAAAGCATTCAATGTAGAGTTGTCAGTAGTTGTTTACGTGGAGTTATCAGTAGAGCCACATATGTATATAATTGTATGTATAGAGCTGTCTGTAAAGCTAAGTATATAAAGGTAAAAATTTTGAACTATGTATACAATTATGTGTCTAGGACTATGTATGAATGTAGTCAAATGTGTAGAGCTGAGTATACGTAAGCTAAGTATCTAAAGGTGCATATTACAACTAAGACTAAGAACAATGTGTGTAGAACTATGAATGGAGAGCTGTATAGAATCGCGATGTACAGCTATGATGTAGAACTATTATGTAGAGCTATGGAGGTAGAGGTATGATGCAGAGCTATGATGTAGAAGTATGAATGTAGAGCTGTCTGTGTAAAATCGCGATGTAGAGCTATGATGTAGAACTAATTATGAGCTGTGTAGAGACAAGTATAGAAACCGCCTTACAATTGAAGTTAGTAGTGGCAGAAGTATGTGTTAGAGTTCAAACGTTTTCCTTCTCTTGGTTAAAAGTCTACATAACTATCCCAAGTACCAATTCATGAAACCAGACACTCAAATCTAAAACTGGCACCTTCAGCTCCGCCCTCTTCTTCTCGCCGTCGGTTCAACCGATATTAATATAATGAATACATAATTTATGTAATCCGCCGACACCGAGTAATATAGCGGCATGTTCCAATTTGATGACCCCGACATAAATTATAAGTAATCGTATATAATAAACAAATCATGGAAGACAAAGTACAAATAACATATAAATCATAGAAAACTAATGAATCATAGAACAAAATAAATAAATCATAAGCAACAAAAGAATTTTGCAAAGAAACAATTTTTATTATACAAATTAATGTGTTTGTATGAGTATAAACTAACCACGGGGCCGTCATAAGTACACTTTACTTATCCGGCTACAGTGACGTCACGCTACAGTTGCGATTTTGATAAGTGTACTCAGCACGACCATTAGCGAATATTTTGTGAAACTATAAACTATAAAAATAGGATTCTGAATGTAAGAAAACAAAAAGCAGGAACATCAGCAAATGCTTCAGTATTCATCATTTTCAAAAGGATGATAGGGATGTCCTGCGGCACTGTGAAAGGAAAACAAAAAGCTTATTAAAATAACATATTAAAGATGCTGATGAAATCAAAAAGAGAAACAGAACAAAAGCCCACACTTGGGGCACTACAAAGAGTAAAGAGGGCTTCAACTTGGTTTGTTGGAGATTAGATTACAGTAGTAGGATACGAGGATGTGGGCAAGTGTCAAACTAGCAACTACATTTTTATACTATATAAAGAAAGTAAATTAAATACATTTTTGCTCTGAAGGAAGCGCAAATTCTACAAATATTCAATACATTCTTATCCAGGCAGCATGCGCTGATAACAAAATTGGAAGTTCTACCAAAGCAATGCTTGCGAAAATATTAAAAACAACAACAAAAATAATGTGAGGGTGGGAGAGAGGGGGAGGGGTTTTAGAAAGCTAGACGTATAAAAAGAAAATGTTAAGGATTTGGAACTATCAACAGTGTAAAAGTTAAAAATCGGAGCAATCTTTATAGCCACCTGGGAACTTATTAACATTCCGTATTGAATGGGTAATGCTCGTGAGCAGTCTCGCTGTTTGGAAGATAACAAAAACAAAATATTTATAAACATAAAACTAAATATATAAAATAAGTATAGAGTAGGAAAGCACCTCGCAATTGGCACGAAGCGTCCATTGCAATCGAACGAATCGATGGTGGCCACATCGTCGGCCGTTAACTCGAAGCCAAACACATCAAAGTTGCTGGCAATGCGTCCCTTGTTCACCGACTTGGGAATGACCACGTTGCCACGCTGTATCTGGTAGCGTATCAATATCTGAGCGGCAGTCTTCTTATAGCGATCGGCTATTTCCACAAGCTAAGAAAACGTAACAGGATTGTATTAAGTATAAAACTAAACAATGAAATATGATTGCCCCCCTCCTCCTCGCTCACCTTAGGATCGTCGAGAAAACGGGATCGCCGGCCTTGGCCCATGGGCGATTGGGTGATCCCAATGGACTGTAAGCCGTAACGATAATGTTGTTTTCCTTGCAAAAAGCAATGAGCTTGGTCTGTGTCAAGTACGGATGACATTCGACTTGATTGTTAGCCGGCGGAATGGTTGCTTTGGCCAACACCCGTTCAATTTGACTCTTGTTGAAATTGGAGACGCCAATTGATTTAACCAGACCAGCTTCAACGAGCTTCTCCAACTCAGCCCAGGTGTCTACGTAGTCTACATCAGAGTACAAAATTTTGCCATTGTCGTCGGACGGGAAGAGATCCCCATCTTCCTTGTAGCCCATCGGCCAGTGGATTAAGTACATGTCAATGTACTTAAGACCCAAGTTCTTCAAAGAAGTCTCGCAAGCGCCACGCACCAAGTCGGGACGATGGAAAGTGTTCCACAATTTGCTGGTCACAAAAAGATCCTCGCTGAATAAAAACGAAAAAAAGTATAAATTAATAAAAATAAGTTTTTTTTTATTTTATAAGTTACCGTTTCACTACACCCTCTCCAATCTTGGTGGCAATACCGTCATCTACCTCGTGCTCGTTTTGATAAACATGAGCGCAGTCAATGTGGCGATAGCCAATATCGATGGCATCTTTTACTGCCTGAGCAACCTCACCCTTGGGACTCTGGAAGAACGGAAAGCGAACGTGAGCGTTAATTAAAGCACGAAAACAACAAATGCAGCTGTGAATTTGCAATTTGTAAATAATGCGAAACTAAAAGATAATGGTAATTAGAACATTGTTGTTGGCTCAAGAGCACTCTGCAGTTGTGTGTTAATTATTACAAAGCTCCGGGTCGGAACCAAATTAGAGCGAACATTTATAGAGAATTATGACACCAATTTGAAGAAAAACGAAACGAGCATTCCAGGTGTGATACATACAATAATGGTGCATCCTAAACGTAGGCTTCAGCTATTTGATGGAATTAGATTTCCAGATTCATCCGGAAATGTTGCGACACAAAGAAGTTAATGCCTACTTTTAGGGTGCTGCATTATCGGGGATTAAGCCCTTTAAACACTGCAACTATTATCATAGATTGATTGTTTCTTCAATTGTTTGCGGGCACATGTGGCATTATAATATACAGGTTCATATGCGTTGGCGATCAGCTCTTAGGATAAGGAAATTATTTATATTGTTCCAGGTATATATTGACGAATCTTATGCATTATCGACTCAAGTAGGATAAATACAATAAGAAGACATTGTAAAATGAGAAAAAGGATACCTTTACTACAAAGTTCTGGAATTAATAGCATAACCACCCACTCAGTTAGATTCTCAAACATTGCACAAACATTCCAGAACTTCAGTGGATGCGGCATGAAGCCCAAGGACTCCACATACATACGAATACATACGCATAGTTTCTTTCGATTAGATTAAGATAGTAAACTGTGCAAATTTTCAAGCGCCCACTTTCAATAATCACCGACCAACGATCTTATTCTGACTATAATGATAACCCCAAAGAAAGGCAGGAAATTAAATATATATAAAAATTATAAAACAAGGAAAACTATTATAAAAACACAATGGAATTTAAAAGAAACCAGAATTCAAATTAAAATAAACAAAATTCAAATAAAAAACAACAAAAATAAAAATCCAAGAAAAATATTACAAAAACAACACCATAAAATTGTAATAGAAAGAAAGTTGAAAATAAAAAGAGAATAATAATAATAAAGAAAATTAAAATTTAAGAAAATTTAAAATAAAAATGAAGAAAATTCAAAATAAAAATAATGAAAATTTTAAATAAAATTAAAGAAAATTTAAAATAAAAATGAAGAAAATTTAAATTAAAATTAAAGAAAAACCATGATAAAAATATTGAAAAATATAATAAAAATCAAAAAATACACAGAAAAAGGACCATAAGAAAAATAATAAAAATTTTATAGTATACCAACAAAAAAAGCAATCGGAGGGGGAGGTGTGGCTATCACTCATCTCATCTATTAGCTTAAAAAACATAACAAAACTTTGTGAAGGGTGAAAAGTGAAGACAACAGATTTAATTATAATTAATTTGGGTTCAACCACAGTATTTTTATATTTAATTTCGCTTTGGAGGACGGGAATGAATCCTACAAAATGCCGGGATATTACAATGTGGTGAGCTGGAAAGCTCCCACTTCTGTGCCAATCGAGTCTGGTCTGGTCTGCAATATTCGATGTCGCTCAGGTGTGGCGGCGAAATAACTCTCTGCTGGCAGTTTTGAAGCATTCTTCAATCCAATTGGAATGGCGAAATTAAATTCTATGCTAAGAGCTTTGAAGCTGTTGTGATTAAATTGGAATATTAACTTCCAAGATATAATTCACTTTTCAAAATGGAGTCTGCCCAAAATTACTCAAGAAACCCACGCTGAAGAGTCTTCAATACACAACCGATAGATTTGATTGGATTGATAATAATCATCATAATCATTACCTATTTACCGTTTGAACAAAATCAAAATATGTTTTCAAATCATCTTTTATATACTAAAAACTGGATTAATAGAAGAATAATTGAAATATGACAAAAATAGTAAAAAAAAACCCTTATTTTCCTTGACTACATACATGCACACACACATATATATATGAAAAGCATGCAAATTATAAATTTTAATAACAGAAAATTAAATCAAATCAATATCAAAAAATAATTCTTAATCGCCCAAACCCGCCACTAGCGTCCAAAACAGAAGCACAGGGCAGAGCTCCCATGGAAACGTGATTTAAATGAGCCGTTATTTCAAAACTTTAAATGCACATATTAATACACACAATTAGTCGCCCGCAATTGGACACTATCACTCTAGCGCGATAATAAAATTTCCATTCAAATCGTTGTAAAAAGAACATTATTACTGTACAAAGTTTTTTCATTGATATCCAAAATTGTACTTACACCCCAGGTTCCCAATCCCAAAACGGGCATTTGTTTGCCATTGTTTAAATCAACATTAGGTACAGCCATCATCTCAAGGAATTCTAGTTTTAAACGTAGCGTTGATGAATGAGTCAGAATTTTTGCTAACTGTAAATAATATTCAACTAAATCCGATATTTGCACAGCACTTCAAACTATTGTCACCGACCACAGCAGAGAAAAAAATAACTAACTCGACAACCGAACGAAAAGACTGGGCCGGTTCCACAGCCGCTTGATGCAATACACCTTGTATATCCACCTTGTATATCCACCTTTCACAGCTGTTGCAGCTTTTATAGCTTTTTCATTTATTAGAGGCCGGCATCAGAGATGCCACACGCAGCGGAATTCTCCAACCATTGATTGCCCTTTTATTAGAGAACAATTTCACGAATTTAATTTGGTAGCACTGGTCGAGTGGTAGCTAGTGTAGTTTGAAGGCCCGTATACTATAAAGGCCTGTATACAATAACGTGAGAGCCAGAGACGAGGGCTAGACCGAGTTTTGAACTATCTCGCATTCTAATTTACAATAAACAAAGTGCGAGCCATATTTACACAACAGCAAAAATACTGAAAAACTATTAAAAACTAAATTTTTGAAATTGTTTATTAAATAAAATAAGCGCGGTGCCACAAACAGCAAAACGGAAATAAACAAATGCGTGTTACAAAACGGTTGATTACTATGACAAATTGCCTCGGACGAGAGTGCGAGGAATTTCTAATTTTTTAGAAATGTTTCGTCTCGTCGTATCGAATCACGCATTATTGTATATTGCCACATACCATCCTTTGGTACAAATTCTTTTTGACATCTCGTTCGAGACTCAGTCTGGATCTCGTCTCGGGCTCTCGCGTTATTGTATACGGGCCTTGAGTAGTGACAAACCAAATTTTAGTAAATTCTCGAAATTTTTCTAAAAATAATTTGAGGATATTTGAGGATGTTGGGAAAAATATGTCCAAAAACACACGTAATGAAAAAAAAGAATGTTTCAGTCACTATTGACATTTGTTGCTGCAAGATATTTCAAAAAATATTTCCCAAATATAAACTTTTAATTTCATTCTTCCATAATCAGAAAAATGTATGCCTTTGTATTATTTGGTATTTTGTAGATTTGAATTTTTAATTACACAAATTTCGCATAAGAAAATATAAAAAAAATAAAAAAATGGGTTTTTATTGATAAACAATAACTCTGTGTATATACAGCAGAGTGGCAACACTGTTGAGAATTGATGGTCCATCTGTTAACTTCTTTGCACAGCATATGATGAACACACTGTTAACTTAAATATAAGCTTATTAACATACCTGTAATAATTTTTATTGTATGGAAAGAAGTGGTTAACAGTGGCATTAGTACATATTTATTTTATTTAAATTTTTTATTTAATTTAGAATTATATTACTTTCTAGTTATAGCTGGAGACCATTGTTGATATTGCTGCTATACATATAATTATTTATAAATACTTTCTAGAAAAGTTGCAAATCAATATTGAAAGTCAATTAGATAAACAATACCTGCATAATGGGTTAGTCTCAATATTTATATTGTCCAATGATTGGTGAATTTTTATTTTTAAAACAACCAAATACGTGTATTAAATTACAGTAGCAATTGCGTATCCAAATTGATATTTCGAGTCAGATATGATATCCTCAAATTGGGCATAATCTCTTTGATTTGTAATTACCTATTATAATAAATACAAAATCATGGAGATGAAATATCGTATAAATGCAATAATAAATTTTTTTTTCTAGAGTATAATAGCAGAGATTATAAAAAAAGGGGATATATTGTCGGAGTATAGTGTAAATATTGTAATATGCTGTGGGAAAAGACACCTTCAATGAAATCTGCAAAGAAATGTTGAAATTTCACTTTTTGCAGAGAAAACAATTTCTTTGTTGGGGAGAGACTTGATTCTGGTTCGGAGAGACTTGATTCTGGTAAGTGGATCGATCATATAATAAGTGACACCTTTATCAAATTGTTTTCAAGACCGCATTTACAAAACTACCTTCTAATTTTTTATTTATGAGAACATATTGTTAAGTTGTAAAGTATGCTACACTTTGAAATTGTTGCCGATTATCCGAAATATTTATAGATCTATTAATTTCCGAATAAACTACTCACAAAAAACTTATGATACTGTTAGCAATTCTTATTAAATAAGGAGGCTTCTTCGAGAGACAAATCTATAAATAAATTTGTACAGAAATTTTGTTCAGAAATGACCACATGCAATAATTTTAACACATTTAAAATATTTATAAATTATAAGGACTAAGCTTATACGACAGAATTCTGGGTATGACCAGAGAATTCTCTGGTATAACTAATTAAACCAACCCTGTACTCAATCCCAAGAATGATAAAATAGATTCTATCATTCTCAGTTGTAAATTGTTAAATCTTTCAAATAAGCAGATATAGCACAAATTGTTCAATTATTTGTAAAAATTTATTTCGGTATCATAAGAAACATATAGAACATTGGAGCCTTCTAATGAATTTGCTCTAGCATTGTCATAATAATAATGAACCTATAATGGCACATAAAAATGTGAAAATTATAAATCGGTAATTGAAAAATAACAGTAATGCTATATAATGTTGCACAACGCTGCAATTTCCTAATTCACAGTGTGAATTCGTGAGCCATTTCAACTCCTGATGTTCCTATTTTATCTTTAGCTACTCCTTAGTTTAATTCCATAATGTGTTATAGAAAAAATACAATTGAATAATATAAAAGATGGTGTCTAGGTATCTCAGAACATAATGAATTCGTATCATTTTATAACTATCCGAGTTCAATTTATTACTTGTAAGAAATGATTACCAAATTATACAAACGCATACATTTTTCTGATTATGGAAGAATGAAATTAAAAGTTCATATTTGGGAAATATTTTTTGAAATATTTTGCAGCAAAAAATTTTAATATTGACTGAAATATTTTTTTTTGGCTTTGTTTAATTACATTTTGTAGCAATCATTACTGATAAAAATTTGTTTTTCTTCATTACGTGTGTTTTTGGTCATTTTTTTCTCAACATTCCTCAAATTATTTTTAGAAAAATTTCGAGAGTTTACTAAAATTTGGTTTGTCACTACTCAAGGCCCGTATACAATAACGCGAGAGCCCGAGACGAGATCCAGACTGAGTCTCGAACGAGATGTCAAAAAGAATTTGTACCAAAGGATGGTATGTGGCAATATACAATAATGCGTGATTCGACACGACGAGACGAAACATTTCTAAAAAATTAGAAATTCCTCGCACTTTCGTCCGAGACAATTTGTCAAAGTAATCAACCGTTTTGTAATACGCATTTGTTTATTTCCGTTTTGCTGTTTGTGGCACCGCGCTTATTTTATTTAATAAACAATTTCAAAAATTTAGTTTTTAATAGTTTTTCAGTATTTTTGCTGTTGTGTAAATATGGCTCGCACTTTGTTTATTGTAAATTAGAATGCGAGATAGTTCAAAACTCGGTCTAGCCCTCGTCTCTGGTTCTCACGTTATTGTATACAGGCCTTTATAGTATACGGGCCTTCAAACTACACTAGCTACCACTCGACCAGTGCTACCAAATTAAATTCGTGAAATTGTTCTCTAATAAAAGGGCATTCAATGGTTGGAGAATTCCGCTGCGTGTGGCATCTCTGATGCCGGCCTCTAATAAATGAAAAAGCTATAAAAGCTGCAACAGCTGTGAAAGGTGGATATACAAGGTGGATATACAAGGTGTATTGCATCAAGCGGCTGTGGAGCCGTCCCAGTCTTTTCGTTCGGTTGTCGAGTTAGTTATTTTTTTCTCTGCTGTGGTCGGTGACAATAGTTTCAAGTGCTGTGCAAATATCGGATTTAGTTGAATATTATTTACAGTTAGCAAACATTCCGATTCGATCATCAACGCTACGTTTAAAACTAGAATTCCTTGAGATGATGGCTGTACCTAATGTTGATTTAAACAATGGCAAACAAATGCCCGTTTTGGGATTGTGAACCTGGGGTGTAAGTACAGTTTTGGATATCAATGAAAAAACTTTGTACAGTAATAATGTTCTTTTTACAACGATTTGAATGGACATTTTATTATCGCGCTAGAGTGATAGTGTCCAATTGCGGGCGACTAATTGTGTGTATTAATATGTGCATTTAAAGTTTTGAAATAACGGCTCATTTAAATCACGTTTCCATGGGAGCTCTGCCCTGTGCTTCTGTTTTGGACGCTAGTGGCGGGTTTGGGCGATTAAGAATTATTTTTTGATATTGATTTGATTTAATTTTCTGTTATTAAAATTTATAATTTGCATGCTTTTCATATATATATGTGTGTGTGCATGTATGTAGTCAAGGAAAATAAGGGTTTTTTTTTACTATTTTTGTCATATTTCAATTATTCTTC
This sequence comes from Clusia tigrina, assembly GCA_920105625.2. NCBI lineage: Eukaryota > Metazoa > Arthropoda > Insecta > Diptera > Clusiidae > Clusia > Clusia tigrina. Next base: position 194,686,950 of record OV050032.1, read on the forward strand.
TATTAATCCAGTTTTTAGTATATAAAAGATGATTTGAAAACATATTTTGATTTTGTTCAAACGGTAAATAGGTAATGATTATGATGATTATTATCAATCCAATCAAATCTATGGGTTGTGTATTGAAGACTCTTCAGCGTGGGTTTCTTGAGTAATTTTGGGCAGACTCCATTTTGAAAAGTGAATTATATCTTGGAAGTTAATATTCCAATTTAATCACAACAGCTTCAAAGCTCTTAGCATAGAATTTAATTTCGCCATTCCAATTGGATTGAAGAATGCTTCAAAACTGCCAGCAGAGAGTTATTTCGCCGCCACACCTGAGCGACATCGAATATTGCAGACCAGACCAGACTCGATTTGCATAGAAGTGGGAGCTTTCCAGCTCACCACATTGTAATATCCCGGCATTTTGTAGGATTCATTCCCGTCCTCCAAAGCGAAATTAAATATAAAAATACTGTGGTTGAACCCAAATTAATTATAATTAAATCTGTTGTCTTCACTTTTCACCCTTCACAAAGTTTTGTTATGTTTTTTAAGCTAATAGATGAGATGAGTGATAGCCACACCTCCCCCCTCCGATTGCTTTTTTTGTTGGTATACTATAAAATTTTTATTATTTTTCTTATGGTCATTTTTCTGTGTATTTTTTGATTTTTATTATATTTTTCAATATTTTTATCATGCTTTTTCTTTAATTTTAATTTAAATTTTCTTCATTTTTATTTTAAATTTTCTTTAATTTAATTTAAAATTTTCTTTTAAATTTTTTTTATTTCTATTTAAAATTTTCTTTATTTTTATTTAAAATTTCCTTACTTTTATTTAAAATTTTCTTTAAAAATTTTTTTTATTTCTAATTAAAATTCTCTTAATTTTTATTTTAAATTTTTTTAAATTTTATTTAAAATTTCCTTGCTTTTATTTAAAATTTCCTTACTTTTATTTAAAATTTTATTTATTTTTATTTTAAATTTTCTTTAATTTTATTTTAAATTTTCTTCATTTCTATTTTAATTTTCTTTATTATTATTATTCTCTTTTTATTTTCAATTTTCTTTCTATTACAATTTTATGGTGTTGTTTTTGTAATATTTTTCTTCGATTTTTATTTTTGTTGTTTTTTATTTGAATTTTGTTTATTTTAATTTTAATTCTGGTTTCTTTTAAATTCCATTGTGTTTTTATAATAGTTTTCCTTGTTTTATAATTTTTATATATATTTAATTTCCTGCCTTTCTTTGGGGTTATCATTATAGTCAGAATAAGATCGTTGGTCGGTGATTATTGAAAGTGGGCGCTTGAAAATTTGCACAGTTTACTATCTTAATCTAATCGAAAGAAACTATGCGTATGTATTCGTATGTATGTGGAGTCCTTGGGCTTCATGCCGCATCCACTGAAGTTCTGGGATGTTTGTGCAATGTTGGAGAATCTAACTGAGTGGGTGGTTATGCTATTAATTCCAGAACTTTGTAATAAAGGTATCCTTTTTCTCATTTTACAATGTCTTCTCATTGTATTTATCCTACTTGAGTCGATAATGCATAAGTTTCGTCAATATATACCTGGAACAATATAAATAATTTCCTTATCCTAAGAGCTGATCGCCAACGCATATGAACCTGTATATTATAATGCCACATGTGCCTGCAAACAATTGAAGAAACAATCAATCTATGATAATAGTTGCAGTGTTTAATGGGCTTAATCCCCGATAATGCAGCACCCTAAAAGTAGGGATTAACTTCTTTGTGTCGCAACATTTCCGGATGAATCTGGAAATCTAATTCCATCAAATCGCTGAAGCCTACGTTTAGGATGCACCATTATTGTATGTATCACAAGTGGATTGCTCGTTTCGTTTTTCTTCAAATTGGTGTCATAATTCTCTATAAATGCTCGCTCTAATTTGGTTCCGACCCGGAGCTTTGTAATAATTAACACACAACTGCAGAGTGCTCTTGAGCCAACAACAATGTTCTAATTACCATTATCTTTTAGTTTCGCATTATTTACAAATTGCAAATTCACAGCTGCATTTGTTGTTTTCGTGCTTTAATTAACGCTCACGATCGCTTTCCGTTCTTCCAGAGTCCCAAGGGTGAGGTTGCTCAGGCAGTAAAAGATGCCATCGATATTGGCTATCGCCACATTGACTGCGCTCATGTTTATCAAAACGAGCACGAGGTGGGTGACGGTATTGCCACCAAGATTGGAGAGGGTGTAGTGAAACGGTAACTTATAAAATAAAAAAAAACTATTTATTTATTAATTTATACTTTTTTGTTTTTATTCAGCGAGGATCTTTTTGTGACCAGCAAATTGTGGAACACTTTCCATCGTCCCGACTTGGTGCGTGGCGCTTGCGAGACTTCTTTGAAGAACTTGGGTCTTAAGTACATTGACATGTACTTAATCCACTGGCCGATGGGCTACAAGGAAGATGGGGACCTCTTCCCGTCCGACGACAATGGCAAAACTTTGTACTCTGATGTAGACTACGTAGACACCTGGGCTGAGTTGGAGAAGCTCGTTGAAGCTGGTCTGGTTAAATCGATTGGCGTCTCCAATTTCAACAAGAGTCAAATTGAACGGGTGTTGGCCAAAGCAACCATTCCGCCGGCTAACAATCAAGTCGAATGTCATCCGTACTTGACACAGACCAAGCTCATTGCTTTTTGCAAGGAAAACAACATTATCGTTACGGCTTACAGTCCATTGGGATCACCCAATCGCCCATGGGCCAAGGCCGGCGATCCCGTTTTGCTCGACGATCCTATGGTGAGCGAGGAGGAGGGGGGAATCATATTTCATTGTTTAGTTTTATACTTAATACAATCCTGTTACGTTTTCTTAGCTTGTGGAAATAGCCGATCGCTATAAGAAGACTGCCGCTCAGATATTGATACGCTACCAGATACAGCGTGGCAACGTGGTCATCCCCAAGTCGGTGAACAAGGGACGCATTGCCAGCAACTTTGATGTGTTTGGCTTCGAGTTAACGGCCGACGATGTGGCCACCATCGATTCGTTCGATTGCAATGGACGCTTCGTGCCAAGTGCGAGGTGCTTTCCAACTCTATACTTATTTTATATATTTAGTTTTATGTTTATAAATATTTTGTTTTTGTTATCTTCCAAAGAGCGAGTCTGCTCACGAGCATTACCCATTCAATACGGAATGTTAATAAGTTCCCAGGTGGCTATAGAGATTGCTCCGATTTTTAACTTTTACACTGTTGATAGTTCCAAATCCTTAACATTTTCTTTTTATACGTCTAGCTTTCTAAAACCCCTCCCCCTCTCTCCCACCCTCACATTATTTTTGTTGTGGTTTTTAATATTTTCGCACGCATTGCTTTGGTAGAACTTCAAATTTTGTTATCAGCGCATGCTGCCTGGATAAGAATGTATTGAATATTTGTAGAATTTGCACTTCCTTCAGAGCAAAAATGTATTTAATTTATTTTCTTCATATAGTACAAAAATGTAGTTGCTAGTTTGACACTTGCCCACATCCTCATATCCTACTACTGTAATCTAATCTCCAACAAACCAAGTTGAAGCCCTCTTTACTCTTTGTAGTGCCCCAAGTGTGGGCTTTTGTTGTGTTTCTCTTTTTGATTTCATCAGCATCTTTAATATATTATTTTAATATGCTTTTTGTTTTCCTTTCACAGTGCCGCAGGACATCCCTATCATCCTTTTGAAAATGATGAATACTGAAGCATTTGCTGATGTTCCTGCTTTTTGTTTTCTTACATTCAGAATCATATTTTTATAGTTTATAGTTTCACAAAATATTCGCTAATGGTCGTGCTGAGTACACTTATCAAAATCGCAACTGTAGCGTGACGTCACTGTAGCCGGATAAGTAAAGTGTACTTATGACGGCCCCGTGGTTAGTTTATACTCATGCAAACACATTAATTTGTATAATAAAAATTGTTTCTTTGCAAAATTCTTTTGTTGCTTATGATTTATTTATTTTGTTCTATGATTCATTAGTTTTCTATGATTTATATGTTATTTGTACTTTATGTCTTCCATGATTTGTTTATTATATACGATTACTTATAATTTATGTCGGGGTCATCAAATTGGAACATGCCGCTATATTACTCGGTGTCGGCGGATTACATAAATTATGTATTCATTATATTAATATCGGTTGAACCGACGGCGAGAAGAAGGGGGCGGAGCTGAAGGTGCCAGTTTTAGATTTGAGTGTCTGGTTTCAACATATCATCATGAATTGGTACTTGGGATAGTTATGTAGATTTTTAACCAAGAGAAGGAAAACGTTTGAACTCTAACACATACTTCTGCCACTACTAACTTCAATTGTAAGGCGGTTTCTATACTTGTCTCTACACAGCTCATAATTAGCTCTACATCGCGATTTTACACAGACAGCTCTACATTCATACTTCTACATCATAGCTCGGCATCATACCTCTACCTCCATAGCTCTACATAATAGTTCTACATCATAGCTCTACATCGCGATTCTATACAGCTCTCCATTCATAGTTCTACATACATTGTTCTCAGTCTTAGTTGTAATTTGCACCTTTAGATACTTAGCTTACGTATACTCAGCTCTACACATTTGACTACATTCATACATAGTCCTATACACATAATTGTATACATAGTTCAAAATGTTTACCTTTATATACTTAGCTTTACAGACAGCTCTATACATACAATTATATACATATGTGGCTCTACTGATAACTCCACGTAAACAACTACTGACAACTCTACATTGAATGCTTTATATACATAACTCTATATACGAAACTACATATACATATCTACAAACATAACTACATACATAGCTATATATACATAACTACATATATAACTACATACATAACTACTTCTCCCTGCATATAGAGCTCCGCTTACTTAACTCTAGAAATAACTCGCCATACATAATTGCATACCCAGCTGGAAAGGGGATCATCCCCGTAGTGCTCCTCGTAGTTTCCAAGGGGAGATTTCATTGCTCCATGGAGTACTCTCTTTGGCAGGGGAGTACAGCGAAAAGCTAGAGAGCTGTTTTTTCTGAGAGAAAAAGATGTTTTCTCGGAGAGAGCTCCCTTTAACATCCTTTGCGAGCACAAGCAGTTTTACATACATTACTACATAACTCCACATACATAACTATACATACACAACTATACATACATTGCTCTGCATACATATCCCTACAAGCATAGCTCTACACAGGGCACACCTAAGAGGCGAATCAACGAGGTACTTTGATAGAATGCTATGAGGAAGTGTGTTCGTTAGGAATGAGCAGGCAGGGTAAAGCAGTTCCATGGTGGAACGATGAACTTTCAAAGCTCTGTAAAAGGTCCAGAAGATTTCTGAACCCGAAAAGGAGTGGAGTGAATATCAAATAGCGCAGAGAACCTTTAAGAAAAGCATTTGGTCAGCCAAAGCGGACTCTTATAGAAGCTTCTGTAGTGAAATTGATATGCAGGGTGCTTCAGCGGGGTCGCGCAGTTGGGCTGGACGCTCTTCTCAAGTCTGGTGGTTCTTATACCAATTCAATGGTGGAAACCTTGTGAGAAACTACTTCCCAGGTAGCATAATTATTACTGATGCAGGAAATAGGGTGGAGGTTGATGGCCCGAATGGCGGAATCACGAGGTGAAACTGGTACGGCATCAAAAATTGTGACGGAGGAGTCAATGAGGTCACCTCAACACACTCACGGTAGAGCTCGCGCGCCTTCGATATGGTCAAATCTACCTCCTTCAGCTTAGGGGAAGGCCAGCCTTTGAGTCCGCAAAGCGCATCACCAGCACATGCGACCGTAGCAGTATGGCCTCCGGGACTGGAACATCCGCACTACACATTCGCAAATAGTTGCGCATCTCTTTCGCAGCCCAGGTACGCACCATTTTTCGAGGATTATGACGGCAGTAGCCGTGGCGAAAGCGATATTCGCCCGATACGTTTTTGTCTCGATCTTTGAACACCAATATCGAAGTTTTGTATATCTTGATGGCGTACTCATCCGTGCCATCTTTGGATACCGCGTGATACCCATTCGCTTCCTTTGCCGTCCATGGTCGGACTCTTGGCGATCGAAGTTCACCAGTCGATTGGCCGCCTGGGCGCACTGCTACTTTAAGAGAAGCAATTGTTCCCTATTCTTATTACCCAGCATATATCTCGGTAACCGACTGTAGCGCATTATGAACTAATTTGAACCAATTCCAACACATTTCTAACTTGGCTTATACCAACGTTGTTCTATATTTTGGATTGGCTTCAGAGCTTTTCTCCAGGTTGCAAACGTAGCAAGTGAAAACTCGCAATCAACAAATTGCAGTTAAACTGCTCCAACAACTCGTTTACGTCTAAAGATCACGAATATAATCTAAACGGGCGGAATAAAAGTAATGATAGTAATTGCATTAATTGTAATGATGGACTGTGATTGAGCAATGGACTTGGCACTTCCTGGAACTATGTGATATAAGTTCTTTTTTGTGAATTTTCTTTGTTTTTTATTGGCGATTATGTTACTAAAATATATACTGACGATTCTATATTTCTTTCGTCTGTCATCATTGGGATGCCATTCCACATTTATGAAGAGGTTAGAAAAGCAGATGGGATGGAGGAGTGATTCACAGAGTGCAGCAAGAAACTCTTTGAAGTAGTGCCTTCATCCTCCCTTACACATAACTTTAGTAGAGGAGGCGTCATTCAATTGCGGTTGGATACGGTTTTCTAACTTCCTGTCTGACCAGAGGTATATTTATGTATGCATATTCAGACTTATTCCGAATATTCACGTAATTGTTTTATACCAGTCTTATATATAGTGTCTGATAAGCCTGATCTAATATTGAGCAACAGGAGGATTCTTAAGATACAACCTGCAACGGAAGAAGCAGAGAAGAAACTGGGACGGCCCTTGCAAAGTAACTAAAGGGATTCATGGGATTGTATATGGAATACCCAAGGTTACAAACGATTATGGCAGTATTAAAGAAGGACCTACAGAGAGCTTAGCATCGGCTGGAAACGACTTTCAGTGGGTGTTCGGGAAAACTTCATTAAGTGAAGGCCATTGTGACGATATCACCGTTTCATCAGTAAAACTCAAAACGTTGCAATTAAATTGTGTCCAGAATATTCGATTTGGGATGTTTTGCTATATTTCTCCCTTGTGCTATTTGGAATTGGTAATAAGTCGTTAGTCATGTTGTCCACTTCTATCATACGATGAGACAGAAACATTCGTAGAACATAGAAAGAGAATGCGACTATAAAAAGGTCACAGTAAAACAAACGCGGATTAGTTGGAAGCAGCAGGGATATCTAGCGATTTAGGTGTACAAGGGAAACCGACCTAACTGTAGTTGTTAAAGATTGCTGACTATTTCTGGATCTGCCAAGTTAAACTATATTTAAGTAAGCTAAATGGAGAATCAAATGGTTTCATTTTACTTGTTGCAGCTTGGTTGTTACAAAGCCGGTTCAATAAGAACTATATCTTTAGCTCATTGTGATTATTCGTTTACCTGTCTAGGACACCAATGTCATAGTTGCTCAGTAACCCTCATGAAGAGGACGTTCTTTATACGCGAAGCGGTATGAGGCCATGTTTATATGCACACACCGGAAAGGCTCCACAGTGTCGCAGACTGTCGCAGCCAAAAAAATCAAGAAGCCGGAATACTTCGTTAAGAAGTGGGTGAAACGCTACGATGCATCGCAAGATATCGAGAGCCATGTCCAGCCTGCAGGATGAAATGATTTTGAAGCTATTCGAGTAGAATCCCACTCTGCAGTTGAGGGAAACTATGGAGAAATTTGTCAAATAAGGAATTATATTTGGTCTGAACACAATCACGAGGCAGAGGTCAAATTCCGCTCTACAACCTCGACACCATTGGTTATGGGAGACCACATAAAAAAGAAAGGGTCCTGAAATCAATAATTGCGATTGGTCGAATGTGGTGTTAACTGATAAATCGACTTATTGGACATGATTTCCAGCTGAAGCATGCCTGGTTAACCAGCAATAAACAATTTATACAACGCATCCGCGAACCTCCTGTAAATGTGAATGCCTGGGGATGATTCTCAAATCGGGGTTTGGGAACTTTTCTCCTTCTTAGCTTCCTTCAAGCAAAATTTGAATGCAGAATTCATGGTGAAATTATACAAGCGTGGCCTTCTGATATCGCTCAAGAAGATGCTCCGATGAATATTGTGTGCTGCAAGAAGATAACCACCCAAAGCATCGAAGTCATTTCTGCCTTAAGTGGAAGAATCAAAATTGTCCCATCAGAATGGATTGGCCCTGACACAATGTCCAGATGCCAACCCTATAGAAAATGTGTGGGCCAATATGAAAGGAAGCTGGAAGGAAAGCTAAAATGCAATTTGGCGAGCAAAAAAAAAAGCAGTTTCCTTTCCAGGGAATGTCCTGAAAAACTAGTTGAAAGCAGGTAAAGATGAAGCGCAGCTATTCGCGACCCTGAACTGATTTCACAGTGTACTGAACAACTGCGTCGTAGCTCTCAATTTACAATTCAATGAAAAACAAATTAATTAAATATGTTTTGTACATTCCAGATGCACTTCGGACTCTCGATGATACCTACGGTTGCCTTATGATGGCCCTTGGATTATGCCCTGTGATTAGATCGACGAGCTGCTTGAAGGAAATGTGCAACTGTATTCTTCGGGCTCTCTAGGAAGCACTTGGTTGCTGGCTAAACCGTTCAACCGATGGCCACACAAATTTACCACATTAGCTTGATAATTTGGAGAGTGTCACATTGGCTTCACAAATGCGCCATCCTAGATCCAAAAAAAGATGATGCCAACAAAGTAAATGGCCGAATTCAACAGCAAATTCCGGGTCAGCCAACAAAATATAAATCCATTGACACAGTTCCAGATGAAGATCAAGTTGTCAACCATCCCATTGAGTTTCTAAATTCATTGGAGCCATCTGGAATGCCTCCGCACATACTATCATCGAAAGTTGGTTCACCAATAATGCTTCTTCGAAATTGAGGTCAGCCGAGATTGTGGAACGAAACAGATTTGCTGTTAAAAACAAACGCCGAGTGAGATTGAAGCAACGATTATCAGCGGTATATTCCAAGCTTCTCTGCGCTATTTGATATTCACTCCTCTCCTTTTCGGGTCCAGAAGTCCTCTGGGCCTTTTACGGAGCTTTGGAAGTTCAGCGTTCCACCATGGAACTGCTTTGCCCTGCCTGCTCATTCCTAACGAGCACACTTCCTCATAGCATTCTATCAAAGTACCTCGTGGATTCACCTCTTCTGAGTTCTGAGTTTAACAAATCTGGGAGTCCTCTCTTCAACAAGAACCGCAAAGTTGTCCCAATCCTCCCTTCGTAGATTTCGACACTATCATGTTGCCAACTACAAGTCGAAATTCAATCAAACAGTGATCCGAGGGAGATACCTCTTCCAGAAATTATGTGTCCAAGATGCGCATGGGATGGTATACCTGTTTGGAGCTTAGGAATTTCAGTGAATCCAGTTCGATACCTACCACCAGGTGGGAACTCGCTCCCTTGTTGGCAGCAGATTCTCCCCTGATATATCTTCCAGAGATTCGTGTTCAGTCCCTCGTTCTGATCATGGATACGTGCAAGTATTTCGCTTGGTTTCCGGGAAGAACCCGGTATTCAACCACTCGCTTTTACCAGCCTACTACTGCAACCGTCCCTGAGAACTGATTTATAGTTCTCGCAAGTGCCGGTTCCAGCCGCAACTTTGGTTAGACATTCTCCAGAAGATGTAGAACAGCACTGCAAGTTTAGAATGCCGTTCTCCACACGTATTCCCTCGAACTTCGGTTTGTTCTTCGACTCACTGATGGCTTTCCCAAGATAGGTGCCCTTTCGAAGAAATGATGTTACAGAGGGGGTAACGAGAGACAGTCCCTCACCTTTGAAACTAGGCAAGACCATTTTTCAGAGCCTGTCAGAGTTGTGCGACGTCCGAAATATTTCCTCCATGGAATATAAAACTCTCGCCTCGTCTTGCTCTTATTCAGACAGACTCTATATCTAAGTATATCCAAACGATAACTACGAACGCCTGGAGAAGTGTCCTACCAGGATCACAAGATATTTGACGCTAAGTGTTTTCGTGTGACGGGGGAGCACCACACCCACTGCCGTAGCACCGCCCATTTTATGTAGAGTAAGTGATGCTGGAACCCCATGTCCTCTTCCTCATTGCGACCATTTGCAATATAATAACTTTGCCGATGCCCAAATTTGGACTCCTTGGAAATTCAGATGACTTTCTCATTCGAAAATTACTCGCAAGTTGAAGTCAGTCTGGAACACTGGAAAGCAGTTAAAAGACGCTACCGAAAATTGTGCCCAAGCAAGACGAAGAGTAGTTCAATGAAGATTGTTCTCAGTATCAATGAATAACAAACATTTTTTGAGAATCTCCTGCTGAGAACCCATCTCTGGAAGAGGAAGACTCATTGATATAACCTTCCTCGTGATAGAAGTGTTCAGCCGGGATCATCAATAGAAGTAACTTTGGGACTGGGTTACTCTTGTGGTACTCAATTGCAATTAAAAATATACGAAGAAGAATGAAACGAAGGACGAAGGAAAGTTAGTCACATACCCATTTAGCATTAACCAAAAGTGAATCCCCGGCGCAGTTGTTGATGGTTTATTCTTCTAACTAATTTCCGAACTAAGGTCACAGGGAAATAACAGACTGAGGGGAGCCATGTCCTGCCCAACGTGTGCCGGACCAACGCATCTCTATGCTGATGATTTACTGAATTTGTGAATTTAAATAATAAAAATTCTTTGTAACGAACATTTTGAATAAATGAAGTTGATTAACTCGGAATACTTTTCAATGGTAGAGTTCTGGTTTACTCATAATTTAGGAGTCCTGTTGGAACGAGAAGGAAGCAAATTTGTGTTCATCTTGCTGGGAAAATTTTGTACCCAGAATTCTAAAACTACCTACAATAGGGTACCGGACTTATGGTTTTGGTGGTTCAAGGAAAGAACCATTGCTATCAATTATTCTAGACTCACAAAGAACTTAAGTGAAAAAAGGACACTGCAGTGTTGAAGAGATGCACAAGGCTAAAGGTCAGAGTGGCCGCATGAAACGAGGTCTCTATCAGACTGAGATTCATTATAATCAGTATCTCTCTGTAAGTAGAGTTCTATATGAGAGCTATGCTTGTGGGGATATGTATGCAGAGCAATGTATGTATAGTTGTGTATGTATAGTTATGTATGTGGAGTTATGTAGTAATGTATGTAGAACTGCTTGTGCTCGCAAAGGATGTTAAAGGGAGTTCTCTCCGAGAAAACATCTTTTTCTCTCAGAAAAAACAGCTCTCTAGCTTTTAGCTGTACTCCCCTGTCAAAGAGAGTACTCCATGGAGCAATGAAATCTCCCCTTGGAAAATACGAGGAGCACTACGGGGATGATCCCCTTTCCAGCTGGGTATGCAATTATGTGTGGCGAGTTATTTCTAGAGTTAAGTAAGTGGAGCTCTATATGCAGGGATAAGTAGATATGTATGTAGTTATATATGTAGTTATGTATATATAGCTATGTATGTAGTTATGTTTGTAGATATGTATATGTAGTTTCGTATATAGAGTTATGTATATGAAGCATTCAATGTAGAGTTGTCAGTAGTTGTTTACGTGGAGTTATCAGTAGAGCCACATATGTATATAATTGTATGTATTGTAGTGCATGTGCACTATTGCGCACAAACGTAGTGTAGCACAAAGTCTACCTACGCAAACTACACATCCAAACCATACCAATGCATAGGACACACCCATCCGCTGCACTGCAACACTATGACACTTGACATGTGCAGTGTAATTAGAATCCTGGCGTGCGGTCATTGGTGAATTGGTTTGTTTTACAATTGAGTGGAATTTGAGTTAGACTTAAGCGAAAGGAATTAGAAATAAACAATTAAATTAATCGAGATTTGTTATCGAGTTTGTAACTCAAATAAAACATATAAAAACCCTGCTCGGGAATTAAACTAATCAGTTTCCAACTGGCAACTCAAACATTTGCATTTTTCTTGCAAACAGCCTTTCTTCGGCTTCAGCCTTTCTTCGGCTCAGTTAGAATTTGCTCAATGGCGTCTTGCCGAGCAACGCTCTAATATATAATATTTATCATATATTTCTCGCACACAATATACGTGCATTACAGTATAGAGCTGTCTGTAAAGCTAAGTATATAAAGGTAAACATTTTGAACTATGTATACAATTATGTGTATAGGACTATGTATGAATGTACTCAAATGTGTAGAGCTGAGTATACGTAAGCTAAGTATCTAAAGGTGCATATTACAACTAAGACTAAGAACAATGTATGTAGAACTATGAATGGAGAGCTGTATAGAATCGCGATGTAGAGCTATGATGTAGAACTATTATGTAGAGCTATGGAGGTAGAGGTATGATGCAGAGCTATGATGTAGAAGTATGAATGTAGAGCTGTCTGTGTAAAATCGCGATGTAGAGCTAATTATGAGCTGTGTAGAGACAAGTATAGAAACCGCCTTACAATTGAAGTTAATAGTGGCAGAAGTATGTGTTAGAGTTCAAACGTTTTCCTTCTCTTGGTTAAAAATCTACATAACTATCCCAAGTACCAATTCATGATGATATGTTTAAACCAGACACTCAAATCTAAAACTGGCACCTTCAGCTCCGCCCCCTTCTTCTCGCCATCGGTTCAACCGATATTAATATAATGAATACATAATTTATGTAATCCGCCGACACCGAGTAATATAGCGGCATGTTCCAATTTGATGACCCCGACATAAATTATAAGTAATCGTATATAATAAACAAATCATGGAAGACATAAAGTACAAATAACATATAAATCATAGAAAACTAATGAATCATAGAACAAAATAAATAAATCATAAGCAACAAAAGAATTTTGCAAAGAAACAATTTTTATTATACAAATTAATGTGTTTGCATGAGTATAAACTAACCACGGGGCCGTCATAAGTACACTTGTCTTATCCGGCTACAGTGACGTCACGCTACAGTTGCGATTTTGATAAGTGTACTCAGCACGACCATTAGCGAATATTTTGTGAAACTATAAACTATAAAAATAGGATTCTGAATGTAAGAAAACAAAAAGCAGGAACATCAGCAAATGCTTCAGTATTCATCATTTTCAAAAGGATGATAGGGATGTCCTGCGGCACTGTGAAAGGAAAACAAAAGCATATTAAAATAACATATTAAAGATGCTGATGAAATCAAAAAGAGAAACACAACAAAAGCCCACACTTGGGGCACTACAAAGAGTAAAGAGGGCTTCAACTTGGTTTGTTGGAGATTAGATTACAGTAGTAGGATATGAGGATGTGGGCAAGTGTCAAACTAGCAACTACATTTTTGTACTATATGAAGAAAATAAATTAAATACATTTTTGCTCTGAAGGAAGTGCAAATTCTACAAATATTCAATACATTCTTATCCAGGCAGCATGCGCTGATAACAAAATTTGAAGTTCTACCAAAGCAATGCTTGCGCAAATATTAAAAACAACAACAAAAATAATGTTAAGATGGGAGAGAGGGGGAGGGGTTTTAGAAAGCTAGACGTATAAAAAGAAAATGTTAAGGATTTGGAACTATCAACAGTGTAAAAGTTAAAAATCGGAGCAATCTCTATAGCCACCTGGGAACTAATTAATATTCCGTATTGAATGGGTAATGCTCGTGAGCAGTCTCGCTGTTTGGAAGATAACAAAAACAAAATATTTATAAACATAAAACTAAATATATAAAATAAGTATAGAGTTGGAAAGCACCTCGCAATTGGCACGAAGCGTCCATTGCAATCGAACGAATCGATGGTGGCCACATCGTCGGCCGTTAACTCGAAGCCAAACACATCAAAGTTGCTGGCAATGCGTCCCTTGTTCACCGACTTGGGGATGACCACGTTGCCACGCTGTATCTGGTAGCGTATCAATATCTGAGCGGCAGTCTTCTTATAGCGATCGGCTATTTCCACAAGCTAAGAAAACGTAACAGGATTGTATTAAGTATAAAACTAAACAATGAAATATGATTCCCCCCTCCTCCTCGCTCACCATAGGATCGTCGAGCAAAACGGGATCGCCGGCCTTGGCCCATGGGCGATTGGGTGGTCCCAATGGACTGTAAGCCGTAACGATAATGTTGTTTTCTTTGCAAAAAGCAATGAGCTTGGTCTGGGTCAAGTACGGATGACATTCGACTTGATTGTTAGCCGGCGGAATGGTTGCTTTGGCCAACACCCGTTCAATTTGACTCTTGTTGAAATTGGAGACGCCAATCGATTTAACCAGACCAGCTTCAACGAGCTTCTCCAACTCAGCCCAGGTGTCTACGTAGTCTACATCAGAGTACAAAGTTTTGCCATTGTCGTCGGACGGGAAGAGGTAACCATCTTCCTTGTAGCCCATCGGCCAGTGGATTAAGTACATGTCAATGTACTTAAGACCCAAGTTCTTCAAAGAAGTCTCGCAAGCGCCACGCACCAAGTCGGGACGATGGAAAGTGTTCCACAATTTGCTGGTCACAAAAAGATCCTCGCTGAATAAAAACGAAAAAAAGTATAAATTAATAAATAAATAGTTTTTTTTTATTTTATAAGTTACCGTTTCACTACACCCTCTCCAATCTTGGTGGCAATACCGTCACCCACCTCGTGCTCGTTTTGATAAACATGAGCGCAGTCAATGTGGCGATAGCCAATATCGATGGCATCTTTTACTGCCTGAGCAACCTCACCCTTGGGACTCTGGAAGAACGGAAAGCGAACGTGAGCGTTAATTAAAGCACGAAAACAACAAATGCAGCTGTGAATTTGCAATTTGTAAATAATGCGAAACTAAAAGATAATGGTAATTAGAACATTGTTGTTGGCTCAAGAGCACTCTGCAGTTGTGTGTTAATTATTACAAAGCTCCGGGTCGGAACCAAATTAGAGCGAACATTTATAGAGAATTATGACACCAATTTGAAGAAAAACGAAACGAGCATTCCAGGTGTGATACATACAATAATGGTGCATCCTAAACGTAGGCTTCAGCTATTTGATGGAATTAGATTTCCAGATTCATCCGGAAATGTTGCGACACAAAGAAGTTAATCCCTACTTTTAGGGTGCTGCATTATCGGGGATTAAGCCCTTTAAACACTGCAACTATTATCATAGATTGATTGTTCTTTCATGTTTTTGCAGGCACATGTGGCATTATAATATACAGGTTCATATGCGTTGGCGATCAGCTCTTAGGATAAGGAAATTATTTCTATTGTTCCAGGTATATATTGACGAATCTTATGCATTATCGACTCAAGTAGGATAAATACAATGAGAAGACATTGTAAAATGAGAAAAAGGATACCTTTACTACAAAGTTCTGGAATTAATAGCATAACCACCCACTCAGTTAGATTCTCAAACATTGCACAAACATCCCAGAACTTCAGTGGATGCGGCATGAAGCCCAAGGACTCCACATACATACGAATACATACGCATAGTTTCTTTCGATTAGATTAAGATAGTAAACTGTGCAAATTTTCATGCGCCCACTTTCAATAATCACCGACTAACAATTTTATTCTGACTATAATGATAAGCCCAAAGAAAGGCAGGAAATTAAATATATATAAAAATTATAAAACAAGCAAAACTATTATAAAAACACAATGGAATTTAAAAGAAACCAGAATTCAAATTAAAATAAACAAAATTCAAATAAAAAACAACAAAAATAAAAATCGAAGAAAAATATTACAAAAACAACACCATAAAATTGTAATAGAAAGAAAATTGAAAATAAAAAGAGAATAATAATAATAAAGAAAATTAAAATAGAAATGAAGAAAATTTAAAATAAAATTAAAGAAAATTTAAAATAAAAATAAAAAAAATTTTAAATAAAAGTAGGGAAATTTTAAATAAAAACAAGGAAATTTTAAATAAAATTTAAAAAAATTTAAAATAAAAATTAAGAGAATTTTAAATAGAAATAAAAAAAATTTAAAATAAAAGTAAGGAAATTTTAAATAAAAATAAAGAAAATTTTAAATAGAAATAAAAAAAATTTAAAAGAAAATTTTAAATTAAATTAAAGAAAATTTAAAATAAAAATGAAGAAAATTTAAATTAAAATTAAAGAAAAACCATGATAAAAATATTGAAAAATATAATAAAAATCAAAAAATACACAGAAAAAGGACATAAGAAAAATAATAAAAATTTTATAGTATACCAACAAAAAAAGCAATCGGAGGGGGGAGGTGTGGCTATCACTCATCTTATCTATTAGCTTAAAAAATAACAAAACTTTGTGAAGGGTGAAAAGTGAAGACAACAGATTTAATTATAATTAATTTGGGTTCAACCACAGTATTTTTATATTTTATTTCGCTTTGGAGGACGGGAATGAATCCTACAAAATGCCGGGATATTACAATGTGGTGAGCTGGAAAGCTCCCACTTCTGTGCCAATCGAGTGTCTGGTCTGGTCTGCAATATTCGATGTCGCTCAGGTGTGGCGGCGAAATAACTCTCTGCTGGCAGTTTTGAAGCATTGTTCAATCCAATTGGAATGGCGAAATTAAATTCTATGCTAAGAGCTTTGAAGCTCTTGTGATTAAATTGGAATATTAACTTCCAAGATATAATTCACTTTTCAAAATGGAGTCTGCCCAAAATTACTCAAGAAACCCACGCTGAAGAGTCTTCAATACACAACCGATAAATTTGATTGGATTGATAATAATCATCATAATCATTACCTATTTACCGTTTGAACAAAATCAAAATATGTTTTCAAATGATCTTCTATATACTAAAAACTGGATTAATAGAAGAATAATTGAAATATGACAAAAATAGTAAAAAAACCCCCTTATTTTTCTTAACTACATACATGTACACACATATATATATGAAAAGCAATCAAATTTATAAATTTTAATAACAGAAAATTAAATCAAATCAATATCAAAAAATAATTCTTAATCTCCCAAACCCGCCACTAGCGTCCAAAACAGAAGCACAGAGCAGAGCTCCCATGGAAACGTGATTTAAATGAGCCGTTATTTCAAAACTTTAAATGCACATATTAATACACACAATTAGTCGCCCGCAATTGGACACTATCACTCTAGCGCGATAATAAAATGTCCATTCAAATCGTTGTAAAAAGAACATTATTACTGTACAAAGTTTTTTCATTGATATCCAAAACTGTACTTACACCCCAGGTTCACAATCCCAAAACGGGCATTTGTTTGCCATTGTTTAAATCAACATTAGGTACAGCCATCATCTCAAGGAATTCTAGTTTTAAACGTAGCGTTGATGATCGAATCGGAATCTTTGTTAACTGTAAATAATATTCAACTAAATCCGATATTTGCACAGCACTTGAAACTATTGTCACCGACCACAGCAGAGAAAAAAATAACTAACTCGACAACCGAACGAAAAGACTGGGACGGCTCCACAGCCGCTTGATGCAATACACCTTGTATATCCACCTTGTATATCCACCTTTCACAGCTGTTGCAGCTTTTATAGCTTTTTCATTTATTAGAGGCCGGCATCAGAGATGCCACACGCAGCGGAATTCTCCAACCATTGAATGCCCTTTTATTAGAGAACAATTTCACGAATTTAATTTGGTAGCACTGGTCGAGTGGTAGCTAGTGTAGTTTGAAGGCCCGTATACTATAAATGCCTGTATACAATAACGTGAGAGCCAGAGACGAGGGCTATACCGACTTTTGCACTATCTCGCATTCTAATTTACAATAAACAAAGTGCGAGCCATATTTACACAACAGCAAAAATACTGAAAAACTATTTAAAAAAAACTAAATGTTTTAAAAAATTTTATTAAATAAAATAAACGCAGAGCCGCAAACAGCAAAACGGAAATAAAAAAATTCGTATTACAAAACAGTTGATTACTTTGACAAATTGTCTCGGACGAAAGTGCGAGGAATTTCTAATTTTTTAGAAATGTTTCGTCTCGTCGTATCGAATCACGCATTATTGTATATTGCCACATACCATCCTTTGGTACAAATTCTTTTTGACATCTCGTTCGAGACTCAGTCTGGATCTCGTCTCGGGCTCTCGCGTTATTGTATACGGGCTTTGAGTAGTGACAAACCAAATTTTAGTAAACTCTCGAAATTTTTCTAAAAATAATTTGAGGAATGTTGAGAAAAAATGACCAAAAACACACGTAATGAAGAAAAACAAATTTTTATCAGTAATGATTGCTACAAAATGTAATTAAACAAAGCCAAAAAAGAATATTTCAGTCACTATTGGCATTTGTTGCTGCAAAATATTTCAAAAAATATTTCCCAAATATAAACTTTTAATTTCATTCTTCCATAATCAGAAAAATGTATGCCTTTGTATTATTTGGTATTTTGTAGATTTGAATTTTTAATTACACGAATTTCGCATAAGAAAATATAAAACAAATAAAAAAATGGTTTTTTATTGATAAACAATAACTCTGTGTATATACAGCAGAGTGGCAACACTGTTGAGAATTGATGGTCCATCTGTTAACTTCTTTGCACAGCATATGATGAACACACTGTTAACTTAAATATATGCTTATTAACATACCTGTAATCATTTTTATTGTATGGAAAGAAGTGGTTAACAGTGGCATTAGTACATATTTATTTTATTTAAATTTTTCATTTAATTTAGATTTATATTACTTTCTAGTTATAGCTGGAGACCATTGTTGATATTGCTGCTATACATATAATTATTTATAAATACTTTCTAGAAAAGTTGCAAATCAATATTGAAAGTCAATTAGATAAACAATACCTGCATAATGGGTTAGTCTCAATATTTATATTGTCTAATGATTGGTGAATTTTTATTTTTAAAACAACCAAATACGTGTATTAAATTACAGTAGCAATTGCGAATCCAAACTGATATTTCGAGTCAGATATGATATCCTCAAATTGGGCATAATCTCTTTGATTTGTAATTACCTATTATAATAAATACAAAATCATGGAGATGAAATATCGTATAAATGCAATAATAAATTTTTTGTTCTAGAGTATAATAGCAGAGATTATAAAAAAAGGGGATATATTGTCGGAGTATAGTGTAAATATTGTAATATGCTGTGGGAAAAGACACCTTCAATGAAATCTGCAAAGAAAAGTTGAAATTTCACTTTTTGCAGAGAAAACAATTTCTTTGTTGGGGAGAGACTTGATTCTGGTTCGGAGAGACTTGATTCTGGTAAGTGGATCGATCATATAATAAGTGACACCTTTATCAAATTGTTTTCAAGACCGCATTTACAAAACTACCTTCTAATTTTTTATTTATGAGAACATATTGTTAAGTTGTAAAGTGTGCTACACTTTGAAATTGTTGCCGATAATCCGAAATATTTATAGATCTATTAATTTCCGAATAAACTACTCACAAAAAACTTATGATACTGTTAGCAATTCTTATTAAATAAGGAGGCTTCTTCGAGAGACAAATCTATAAATAAATTTGTACAGAAATTTTGTTCAGAAATGACCACATGCAATAATTTTAACACATTTAAAATATTTATAAATTATAAGGACTAAGCTTATACGACAGAATTCTGGGTATGACCAGAGAATTCTCTGGTATAACTAATTAAACCAACCCTGTACTCAATCCTAAGAATGATAAAATAGATTCTATCATTCTCAGTTGTAAATTGTTAAATCTTTCAAATAAGCAGATATAGCACAAATTGTTCAATTATTTGTAAAAATTTATTTCGGTATCATAAGAAACATATAGAACATTGGAGCCTTCTAATGAATTTGCTCTAGCATTGTCATAATAATAATGAACCTATAATGGCACATAAAAATGTGAAAATTATAAATCGTTAATTGAAAAATAACAGTAATGCTATATAATGTTGCACAACGCTGCAATTTCCTAATTCACAGTGTGAATTCGTGAGCCATTTCAACTCCTGATGTTCCTATTTTATCTTTAGCTACTCCTTAGTTTAATTCCATAATGTGTTATAGAAAAAATACAATTGAATAATATACAAGATGGTGTCTAGGTACCTCAGAACATAATGAATTCGTATCATTTTATAACTATCCGAGTTCAATTTATTACTTGTAAGAAATGATTACCAAATAATACAAAGGCATACATTTTTCTGATTATGGAAGAATGAAATTAAAAGTTTATATTTGGGAAATATTTTTTGAAATATTTTGCAGCAACAAATGCCAATAGTGACTGAAATATTCTTTTTTGGCTTTGTTTAATTACATTTTGTAGCAATCATTACTGATAAAAATTTGTTTTTCTTCATTACGTGTGTTTTTGGTCATTTTTTCTCAACATTCCTCAAATTATTTTTAGAAAAATTTCGAGAATTTACTAAAATTTGGTTTGTCACTACTCAAGGCCCGTATACAATAACGCAAGAGCCCGAGACGAGATCCAGACTGAGTCTCGAACGAGATGTCAAAAAGAATTTGTACCAAAGGATGGTATGTGGCAATATACAATAATGCGTGATTCGATACGACGAGACGAAACATTTCTAAAAAATTAGAAATTCCTCGCACTTTCGTCCGAGACAATTTGTCATAGTAATCAACCGTTTTGTAACACGCATTTGTTTATTTCCGTTTTGCTGTTTGTGGCACCGCGTTTATTTTATTTAATAAAATTTTTTAAAACATTTAGTTTTTTTTAAATAGTTTTTCAGTATTTTTGCTGTTGTGTAAATATGGCTCGCACTTTGTTTATTGTAAATTAGAATGCGAGATAGTGCAAAAGTCGGTATAGCCCTCGTCTCTGGCTCTCACGTTATTGTATACAGGCCTTTATAGTATACGGGCCTTCAAACTACACTAGCTACCACTCGACCAGTGCTACCAAATTAAATTCGTGAAATTGTTCTCTAATAAAAGGGCAATCAATGGTTGGAGAATTCCGCTGCATGTGGCATCTCTGATGCCGGCCTCTAATAAATGAAAAAGCTATAAAAGCTGCAACAGCTGTGAAAGGTGGATATACAAGGTGGATATACAAGATGTATTGCATCAAACGGCTGTGGAACCGGCCCAGTCTTTTCGTTCGGTTGTCGAGTTAGTTATTCTTTTCTCTGCTGTGGTCGGTGACAATAGTTTGAAGTGCTGTGCAAATATCGGATTTAGCTGAATATTATTTACAGTTAGCAAACATTCCGATTCATTCATCAACGCTACGTTTAAAACTAGAATTCCTTGAGATGATGGCTGTACCTAATGTTGATTTAAACAATGGCAAACAAATGCCCGTTTTGGGATTGGGAACCTGGGGTGTAAGTACAATTTTGGATATCAATGAAAAAACTTTGTACAGTAATAATGTTCTTTTTACAACGATTTGAATGGAAATTTTATTATCGCGCTAGAGTGATAGTGTCCAATTGCGGGCGACTAATTGTGTGTATTAATATGTGCATTTAAAGTTTTGAAATAACGGCTCATTTAAATCACGTTTCCATGGGAGCTCTGCCCTGTGCTTCTGTTTTGGACGCTAGTGGCGGGTTTGGGAGATTAAGAATTATTTTTTGATATTGATTTGATTTAATTTTCTGTTATTAAAATTTATAATTTTGATTGCTTTTCATATATATATACCATACCATATATATATATATCATACATGTATGTAGTCAAGGAAAATAAGGGGTTTTTTACTATTTTTGTCATATTTCAATTATTCTTCTATTAATCCAGTTTTTAGTATATAAAAGATGATTTGAAAACATATTTTGATTTTGTTCAAACGGTAAATAGGTAATGATTATGATGATTATTATCAATCCAATCAAATCTATCGGTTGTGTATTGAAGACTCTTCAGCGTGGGTTTCTTGAGTAATTTTGGGCAGACTCCATTTTGAAAAGTGAATTATATCTTGGAAGTTAACATTCCAATTTAATCACAACAGCTTCAAAGCTCTTAGCATAGAATTTAATTTCGCCATTCCAATTGGATTGAACAATGCTTCAAAACTGCCAGCAGAGAGTTATTTCGCCGCCACACCTGAGCGACATCGAATATTGCAGACCAGACCAGACACTCGATTGGCACAGAAGTGGGAGCTTTCCAGCTCACCACATTGTAATACCCCGGCATTTTGTAGGATTCATTCCCGTCCTCCAAAGCGAAATAAAATATAAAAATACTGTGGTTGAACCCAAATTAATTATAATTAAATCTGTTGTCTTCACTTTTCACCCTTCACAAAGTTTTGTTATGTTTTTTAAGCTAATAGATGAGATGAGTTATAGCCACACCTCCCCCCTCCGATAGCTTTTTTTGTTGGTATACTATACAATTTTTATTATTTTTCTTATGGTCCTTTTTCTGTGTATTTTTTGATTTTTTTTATATTTTTCAATATTTTTATCATGGTTTTTCTTTAATTTTAATTTAAATTTTCTTCATTTTTATTTTAAATTTTCTTTTAAATTTTTTTTATTTCTATTTAAAATTTTCTTTATTTTTATTTAAAATTTCCTTACTTTTATTTTAAATTTTCTTTTAAATTTTTTTTATTTCTATTTAAAATTCTCTTAATTTTTATTTTAAATTTTTTTAAATTTTATTTAAAATTTCCTTGTTTTTATTTAAAATTTCCTTACTTTTATTTAAAATTTTATTTATTTTTATTTTAAATTTTCTTTAATTTTATTTTAAATTTTCTTCATTTCTATTTTAATTTTCTTTATTATTATTATTCTCTTTTTATTTTCAATTTTCTTTCTATTACAATTTTATGGTGTTGTTTTTGTAATATTTTTCTTCGATTTTTATTTTTGTTGTTTTTTATTTGAATTTTGTTTATTTTAATTTGAATTCTGGTTTCTTTTAAATTCCATTGTATTTTTATAATAGTTTTCCTTGTTTTATAATTTTTATATATATTTAATTTCCTGCCTTTCTTTGGGATTATCATTATAGTCAGAATAAGATCGTTGGTCGGTGATTATTGAAAGTGGGCGCTTGAAAATTTGCACAGTTTACTATCTTAATCTAATCGAAAGAAACTATGCGTATGTATTCGTATGTATGTGGAGTCCTTGGGCTTCATGCCGCATCCACTGAAGTTCTGGGATGTTTGTGCAATGTTGGAGAATCTAACTGAGTGGGTGGTTATGCTATTAATTCCAGAACTTTGTAGTAAAGGTATCCTTTTTCTCATTTTACAATGTCTTCTCATTGTATTTATCCTACTTGAGTCGATAATGCATACGATTCGTCAATATATACCTGGAACAATATAAATAATTTCCTTATCCTAAGAGCTGATCGCCAACGCATATGAACCTGTATATTATAATGCCACATGTGCCTGCAAACAATTGAAGAAACAATCAATCTATGATAATAGTTGCAGTGTTTAATGGGCTTAATCCCCGATAATGCAGCACCCTAAAAGTAGGCATTAACTTCTTTGTGTCGCAACATTTCCGGATGAATCTGGAAATCTAATTCCATCAAATAGCTGAAGCCTACTTTTAGGATGCACCATTATTGTATGTATCACAACTGGAATGCTCGTTTGGTTTTTCTTCAAATTGGTGTCATAATTCTCTATAAATGCTCGCTCTAATTTGGTTCCGACCCGGAGCTTTGTAATAATTAACACACAACTGCAGAGTGCTCTTGAGCCAACAACAATGTTCTAATTACCATTATCTTTTAGTTTCGCATTATTTACAAATTGCAAATTCACAGCTGCATTTGTTGTTTTCGTGCTTTAATTAACGCTCACGATCGCTTTCCGTTCTTCCAGAGTCCCAAGGGTGAGGTTGCTCAGGCAGTAAAAGATGCCATCGATATTGGCTATCGCCACATTGACTGCGCTCATGTTTATCAAAACGAGCACGAGGTGGGTGACGGTATTGCCACCAAGATTGGAGAGGGTGTAGTGAAACGGTAACTTATAAAATAAAAAAAACTATTTATTTATTAATTTATACTTTTTTTTTGTTTTTATTCAGCGAGGATCTTTTTGTGACCAGCAAATTGTGGAACACTTTCCATCGTCCCGACTTGGTGCGTGGCGCTTGCGAGACTTCTTTGAAGAACTTGGGTCTTAAGTACATTGACATGTACTTAATCCACTGGCCGATGGGCTACAAGGAAGATGGGGACCTCTTCCCGTCCGACGACAATGGCAAAACTTTGTACTCTGATGTAGACTACGTAGACACCTGGGCTGAGTTGGAGAAGCTCGTTGAAGCTGGTCTGGTTAAATCGATTGGCGTCTCCAATTTCAACAAGAGTCAAATTGAACGGGTGTTGGCCAAAGCAACCATTCCGCCGGCTAACAATCAAGTCGAATGTCATCCGTACTTGACCCAGACCAAGCTCATTGCTTTTTGCAAGGAAAACAACATTATCGTTACGGCTTACAGTCCATTGGGATCACCCAATCGCCCATGGGCCAAGGCCGGCGATCCCGTTTTGCTCGACGATCCTAAGGTGAGCGAGGAGGAGGGAGGCAATCATATTTTATTATTTAGTTTTATACTTAATACAATCCTGTTACGTTTTCTTAGCTTGTGGAAATAGCCGATCGCTATAAGAAGACTGCCGCTCAGATATTGATACGCTACCAGATACAGCGTGGCAACGTGGTCATCCCCAAGTCGGTGAACAAGGGACGCATTGCCAGCAACTTTGATGTGTTTGGCTTCGAGTTAACGGCCGACGATGTGGCCACCATCGATTCGTTCGATTGCAATGGACGCTTCGTGCCAAGTGCGAGGTGCTTTCCAACTCTATACTTATTTTATATATTTAGTTTTATGTTTATAAATATTTTGTTTTTGTTATCTTCCAAACAGCGAGACTGCTCACGAGCATTACCCATTCAATACGGAATATTAATAAGTTCCCAGGTGGCTATAGAGATTGCTCCGAATTTTAACTTTTACACTGTTGATAGTTCCAAATCCATATTTTTTTTATACGTCTAGCTTTCTAAAACCCCTCCCCCTCTCTCCCACCCTCACATTATTTTTGTTGTGGTTTTTAATATTTTCGCACGCATTGCTTTGGTAGAACTTCAAATTTTGTTATCAGCGCATGCTGCCTGGATAAGAATGTATTGAATATTTGTAGAATTTGCACTTCCTTCAGAGCAAAAATGTATTTAATTTACTTTCTTTATATAGTACAAAAATGTAGTTGCTAATTTGACACTTGCCCACATCCTCGTATCCTACTACTGTAATCTAATCTCCAACAAACCAAGTTGAAGCCCTCTTTACTCTTTGTAGTGCCCCAAGTGTGGGCTTTTGTTGTGTTTCTCTTTTTGATTTCATCAGCATCTTTAATATATTATTTTAATATGCTTTTTGTTTTCCTTTCACAGTGCCGCAGGACATCCCTATCATCCTTTTGAAAATGATGAATACTGAAGCATTTGCTGATGTTCTTGCTTTTTGTTTTCTTACATTCAGAATCCTATTTTTATAGTTTATAGTTTCACAAAATATTCGCTAATGGTCGTGCTGAGTACACTTATCAAAATCGCAACTGTAGCGTGACGTCACTGTAGCCGGATAAGTAAAGTGTACTTATGACGGCCCCGTGGTTAGTTTATACTCATGCAAACACATTAATTTGTATAATAAAAATTGTTTCTTTGCAAAATTCTTTTGTTGCTTATGATTTATTTATTTTGTTCTATGATTCATTAGTTTTCTATGATTTATATGTTATTTGTACTTTGTCTTCCATGATTTGTTTATTATATACGATTACTTATAATTTATGTCGGGGTCATCAAATTGGAACATGCCGCTATATTACTCGGTGTCGGCGGATTACATAAATTATGTATTCATTATATTAATATCGGTTGAACCGACGGCGAGAAGAAGGGGGCGGAGCTGAAGGTGCCAGTTTTAGATTTGAGTGTCTGGTTTAAACATATCATCATGAATTGGTACTTGGGATAGTTATGTAGATTTTTAACCAAGAGAAGGAAAACGTTTGAACTCTAACACATACTTCTGCCACTACTAACTTCAATTGTAAGGCGGTTTCCATACTTGTCTCTACACAGCTCATAATTAGCTCTACATCATAGCTCTACATCGCGATTTTACACAGACAGCTCTACATTCATACTTCTACATCATAGCTCTGCATCATACCTCTACCTCCATAGCTCTACATAATAGTTCTACATCATAGCTCTACATCGCGATTCTATACAGCTCTCCATTCATAGTTCTACATACATTGTTCTTAGTCTTAGTTGTAATATGCACCTTTAGATACTTAGCTTACGTATACTCAGCTCTACACATTTGAGTACATTCATACATAGTCCTAGACACATAATTGTATACATAGTTCAAAATGTTTACCTTTATATACTTAGCTTTACAGACAGCTCTATACTGTAATGCACGTATATTGTGTGCGAGAAATATATGATAAATATTATATATTATATATTAGAGCGTTGCTCGGCAAGACGCCATTGAGCAAATTCTAACTGAGCCGAAGAAAGGCTGTTTGCAAGAAAAATGTAAATGTTTGAGTTGCCAGTTGGAAACTGATTAGTTTAATTCCCGAGCAGGGTTTTTATATGTTTTATTTGAGTTACAAACTCGATAACAAATCTCGATTAATTTAATTGTTTATTTCTAATTCCTTTCGCTTAAGTCTAACTCAAATTCCACTCAATTGTAAAACAAACCAATTCACCAATGACCGCACGCCAGGATTCTAATTACACTGCACATGTCAAGTGTCATAGTGTTGCAGTGCAGCGGATGGGTGTGTCTTATGTATTGGTATGGTTTGGATGTGTAGTTTGCGTAGGTAGACTTTGTGCTACACTACGTTTGTGCGCAATAGTGCACATGCACTACAATACATACAATTATATACATATGTGGCTCTACTGATAACTCCACGTAAACAACTACTGACAACTCTACATTGAATGCTCTATATACATAACTCTATATACGAAACTACATATACATATCTACAAACATAGCTATATATACATAACTACATATATAACTACATACATATCTACTTATCCCTGCATATAGAGCTCTGCTTACTTAACTCTAGAAATAACTCGCCATACATAATTGCATACCCAGCTGGAAAGGGGATCATCCCCGTAGTGCTCCTCGTATTTTCCAAGGGGAGATTTCATTGCTCCATGGAGTACTCTCTTTGACAGGGGAGTACAGCTAAAAGCTAGAGAGCTGTTTTTTCTGAGAGAAAAAGATGTTTTCTCGGAGAGAACTCCCTTTAACATCCTTTGCGAGCACAAGCAGTTTTACATACATTACTACATAACTCCACATACATATTATGTATTACATATATTACATAACTATATATACATAACTATACATACACAACTATACATACATAACTTTATACCAGGAGGCAGTAAATAAGAAACGAGCATGAGAATTATTCAGCTCAACCTCAATCATTGTGCGGCCGCTCAAGACCTCTTGCGGAAAACCATGCAGGAGGACAGCGTAGATATTGCGCTACTATCAGAGCCATACGAAAGCATCGACGAATATTCCTGGACGTCTGCTGTCGCAAACAAGTCGGCGATATGGACAATGGGCAATTCAACTCCGCACAGTGAAATGACGAGGCAGAACGTGGTTTCACCTAGGTCAAAGCGAGAGGCATCTATCTTTTTAGTTATCAGAATTGAGAAGAGCCTCCAGCCCAACTGCCCGGCCCCGCTGAAGCACCCTGCACAGTCGAGCCGACTCCTTCATTTTATCAATTTCACTACAGAAGCTTCTATAAGAGTCCGTTTTGGCTGACCAAATGCTTTTTTTAAAGGTTCTCTGCGCTATTTTATATTCACTCCTCCCCTTTTCGGGTTCAGAAATCTTCTGGACCTTTTACAGAGCTTTTATAGTTCAGCGTTCCACCATGGAACTGCTTTACCCTGCCTGCTCATTCCTAACGAACACACTTCGTCATAGCATTCTATCAAAGTACCTCGTTGATTCACCTCTTCTGAGCTCTGAGTTTAACAAATCTGGGAGTCCTCTCTTCAACAAGAACCGCAAAGTTGTCCCAATCCTCCCTTCGAAGATTTCGACACTATCATGTTGCCAACTACAAGTCGAAATTCAATCAAACAGTGATCCGAGCGAGATACCTCTTCCAGAAATTATGTGTCCAAGATGCGCATGGGATGGTATCCCTGTTTGGAGCTTAGGAATTTCAGTGAATCCAGTTCGATACCTACCACCAGGTGGGAACTCGCTCCCTTGTTGGCAGCAGATTCTCCCCTGATATATCTTCCAGAGATTCGTGTTCAGTCCCTCGTTCTGATCATGGATACGTGCAAGTATTTCGCTTGGTTTCCGGGAAGAACCCGGTATTCAACCACTCGCTTTTACCAGCCTACTACTGCAACCGTCCCTGAGAACTGATTTATAGTTCTCGCAAGTTCCGGTTCCAGCCGCAACTTTGGTTAGACATTCTCCAGCAGATGTAGAACAGCACTGAAAGTTTAGAATGCCGTTCTCCACACGTATTCCCTCGAACTTCGGTTTGTTCTTCGACTCACTGATGGCTTTCCCAAGATAGGTGCCCTTTCGAAGAAATGATGTTACAGAGGGGGTAACGAGAGACAGTCCCTCACCTTTGAAACTAGGCAAGACCATTTTTCAGAGCCTGTCAGAGTTGTGCGACGTCCGAAATATTTCCTCCATGGAATATAAAACTCTCGCCTCGTCTTGCTCTTATTCAGACAGACTGACTCTATATCTAAGTATATCCAAACGATAACTACGAACGCCTGGAGAAGTGTCCTACCAGGATCACAAGATATTTGACGCTAAGTGTTTTCGTGTGACGGGGGAGCACCACACCCACTGTTCTAGCACCGCCCATTTTATGTAGAGTAAGTGATGCTGGAGCCCCAAGTCCTCTTCCTCGTTGCGACCATTTGCGATATAATAACTTTGCCGATGCCCAAATTTGGACTCCTTGGAAACTCAGATGACTTTCTCATTCGAAAATTACTCGCAAGTTGAAGTCAGTCTGGAACACTGGAAAGCAGTTAAAAGACGCTACCGAAAATTGTGCCCAAGCAAGACGAAGAGTAGTTCAATGAAGATTATTCTCAGTATCAATGAATAACAAACATTTTTTGAGAATCTCCTGCTGAGAACCCATCTCTGGAAGAGGAAGACTCATTGATATAACCTTCCTCGTGATAGAAGTGTTCAGCCTGGATCATCAATAGAA
Source organism: Clusia tigrina (assembly GCA_920105625.2). NCBI lineage: Eukaryota > Metazoa > Arthropoda > Insecta > Diptera > Clusiidae > Clusia > Clusia tigrina. The sequence goes on from OV050032.1 coordinate 194,716,392, forward strand.
GTAACTTTGGGACTGGGTTACTCTTGTGGTACTCAATTGCAATTAAAAATATACGAAGAAGAATGAAACGAAGGACGAAGGAAAGTTAGTCACATACCCATTTAGCATTAACCAAAAGTGAATCCCCGGCGCAGTTGTTGATGGTTTATTCTTATAACTAATTTCCGAACTAAGGTCACAGGGAAATAACAGACTGAGGGTAGCCATGTCCTGCCCAACGTGTGCCAGACCAACGCATCTCTATGCTGATGATTTACTGAATTTGTGAATTTAAATAATAAAAATTCTTTGTAACGAACATTTTGAATAAATGAAGTTGATTAACTCGGAATACTTTTCAATGGTAGAGTTCTGGTTTACTCATAATTTAGGAGTCCTGTTGGAACGAGAAGGAAGCAAATTTGTGTTCATCTTGCTGGGAAGATTTTGTACCCAGAATTCTAAAACTACCTACAATAGGGTACCGGACTTATGGTTTTGGTGGTTCAAGGAAAGAACCATTGCTATCAATTATTCTAGACTCACAAAGAACTTAAGTGAAAAAAGGACACTGCAGTGTTGAAGAGATGCACAAGGCTAAAGGTCAGAGTGGCCGCATGAAACGAGGTCTCTATCAGACTGAGATTCATTATAATCAGTATCTCTCTGTAAGTAGAGTTCTATATGAGAGCTATGCTTGTAGGGATATGTATGCAGAGCAATGTATGTATAGTTGTGTATGTGGAGTTATGTAGTAATGTATGTAGAACTGCTTGTGCTCGCAAAGGATGTTAAAGGGAGTTCTCTCCGAGAAAACATCTTTTTCTCTCAGAAAAAACAGCTCTCTAGCTTTTCGCTGTACTCCCCTGCCAAAGAGAGTACTCCATGGAGCAATGAAATCTCCCCTTGGAAACTACGAGGAGCACTACGGGGATGATCCCCTTTCCAGCTGGGTATGCAATTATGTGTGGCGAGTTATTTCTAGAGTTAAGTAAGCAGAGCTCTATATGCAGGGAGAAATAGTTATGTATGTAGTTATATATGTAGTTATGTATATATAGCTATGTATGTAGTTATGTTTGTAGATATGTATATGTAGTTTCGTATATAGAGTTATGTATATAAAGCATTCAATGTAGAGTTGTCAGTAGTTGTTTACGTGGAGTTATCAGTAGAGCCACATATGTATATAATTGTATGTATAGAGCTGTCTGTAAAGCTAAGTATATAAAGGTAAAAATTTTGAACTATGTATACAATTATGTGTATAGGACTATGTATGAATGTAGTCAAATGTGTAGAGCTGAGTATACGTAAGCTAAGTATCTAAAGGTGCATATTACAACTAAGACTAAGAACAATGTATGTAGAACTATGAATGGAGAGCTGTATAGAATCGCGATGTAGAGCTATGATGTAGAACTATTATGTAGAGCTATGGAGGTAGAGGTATGATGCAGAGCTATGATGTAGAAGTATGAATGTAGAGCTGTCTGTGTAAAATCGCGATGTAGAGCTAATTATGAGCTGTGTAGAGACAAGTATAGAAACCGCCTTACAATTGAAGTTAGTAGTGGCAGAAGTATGTGTTAAGAGTTCAAACGTTTTCCTTCTCTTGGTTAAAAGTCTACATAACTATCCCAAGTACCAATTCATGATGATATGTTGAAACCAGACACTCAAATCTAAAACTGGCACCTTCAGCTCCGCCCTCTTCTTCTCGCCATCGGTTCAACCGATATTAATATAATGAATACATAATTTATGTAATCCGCCGACACCGAGTAATATAGCGGCATGTTCCAATTTGATGACCCCGACATAAATTATAAGTAATCGTATATAATAAACAAATCATGGAAGACAAAGTACAAATAACATATAAATCATAGAAAACTAATGAATCATAGAACAAAATAAAGAAATCATAAGCAACAAAAGAATTTTGCAAAGAAACAATTTTTATTATACAAATTAATGTGTTTGTATGAGTATAAACTAACCACGGGGCCGTCATAAGTACACTTGACTTATCTGGCTACAGTGACGTCACGCTACAGTTGCGATTTTGATAAGTGTACTCAGCACGACCATTAGCGAATATTTTGTGAAACTATTAAACTATAAAAATAGGATTCTGAATGTAAGAAAACAAAAAGCAGGAACATCAGCAAATGCTTCAGTATTCATCATTTTCAAAAGGATGATAGGGATGTCCTGCGGCACTGTGAAAGGAAAACAAAAAGCATATTAAAATAATATATTAAAGATGCTGATGAAATCAAAAAGAGAAACACAACAAAAGCCCACACTTGGGGCACTACAAAGAGTAAAGAGGGCTTCAACTTGGTTTGTTGGAGAGTAGATTACAGTAGTAGGATACGAGGATGTGGGCAAGTGTCAAACTAGCAACTACATTTTTATACTATATAAAGAAAGTAAATTAAATACATTTTTGCTCTGAAGGAAGTGCAAATTCTACAAATATTCAATACATTCTTATCCAGGCAGCATGCGCTGATAACAAAATTTGAAGTTCTACCAAAGCAATGCTTGCGCAAATATTAAAAACCACAACAAAAATAATGTTAAGATGGGAGAGAGGGGGAGGGGTTTTAGAAAGCTAGACGTATAAAAAGAAAATGTTAAGGATTTGGAACTATCAACAGTGTAAAAGTTAAAAATCGGAGCAATCTCTATAGCCACCTGGGAACTTATTAATATTCCGTATTGAATGGGTAATGCTCGTGAGCAGTATCGCTGTTTGGAAGATAACAAAAACAAAATATTTATAAACATAAAACTAAATATATAAAATAAGTATAGAGTTGGAAAGCACCTCGCAATTGGCACGAAGCGTCCATTGCAATCGAACGAATCGATGGTGGCCACATCGTCGGCCGTTAACTCGAAGCCAAACACATCAAAGTTGCTGGCAATGCGTCCCTTGTTCACCGACTTGGGGATGACCACGTTGCCACGCTGTATCTGGTAGCGTATCAATATCTGAGCGGCAGTCTTCTTATAGCGATCGGCTATTTCCACAAGCTAAGAAAACGTAACAGGATTGTATTAAGTATAAAACTAAATAATAAAATATGATTGCCTCCCTCCTCCTCGCTCACCTTAGGATCGTCGAGCAAAACGGGATCGCCGGCCTTGGCCCATGGGCGATTGGGTGATCCCAATGGACTGTAAGCCGTAACGATAATGTTGTTTTCCTTGCAAAAAGCAATGAGCTTGGTCTGTGTCAAGTACGGATGACATTCGACTTGATTGTTAGCCGGCGGAATGGTTGCTTTGGCCAACACCCGTTCAATTTGACTCTTGTTGAAATTGGAGACGCCAATCGATTTAACCAGACCAGCTTCAACGAGCTTCTCCAACTCAGCCCAGGTGTCTACGTAGTCTACATCAGAGTACAAAGTTTTGCCATTGTCGTCGGACGGGAAGAGGTCCCCATCTTCCTTGTAGCCCATCGGCCAGTGGATTAAGTACATGTCAATGTACTTAAGACCCAAGTTCTTCAAAGTAGTCTCGCAAGCGCCACGCACCAAGTCGGGACGATGGAAAGTGTTCCACAATTTGCTGGTCACAAAAAGATCCTCGCTGAATAAAAACAAAAAAGTATAAATTAATAAATAAATAGTTTTTTTTTTATTTTATAAGTTACCGTTTCACTACACCCTCTCCAATCTTGGTGGCAATACCGTCACCCACCTCGTGCTCGTTTTGATAAACATGAGCGCAGTCAATGTGGCGATAGCCAATATCGATGGCATCTTTTACTGCCTGAGCAACCTCACCCTTGGGACTCTGGAAGAACGGAAAGCGATCGTGAGCGTTAATTAAAGCACGAAAACAACAAATGCAGCTGTGAATTTGCAATTTGTAAATAATGCGAAACTAAAAGATAATGGTAATTAGAACATTGTTGTTGGCTCAAGAGCACTCTGCAGTTGTGTGTTAATTATTACAAAGCTCCGGGTCGGAACCAAATTAGAGCGAGCATTTATAGAGAATTATGACACCAATTTGAAGAAAAACGAAACGAGCATTCCAGGTGTGATACATACAATAATGGTGCATCCTAAAAGTAGGCTTCCGCTATTTGATGGAATTAGATTTCCAGATTCATCCGGAAATGTTGCGACACAAAGAAGTTAATCCCTACTTTTAGGGTGCTGCATTATCGGGGATTAAGCCCATTAAACACTGCAACTATTATCATAGATTGATTGTTTCTTCAATTGTTTGCAGGCACATGTGGCATTATAATATACAGGTTCATATGCGTTGGCGCTCAGCTCTTAGGATAAGGAAATTATTTATATTGTTCCAGGTATATATTGACGAATCTTATGCATTATCGACTCAAGTAGGATAAATACAATTAGAAGACATTGTAAAATGAGAAAAAGGATACCTTTACTACAAAGTTCTGGAATTAATAGCATAACCACCCACTCAGCTAGATTCTCAAACATTGCACAAACATCCCAGAACTTCAGTGGATGCGGCATGAAGCCCAAGGACTCCACATACATACGAATACATACGCATAGTTTCTGTCGATTAGATTAAGATAGTAAACTGTGCAAATGTTCAAGCGCACACTTTCAATAATCACCGACCAACGACTTTATTCTGACTATAATGATAAGCCCAAAGAAAGGCAAACATGCGTGCTCAGTTATTTATGAGTGTGCATACCAAGTTGAAAACTATTTCCAATCCCATTGAACTGATAAGGAGTTGGTCATTTCCAACAACACCAACACCAACACCAACACCAACACCACCACCACCACCACCACCACCACCACCACCAACAACAACAACAGCGACGACGACGACGACAACAAAAACAACAACAACAGCGACGACGACAACAGCAGCAACAACAACAACAACGACGACGACAATGGGAATATTAATCCACCCCAATAGCAATTAAAATGCTATTCATATTTGCTCCACACTATTTAATGAACACATTAAACAACCAAAATGTGTTATCAGCGGAAAAGCGGTCTTCGAAGATTTATAGCCCGGAGAGCACGAGGTTGCACAAGTAGGCATGGCTGCTTAGAACTGTATGTGTGCTTGTGTAACCATTCAGATGTCCCAATTACCCAGTTGTCAAGTGGCGTCTATGACGTTAAAATAATCAACAAAATACGGTTGGAAATGTATTTCCACCTGAAACATGTGTTCCCATAAATATAGAAAACATTTACACATAAATACACACTGAAATATAAACTGGCTGCACCAATTAGAGCTAAACAGCTCGTTCTGAAGTTTTTTTGCTAGACTTCAGCCATAATTTAATAATTTATGTCTAATTATGCAGTTAGTCACAGAAACCGACTTGGCTGGGCAGGGCGGGCACAAAGCAAATTTTCCAGTTAACTTTCAAAAAAAAAAACAGACATGTTTGTAAACAAAATGAAACAAGGGAAACGATATTTAAAACCAGCTTCAGAAAGAGCCCGACAGATCAGTTTTCATCCCATTAGATAAAATAAACAAGGACAGGGAAAAAATTGTATTCATTTCTTATCGCGAAATTTTGAATTTCTACTCAAGAAATTCTACTTGAAATCTGATCATTAAAACTTGTTGAATCCTTCCTGTTTAACTTGACTCCTTCCTGTTTAGAATTGTTCTTTAGACCACCACAAATAACCATCCGAGTCAGGAAGAGACACAAACAAATAAATTCTGATTAAATTGTGCTGCATCAGCATAACAAACCGAGCTAGAATCAATCGGGAGTTCGATGCTCATATTTCACAAAGAGCAGATTTCCGCAATTTCTCAGCAATGATTAAATAAAGACTGATTCTGTGCGCATGTGCAGCAGTCACGCACAAACAACTCTAATCTCGAAGAAGCGACGAACAGGGAATGGGAGCTACTCGGTTGGACATTTCGAAAGCTCGGAAGAAAATATCTAAATAAGTAAAAAAAAAACAAAAAACATAAAAAAGAAACAAAAACAATTAAATATATATAAAAATTATAAAACAAGGAAAACTATTATAAAAATACAATGGAATTTAAAAGAAACCAGAATTAAAATTAAAATAAACAAAATTCAAATAAAAACAACAAAAATAAAAATAAAAATCTAAGAAAAATATTACAAAAGCAACACCATAAAATTGTAATAGAAAGAAAATGAAAATAAAAATGAAGAAAATTGAAAATAAAATTTAAAAAAATTTAAAATAAAATTAAAGAAAATTTAAAATAAATATGAAGAAAATTTAAAATAAAAATAAATAAAATTTGAAATAAAAGTAAGGAAATTTTAAATAAAATTAAAGAAAATTTAAAATAAAAATACAGAAAATTCATAATAAAATTAATGAAAATTTTAAATAAAAATAAATAAAATTTGAAATAAAAATTAAGAAAATTTAAAATAAAAATAAATAAAAGTACGGAAATTAAAAAAAAAATTTAAGAAAATTTAAAATAAAAATACAGAAAATTTATAATAAATACAAAGAAAATTTAAAGTAAAAATTAAGAAAATTTTTAAAAAATGAAGAATATTTAAAATAAAAATAAAGAAAATTTTAAATAGAAATAAAAAAAATTTAAAAGAAAATTTTAAATAAAAATGAAGAAAATTTTAAATAAAATTAAAGAAAATTTAAAATAAAAATGAAGAAAATTTAAATTAAAATTAAAGAAAAACCATGATAAAAATATTGAAAAATATAATAAAAATCAAAGAATACACAGAAAAAGGACCATAAGAAAAATAATAAAAATTTTATAGTATACCAACAAAAAAAGCTATCGGAGGGGGGAGGTGTGGCTATCACTCATCTCATCTAATAGCTTAAAAAACATAACAAAACTTTGTGAAGGGTGAAAAGTGAAGACAACAGATTTAATTATAATTAATTTGGGTTCAACCACAGTATTTTTATATTAATTTCACTTTGGAGGACGGGAATGAATCCTACAAAATGCCGGGGTATTACAATGTGGTGAGCTGGAAAGCTCCCACTTCTGTGCCAATCGAGTGTCTGGTCTGGTCTGCAATATTCGATGTCGCTCAGGTGTGGCGGCGAAATAACTCTCTGCTGGCAGTTTTGAAGCATTGTTCAATCCAATTGGAATGGCGAAATTAAATTCTATGCTAAGAGCTTTGAAGCTGTTGTGATTAAATTGGAATATTAACTTCCAAGTTACAATTCACTTTTCAAAATGGAGTCTGCCCAAAATTACTCAAAAACCCACGCTGAAGAGTCTTCAATACACAACCGATAGATTTGATTGGATTGATAATAATCATCATAATCATTACCTATTTACCGTTTGAACAAAATCAAAATATGTTTTCAAATGAACTTTTATATACATACTAAAAACTGGATTAATAGAATAATTGAAGATTATATGAAAAAAATCGAAAAAAAAACATTATTTTCCTTAATGATGCCTTCTACAGACCAATAGGATTACAAGGCCAGGCAAAATAAAATAGAAACTACATACATACACACATGCATATATATGAAATTGTAAATTTTAATAACAAAATTGCTGACAAATCAAATCAAATAATATCAAATCAATATTAAAAAAATAATAAAATCAAATCAATATCAAAAAAAAGATTCTTAATCGCCCACACCCGCCACTAGCGTCCAAAACAGAAGCACAGGGCAGAGCTCCCATGGAAACGTGACTTAAATGAGCCGTTATTTCACAACTTTATATGCACATATTAATACACACAAGTACTCGCCCACAATTGGACACTATCACTCTAGAGCGATAATAAAATTTCCATTCAAATCGTTGTAAAAAGATTATTACTGTTCTAAGTGTTTTTCATTGATATGTTCAAATTGATGACAAGTCGGCAGAGCAAAATGCTGAATGTGCCGGTCTCACACAAATGCATAACTCAGTAATTAAGAATAATTTAAATAAAATCTAACAAATGTAATTAAATTAAATATATTCCAAAATTGTACTTACACCCCAGGTTCCCAATCCCAAAACGGGCATTTGTTTGCCATTGTTTAAAACAACATTAGGTACAGCCATCTTAAGGAATTCTAGTTTTATACGTAGCGTTGAATAATATTCAATTAAATATAATATTTGCAGAACGCTTGAAACTATTGCTACCGAACGCAGCAAATAAAATAATAACTAACTCGACAACCAAACGAAAAGACTGGGCAAGTTCCGCAGCTGTTGCGGCTTTTATAACTTTTTCATTTATTAGCGGCCGGCATAAAAGCTGCCACATGCTGCGGAATTCTCCAACCATTGATTGCCATTTTATTAGAGAACAATTTCACGAATTTAATTTGGTAGCACTGGTCGAGTGGTAGCAAGTGTAGTTTGAAGGCCCGTATACTATAAAGGCCTGTATACAATAACGTGAGAGCCAGAGACGAGGGCTGAACCGAGTTTTACACTGTCTCGCATTCTAATTTACAATAAACAAAGTGCGAGCCATATTTACACAACAGCAAAAATACTGAAAAACTATTAAAAACTAAAAGTTTTAAAAAATTTTATTAAATAAAATAAACGCAGAGCCGCAAACAGCAAAACGGAAATAAAAAAATTCGTATTACAAAACAGTTGATTACTTTGACAAATTGTCTCGGACGAAAGTGCGAGGAATTTCTAATTGTTTCGTCTCGTCGTATCGAATCACGCATTATTGTATATTGCCACATACCATCCTTTGGTACAAATTCTTTTTGACATCTCGTTCGAGACTCAGTCTGGATCTCGTCTCAGGCTCTGGCCCTTGAGTAGTGACAAACCAAATTTTAGTAAATTCTCGAAATTTTTCTAAAAATAATTTGAGGAATGTTGAGAAAAAGTGACCAAAAACACACGTAATGAAGAAAAACAAATTTTTATCAGTAATGATTGCTACAAAATGTAATTAAACAAAGCCAAAAAAGAATATTTCAGTCACTATTGGCATTTGTTGCTGCAAAATATTTCAGAAAAAATATTTCCCAAATATAAACTTTTAATTTCATTCTTCCATAATCAGAAAAATGTATGCCTTTGTATTATTTGGTAATCATTTCTTACAAGTAATAAATTGAACTCGGATAGTTATAAAATGATACGAATTCATTATGTTCTGAGATACCTAGACACCATCTTGTATATTATTCAATTGTATTTTTTCTATAACACATTATGGAATTGAACTAAGGAGTAGCTAAAGATAAAATAGGAACATCAGGAGTTGAAATGGCATACGAATTCACATTTTGGATTAGGAAATTAGATCGTTGTGGACAATGCTAGAGCAAATTCATTAGAAGGCTCCAATGTTCTATATGTTTCTTATGATACCGAAATAAATTTTTACAAATAAATGAAAAATTTATGTTATGTCTGCTTATTTGAAAAATATAACAATATGCAACAAAAACGTAAAATAATATTTTAGTTTTAATTATACAAATTTCGCATAAGAGAGTATAGAAAAAGTAAGAAAATGTTTTTTTATTGATAAGTAAATTCAATAACTTTTTGTATATACAGCAGAGTGGCAGCACTGTTGAGCATTTATGGTACGCATTTACTTGTGAACTTAAAAATATGTTTGTTAACATACCTGTAATCATTTTAATTACACTGCGGCCACACGTGCCAGTAACTGGCTGCCAGTTGAGAATACATATTGTTTTCGAAATTTCGAAATTTTGCTGCCAGTGGCCACGGTGGCCACACGTGGCAGTGCAAGTTCATTTATAAAATATCATCGTAGGGAAAGGTTCTCCCTACAGTAGCGTTTTTATAAGTTAGAATCCGTTTCGCAACTGTTTTTTTAAGGTGCGCCCATACCTTTTCAATGGGGTTCATATCAGGGCTTTATGCTGGTGTGTCTATGACTATATATATGCAATTATATAGGAGTTTTATTTAAACATTTACTTTTAGTTTATTAGTTTCTTCCTTCGTACCATTTAGGGTGCCTCTTTGTATGGCGCATACGAAGCACAATTATTTTGGTATTACAGTAGTTTTCGCTTATAGTCACATCCCTTAGTTGCACGCAATATTGTGACTATATTGCTAATGTGATTATAAGCCTAATTTTTTTATATGCCACAATATGGCATATATACGAATTCGATTAAAAAAAAAACACATTAATGTGGCATCAAAAAATTAAATTCATGTATATTTGTTATTTTTAAGTTATTAAATGTAATATAAAATTAAAAATGAAAAAAAATTAAATTCATGTATATTTGTTATTTTTAAGTTATTAAATGTAATATAAAATTTTGTGTTTGTTTGATAGATATTTCAAAGCACCTGATCAACTATGTCTACAAAAGAGAAACGTCAAAACATAAACAGTGTTGCATGAACAATATGATAATTAGAACTTATTGATTGGTTTGTGACTTTAAAATCTAACTTGTTTAGAACTTTATTTTTGGTGTGTGAATTAACTATTTTTTTGTGATTATATAGCTAATTTTTTGCATTCAATTATAGTTTTGGTTACCACATATAGATGGCATATATGCCGAATGTGACTATATCGCTAATGGACTATATCGATAATATTTTGTTTGAAACTGGCCTATAAGTAGCAGGTAAAGTATAGAAAGTGGCCAATATCACTAAACGGACTATAAGCGGAATGGACTATAACCGAAAAATACTGTAGTACTTTTTTATTGTTTTCAAACTATTATACACTTTCTTCTTATTTGTAGTACCAAAATGTCCAACTCTTACATTACAACAAAAAATGTTGTGAAAATAATTTTTGTAGTTGGTGTTTTTGTAGCATTTTTTAAATTCAATAGTACTTTTTTCTTTTTCTCTTGTGCATCAGTGATTCAGAGTATGAATTTGACATTTTCTGGCGGCATGTGTCAAAAATTTACTGCCTCTGAAATTTCGTTGCCAGTAGCGCCGCCAGTAGCATTTGCTACTGGCTGAGAGTATTGGTGAAAATCTTTGAAGATATTGAGTTTTTCGAACTTGCGCTGGCGCGTGTAGCGTCGGGGTTATATGGAAAAAAGTGGTTAACAGTGCTAGTAGAGCGTATTACTTTTATTTAGTAATTTAGAATTATATTACTTTCTGGTTACAACTGAAGACTATTGTTGATATTCCTGCTATATATATAATTATATATTAAATTAATTGATACACCAAATTATCAAAGAAGTAAATACTTTCTAGAAAAGTTGCAAATCCATATTGAAAACCAATATGTATATGAATATGTTATATTGTCCAATGATTGGTGAATTTTTATTTTTAAAACAACCAAATACGTGTATTAAATTACAGTAGCAATTGCGTATCCAAACTGATATTTCGAGTCAGATATGATATCCTCAAATTGGGCATAATCTGTTTGATTTGTAATTACCTATTATAATAAAAACAAAATCATGGAGATGATATATCGTATAAATGCAATATCACATTTTTTTTTTCTAGAGTATAATAGTAGAGATTATAAAAAAAGGGAGTATATTGTCCGAGTATAGTGTAAATATTGTAATATGCTGTGGAAAAAAACACCTTCAATGAAATCTGCAAAGAAAAGTTGAAATTTCACTTTTTGCAGAGAAAACAATTTCTTTGTTGGGGAGAGACTTGATTCTGGTTCGAAGAGACTTGATTCTGGTAAGTGGATCGATCATATAAGAAGTAATACCTTTATCAAATTTTTTTCAAGACCGCATTTACAAAACTACCCTCCTATTTTCTTTCGTTTTTGATTTATGAAAACATATTCGTAAGTTGTAAAGTATGCTACATTTTGAAATTGTTGCCGATAATCGGAAATATTTATAAATCTGTTAATTTCTGAATAAACTATTTTCAAAAAACATATGATATTGTTAGCAATTCTTATTAAATAAGGAGGCTTCTATATAATCTATATAATCTATAAATAAATTTATACAGAAATTTTGTTCAGATATGACCATATGCAATAATTTTAACACATTTAAAATATTTATAAATTATAAGGACTAAGCTTATAGGCGACAGAATTCTAGGTATGACCAGAGAATTCTCTGGTATAACTAATTAAACCAACCCTGTACTCAACCCTAACTTCACCAGAAAATGTAAGAGTTAACAGTCCGTGCAATGGCAAAATATTAACAGGTAGACGACGCTCAAAGATAAAATAAGTTAGTGTGTGTTTCTAGTTAATAAAGCAATTTTCAAGTAAAACAGAATAAATGAGTTGGGAAAAATATTAGTTGAACATGAATTAGATTTGAGAGGATTCCTTAATATAATTTCTTTATTATTTGGAAACACACGAACCATCGGTTAGCGTCCGCCTGTTAAGACATTGTTATGCGCCATTCAAACGGTAGCGTTCGTAGTTTGTTTAACAGTGCACACTGTTTTGACATTGAGCACGTTTGTTTGGCACGTGGATTGGTGGCTTGACGGAGTGTAATTTTCTTATTAATTTGTGAAGTATTTCTGATTGTACGTAGTAAATAGGAATAATAAATAGATTAAATAAGATAATTATATTTGCATCAAAATGAGCCTTTCGCATCAATTCAGCGACGCTGAAGAGGATGAGGAGGACAGTGTATATCATAACGTAAGACAACTGTTGAATTTATTTGTAAATTGCGAAATTATTAACAATAAAAAATAAAACAGGATGGTTGTGTAAACAAATTCAAGGAACTCCGTCTGAAAGCTATTGCAAAGGAAAACGGACAAAAACCAATTGCCCAGCAACTCAGTCAAACAACTTCTGCAGTGGAAAGTAAGAACGGAGGCGAGGAAGGCTTGCAAGAGAACAACATTGTGAATGGCAATGCAGAACATGAAACAATTGTTGATGAGAATGAGGATGAGAACGATTACGATGAAGAGGAATACTACGACAGTGACGATAGCTTCTACGACTACGAGGAGTCCTACACCGGATTTAATAAGCATAATGCACAGGGACTGACTGCAAAGAGTGGTACTGATAGTGCTGCTGGTAAGGCAAACAATGCAACTGGAAAGAAAATGCAACGTTTCCAACCAAACGAAAAGGCGTTGCATCGCTACTCAGCGCGCATAAATGTCGAAAAATACGATCCCATACCGAACATGAGCGCCCAGGCGGCCAATCGACTTGTGAACTTCGATCGCCAAGAGTCCGACCGTGTACGTGTACGCGATAAACATGATCGCGCCACCGCGGAACAGGTCATGGATCCCCGTACCCGCATGATCCTGTTCAAACTGCTGAATCGGGGCCTTATACAAGAAATTAACGGTTGCATTTCGACGGGAAAGGAAGCGAATGTGTATCACGCGGTATCCAAAGATGGCACCGATGAGTACGCCATCAAGATATACAAAACTTCGATATTGGTGTTCAAAGATCGAGACAAATACGTATCGGGCGAATATCGCTTCCGCCATGGCTACTGCCGTCATAATCCGCGAAAAATGGTGCGTACCTGGGCTGAGAAAGAGATGCGCAACTATTTGCGAATGCGTAGTGCGGATGTTCCAGTCCCGGAGGCCATACTGCTACGGTCACATGTGCTGGTAATGCGTTTTTGCGGACTCAACGGCTGGCCTTCCCCTAAGCTGAAGGACGTAGATTTGACCATATCGAAGGCGCGCGAGCTTTACCGTGAGTGCGTTGTTATAATGTGGCGCATCTACAACGTGTGCCGCCTGGTGCATGCGGATTTGTCTGAGTTTAATATACTTGTTCAGGACGGCAAACTGGTCATAATCGATGTGAGCCAATCTGTGGAGCATGATCATCCGTATGCCTTTGATTTTCTGCGTAAAGACTGCACAAACATATCCGAATTCTTCCGCAAGAAAGGCGTCGCCACCATGACCGTTAAGGAGTTATTCGATTTTATAACTGACCAGTCTATCACTGTTGCAAATATGGACACATACCTGGAGCGTATTTCTGAACAAATCAAGGATCGAGATTTTGACTCCATCTCTGCGCAAGAGGAAGTCGACGATGCCGTGTGGCAAAATACCTACATACCCAAACGTTTGGATGAGGTAGGCTAAGACCGTGAATTTAACTGCACTTCTGGAACCTGTTTCTATTTTGTTCTATTTTAGGTGCCGCATTTCGAGCGTGATGTAGATAAGGCGAAGAAGGGCGAAAAACAAAATCTCATATACAGCAAAATTACGGGTTTAGATGGAGATCTCAATGTGCAGGAAACGCCGGAAATACTGAACGCGACCAAAGATAAGGAAGCAGCCAACTCCGGTAAAGACAGCAAAGATACTGCCAAGGCAGAAGAGGACGAAGATGATAGCTCCAGCAATAGTGATGAAAGTTCAAATTCAGAAGCTGCCGATGGGGAGACTAAATTTATAAACTCATCGCGACCGCGCGACGAATCTGTGGAGAGCAAAAAGGCACGCAAAAAGGCTGTCAAGGAGGCCAAATCGGAAAAACGAAAAATAAAAATTAAGAAACATGTGAAAAAACGAAAGGAGAAACTGACCACTGGCAAGAAGTAATCATTCAAGATACAATTGCATTTATATTGTATGTTATGCTGATTGACTTGCATTATATAATTCCAAGAGGTGCCAAGTGCTGCAAGAAGCTGTTCAACTAACTCTTAAAGTTTGATATAAAGTTGTAAATATTATGATAAGCATATAGAAAAACACTCCAAGGAGCTAACACATTTATTCGTAAACTGGGTTTTTAGAGCATTTGTTTGGCGGCGGGTTTTTGCGTCATTGTGATCGCGAACATGCTCCTGATGGCACTGCTACTCATAATTCCAAGCAATTGTTCCCTACTCATTACCCAGCATATATCTCGGTAACCGACTGTAGCGCATTATGAACTAATTTGAACCAATTCCAACACATTTCTAACTTGGCTTATACCAACGTTGTTCTATATTTTGGTTTGGCTTCAGAGCTTTTCTCCAGGTTGCAAACGTAGCAAGTGAAAACTCGCAATCAACAAATTGCAGTTAAACTGCTCCAACAACTCGTTTACGTCTAAAGATCACGAATATAATCTAAACGGGCGGAATAAAAGTAATGATAGTAATTGCATTAATTGTAATGATGGACTGTGATTGAGCAATGGACTTGGCACTTCCTGGAACTATGTGATATAAGTTCTTTTTTGTGAATTTTCTTTGTTTTTATTGGCGATTATGTTACTAAAATATATACTGACGATTCTATATTTCTTTCGTCTGTCATCATTGGGATGCCATTCCACATTTATGAAGAGGTTAGAAAAGCAGATGGGATGGAGGAGTGACTCACAGAGTGCAGCAAGAAACTCTTTGAAGTAGTGCCTTCATCCTCCCTTACACATAACTTTAGTAGAGGAGGCGTCATTCAATTGCGGTTGGATACGGTTTTCTAACTTCCTGTCTGACCAGAGGTATATTTATGTATGCATATTCAGACTTATTCCGAATATTCACGTAATTGTTTTATACCAGTCTTATATATAGTGTCTGATAAGCCTGATCTAATATTTAGCAACAGGAGGATTCTTAAGATACAACCTGCAACGGAAGAAACAGAGAAGAAACTGGGAAGGCCCTTGCAAAGTAACTAAAGGGATTCATGGGATTGTAGATGGAATACCCAAGGTTACAAACGATTATGGCAATATTAAAGAAGGACCTACAGAGAGCTTAGCATCGGCTGGAAACGACTTTCAGTGGGTGTTCGGGAAAACTTCATTAAGTGAAGGCCATTGTGACGATATCACCGTTTCGTCAGTAAAACTCAAAACGTTGCAATTAAATTGTGTCCAGAATATTCGATTTGGGATGTTTTGCTATATTTCACCCTAGTGCTATTTGGAATTGGTAATAAGTCGTTAGTCATGTTGTCCACTTCTATCATACGATGAGACAGAAACATTCGTAGAACATAGAAAGAGAATACGACTATAAAAAGGTCACAGTAAAACAAACGCGGATTAGTTGGAAGCAGCAGGGATATCTAGCGATTTAGGTGTACAAGGGAAACCGACCTAACTGTAGTTGTTAAAGATTGCTGACTATTTCTGGATCTGCCAAGTTAAACTATATTTAAGTAAGCTAAATGGAGAATCAAATGGTTTCATTTTACTTGTTGCAGCTTGGTTGTTACAAAGCCGGTTCAATAAGAACTATATCTTTAGCTCATTGTGATTATTCGTTTACCTGTCTAGGACACCAATTTCATAGTTGCTCAGTAACCCTCATGAAGAGGACGTTCTTTATACGCGAAGCGGTATAAGGCCATGTTTATATGCACACACCGGAAAGGCTCCACAGTGTCGCAGACTGTCGCAGCCAAAAAAATCAAGAAGCCGGAATACTTCGTTAAGAAGTGGGTGAAACGCTACGATGCATCGCAAGATATCGAGAGCCATGTCCAGCCTGCAGGATGAAATGATTTTGAAGCTATTCGAGTAGAATCCCACTCTGCAGTTGAGGGAAGCTATGGAGAAATTTGTCAAATAAGGAATTATATTTGGTCTGAACACAATCACGAGGCAGAGGTCAAATTCCGCTCTACAACCTCGACACCATTGGTTATGGGAGACCACATAAAAAAGAAAGGGTCCTGAAATCAATAATTGCGATTGGTCGAATGTGGTTTTTACTGATGAGTCGACTTATTGGACATGATTTCCAGCTGAAGCATGCCTGGTTAACCAGCAATAAACAATTTATACAATGCATCCTCGAACCTCCTGTAAATGTGAATGCCTGGGGATGATTCTCAAATCGGGGTTTGGGAACTTTTCTCCTTCTTAGCTTCCTTCAAGCAAAATTTGAATGCAGAATTCATGGTGAAATTATACAAGCGTGGCCTTCTGATATCGCTCAAGAAGATGCTCCGATGAATATTGTGTGCTGCAAGAAGATAACCACCCAAAGCATCGAAGTCATTTCTGCCTTAAGTGGAAGAATCAAAATTGTCCCATCAGAATGGATTGGCCCTGACACAATGTCCAGATGCCAACCCTATAGAAAATGTGTGGGCCAATATGAAAGGAAGCTGGAAGGAAAGCTAAAATGCAATTTGGCGAGCAAAAAAAAAAGCAGTTTCCTTTCCAGGGAATGTCCTGAAAAACTAGTTGAAAGCAGGTAAAGATGAAGCGCAGCTATTCGCGACCCTGAACTGATTTCACAGTGTACTGAACAACTGCGTCGTAGCTCTCAATTTACAATTCAATGAAAAACAAATTAATTAAATATGTTTTGTACATTCCAGATGCACTTCGGACTCTCGATGATACCTACGGTTGCCTTATGATGGCCCTTGGATTATGCCCTGTGATTAGATCGACGAGCTGCTTGAAGGAAATGTGCAACTGTATTCTTCGGGCTCTCTAGGAAGCACTTGGTTGCTGGCTAAACCGTTCAACCGATGGCCACACAAATTTACCACATTAGCTTGATAATTTGGAGAGTGTCACATTGGCTTCACAAATGCGCCATCCTAGATCCAAAAAACGATGATGCCAACAAAGTAAATGGTCGAATTCAACAGCAAATTCCGGGTCAGCCAACAAAATATAAATCCATTGACACAGTTCCAGATGAAGATCAAGTTGTCAACCATCCCATTGAGTTTCTAAATTCATTGGAGCCATCTGGAATACCTCCGCACATACTATCATCGAAAGTTGGTTCACCAATAATGCTTCTTCGAAATTGAGGTCAGCCGAGATTGTGGAACGAAACAGATTTGCTGTTAAAAACAAACGCCGAGTGAGATTGAAGCAACGATTATCAGCGGTATATTCCAAGCTTCTCTGCGCTATTTGATATTCACTCCTCTCCTTTTCGGGTCCAGAAGTCCTCTGGACCTTTTACGGAGCTTTGCAAGTTCAGCGTTCCACCATGGAACTGCTTTACCCTGCCTGCTCATTCCTAACGAACACACTTCCTCATAGCATTCTATCAAAGTACCTCGTGGATTCACCTCTTCTGAGTTCTGAGTTTAACAAATCTGCAAGAACCGCAAAGTTGTCCCAATCCTCCCTTCGCAGATTTCGACACTATCATGTTGCCAACTACAAGTCGAAATTCAATCAAACAGTGATCCGAGGGAGATACCTCTTCCAGAAATTATGTGTCCAAGATGCGCATGGGATGGTATCCTTATTTGGAGCTTAGGACTTTCAGTGAATCCAGTTCCATCAGCTGGGAACTCGCTCCCGTGTTGACAGCAGATTCTCCCCTGATATATCTGCCAGAGATTCGTGTTCAGTCGCTCGCAGATCAGCCTGTTTGTCGGTATATATCTCTACAGTCATAGCTCTAGCTGCCACTTTTACGAATGAGTCACCAGAAGTAGGCGGAGGAGTATCATCCGATTTCTTTAGGGATCCTTCCAACACCTCTTTCTCAGGAAGAGGCTGGGATGCAGGCACCTGGGTTGAGCATACAGGCACCTGGGTTGAGCATACAGACACATCAGATTCCGGTCTTGCGACCTTCCTACTCTTCATTTATACTCTTCCCATCTTCCTGCGCAGACCCCTGATTAACACCAGAAGAGTGTGCCATGGCAGACGAGTTATCGTCTGTTCTGTCACGCTTCCCCGTTACCGTCACCGTTCATCGTTACTGTCGAAGTCGGGGGAGTTGGAGTATGCGACGCAGCTATTGTTGCGGCTTTTCTCTTCCTTTGTATTCTTCTCCTTTGCTGTCTGCCAGACCGCTTTCTCCCTGTTTCAGGACCACCAATACCCGCCGTCTTCTTACCGAAAACCACCAGGTTTGACCGTTGTCGAAGACGTACGTGGTACCAGCTTCTGATAGGAGCTAGGGGAACCCTCTAGCACCGTCACAGCTTCAGCATTTGTTGCGTCCGGCTTGTGTGATGCCAGATCTCCCCCCTTTTCCTCCAGGTGTAGGCTTTCCATTGTCATAGTAAATGAGCCGCTAATTACACCCAGTAATTTCCTACCTCCGAGACCCTGACTATCAGTTTCAATCATTAGGCATGGTTTGCTTTGGGCCGATGACCAAGCCGGCGACGCCCCGGCGGAGGGATTAACAGTTATCTGGATATTCGTACACCGTGCAGATGTACCTGGAGTATTTTACGAAGAATTTTCCTCTCGAATACCCCAAGTGCGGCTTAAGCAGTGTGCGACACGACTCGTGCTTCTGCGCCATAGAGCAGCACGGGTAAGATGAGCGTCTTGTAGAGTGTCAGTTTTGTAGGTTGAGAGAGGGTTCTACTACACATTTGCTTACTGAGCCCATAGTAACATCTATTAGCAAGCGTCATTCTCCGTTTAATCTTCAGGCTAACGTCGTTTTCGGTGTTAATGGCGGAGCCACGGTATGTATATAAATTCCATGGCCCAGTCGGATCATTCTAATGAAGCCCCCGCACTGCATCAAGCTGACTACCAGTCGGGGGTGACTTCAGTTTCCTTGACTGGCTTTATAATGAATGATGATCAGTGAATTTTGAATGATGATCAGTGAATTTTGAATGATGATCAGTGAATTTTGAATGACTATCAGTGAATTTTGAATGATTATCAGTGAATTTTGAATGATGATCAGTGAATTTTGAATGACTATCAGTGAATTTTGAATGATGATCAATGAATTTTGAATGATGATCAGTGAATTTTGAATGACTATCAGTGAATTTTGAATGATTATCAGTGAATTTTGAATGACTATCAGTGAATTTTGAATGATGATCAGTGAATTTTGAATGATATTCAGTGAATTTTGAATGATGATCAGTGAATTTTGAATGACTATCAGTGAATTTTGAATGACTATCAGTGAATTTTGAATGACTATCAGTGAATTTTGAATGATGATCAATGAATTTTGAATGATGATCAGTGAATTTTGAATGATGATCAGTGAATTTTGAATGATGATCAGTGAATTTTGAATGACTATCAGTGAATTTTGAATGATTATCAGTGAATTTTGAATGACTATCAGTGAATTTTGAATGATGATCAGTGAATTTTGAATGATGATCAGTGAATTTTGAATGACTATCAGTGAATTTTGAATGATGATCAATGAATTTTGAATGACTATCAATGAATTTTGAATGATGATCAGTGAATTTTGAATGACTATCAGTGAATTTTGAATGATGATCAGTGAATTTTGAATGATGATCAGTGAATTTTGAATGACTATCAGTGAATTTTGAATGATGATCAGTGAATTTTGAATGACTATCAGTGAATTTTGAATGATGATCAATGAATTTTGAATGATGATCAGTGAATTTTGAATGATGATCAGTGAATTTTGAATGATGATCAGTGAATTTTGAATGACTATCAGTGAATTTTGAATGATTATCAGTGAATTTTGAATGACTATCAGTGAATTTTGAATGATGATCAGTGAATTTTTAATGATGATCAGTGAATTTTGAATGACTATCAGTGAATTTTGAATGATGATCAGTGAATTTTGAATGACTATCAGTGAATTTTGAATGATGATCAGTGAATTTTGAATGATGATCAGTGAATTTTGAATGACTATCAGTGAATTTTGAATGATGATCAGTGAATTTTGAATGACTATCAGTGAATTTTGAATGACTATCAGTGAATTTTGAATGATGATCAGTGAATTTTGAATGATGATCAGTGAATTTTGAATGACTATCAGTGAATTTTGAATGATGATCAATGAATTTTGAATGATGATCAGTGAATTTTGAATGATGATCAGTGAATTTTGAATGATGATCAGTGAATTTTGAATGACTATCAGTGAATTTTGAATGATTATCAGTGAATTTTGAATGACTATCAGTGAATTTTGAATGATGATCAGTGAATTTTGAATGATGATCAGTGAATTTTGAATGACTATCAGTGAATTTTGAATGATGATCAGTGAATTTTGAATGACTATCAGTGAATTTTGAATGACTATCAGTGAATTTTGAATGATGATCAGTGAATTTTGAATGATGATCAGTGAATTTTGAATGACTATCAGTGAATTTTGAATGATGATCAGCGAATTTTGAATGACTATCAGTGAATTTTGAATGATGATCAATGAACTTTGAATGATGATCAGTGAATTTTGAATGACTATCAGTGAATTTTGAATGATGATCAGTGAATTTTGAATGACTATCAGTGAATTTTGAATGACTATCAGTGAATTTTGAATGGCTATCAGTGAATTTTGAATGATGATCAGTGAATTTTGAATGATGATCAGTGAATTTTGAATGACTATCAATGAATTTTGAATGATGATCAGTGAATTTTGAATGATGATCAGTGAATTTTGAATGATGATCAGTGAATTTTGAATGATTATCAGTGAATTTTGAATGATGATCAGTGAATTTTGAATGACTATCAATGAATTTTGAATGATGATCAGTGAATTTTGAATGATGATCAGTGAATTTTGAATGATGATCAGTGAATTTTGAATGATGATCAGTGAATTTTGAATGACTATCAGTGAATTTTGAATGATGATCAGTGAATTTTGAATGATTATCAGTGAATTTTGAATGATGATCAGTGAATTTTGAATGATGATCAGTGAATTTTGAATGATGATCAGTGAATTTTGAATGATGATCAGTGAATTTTGAATGATGATCAGTGAATTTTGAATGACTATCAGTGAATTTTGAATGACTATCAGTGAATTTTGAATGATGATCAGTGAATTTTGAATGATGATCAGTGAATTTTGAATGACTATCAGTGAATTTTGAATGATGATCAGCGAATTTTGAATGACTATCAGTGAATTTTGAATGATGATCAATGAATTTTGAATGATGATCAGTGAATTTTGAATGACTATCAGTGAATTTTGAATGATGATCAGTGAATTTTGAATGACTATCAGTGAATTTTGAATGACTATCAGTGAATTTTGAATGGCTATCAGTGAATTTTGAATGATGATCAGTGAATTTTGAATGATGATCAGTGAATTTTGAATGACTATCAATGAATTTTGAATGATGATCAGTGAATTTTGAATGATGATCAGTGAATTTTGAATGATGATCAGTGAATTTTGAATGATGATCAGTGAATTTTGAATGATATTCAGTGATCTGGCGATAAGTAAAGATAAAGAGTATGAAAAGTTTTTCTCGTTATTGGGATCAGGAAAGTTGAAACTGAATTTAATCATAAACTTCTTCAATTTGCCACCTTCACCGGTTCAGGTAACAAGTTTCAAGCAATCTTGCAAATTAACTGGAATTTTGAATTTGAAGAATTGTTCGCGCTCAATGAGTCTCTTACTTATTCCCTTGGTCCTGTTTGCTTTCAACACCCTATGGTGAGTTTTGCTACCCCTTCGACTTCGAACACAAGGGATATATGAAGCTCCCAAGGTATCCCATTTAACGGGTAGAATTGTTGCATCCTATACGAGAAAATCCCGACCGTCGCAATCCGGGCCGATGATTAAGCTGCATTACGGTTAACAGTACACTGGAAAAAAGGTAACATTTTACATTTCATCACTACAGGGGAATTTTTAACATTGACGCGGTTGCATCTGCTTGCAATTCATTTGCTCATTGCAGTGCCTCGCTCGAAATGTTTAATCCAAAGGCACAAATACTCAAGTGGGAGATCCTTGTGCATTACTCTTGGATTTTTTGTTTATTTTTGTTGGGAGTTGCAATGCTGGTTCGCAAAGAAAATGGAATATGTGCAGATAGAAACAACGAGTAAAGGAGACTGAAGTCGGTTTGGACCGACTTCGAAATACTCTTTACCTTTCCTTGTGCGTGCGAGTTAAACAATGGGGATGTTTTCTTCATAAATCATCATTAGGAGCATATCTACGGTACCTTGAGCTGATTATAATGGAGGGAGGCGTGGCCTTTATCTGATCGACCCCATATCTTGTTTATGTCTTTATAACGCCAATATACTAATTCATAAAAAATGTGGTCCAAAAATGTGGCATAGGTCCTAAGTATTAAACATGTATCAATAGAGGGCGTGGCTCTCAAAATGTACCGCCCATTTTTTGTTTTGTGATTCATACCAGCACTCTGAACCTTCAGATGAAGTTTCGTTGCTGAATCTTGCAAAGGGCCCCAGAAATGAATATCGGATAATTGTGGGCGTGGCAGTAGTATTAATCTGACCATATTGTGCTTGTACACTAGTGCGGATCTAATGTATATTGCTACCCGTATATCATCATTAGAAGCATAGCGAGGGTAACTTTAAGTGGGGTCCCCCAAGGTCGTTATATGGGAGGCGTGCGTTTTATCTGAGTGATAGGCTTTGGAGCGGCAATATGATGATGTGAATAGGGTGTGAGTTGTTCTCATCCTCCAGCATTGACCCCATTTCTTGTATATGACTTCATGTAGCATCAATATACGTACTAATATAAATTTCTCCCAAAAATATTGTATAGTTGGGAAGTTATAAACATTTGTCAACAGTGGGCGTGGCTGTAAAAATAACCCACCCATTTTGTGTGTGTGTTTAATGTTAATTCCTGCAATCTTCCAGTGAAATTTCTGTGATGAATCTTCTATAAGAACCTAGAAATGAGTTTCGGTTAATTGTGGGCATGGCCTTGAGCCCCATATTTTACACATACACTATTATGGACCCAATGTACATTGCAATTTTTCCTCCCATACCATCAATACGAGTATAGGTGGACTCGTTTTAATTTAAGTCCCGAATGTTTCTGATATGGAAAGTGGGCGTGCCCTTTAACTGATCAATACCGTTTCTTGCAGTTGGCTTTATAATGTACACATGTTGCTTCTCATAAAATGTTGTTCATGGAGCTTTAATAGATCTTTAGTTATAAATATTTGTTAATAGTGGGCATGGCAGCTATTATATGCCACCCACATAGTGTTTAGTAGTGCCCACATCTACATAACTACCAAATTGCATCACTATTCCATCAATTGGAGTGAAGTTATAGCCATTTTGAAAAAGGCGAAAGAAGTTCCTTATATGGGAGGTAGGCGTGGTCTTAGTACAAATCGGCTCATATAGCAATCTGCTTCTGTATCTTTGTCCAGACTATATTTTAGCAAAGTTTCGCTAAGATAGCTCTAATGGGGTAGAAACAATGTGGCCACAGACGGACAGAAAATCAAAATTCAGTAAGTGATTCTGTTCATATCTGTATATATAAGTCCATACCTACCACGCCTTCTTCTTTTAGTGGAAAACCCTCTCAAAAGCACAAAATTAGTATACCCTTACCATACGGCACTCAGACCAAATCGTTATTGGCACTTCCGAGGAAGGATTGCAGAACGGAAGTAGGAATACTCACAGGTCACTGTCTAACGGCGGTACACGCTAAAAGGATGGGAGTTACAAACAACAATGAATGCGGGAAATGTGGGGAGCAGGATACAAGGGAAACTTTGGAGTATCTATTATGCCATGCTCCGCAATATCGAATACCGTGCTTATCACACCTGAGAGGCCCCTGGTTTGAAGGACTAGAAGAGGTTGCACAACTAGGGATAGTTTCGCTCTTATGATTTTCAAAGAGCGTCTCTCTGTTTAAGGATCTAAACTACAACTTTTAAATGCATATCTATCTGGCACCCCAAAGGACCTTGCAGGTCTATGTGTGGTCTTCACGGCCGGCCAGTCTAACCTAACATAACTTAATGGTATATAGAATGGATATAAGTATCTTTCAAGAAACAACAAAAACCTATGAAAAAACAAAACAAATCTGCAATAGTTCTAAATGACGAGTTTATTTTGTGTTCATATGCCACGAATATACAATAATCAGACAAAATATGAAAATGCCGTGCCATGTTCGTATGTAAATTATATATCTACACCTAGAAAGTCTGCTCCCAAGTGTTAATTTCTCTGCAGAGATAAGGCTTCAGCAGATCTCACCCACCAATTGTTCACGAACAGCGGCGAACATAAAAATGTTTTGTTGTTGTTGGCCAGAAATTCGAACTTCGAAAGTTACTGCGAGCTGCAAACGCGTTTCCACTGTGGCCAGAATGTTATCTCTCCATGTAGACGCTCTTTTGCGCTCCTAGCTGCCATCTTGGTGTCCTACGCTTATCCTTGCTGCCAGTTTGTGTGGTGCAGTGCCTAAGCTTACACCTGTGAGGCGCGTTTTAAGTGTTATTTTTTCTTTTTGAGTGAATTAAATCGCTGGAAAGGAGCCAGTAAACCAACTGGTGAGTGCTTTTAATATCCTTTTTTTAATATCCAGTTCCTGATTGTGGAGTTTATAAGTTATGGAGTATTTATAAGTTATAAAGCTGAGCAGCCAGACAAATGGCGTTGTCCTTGTTGGATACTCGCCCAACCCCAGTTGAGCGCAGCTGCCTGTATGCAGTTTGTGGTGTGGGAGTTGGTGTGTGTGTGGGTGTACTCTGCGTGGGGCGTTTTGTGCCGGTCTTATCCTGAATGTGCTGAGGGAAAACTCATAAAATATGCCAGACACAGGATATTTTGTTCAGCTAATTGTGAAATTTAGTTTAGAATATAAGCCAAGTTAATAGAATCTTTACAAAATTGGTGAGTAAACTTCCTGCGAACATGAGCAGCCCTTTCGCTGCCGCATCCCTGCAGTGAAAATCGCCCCACTTCATATTTCATAGCAAATCAGTGAATAAATAAACAAATAAATATTAACGAATTTGTTGTTAAATAGTTTTTTCCGCCTTATGAGGACATTCTTATTTATTTCTGTTGCTTTAACTTCTAATTTGCTACCACTCATAAGTGGCAAAAGGAACTCCATAAGAACCTTGAATGTCCTTACAATGCTGCATTGAAAATGTGGATGGCTTATAAGAAATATTCAAAGCCCTCAACCAGTTTCAATTGAGTTTATAAATCTTCATAGACTTGTAGCCGCTTGTGCAGTGTTATTATAGATTTAGACAGTTTGAAGTATTGTAACTTATACAGTTTGAAGCATTGTAACTCTAAAGCTGCAATAGTGTTATTTTAATGCACATCGATTACTAGCATTTGCCCGATTTTAGCTTTGCATTTTGGCGCTAGTTGCACTTGAAATACCTGAAATGGAACTGTGAACTATTTCGCCTGGCATATTTTCACTGCTGGGGTCCTTTTTCTGCAGCAAAGGCTGTCAAACTGTGCACCTACATAGCTGCATATCATATGCGAGTGCAACTCGTTCAATGTGCACAGAGAGTTCGAAGGCTGCCAGCGATTTTTTCACACCACTCACACTCACGCACACACACACACACGCACACATACACACATATACATATATATATATACATAAATGCACAAACATCCCCACGAGTATAAGTGATTGCTCAGTTTAAAGTCGCAGCCAGTCGAGGAGAGTTCGTATCGAGTACTAGTGCCACCTTGGTCTGTAAAAGGGGTAAATAACGTAGTTCTTCATCTGCCATTTATGCCTTTTCTGTCGGCTAAATAGGTTCAATTTATATAGGGGGTCAATTGCCCAAATTATATTGGGGTCAATTGACTCTGGGTGAACAGGGTTCGTTGTGGCAGTTCCGGCTAAAATGAAATGTGAACGAACTTGATGTGCAAGTTCGTGTGTGTGTGTGAGAGAGAGAGAGAGAGAGAGAGAGAGATAGAGCGATAGAGCGAGAGATAGTGAGAGAGATAGAGAGAGATAGAGAGAGATAGAGAGAGAGATAGTGAGAGAGATAGTGAGAGAGATAGTGAGAGAGATAGAGAGATAGAGAGAGATAGAGAGAGATAGTGAGAGAGATAGAGGGAGATAGAGATAGATAGATATAGAGATAGAGAGAGATAGATATAGAGATAGAGAGAGAGAGAGAGGTAGAGAGAGAGATAGAGAGAGTGTGTGTGTGCGTGCTGACAGCAATATGGAAATGTCCAGGGTTTTTGGCATACAGAATACGGAATTGAAATTATTTGCGTCTCACTTTTTCCTGGAACATAAATTCTTCATTGAAATCTTGATATCCAACGGTTTGAAATGGAATTAGGAGGGTGTGCGAGATTTGCATAGTGCCACATAGACAGAGTTACCGCGAGGATCCTGCAATTCACAAGAAATGTAACCCCTTCAATAGAACGAGTGGAATCAATTCAATTGATTGCATGTCCTTTACTTGTCATAAACAGTTCCATGCCTCACCAAATGTGTCCAACAATCCTAAAGTGGACTGGACTCACACTAACTAAAAGAGTGGCTTGGGTACGTGAGGGTCCACCACAGTATATAATGTGGTCTTTCTATAGTTAGGGGTGTGGCACTGACAATTTTCAATTGGTACTCTGGTTATATTTAAAAAGAATCAAATTCATTAGAAGTGACCTTCGGAGGATTCAACGCTCTTTCAATATCCTTTTACCCTAATTTATGAAAGCATCAGTTGGAGTGGTGTCACTTATGTTGCCAGTATGACCTTAGAAGAAGGTTTAATCTGGGACCTTTCTTATAAATAAAAATCCATGTGTAAGTTCAAAGTTCAATCCAATTTGTTTATTAAATAGTTTATCACTTTTCTCCCAGAGACTTGGCGAGGAACATTGAAGCTCTCATGTTATTCATAAACTCCTCTGAAGTCTCTTAGACAATTTGGCAGAGAACTGAATGGTCCTCGTGATATACCAATGAGTAGAATTCGCCTATTTCAACCCAACCTAATCTACTAGTTTATTGCTGAATGGTTCTCTTCAATATTCGATCACTTCAATCCAACCTAATCTACTAGTTTATTGCTGAATGGTTCTCTTCAATATTCGATCACTTCAATCCAACCTAATCTACTAGTTTATTGCTGAATGGTTCTCTTCAATATTCGATCACTTCAATCCAACCTAATCTACTAGTTTATTGCTGAATGGTTCTCTTCAATAATATGGCTTCGCAAATTAGTGTTGCAAATTGTTTGATCACTGGATTGTGTGAATAAAGAAACACAAAATTTTCTTCGTCCATTTGTGCAAACGAGATACCAACATCGTTTATGCCTCAAACAATAGAAGAAAAAGACATAAGTAAGATCTTATGACCATAGCGAGAAGGACGCTATCAATCTTTGTGGGAAATAGAGTATCCGACATACAAAAGTGGACCGTTGCTGGACATTGGGGACACATACCAAAGCGCGCGAGTCCTGCTGACCTTGTATCTGGCGGTTGTTCTACTGAAGACCTTCAGTAATCAAATTGGTTAACCGGTCCGGCCAGGGATGGAGAAGTTAGTACTATAGTACTTTTTTCAGTACTTTTTCACTTTCAAAAATACCGCAGTACCCCCGCGAGTGATTTAGTACCTTTTCGATGTTCGTCTCTTTTTTTTTTAATGCTAACTTAATGCGATTTCATAAACATTTCTTTTATAGTATGGGCAACACTGATGTTATTGATATTGCAAAAGTAATCGAAATTTTTGCACATCACTAAAATCTTTCATCGTAAGTGGTATCGGTAAAGCGCTTCTCTAGCAAAACGCGGTATAAACAATCATAAAGAAAAAAAATTTAAGTGAGGAATAATATATACAGTTGGAAAAAATAACACGTGAAACATTGTGGAAAAATAATAAAAAATATAAAATGAATCCTAAGGAGGATGGGTAAGAAATTATTGAGTTATTATGTGTATTTATTTATTTATATTTATATTTTTAGAAAAACTAAAGGATATGCGCCAGTATTTCGACAGGAATGGAAAAAAGATTTCCATGGCTTGTTCCGGACAACACCAGTGGGAAAAGATGCATTATATGTAATATTGGTATTGCTGGAGGATTGACCCATATAGAGCGGCATGCATCCCGTGAGTGTCATGTGAAAAAAATTGATATTGCTAAAAGCACACCTAAAATAAATACTTTTTTGGAAATGAAGCCATGTTATACCACTGAAATGGCAAAAAAATTGGAAGTAAAGTTGTGTTTGTTTGTGGCGGAACACAATTTGCCATTTGCGATTTTGGAGCACTTAAATGAATTAATAAAAAGTGGTATTCCAGATTCTGAAATCGCAAAGAAATTTTTAATAAATCGGCACAAAGGCCAGAAAATTATAACATCTGTGACTGGACCAGAAAACACCAAAACAATCATCCAATTTTGTAACAACAACTACTTTTCAATTGCCATAGATGAAAGTACTGACTGCTCAGTAACAAAAAATTTGGGAATAATTGTAAGAAGTTTCGATGGGAAGTGCCAAGATCGTTTTCTTTCGCTTGAACCTTTAACTGATTCAACTGCTGAGGGTATAACAACCAAACTGCTTGAAGTTTTAGAAAAAAACCAAATACCATTAACAAATATGGTAGGTTTTACATCTGATAATTGTCCAGTGATGATGGGAGCGGTCAACGGAGTCCAAGCAAAGTTAAAATTGCAAATCCCTAATTTATTTGTGAATGGTTGTATTTGCCACATTCTAAACTTGATATCGTGTGCTGCATTTTCATGTTTACCTACAAATATAGACAAATTTATGAGAGCAATAAATTTTTATTTTTGCAATAGCTCAAAACGTAAGGAAGAATTGGTCGAATTTCAAGAGTATTTCGGGACAGAAGTTCATGTAATTTTAAGATATGCTTCAACTCGTTGGCTGTCTAGAATGATGGTTATAGATCGTATATTGGAACAGTGGGAGCCGCTTAATTATTATTTCACTCTCACTGATTTTGACAGCGAAAATGTCAAAAGAACAGAATTTATTGCCTCTGAATTACAAAATCCCGAAATGAAAACGTACTTTTTATTTTTGGCATATATTTTAAAAATTATCAATAATATTAATCTTGAAATGCAGTCTCAAGAAGCTAGAATTCCAATTCTACTGCCTAGAATGATATATTTATTCATGCAAGTGGCCCGAAAGTTTCTTATGAAAGAAGTTTTAGAGCGAACTGAACTAAGTTGTATCAATTTGAACGAAAACAATCTTGAATTAAAAGATGTTTATTGTGGAGCTGAAGTGGAAATTTTTATTGAAACTCAAAATGTGGATGAAAATATTGTTTGCGAGTTTAAACAAACAATAAAAAAGTTTTATAAACAATTTTGCGAATCTTTCATAAAAAAATTTGATTTCAATAACAAAATGGTAATGATGTTTAATAACTTTACTCCAGAAAAGGTAATCTCTGGATCTGCTAACAGTATCATTCCACTTCTCATTAAACTATTTCCAAAGGAAAAATCCAATTTTGAAAAAATTAATTCACAATTCAGAGCTCTTGCCGATATACAAGATCTCAAACACCAAAAAAACGAAAATGTGAGCAATTTCTGGAAAAATGTTGGCTGCATTAAAAATGAAATGAATGAGCTGATGTTTCCTGACATTTCCCGTATAGCTTATGGAATTTTATCAATACCCCATTCTTCAGCAAATGTCGAGCGTATATTTTCAATCCAAAATGCCACTAAAACTAAGGAAAGAAATCGTCTCCAGGTGCAAACAGTTTCAAATTTAATCCAAACAAAGGATTTGTTAAAATCAACCGAAAGTTGCTGTCACAATTACAAAATTTCAAGCAATCTCTTAAAATTTTAAAACTTAAATAAGTTGTTTATTAACAATTTTATGTATTATATTTAGATAGTAACTATTTTATATGAGCAACTATTTAAATAATTACTTGTAAAGTTACGTAACTCTATAAATATTTAATGAATTCCTAACAATTTTAAGTTTTGATCTCTCTAATTTTGTATGTGCCTTATATTTTTATATTATACGTACGATCGTTTTTTGTTATGTTTGAATTATTAATAAATAAACTAAAATAAAAAAAAAAAAATACCATTTAAATGAAAAAATTACTCTTTTAATCCAGTTTCAGTACCATTTTCAAAATCGAATTTTCTATATCTGGGTCCGGCCTTCCTGCTTCAGGATCGGACCAAAGGCCAAACAACAAGGCTCCAGCTCATCTCGACGGGGACGTCATCAATGCGAAAAAGCTCAAAGCGACTTTTACAATCATCATGAGCAATGCTTATATGGGATGTTCTAGACAAAATTTGAGTATATCACTGTTGTTGGTAAAATAGGCGTCTGGATTGAGAAGGACTATGACAGTGTCTTTCCAAAGATTTGTGTTGTTTTTGTCCAAGTATTTTCTACGTGGTAGATAGGTCTGTGTTGCTGTATAGCGCTCTAGGGCGTTGACTTTTGATAAGTATAATCAAAGGTATGATGAATGGTCTTGTGATTTATTGTGCCACAAGCAACGACAGTTCGTATTGTCTCAGACATGCACAAAAAAAGTTGGATGCTCAAGTTAATCCCAACTAGAATACTTGATCCTCAACAAGCGTCAAGTGGTAATCAATGTGAGACATCGTCGTGAACAGAGAACACAGAGAAAAGAAACTTAAACGTTAAACGGCAAAGCAGAAAAATAAAGCAGACGGACGTTGTACACGAATCCACTCAAAATCGTGGTGAATCCACTCAGCATCATGGTGAATCCACTCAGAATAGTGGTGAATCCACTCAGAATCGTGGTGAATCCACTCAAAATCGTGGTGAATCCATTCAAAATCGTGGTGAATCCACTCAAAATCGTGGTGAATCCACTCAGAATCGTGGTGAACCCACTCAAAATCGTGGTGAACCCACTCAAAATCGTGGTGAATCCACTTAGAATCGTGGTGAATCCACTAAAAATCGTGGTGAATCCACTCAGAATAGTGGTGAATCCGCTTCAAATCGTGGTGAATTCATTCAAAATCGTGGTGAATCCACTAAAAATCGTGGTGAATCCACTTAGAATAGTGGTGAATCCGCTTCAAATCGTGGTGAATCCATTCAAAATCGTGGCGAATCCACTAAAAATCGTGGTGAATACACTCAGAATAGTGGTGAATCCGCTTCAAATCGTGGTGAATCCATTCAAAATCGTGGCGAATCCACTCAGAATCGTGGTGTGCTGGTGGACGCTGGCATCGAAAAAGACTTTCCTTTCTCTGTGTTCTCTGGTCGTGAACACATTAAAATTGAGAATTGTATAAAATTTTGTAAGCTACAAAGAACTGTTACTCACACAGCAAATGGTTTGATAAATTGGTCCAGATTTTTCTCCAATACCCGCTCAAAATATTTCTTCCATTTCCTTTCAAACTATCAAAAGTTTGTGAGCTACATTGCAAAAGGAAAATATTTGCCTCCACGAATTTTCATTAAAGATGCTCGTGTAATCGAAGTGGTAATTTTTGGTGTTCCGTCTGTCTTCATAAGAACGGGTGTGGTAGTTTCTCCACTTCCTTAACGTCGTTTAATTGACAATTATTCTTTATGTCCTTATTCTTTATGTCCTCATTCTTTATGTCCTCATTCTTTATGTTCTTATTCTTTATGTCCTTATTCTTTTTGACCTCATTCTTTATGTCCTTCCTCAACTTTTCTCTTTCCATTTGTTCGCAAATAACTTTCAACGCACTGTGGAAAACTTTAGGGGGGAAATCGGTTAACATTTCCCAGCAGAGGGAGGGGAATTTCAGGACTGTCCCACGCGCATTCATTTTGCAACGCAGTGCGTGTCCTTTGCATTCGATTGCTGCAGTCGGTGAGATCGCACCTGTCATTTCAAAACTGTTGCGTTCCAGTTTCAATTAATTCGAAATAATTTAAACAGTGAAAGGAAAAAGAACTGGTGAGTGCCTTACTTTGCTTTAAACATTATTTTGTGAAGAATTGTGTTAATTTATAATAAACTTGAACGTCGATAAAAACTGAATTGCCTTTGAGATGCTGTCCTATGCCACTGGGTCAATTTGTGTGTGTGTGGGTGTGCCAACCCGGGTGTGTGCAATCATAAAAAGCTAGAAAAAGAGCTGATAACTGCAAATACAAAACTTTTTCATCTATTTCAATGGAATTTAATGAAACAGTTCAAGAAAGTTGAGAAAATTTTTTAGTGAAATCAATAAATTTGGCCTCGCTACTGTGGGTGAAAAAACGACACACTCCTGCACTCATACAGAGGAGTGTGTGTAAATTTTTCATACAATTGCACGGAAGCCATTTTGCATTATGGCGACTTTCATATCCCTGCAGTGAAGTTCTCAACTTCATGTTTGGTCAAAGTGGAACTTAACAAGAAATCGTAATAGCAGACTAGAGATAAAATGTCAGGATATGTATATATATATATATATATATATATATATATATATATATATATATATATATATACATATATATATATATATATATATATATATATATATATATATATATATATATATATATATATATGTATATATATATACATATATATATATATATATATATATATATATATATATATATATATATATATATATATATATATATATGTATATATATATACATATATATATATATATATATATATATATATATATATATATATATATATATATATGTATATATATATTAATATATATATATATATATATATATATATATATATATATATATATATATATATATATATATATATATATATATATATATATATATATATATATATATATATATATATATATATATATATATATATATATATATATATATATATATATGTATATATATATATATATATATATATATATATATATATATATATATATATATATATATAGATATATATATATATATATATATATATATATATATATATATATATATATATATATATATATATATATATATATATATAAATAAGTCGTTTTGAATGCTGTGCAAATCTCCCATTTCCACATTAAAACTTGCTTATGAAGTAGAGTGAACAATTATGATGTTAGCTGGCCGCTCTCTGTGATCTAGTGGTAACCATGCTAGACTCACACTCCGAGGGTCACAGGTTCAAATCCTGCCACGGGCTTGGTCTCCAAAATGCTTCTTTCTATAAAATCCTTTTCTCTTCGAGTCGGAAGCCTCTGTAGCTAGTACTCATTCCCCCACACCTTGCACTCATAATTAATTATGGCGTAAGAGATAATAATTTAGCTTTGCTAAATTTTCACTGCAGGGATGAGGCTGGAAGTGCATCTACATACAAGCAGAGGAGCATTGTGTGGGTGTGCATTTCTGCGACTGCGCATCGAGAGCTCCACGACGCAAATCGATTTTATTTGCACCCGCTAACACACACACACACACACACACACTCACACACAAATGCAGCCATACGCACACACACGCACAATCTTGAATGCGTAATATATGAACATTTAAAATTTGTATTGCGTTTCCTAATTGTAATACTCTACAAAGTAAAACGGATACAATAATTTGTGCGGCTGTAGCACCAAGTTGTCGTGATATTATATGTGTATATGTACAGTAATCTTTTAATCAAGCAATTCTCCAATTTTCAGAATAGCAGAGCCATTGCTATTTTGCTGTCAGGCGGTATTGGTAAATCCCTTGTGAAGAGTGGGTATAAAAGTGGGCCCAGCACACTTCCTTCTGGTACACCAGCTTTTATTTCCATTAAGTTTGAGAGTAGGAGTTTTCTGGTTTAATATAAAAGCATCTCCTCGAGGTGTGAGATGTACTCGTATGTATGTAATATGACATAGGTAAGTACACTGCTAGCTTGTTCAGAAGGCCTTTGTGCCAAACCTGAGCTACATTAGAAAGAGAGTAGAACAGACCTTCTTGCCTTCAAGTCCTCTTTGTATATCTGCTACAATTCGATGTATTGGTGGATTATCTAGTGCTTACTTCGAAATCCGAATTGGTGAGTCGGAATCAACTTTTTTGTCTTTAATATATTCATTTCTCGAGATTGCTGGTAAAAGTGACATCGGCCAGTTCTGGTGATTTGCCTGGCTTCGAAATCATTTTGACTTCAGCAACTCTCCATAAGCTGGGAATACATAGTTTTCTGAAACTTTATTGGTTAGAAAGAAGTCGATAAGGTCTGCCATCGGAGGATCGTTTGGCCAGTATGTTGGCTTGCCCGCTTAGATTAATTGACATCCTGTTTCTAGAGCTGCTTTACAGAGCTCGTGCCACGTTGTTGTAGTGATGCGAGAGCCGCAATTGGAGTGCTTCGCATTGAAGTCATCCCCCATGATAAATTTATTTTTGTGCATTTTTATTCGTTTTTTCCATTGTGCAGATGATGTTGAATGTTTAGGAGGTACAGTCCTCCTGGCAGTTATTGGATATGTTTTGATTGTTACATTTGACAGTGGCTATTGCTGCTTGGAAGATGTTGCTGCTGGTTTTACCTTCTTTGTTGTGGTCTCTGTTTTTTCCCCTATAATTATGGCACTTCTGCCTCTTGCTCAGTTAGCTGGATATATTGTTTGATATAAGAGATGGTTTTCAAGTGATACATGACTGAGAGGTAGGTAGGTAGGTAAAATGTGTTTCTGATACTAAGCAAATATCAATACGTTCTTTATTTACTAAAATTTCCAGTTCTTCTTGGTGCTTTACCAGTCCGTTCGCGTTCCATGACATAGGTAGGCTGGGCAGCCGCATCACCTAGAACACAGTGATGCCACTTAAACCACCAGTTGGGTGCGTTGTGAGCCGCGGGTGCGGGGCGTGGTAAGGCTTCTTCCTCCAGATGACATTCCATGGCATAATTTGAACTTATTTGTAGCTGTTCAAGCTTGGATGTCCTGACATTGCAAGTCACGAATAATAAGTTCAGTATCGCACGGTGTAAATTGCCTACAATTACTCTGAATGCCCTTGTCTGCTTATTTTCATATGAGTACCAGTTCATATTCTGTTCAGATAAGAATTTAGTGACATCATCACCGTTGAAAACATTTATTTTTTGAACACCATTGCTTAGTTAGCGAATTGTAAAATCCTTCTTCACATTTTTTTCGATGATGCTTTGCAGATCTTGATGTTTGCTCTTGATAAGGTTCGAAATCATGTTAAGAGAAGTACCCTGTTCACTTCTCTTTTTTATAGCGTTTTTCTCCAGATTTTCTGTTTCAATGCTTTCTTCTGGCGAAGACTCCGCATTACGCTTTTTGGTCGCTCTATTTTTCTTCACTATCCAGTCCGTCTCTAATCCTAATCTCCTCTTCATCTGTTGCATATTCGATAGGGGACTCTTTTGTGTGAGTATTTGATGATGATTTCCGTTCATTTGCTATGTTGAGACTAACATTTTCGGCTTTAACCAGTTCGTTTTCTTTTTTAGGAGCTTGATACAATTTTTCCAGTTTGTATAATTTTTGTTGTAATGAGTTTATTTCTGAC
The DNA here is from genome assembly GCA_920105625.2 of Clusia tigrina. Taxonomy (NCBI): domain Eukaryota; kingdom Metazoa; phylum Arthropoda; class Insecta; order Diptera; family Clusiidae; genus Clusia; species Clusia tigrina. The sequence goes on from OV050032.1 coordinate 194,752,587, forward strand.
TCACCCATTTTACTAACACTTGCAATAGATGCACTTGCAATAGATGCAGAAATTTAAAATGTTAACTGATTGAAGGTGATCGTAGCTTCCTAATATGGATTCACGTAAAGAAGCAACTGAAGGAAGTTTATTTCTTGTTACTGTACTGGAGATTTGATTATTTTTCGAAGGTGCCATATTTGGCGAAGGTGCCATAATTGTAGCATACTTCTAGGGTTCACCTTGAATGTAGATATTGCAGACCAATGCAATGGTTACGGTAGTATTCTTGTATCTTATGAGGAAGCTGCATTTGTCTTCGAGTTTAATGGATTCGTTGAGTTGGTTCAGTAATCTAATGCGGGGAGCAATTTCTTCTATTGGAGCTACGTGTTGATTGTTGATCGTGGTGCATACGGAGAGTAGATTGTTTAATAAGTTCGGTAAGCAGCGGGTCGAAGAAATAGTAAAATAATTTTACTTTGTTTACATATTGATATTTCATTTAAAGTCTTCAGTTATTTCTTATTTCTAGAAACGAAATCCTATATACTAAGATATTTTCGTATGGGATTTTTATAACAATTTTTTCTTTTTAAATGGTCTTACAACTAACTTTGGACAGGTTTCTTCGCTTGTTTTTGGTAAACTTATAATGTAGAGTATTGCAGAATTGTCTGAGGCAATTCTCACTTCCCCAAGTTCCAGTGTTCTTGTAGACTATTGTAGAATGATCTGGAGCAACTTTCACTTCCCCAAGTCCCAGTGTTCTTGTAGACTATTGTAGAATTGTCTGAGGCAATTCTCACTTCCCCAAGTTCCAGTGCTTCTCTACAGGTTTATTTCGAGATTCCCGGGTAGAATGGAAACGTGCCACCTGGTGATTAACTTAACTTTTCTATGGTAATGTTATGAATACTTCGATAGCAAACTCATCTTTTAATTCAAATTGGATTATCGCTGAGGCGAAGGCACGTTCGAGACGACGGGTCAAACTACAATGGCTGCAAAAACTAGAAGAGGATTGCCAAATATCGCGGCGTCTGGAAGAAGAAATTGTGGGAGGTCAATGTTCCACTAGGACCGTCGAACCAACAATGGTGAAGATGAAGGCGCGTTCATTATCGATTGCCACTGATTTCGGTGAAAAAAAGAGTTTCCCTAAGTTTCTTGTCGTCGATTTCCCCTCTAGCATATAGGGGTTTTCAGAAAATTTCGCAAGAACTGTTTTTTTGTTTTGTTTTGTCGGAACAACTAGTCGTATGAGTATATAGAGCACTCAGACCACAAGACATCCATTGTACTATATTTGACGTTCCACTTTAATTTTCTCTGAGTCTGCCAGATTTGTGAACAAACCTCAGTAGATCCTGTGTCTCGAAGCAGCCAAAGCTGGCACTACTTAGGATGTCAGTGCCAAATACCTCGAACCTGATTTTAGCGAAATCGGGGCATACGCACAAAAGTGGTCAACCGTCTCATCTTCCTCTTCACAGGCCAAAGTGCCCATCTTTTGCATGTGTTCTTTTGCAAGATCTGTTTGTACACGTTTTTATCTGTTCCAAATGTGCCAATGTGAACGGCGTGGCCTGGATAATTTGGTAATAGAGCTTTCTCCAATTCCGGTACGTTGGTAATGTGATGTAATGTTTAGGGTTGGGCCATCGCCCTTAGGCACTGCGACCACAGAGATCTATTGTGCCAGCCCATTCATTCAGTTAGTGATTGCTGTGCTCAGGAATTGAATCAGACCAATCTGCGGTACGTTGGGTTGTCACTCGTTTTGAATCTCCAAATTGGTTACTCTCTTTATTCTATTCATCATACTCGGAAACTATCACTTTTCCTGTGTATGTTTTTTGTTCTCCTGAGCATTTCTATGGGCTCTGGAGTGGTTTTCGATGATTATCCTTTCTTGGTCGTTTTCATCGGCGATTATATCAGTGTCTATGTTTTTGGTGAAGCTGACTTTATACTTAGAGGAATGTAGGGATATGTTCTTTGAATCATACTCATAATTCTTTCTTCGGTGTTTATACAATTTATTACGGATGGGAAAAGTTTCAAAATATTAAGAGAATTAGATTCGTTGTACTGAGAGTTTGCTATTAAATGACTATGGTAGCCTGGGAAGATGATGTTGAAGAAATGTATATTAGACTTGTATGTGGGATGGTGAGAGTTACTGTCTTCAATGTGACGACATGCAATCATCGCTTCTGTAATCAACATTTTCGCCGCCTGGTGTCATGCTTTCATACAAATTGAGCATAACATCTACAACACAAACGCCAACATTGTTGACAATACCAGAAAAAGAAGATCCAGACAAATTGGATTGTGGGCGTGTGCCTCAAATTTGATATGTAACCAATGTAAATCAATAAACCCGAAATTTTACATTAAAAAAGTAACAAAGTGTCTCTTTAAGACTTTGTAATATATTTCGTTATTGTTTAAAATTATAAAAAAACAAAAGAAATCTTATGAAACAGTCAACATATGATTAAAAATATGTCATAATTGTGATCAAATGTCCTGCCTAGATAATATTTGTTTGAGATACATAAATTTACAATCAGAAATTCTAGTTAGTATCTCGTTTAAAGTCGTTAAATCGATTCCAATTGATTGTTTTATTCTTGTAGCCCCGCACAAATGAGTCAATTCAGTGAAGTGGAGCGACACACATGGGAGGGGTTTTTTAATGCTATCCTTATCAATATCTATCTGTCTATAATCGCCTATGTTAACACCTTCGTCTAGGTTTAAAACCCTGAAGATCATCCCGTTACGTAAGAAATCTTAAGGGGAGAAACATGGCAAGGGACCACTGTATAAAATGTCCGTTCTCGAAGCAAGTATATCTGAGAGTTGCGGTCCAAGGTCGAATTCAAGTGTGATCTACTATTTTGTAAAAGGATTTTACAATTCATTATATGTATTTTATGAATTCTACAAGTATATTTTTTAACCATACTAGAATACTGTACTATAAAATACAGTGATCTTTCTCAAAGGGTTCCTTGGGGTTCAATTATTGGACTGGTTATGGATTCTGATGTACTTACTATACTATTTTCAATCGGTTTAGAAGTTGACTTTTAAAGGTTTCATTGGTGAGAAATAGTGCTTGAATTGTTACTACAGTTCAAAGAGTGTTTCTAACCAATGAAACCTTTAAAAGTCAACTTCTAAACATGTTGAATATAGTATAGTAAGTACGTCAGAATCCACAACCATCCCAATAACAGTAACAGTGACAGTTCAAAGCCTGTTTCTCACCAATGAAACCTTTAAACGTCTGATTCCAGACGTGTTGAAAATAATAAAGTAAGGTACGTCAGAAACTATAACCAGACTTCTACGAAAAAAGATGTCAGAGGTACTGAAATTAGCCTATGATGTTACGCTATCTACTAAACTCTACCTATTCAGACCCACAGGAGAAAGAAACAGTCGGACACTTTCTTTGTGATTGCTCAACCCTCGCTTGCTTGAGACTCAACTATTTTGGAAGTCCTTTTCTGGAGACTCTAGGGCATTGCTCTAGCTTAGAACTTTAAGACCTATCCAAGTTTGTTTTATAGGCTCGCGAGAACATGGCAACAATACGGCACTATTGCTAATTGAGGGGACCCGAGGTAGCCAGCCATTCTACCTACCTACCCTCCTACCTACCGTATATATGTTCTTCAAAGCGAATAACCCCAGTAATATGGGCGTGTGTCTAGAGATTTCAGAGATCACCATCAATTTCTATCCTGTATATTTTCTTCAAAGCGAATAACCCCAGCAAATAACTCCAGAAATATGGACGTGTGTCTAGAGATTTCAGAATTCCCAATCAGTTTCTACCCTGTACAATGTCTTCAAAGCTTTTGTTATTGCAAACCACCCAGTAAAATGGGCATGTCTAGAGATTTCAGAATTCCCAATCAATTTCTACCCTGTATATTTTCTTTGTTATTGCAAACCACCCAGTAATATGGGAGTGTGTCTCGAGATTTCAGAATTCCCAATCAGTTTCTACCCTGTACAATGTCTTCAAAGCTTTTGTTATTGCAAACCACCCAGTAAAATGGGCATGTCTAGAGATTTCAGAATTCCCAATCAATTTCTACCCTGTATATTTTCTTTGTTATTGCAAACCACCCCAGTATTCATTCAGAGTTCCCAATCAATTTCTACCCCGATCATGTGTCTGGCCACTCCATTTGAATTGATCATTGTTGCGGGATTGGACTCCATTGGTACTCTAACAGTTCTTATCCAATAAGAATAAGGCATACTTGGCAGCCGATTTCCTTGCCTGTTTGGAATTCGGGCCAAAGCCATTCACCTTCTGTGTATCGGGAAGGCCCTTAAAAGAGCATTGGACCATCACGGTACCACTGCCGGCAATCGATTCCGAAAATTTCGCTTCAGCGTTTGGGTGCTCGAGCAGCCGCCGCACCGGTTCCACGGGCACATGATTTGCGAAGTCATTGATTTCCGGTTGTAGTAAGTGGTATATCACACTCCAAGTTGTCCTCAGATCTCGACTGTCCAGATAGACAGCTGCAATTATTGCCTGCACGACATTGCCCAGTGCTTTTGGGACGTCTATATTAACGGACATATTATGTGATGGGCCTCGTTCAGATTTTTCATTGTGCCATCTTTCTTCCATTAGGATGCGTACCTGATCGGTGAGGCGAGTATCTCCAGACTCTTGAAAATTGGCGAACGTGCTGATTGCGTCCGATAATACGTCATTATCGGCCAAGAGGAATAAATGAAAACGAAAGCGTACGCACACGCAGCCCAAAGTGATGTTGTTTGATAAAGCTGATCGTAAATCCGTCAGCATCCCGGGCGTCATATGCTCGTATTGCTCAAATATATAACAAGAGACCAAAAATTCTAATAAAGCGTCGCCTAGGAACTCGAGCTCTTGATAACAGCCCGTAATGCGATTTGTTGCGTACGATGGATGGGTGAGGGCTTGCAGTAAATAGGCTCGATCGCGAAATTTGTACCCAAGACTTTCCTCCAATTCTTCATGGTAGACTAAAAATCCATCTACTTCGTGAGACGATATGTTTGTTCGCAACGAAGGGGCGGTAAGATTCAAGTCCATTAGGTGTCGTAATGGTCTACCCACATCATCATCCTTGAAAATATTGAAGAATTGGAGCATACGGAAAGCGCGATGAATCCCGTAATTCTTCACGCACACCCCAAGCAATGCTTCCAGCGTATCTGCTACAGTCTTATCGGTCATGATTTCTCTGTACAAAAAGCAGTTGGCATTAGTGTTGCTCTTCGCTTTGAGGTCTCCAACGGGTAGTGCGTTATTCGCTTTGCAACTCTGTATCCATCTCTGTAGTTTCTCTTCGGAGCATTTGCCACTGGCGATTTCCTCTTCGCTTAGTTCTAACTGGCACAAATCACGAAGTGAAACCTTATCCAATTCCGGTCTATTTTCACGGAGCACATCAAGAACATTACTTGGCAGACTGACGCAGGGTGGTAGCCAATTACAGTCCGGCTTGAATGGGGAGCTGGATATGCGTCCTGGTAAGTCTAGTTCCAGCATGCAATAGAGCAGGTTCCGATTGGAGACAATTTTTGACTTGGCTTCTGTTAAAATGCCTTCATGCAAATTCGGAAATTTATTGACCAAATATATCGAAACAGCGAATTTCAGGAACGAATCGCCCAACAACTCAAATCTCTCCATATCGAACACATCGTTGGCAGCAGCAGTGGTGAGGGCGGCCACAAAATCTGACTGCTCGGCCGTTGCGACTTGGACACCACCACCACTGCGCGACAACATGTCAATGTGCCGCTTCTGCTCGATTGGCTTAGAATTGGCCGAAATATAATTTCCCGCATTCTCTCCCAGAAACTGCTTTGGCATCTTTCTGAAATCTTCGGCAACATTGAATTTTGAGTCTGAGGGTAAAAAGATGCCCTTTGATTTCTGTAAATTATAGAAGATGAATACATTTTAATTATGCGAAATAAAACCAATCAAATTACCTCAATTTCTTCTGTGGCATATCCAAAATTCTCCGCAGCACGGCTCAATGAGGTGTCTAAAGTCAACGGCTTCGGTCTGTAGGTTGATTTGTTGGGCACCTCCAGAAAATTGTTGATGCGAACCCGCACCGCCTCGGCATGTAGCATAATGTGCACACGATGCAGAATGCTTGGCAGTGAGAGCGCCTTTATCCACATATCACCCGGAAACAAGAAGTTGTGGCATGCTTCCGGTTTTAGTATAATCGCGCTACGATTTCCATTCAACTCTGAGGCTTTGCCGCAAACATTCACGAAAAAGTTACGTCGAGATGGCAGCGGTTTGACTTCAATGAAGAAATGATCCTGATGCACATCTCGATTTAATGCATTTTTATATCTAGATTCGTACACGCTTTCGTTGAACTGACTTTGTGTCGTCAACTTGGTGTGGACCTTTGTCACAATGTATCGCTCCTCATCCGATATTGAATAGCTTTTGCAAACAACTTTTCCAATCCAGTCTTCGGGGCGATAGATGGCCTCTGATGGTCGACGCTGTGCCACACTGTGGTGACGATTTGCTAATAACGTGGGGAATTTTCGTACCAACTGCCAGTCAATCCAGTCGCCTCTAATTGGGACTATCACATAACTATTCTCCTTATTGCGTGAGTCGATAGCAAGAAAATCCGTCCAGAGTTGCAACAAATCACGAAATATCATTTGTTGGAAATCGAGCAATAATTGGAGTTGCTTTGCATTCGTTATGCAACATTCGATTGGTTCCTCCGATATTTTCACCGCAATTCTGCCTTGATTAAGGAACAGAGGCATTGCCGCCAAGCGTGGCAAGCGATTCCGCACCAAAATGGCGTAAGTGCCGGATGACTGCAACGCTTCAAAAATGTGTGAATTGCAGTCAGTTCTTTCGAATACTGGTGTCATCGTGATCTTGTAGGCGTAACATAGTTCGCAGATAGCTGGCTTTGCGCCATACAACTCCTTTGGACACATTATCTTGTAGTTGCGTCGATACTGCTTGCCAAGTGTGCGCAGACCTACGATTACTGCAAAACAGAATGAATCACGTCTATAGTTCGATGGGGGTTTCACCATTTATACTTACCATCCCGGTGGTGTTTCTTCCAATGTGGAAAGAGCACTTCTGCCGCATTGTCAATACAGTCCCGGTTCGCCACTGGCAACAGTTGATCGTTGATCTCGCCAAGTTCATACAGTTTCACACAGGCACACATGGAAGCCGATATTTTAGCCAGTTTTGTAGTTGGCATAGGATCACCCTGAAAAAGCGTTCAGTTTAATAGGTGCATCACTGTATACCATTCTGCACATACATATACGACTTCCTTTACAGCAGACTGCCTTGGCAACTGCACGGACACAACGCATTTCCCGGGAGCTACGGACGCCATACTAAACCAGGGTATTGACATGTCCAACATATGACAGTAACGACTTAGCAGCTGAAGTGCCGATGAGGGCAGCAAAGTTGCGCCGCTCGGGAGCACAAGCGGCTTCACTGAATCATGAACAAATTGTGGGGCAAAGTGCTCCTCTTTTGTGCCAGCATGATCCAGGACGCGATCCGCAAGATAACTCTTTATGGTCTTATGCATATATCGAAACATATTCACTTGGTCCTCAACGTTGTGCTGCTCCAACTCGGATGTAAATAGAGTATAAACGGAATTATTGCTTCGTGCACGACCTTTTGTTTGTAAATACGAGCTGAATGACATCAATGGATCGAGCACAAGTACATAGTTGCACGCCTGTATATCGATGCCCTCCTCCAATACGTTGGAACAAATGACGAGGTTGCATTCTTTCCTACGCAATTGCTCCATTGCCTAAAAGGAGGGGGTTTATTATATATAAGGTCCTATGGCTCCGTGGGAGAGGTTTATTATATGCTATATTAATAACTATAACAGACTCGATATTGCAAGTACGTGTTGGGAAAATTTGTTTGCTTGCCTTTCTATTCCTCTTATGATCTAATGTGTGCTCAACACCGGCCCTAATTGAGTTCTTTCCAGTCATAAATTGAGGGCTAATGATTTTCTGCAAATCCGGTGACTGTTGCAAATACTTTTCCAGGACATGCAGCAAGCATTTGGCGGTGTACCGACGATGAACGAAAACTAGGCAGCATATGTCGTCACGCTGCTTACTGGAGAAAGTCTGCTTAAGATACGAAAGCAATGAAGTTAACTTCGGTGATGAAAACTTCATAATGACATCGACGGGATCAAAGCCAACACATTCGCAAATTTCGTCATAGGAACGTTTTATTTCGGTCACAATGATATGGCGGATATATTCACATGCGCATATGACCGTACAATATAGATTGCGCAGCTCCAGTGTTTCAGCTTGCCGCAATTTGCTTTCCATGTCAGTTATTGGGGACATGATGGCCACAGAAGCAGCATATAAGCCAAAATCTTCCATTTGGTACACAAAATCCCGTAGCAGCGATTTTATGTGGGTTTTTTTGTTTGACTGGCTCCATGAAGCAGCCCAGTTCAAATGTCTTGGGGGACCACTGCCGATGTCCCAAATATCGATAACGGTGCAAATCTTATCTACAAGCTGGCTTATTTTCTTCTGCAGTGGAAACATGTAAGCAACGGACGAATAAGACACCATTTGCTCTGTCGGTTTCGTGGAATAACTGCGGAATCAACTTTTAAATGCCAATACTAACTTGGATACTCAATTGAACTTACACCAAAACGTTGGTATACTCTTCCATGTTGCCCACAGTCACAATACTACCACGGAAAATGGTCTCCAAGTTGTCCAGTTCCTGCTTAACTGCATTCAATTTATTATTGTTCTTGATTAGAACTCCCGTTAGACCAATGACACGCGGCACATTCGTATGTTCGGAGTATGTGAATAAACGCAGGAGCTCATGCATGGGATGGTTTTTGGTTGCATGATGGCATTCATCCACAACCACCAAGCATATATCACTTATTTTTAAGAACCTTTGGGAGACCATATCCAGGAAGATCTGTGCGGTACCAACAAACACCTAAACGCAGACAATAATCATGATTATGGTGATCGAAGGATTTGCTTTTGTTTACCTGATTGACATTTATTTCGGTGCTCCAACGTCTCCGATGCCAACTTTCGGCCGCACGTCCACCGACATAGAAGCCAACCTTCAGACTTGTAGTCTCACGTATGTACATGGCCTGCTGTCGTGCCAATTCAACAGTGTTGCACATGAATACGGCTCGCTTTCCGCCATTGTCAAGGGTTCTTTATATTCAGAATAGGGTAGAATTTAAAACAACATCTTCAAATAATATAGGCGCGTACGAAAGGAACGATGCGAGAGGAACGATCCGAAAGTAACGAATACTTATAATCAAAGTAGCATAGGCACCCATTGGAAACTCTTAAGGTGAGGGGTTAATTGGGTTTGGATACTTCCGAGTGCTTGAAGTTGATATACCAGAGAAGAAATGTTATTGACGCAATGTTCTCGATCGAAAACACATCTGGGAACCCCTTGATATGAAGGACTAGAAGAGGTCGCACAATTAAGGACAGTCTCACTCTTCAGATATGCTAAAAGCGTCACTGTGTTTAACGATCTATACTACAGCTCTTAAGCGGATATCCAACTGGCACCACAAAGGACCTTACAGGCATATGTGAGGCATTCACGGCCTCTTATCCTAACCTAATGCTCTCGATGGCTTTGTTTCGAGTCTTTTCATATAAGAAATAGCTTACAAATTTGGATCTCTTCAGTATCATTCCTATATATGCAAGTTCTACGAGTATGTCAGAACTGCTTTTAATGTTTATTTTAATCTTGGTTTGGTGGAAGCTCTCGGGAAGGGCTGCAATCTCAGGAAATAACAAGGAATCCAGCGCACCGCGTGCATTGGAATTGCGGGAGCCCGTCATACTTGTCCCGGGGTTGCTTTAGAAGCGATTCGAAGCCTCCTCCCTATTGATCTTCATACTTATTGCATTTCCACACAAAGTGCACTAAAACTCAGAGGGACTAAGAGGAAAGACGGCAACTGGAGGGATACGCTATATGGTCATGGTAGCATTTTAAAACAACAACTCGAAAACCGACTTCTTCGTTCGCAATCTGTATTTTGGAAGGCTGAGTAAACATAGTTCTACCAAGTAAGAATGACTGGAAGAAGGGAAAGGTGGTGGTCCCGAAAGGGGTTGTCCCAATTCTCACCGATGGTTCCAAGATGGAATCTGGGGTGGGAATAGTTTCTGCATTTTTGAATATTCTATTCTTCTTCAAACTGCCATCGACATAAAGTGTCTTTCAGGCAGAGGTCTTTGCATGCAATGTAGCGTGCATTCAGGGCGTTGAGGGAGCGGAAGCTGATCAAAACCACATCCATTTACTCCGACAGCCAGGTGACAATAAAGGGGCTAGCGTCACCTTTCACCAGCTCTAAGCTGGTCGGCCTCTGCAAGGAGGAATTTAAATCATTATCAGGAAATAGTTAATATCCCTTGTCTGGGTTCCGGGACACAGAAACATTGAGGGCAACGAGAGGGCTGATGAGCTAGCTCATAGAGGCTCATCGGATCAAGTTTCTTCCTATATGGACGTGGGCGTCCCCTCAACTGTTGTTAAGGGAAATATTTAGAATCACTTACTCCGCAAGGCACGCGCGAGGTGGAAAAACAGTGCGACATGTGCCATTCCGAGAATGATGTCGCCTGATTACAGTACAAAAAGAACAAACCATCTTCTCAATAAACCAAGACACACAATTAGCAACCTTATCGCTGTCTGCACGGGTCATTGGACTATTGGCACACACGCTGAAAAATGGGCATTCCGTTCACTGCTCATTGCAGGAGACACTTTCGTTGTGAGTGCCTAGCCCTTGCTCGCTTGAGACTCAAATATTTCGGAGGTCCTTTTCTAGAGGTCTAGGGCATTGCTCTAGTTTAGAACGTTCAGACCTGTTCAAATTTGTTAACAACTCCAGATGGTTGTAAGTGTTGCAAAACTATATTACCATTTATTAGGCTCGCGAGGTCATGGCACAAAACGGCACTATTGCTAATTGAAGCAGCCATTTTTCCTACCTACCTACCTACCATTCTGGTGGTTCAATTTTCAGTCACTTGCCCGAGTAACCAGGGTCTTATGTCGAAAACTACACCAATCATATTGGCTTCCGACCCACAGAAGAAGAAACAGTCGTACACGTTCTTTATGAATGCCCATCCCTTGCTCGCTTGAGACTCAAATAGTCCTATTCTAAAGACTCTAGGGCATTGCTCTAGTTTAGAACTTTCAGACCTATGCAAATTTGCTAACAACTCCGGCTCAAGTATTAACGTTTTTTAGGCTCGCGGGGACATGGCAACAAAACGCCACTCTTGCTAATTGAGGCGATCCGAGGTCGTCAGCCATTCTACATTGGAGAATTTGATGTGTCCATGACCAAACAAAGATCTCTCAGGGGTAGGGGTATGATTTGGATTTTTAAATAGGGTGAAAAATACACAACATACACACATACTGCATGGGTTCTCAACTCGGTTGGATAGTGCCAAAGGAACATCATCAGTATAGGTATGGAAAAGTCATATATTCATTATTGATAAACATATAAAAAGCCGGAGTATATAGTTTTCTATGGTGCTTTATCTGTGATAGATAGCTTGACATATGGTTATGTGTCGGGGATTGTACTTGTGAGGCGAATGTCGCAGTTGGGAGACTTTTGCTTGATCAAACATCTCCCAGCCTTCCCGTAGTGTTACCCTTTTATCACCCGGCAAAACCAATCCTGAGCTTTATTACGGCTTCAAAATGGTTTGACGAGTAAAGTAATGGTGCGGTGTTACGCGATGGTATCGCAATGGACCCGTAGTGGTCTGAGTGAGTTGGTCTGTAGACCGGCTGCCACGATAACTTAAACTAACCTATCACGCGTCAAGTATAAGTTAAGGTGCTTAGGAGTAAATCTAAGTGCTTTTGTCCCATTTCAGACGTTTTGCTGGTCAGCGCCAGTTCCCCATGTTAGGGGAGGCTCAAACGTAGTGGTGGGAGTTGAAGGCCCTTCGTTAATTACGGCCCTGCGGTATTACGTGAACCGTGCGTATCTCTTTGCAGCAGAGGGATACTAATGCTGTATGCGAACGGAGCCCACCCGATATTTTATAGAAGACCATACCACATTATCAGGGGAAATGTTGTGATAGACATGCAGACACGCCTATTCTCGTGAGAATCAATTGGATCACACCATGGTGACATATAAGATTGACTTGATTTTATCTTTCCCTGCTTCTCATTATACCCTTTGCCTTCAGAAAAGGTAACGAGTAAAGAAGTCTGAAGTCGGTTCAGACCGACTTCGAAGTATGCGTAACCTTTCCTTGTGCATGCGAGCTAAACAATGGCGATGGTTTATTCATGAATCATCATTAGGAGCATATCTACGGAAATTTCCGGTAGGCTACCCTGAGATGATTATAATGGAAGGAGGCGTGGCTTTTATGTGATCAACCCAATTTCTTGTGAATGGATTTGCAGCGGGAATAATACTGATTCAGAAAAAATTTGGTCCAAAACATTCGCTTAGGATCCTAAGTTTTAAGCATGTATAAATAGAGGGCGTGGCTCTCAAAATGTACCGCCCATGTTATGTATTTTGTTTTATACTAGCAGTCTGAACCTTCGCATGAACTTTCATTGATGCATCTGGCACTTGTGCAAACAAGGAAACAAAATAGAGCAGAGGAGCACATGTTCGAAAATACCAACGGAACGATTGAACTGCAATTCTGCAAACGTGGAGTCAAGCTACAAATCGAAAGACCAAACCTCATAAAACATAGAACATAGAAAAAGTTTGATCTTTCGTCTGAACCCTCCACTTTATCTAACAGCATCACCAACATTGTCTGATTCTAAACTAGTGACAAACCACTGACTGGCTCAAATACAAAAACTATCCAGATTCCCCAAAAGATTAGCATCCTTTGAATGACATAGAAAATGCTCTAAAGGATGCCCAATGTTTGTCCACCAATCCCGTATCTCAAAAGAGTTTACCATTGTACTGTCCTAGTGATGTGGAACTGGTAAAAAAAAGAGAAGCGATGTCTTAGAAAAGAATGTCAAATCATCGCTCATCAAAATCGAAGAGTGAATAAGTATCTGGTTTTCGGAAACTAAAAGCAAATTACTGCAGAAACACCAAGAATCTGTGAGAGACTATTTTGGAAACTTGCGTCCTTGAGATAACTGATATACCAAGCAGTGGACACAATAACCGGTGGAAAACTTCAAGGAAGAAGGTAAATACAATTATAAAAGACCAGATTTGGATCGGATACCAACAAAGATTATAAAAGAATTACATAATAAAGCTATATCCCAATTCAGTTTCAGTATTCAAACCTATTCGACGCATTGAGAATTTTTTACAAAGCTGGAAAACAAACGCAAATCGTCGAATCAAGGCAAAGATGCAACACAGGTTGATTCACACAGTCCTATGAGTTCATTGCCTACTCTATCAAAAATCTTCGGAACAAAATAGTTCATCGACAGCTTCTCCACAATACCAATTTGTATCCGTGGAAAGCTTGGAAGGATACAGCAAAAGAGAAAGGATGTGCCAAAAATATTAATAATAATAGGCTAAGCTCACATCAAAGACTTTAGAAAATTCAACTCAAGATCAGTGGCATTATGTGAAGTCCGCCGATAATCCAGCTTAACGCCAATGAATCTGTTTAACTGCGATCTGTGGTGGAAAACTCACAATCCAAACATTCCGTAATGCTCTGACCTAAACAACCTCAGATTAGATTGAACCCTTGAAATATTAGGCACTTGTTTGTGCTAGTGTTTGGGCCCATAAGGACAAATGGGCTTCAATTCTATGGAGCCAAGCAATCAGAAGCTTCAACGCCTTCTACCGTAAATACTGAGAATGATTAATTGTGTTCCTTGGTACTCCAGGAACTTAAGGAAACATAAATATACACAATACTCAAAAAGGAAATAGCACACTCCTGCAAAAATTAAGCTCCAAAACTGGGAAATCACCCGCACTGCTTGACGAGGAGCTTACTAGTGCTTCCCCCTACAAGGCAACCTTGATCTAATTAAGTGATGACGTATATTGCGTGCTGTGGAGAATGCTATTTTGAAGTGTTTCAGTCGGTTGTTTCCTGACTAACAAGGATTCAGTAAATAGGTAAATGGAGGGAAAACACAATATCAAACCATAAATAATCAATCTCATATCGCAATTAAATGGAAAACACATCATTCTGTCAAGAAAACCAAAGAACTGACTCCATTTCTCAAAGTCCAAATCGGTTCAGTTTACTTACTCGTGCATCAAATGAGAGAATCGCTTCAGCGCCAAAATAGCCACGAACGTTTTGCCAGCTCCTGTGGGCAGATAAATGATGGCATTCCGCTTCATCACATACTCCAATAGCTTCAATTGGTATGAGCGAGGTACAATAATCTGTACATTCTAGAAAGAAAAATGCTTTAGTATATAATTAATCGGCCGATATTTAGGTACACACATTTTTCTTCACTTCCGCCATCTTCGCACAATTTGAGAATTTCAAAATTAACAAATTGAAAAATGGTGAACGAGTTGACACTTTTCTCTATGACTGCTACGATTTTGAATTTATTTTGTAGTTTGAAAGTACTTTCATATGGAAACACTGCCTATACTGGTGATGCCACCACTGACTATAAGCGACGTGGAGAAACACAACCCTGACTTGTGGCTGCCTCGTTATAGAAGTCTCGCAGAAAATGGGGTAACCCAGCTCTAATTTTAAATGTGCTTTAAGGATTTGAACATACTTTGTGCCAGCCATCGAGGAAATTCAAGGATATTTAGAAGAACCCCTGTTGGAGAGAAAAAATGATGTACTTGAATGGTGGAGGAGACAAATATTTCACCCCATCTGCATAAATTAGCCAAGCATTATTTAACCCAACTCATTTTATATGTGCCTTAAGTATCAATATAATGCTTCAAAGGAAGTTTGGTCGATATGTTAAGGATAAATATGAATACGAGTATGTATGGTAGACTTTGGAAATCTATATAAACCGATACAATTTCCATAGAAATACGCACAAGTGAATCTCTCTTCGAGAAGATAAAAGCTGTCATTATTGTGAATGTAAAACTTTAGTGTCCAGACACCTGAAAAGCCCACAAATGTAGACAAGCATTCAACAACCGAAGGGGTTGTTGGATACTTATTGACAGAAAAGAAGAATTATGACAGTTGGTTGATTCATTGGTTCAGGTGGCTGATCCACAGCATCCTCGCATGAATCACAATTAGCGCCTTAGCGCCGTTTTAAACCACAACCCCTCCTAAACGCTGGAAAAAGCTGGGTTGTTACCTAGATACACTTTGTGGAATTTAAGTATTTCAGAAGATCCTTCGGTTTTACACCCGAGAGGTGGGATAGTTCCGCTAGAAAATAGTTGCCCATGGCTCTAGGGTCGCCAGAGCTGGGCATTTGCAAAGAAAGTGAGTTGTTGTTTCCCTCTCGTCGGGGGCACTATAGATCGAAAGGTTGCGGTGCTTTAAATCCCCTACACTTTAATAATTCCCTCTCATCCGAGTCTCCGCAACTTCTACAATAGGTATTCAACGGTCTATGCATTTTCTCCGCATGCGATTTGGCGACTCGCCTCCCTGATTGCGGGTACTTCCGCCTGAAAAACTGTGTGTCAGGTGAGCGTGTGCTGAAAATACCCCAGCGCCTACCCCCAGATCCCAACCATACCAAACTAAAAATCTACTATTATTGTTATTTTTTATAGTTTATTAAATAAGTAAATTAGAAAAATATACCTAAGACTAAGCTACTAGAGGCTTTCGGCCTAAAGTTGTGTTTTAACTGAATATTATATAAAATTTCAGTGTAGTTCCATTATTTTTCCATTAGATGGCTTTTGTAATCTGTATCTCGTTGTATAAGTGTAATAGGGCTACGCTAGATGGCGTTATAAAAATAAGATTTTGTACTAAAAAAACTTCTCAGCTGTTTTTGTGATTTGTTGACTCAGTTTTGTTTCAGCGCGCCTCAAAGGTGTACACGAAAAAATATGCCTAATTTTACAGTTTTTCTTCGATAAAGGCGAGAACGCAAAGCAGGCGGCTGAAAATGCGAATAGTGTTTATGGTCCTGATACTGTAACAGCCCATCAAGGACAATTTTGGTTTCATCGACTCCATTCCGGTGATGTCAAAGATGCACCAAATCATGGCGTACGACCGTCATGTAAGCACCGTTTCGATTGCTCAGGAAGCTAAACATTGCATAAAAAACCATTTGGAACCACTTGAATAAGGCCTTATCGAAAGGTTGCACCACATTCAAAAATACCGCAGAACAGATTTTTTTCTCTTCAAATGAGTTTTCAATAACTTCGACGATCCGGTGAACTTGATCTATAGTTGAGTGTTATCTTCTGAAAAGAAATTGGTGGCTTGGTATGAGTGTCTTTTCTTCAATAATTGGTTGTAGTTTGTTGTATACCAGTTTCTCAAAGACCTTTGATATTGTCGGTAACGGAGGGATAGGTCTGTATGATGGCATTTCTTGCCGTACTTTATCTGATTTGAGAAGCATTATTAGTTGGGCCACTAACCAGGTGTTTGGGACTTGTCGAAGTTTAACTGTGGCGTTATACAAAGTTGTTAGTTTTTTAAACACATATCTGTGGCAACTGTTTTAAGATTTCTACCGTGATTAGATCAAAACCTGGCAGTGAGGTCTCCGTAAGCGTTGTACTTCTGGGTATTAGTGGAGTATCGATTACAAACCATATAATCCACTAATTCAGAATAGTCTCAAAATAGTTGCTTTGAAAGCTGGAGTCAAAAAGGCTTGGTACGTCGATGCGCCTTCGTAGATGGCTCGACTAGAAAAGAGCTGTGCGTCGATGCGTCTTCGTGATGGCTAGTGAAGTAAAGAGCTATGCGTCGATGTGTCTCCGTAGATGGCTCGTCTAAAAAACAGCTGTGCTTCGATGTGTCTCCGTAGATGGTTGACTAGAAAAGAGCTGTGCGTCGATGTGTCTCCGTAGATAGCTCGTCTAGAAAAGAGCTGAGCATCGATGGGTCTTCGTAGATGGTTGACTAGAAAAGAGCTGTGCGTCGATGTGTCTCCGTAGATAGCTCGTCTAGAAAAGAGCTGTGCGTCGGTGTGTCTCCGTAGATGGTTGACTAGAAAAGAGCTGTGCGTCGATGTGTCTCCGTAGATGGCTCGTCTAGAAAAGAGCTGTGCATCGATGGGTCTTCGTAGATGGTTGACTAGAAAAGAGCTGTGCATCGATGTGTCTCCGTAGATAGCTCGTCTAGAAAAGAGCTGTGCGTCGATGTGTCTCCGTAGATGGCTCGTCTAGAAAAGAGCTGTGCATCGATGGGTCTTCGTAGATGGTTGACTAGAAAAGAGCTGTGCGTCGATGTGTCTCCGTAGATAGCTCGTCTAGAAAAGTGCGTCGTTGCGTCTTCGCGGTGACTGGTGAAGTAAAGAGCTGTGCATCGATGTGTCTTCGTCGATGGCTGGTCCTTCGGTTGCTGCTGATTTTATATCTCAGCTTCAGTTGCAAGGCCTCCAGGAAGTGTTGTTGTTGCGCCAATTCGATTCAAACGCAACCGTCACTATCGTTGTAAAAATCGGCTTGTTATCAAGCACGTGGAATTGTTTGTTGTTGCACACTCTGTTGTTGTTGTTGCTAATGTCATGCCCGTCGATTGTTCACTGCAACTATAGACACCCTTTTTTAAAATTCCTATAACTCCCCCGATCACAAAGTGTGGAACCAACCTGACAGTTTGATAAACTTGGCCACGTCCCCAATCTTACAGGTTGCGAGGTCTGTCAGGCTGATTAAGAAAGGATCCCCGAAGGTGTGCATTCTTCGTCTGGCTAAGGATGGACACTGACACTTGAGATGTAGCACTGTATCCTCTTCTTCCCCAGCACCACACCCACGGCAGCAAAATTCTTTTTTGAATTTTTAGTATCTTTTATAATTAATATTCACACTGTGATAAAGTGTTCCAAGTAATCGCTTCGTCCTCATTAATTGCTTCGTCCTGAGTAATTGCATCGTCCTGAGTAATTGCTTCGTCTTGAGTAATTGCTTCGTCCTGAGCAATTGCTTCATCAACTGACCCACAATATATTGCATCCTTCCTTTGGGCCTTCATAGTGAATTGCCCACTTTTAGCCTCACAAAAACTATAATATATTATACAGGGGAACGAAAAATGAGCATAGGTTTATGGAGTCAATTTAGATACATATGCTTATGAGGTACTCAGCCTATAAATTATTTTGTTTGTATTGACTCTAGTTCTCATGATAAACCGTTCTATCAAAAATACACGTGCTTACTAATCTAACCTCATTAACATATCTTTTCCGTAAAGTAGCAACAACAATGATTGCGCGGGAGATTCCGACAACAACAACAACACCCGAACATGTCGTTCACAAAAAAGTACCTAAGCTTCGCTTAAAGGACACAATAACAACAACTGAAAAACTCGGTCGGAAAAAACGACTGAACCAATCAAAAAACCGGAGAGAAAAGGAGAGTGAAATAGTGATATTTAAAAATTGCATGAGTTCTTCATGCAAGTTTTGTTTTAATAACCCCGACCATTTCTGCTAAGTATGTGGTAAATTTTGTCAAGAAAAGCAACGTAGGAATATCAAAGATTTTGTAAAGCAGAGTTATCGGGCTTAGATTGGACAACAACTTGGACAACAGGACAAATGTTGGGCCCCACACAAAGTTTGTAAAACTTGCATGGAGTCTCTTCGATTTTGGAGTCCAGGAGGCCGAAAAGAGCTGCAGTTTGAAATACCGATGACATGGACAGAGCCAAGAAACCACCTTGATGATTGCTACTTTTGTGCTGTGAATGTTAAAGGTATGGACCGATACAAAAAGCGCTCATGGGTTTACCCAAACCTACAACCTGCTAAGCCACCAACGCTGCAAAGTGAAGAACGACTTGATTCGAGATTTAAATTTATCTTATATATCAGCTGAGCTTCTTGTGTCAAGACTAAAAGAAACATTGCCTTCATCCTGGCGTATCAATGACAACTTATCGGACCAGACATTCTTCCATATTTTAACGAGACTTATGATATCGTATATTGTAGTGATATTTCTGGGCTTTTAAATTGAATGGGCCAACCAAAGGACGGCGACTTCTCATATATAGCTGAACGAAAAGTTTGAAGTGTTTGTTACTGCATAAAGGAAGTAAATTAGCCTCGATCCCGATAAGACATTCAACTCTTAAGGAATAATATCAAAATATTGACCTGTTTCAGAGAAAATTTCAGTTCATCAACATCACTGGTCAGTGTGTGTAGATGTAAAAATGGGACATTTTTTATTGGGTCATCAAAGCGGATACACTAAATATCCCTGTTTTCTTTGTCTGTGGGACAGTCGTGCTAAAAATGAACACTGGAGCAGGGAAGACTCGCCGTCGAGAATGAACATGACTGTAGGAAAAGCTAACATCGTTCTTGAACCGTTGATCAGTCGAGAAAAAATCATTCTTCCGCCACTACATATTACACTTGGACAACTTGATAAAAGAGCATGTTAAAGCTTTAGATAGGAATGGCGATTGCATCAAATATATTTGTCAATCATTTCTTGGTCTCCTCTGTAAAGAAACGTTAAAAGCAGACATTTTTGATGGGCCACAAATCCGCACTCTTATAAACAACGATGATTTCAACAACCACATGACTCAAGTTGAATTGGAAGCATGGACAAGCTTTGTATCAGTTGTCAAAAATTTGTTGGGGAATCACAAAGGTAAAGAATATTCCAATGCTCCAGAATTTCCAAAAACTAGGACCAAATAGTTTGTGACCAGTGAAAAGCTGCGTTTGTGATGTGATTTAGAAATGTCTCCGACGCATATTAAAGCGAACCTAAGTCGCCAGACCTGCCGCGAGTTCAATCATTCTCCCTTGCTAGATGATAAGAATGCTCTTTCATGGCATTTGTGTGAGAATAATTTCTTCTTTTTTATACTTACAGACAGAAAGCAGAGGTGCCTAAAAGCTCACCAGCGATTCTAGGCAGAACTGCGCTGAGCAGTACTCCAGCGGTTCCGCAGGTGAGTATCTTTCTTATGCTTCTAGACACTTCTTTGTGTTCTCGCCACTTTTGTTCCGTTCACTGATTAGATAACTAATAATTGTTAATAGATAACATTTTTGATAATTTTATTGGTGCTTTGGCATATTTTGTTCTCTTTGCTGCACGCTTTTTATCAACTTCTGTCGCTTTCTATAAATAAACAAATTGTACAAACAAGTCCAGCAAAATCAGAGCAGAACCAACGCATTCACGGATAAACAAATTAGTTCCAGAACTTATAAGTGCCAACCACACCCCTTTTTTGGCAAACATCACCTTCTGTATTAGGCTTAAGTGCACTTTTCAATGAGACCTTCAAAAATGTGTTTTTGATTGTTGAATTCTTCCATGAACTCATTGGCAGCGGTTCTGATTGCCCAACTGCCTGGTTTGAATATGCTTAATAATATTATTAATATACTTAGCCACCCTCTGTGGTCTAGTGGTAAGCATGCTAGACTCACACCCCGAGGGTCGCAG
Organism: Clusia tigrina; assembly: GCA_920105625.2. Lineage (NCBI taxonomy): Eukaryota > Metazoa > Arthropoda > Insecta > Diptera > Clusiidae > Clusia > Clusia tigrina. Next base: position 194,773,295 of record OV050032.1, read on the forward strand.
GTTCCAATCCTGCCACGGGCTTGGTCTTCAAAGTGCTTCTTTCTATAAAATCTTTTCTCTTCGAGTCGAAAGCCTCTGTAGCTAGTACGCATTCCCCCAACACCTTGCATTCATAATTAATTATGGTGTAAGGAATAATATAATAATAATTAATATACTTAATAACAATATTATTAATATACAAAATAATAACAAAGGCTTTAAATCATGCCCCCCCCCCCAATAGAACTACAAACATCTGTAATGCAACGCAATATAAGGGAAAATGTTTATTTTTCTATACTCGTAGGACAACAAATCATTGGAGCCTCACTCACCCACTCACCCACCCACTCACTCACCCACCCACCCACTCACCCACTCAACACCCAGCCGCCGCACTTGGCACGCACTTGGCCGCGGACGTGCTGAACGCATATCCTGCGTAGCAATTCAGGCGGTATGCGAAGCCCTTGAAGCATTGATGGTATTGTTGGCAATCGGTGGCGGCAAATCTGACGCGATTGTTAACGCCCACGCATTGTGGCGCCCGGAATGGCAGGCGCGGATCCTGGGTTGAGCCGGACATTTTAGTGGTGGCTGGAGCTATTGTCGTTGGCTTGGTTGTTTTGGGCACGGCGGTACTACTCACTTGCGGTACTTCCCCTGCGTATCTGCTAGTTGATTGAGCCGAATCAACTCCAGCAACAGCGACAATGTTGTTAGTTGTCTTTGTCGCACTGCCAATTGCATTGTCATTTCCGTACTTAGCACTTGATATGTGAGTGGGAGGGTCACTGGGCTTAGCTGGTTGCATGGTAGTTTTGCCAGTAGCGCCTGTTATTGCAGTGACACGTGAATCATTGGTTACGTTGTCATCTTCATTGTCATTTGCATTGTACGCGTCCGTTGTGCTTATCGCAGGCTCTCTTGGCGCCACTGTTTGAATGGTGTTTTGCAATTGTTGCAACATGTCGACAATAGTCCTTCCTGCAGCCGTTGTAGTTACTGGAAAATTGTCTTTTTCATGTTGGCCTTTATGGTTATTGTTATTTGCATAGTACCTGTTTATTGTGCTCATAGTAGCTGGCATTGTAGGTTTGACAATACTAGTACTTGTCGATGCAGAGCCAAACAAATCATCTCTTACATTCTCAAGTAAATTGTTATTTGTATTGTGCATATTTGTTGTGGCAATACTAGTCTCACTTTGCTTAGTAGCTGGCATTGTAGGTTTGACAATGGTATTTCCTGTTGCAGTAGTAAGCAAATTATCTCTTACATTGTCAAGTGCATTGTTATCTGCATAGTACATGTCTATTGTGCTCATACTTTTCTCGCTTTGCTTAGTAGCTGGCATTGTAGGTTTGACAATGATATTTGCTGTTGTAGTGGTAAGAAAATCATCTGCTATATTGTCAACGTTATTTTCACTGTGATATGCATGGTATGCGTTTATTGTGTTCTTAGGAGTAGTTTGCTTGGTACGTTTGACAATTGTATTTGCTGTTGTAGCTATAAGCAAGTCATTCCCGGCACTGTGACCTTCATTGTCCTTGGCATAGTACACGTTTGTTGTGCTCGTAGGAGTGTCCCCATTTGCTGTTGTAGCTATAAGCAAGTCAGCCCCGGCACTGTGACCTTCATTGTCCTTTGCATAGTACACGTTTGTTGTGCTCGTAGGAGTGTCTCCATTTGCTGTTGTAGCTATAAGCAAGTCATCCCCGGCACTGTGACCTTCATTGTCCTTTGCATAGTACACGTTTGTTGTGCTCTTAGGAGTGTCATGGGGTCCAGCGGGTTGATCAGTGGTTTTCACAATGCCACTTACTTTTGTCGTACCAATCAAATCTGGTCTCACATTGTCAATTGCATTTACATTATCATTCGCATTGTTAATGTTTACGGTGCTTGGCGTTGTAGTTTCTACATCATATTGCTCCAATGCTTCCACGATTGTACTTGCAGTTGCAGGGGCAAGCAAATTATCTCTTAAATTATCAACATCAGTGTCGTCTGCATAGTACTGGCCTATTATGCTGGTAGGTAGATCAGTTGGTTTAGCCGCTTGAATAGTAGTTGTGACAATGCCACTTACTTTTGTAGTCCCGAGCAAATTGTTTGTCACATTGTCAACTTCATTGACATTGTCAATATCACTCGCATTACTGATGTTGATTGGCTTAGAAATATGCTTGCTGGATGTTAAACCAAACTGCTGAAGCAGTTCAACATTGTTATTGCCTTTTATATTTGCCGTTGTTGCCATTGGTAAAGGCTCTGTAGGGGCATTGTTAGCTGCCACCTGCGAAATTGTTGCACTATCCGCTGCACTGCTGCTAATTGTAAATACTGCTATTGGCATTTCGCTAATATTATTAATAATTGTTGCATTTACAATGTCCATTGTCGTTTTAATCACATCTGTATTTGTTGTAGGTACTGCAGGTCGTACACCGTCATCACCGTCGGCGTCGTAAACACTATCAATTGTGGACTTTTGAGTTTCCATTGTTGTGTTGACCATTAGGGTTGTCATTGGCCAAGTCACAGGAGCAGACGTTGTTGTAGTTGTAGCAAATTCGGCTGCAGCCAACTGTGTTGTTGTACTCAGGGTGTTTGTTGTTGGTGTTGCCACAATTTTACCACTTTGTATTGTTGGCGCTGCAGTAGTTTCTGCTGTATTTACAATGCGTGTTGTACTCCTGCCTACGCTAACTGCTTCCAGATCATTGTCATCAACGGGATCACTGTCATATTCAAACTCATTATCATCATCATCGTCATCGTCATCTCCTCCGTCGGTCATCGCTTCGTTTGCTTCGGTTGTACATTGCACAAAAAACGCATAGTCACAGCGATTCCTGGCCACACTCCACAGTAGGCCTCTTGGGCACTCCATAATCCAGGCGCGCCCATGGGCGCATTTCAGGTAGCGCGTACAATCGTCAGGGTGCGGCAAATGCGTTGCTTTCCGAGGATTCGCCGGTTGCAATGGGCATGCAGCATTCATAGCACCATTGAGCACTGGAGGCTGCCGGGCTGGTCTGGCGGTGGCGCACTTCGCCACTTCCGGCGTATCGCAGCGTTGCGCAGCCTGATGCCAATGGAAGCCGGCAGCGCACGAGCGACAAACTTTCCGGCCCGCCTGGCAGTAATAGAATTTGTTGCAGTGTTTCTCGTGTGCATAGAATCGTTCGGGTATGCAGTCGGCAGTTTCCTGAGATCGAAGGTGGCGTTGTTGTTGTTGTTGTTTTTGTTGTTGACAGTCGACTCTCTCCGGATAATCGCAGACTCGCCGCTGCGCATGCCAATGCAGATTCTCGGGGCACTGCTGTACATAAGCAACGCCGTTGGCGCACTGCAGAAACCGACCGCAATCGTGCGTGTGCGGCAAGTAGACGGGCTGCGTGGGCGACGCATCCAAAGGACAAAGTGCGTAATGAAACCCGGAAAAAGTCGCATTCAAACTGGGCGTGGAAAGCAGCAGGGCGGCGCACAGCCAAAGTAATTTAACTATAATAATATTCGTAATTTATTAGGGGCTGAGTGGGAACTCCGCTCAAGAACTTCTCTTCCAATGCTTACCAGGCATTCCAATAGATGATATGTTGGCTGATTGTCATCAAAAACTGCAGCGGGCTTGCACTCGCAACGACGTATTTAAAAACTTTTTATCTGACCTACTGCGCCGAGCGCTGTGTGCACATCATTCTTGGTTAGAAGTGATTGCGATAAAGCACGGGAACATGCGCGGACACGTGCGCTGGGCTTCCAAAGTTGCCAAACTATCCAATTGATGCACTCAAGTTTTCAAGGACTTTCACTAACTTCGACTCTTAGTGAAGCTGCCTCTAGATCAGTCTACCAATTGATGCACTCAGGCTTTCAAGGACGCTCACTAATTTCGGCTCTTGCTGAAGCTGTCTCTGGATCAGTCCGCCAGTTGATGCCCTCAGGTTTTCAAGGACGCTCACTAATTTCGGCTCTTGCTGAAGCTGCCTCTGGATCAGTTCTGCCAGTTGATGCCCTCAGGTTTTCAAGGACGCTCACTAACTTCGACTCGTAGTGAAGCTGCCTCTGGATCAGTCTGCCAGTTGTAAGAAATAGGCATGGATGACATATGAGATTCAGCGATAGGCACGAATGCATTATCGATTTTTTTTGGTGGGACCTCAAATAATGCAACACTCTTTTCATTGCAAAATACGAGGGCACTCAATTTATTGGTTTAAACAGGCTCATGAATGTATTCACTGGAAATCTGTGTAGGGCATGATTGTTGGTGGAATTAGCTCCACAGATTCTCTAAATATCATTTCTCTTAATATAAACCAGATGAGGGTATGAAGCATTTTCGCCCATATGCCTGAAAGACTACAGGCCCTAATTTTATTCTGTACAGAAGGTTCGATTTAAACTTCCAGGATGCATTTGTATCCGTATATGGTTAGAGTTAAACTTCAAGGATGCATTTGTGTCCGTATATGGGTAAAGGTTAAACTTCAAGGATGCATGTGTGTCCTTATGTGGTAAGAGTGAAACTTCCAGGTTGCATTTGTGTCCTTATATGGGTTAGAGTGAAACTTCAAGGATGCTTTGTATTCGCTGACCGCTCATTGATGAGTTGTGGTATGTAATCTCAAAGCTCGTCTTCCTTTTTCGCGGTTTCTTTTAAATAGGACCCCTCATTATTTAATTGTGTTTAATTAAAAAGGGTTCTTTCGGAGAATATTTTACTACTGCCCTCTCCTTTGAAGCTATAAATTTGGCTGATATCCTAACCGGCAACAAAGCTATATCAACAACAAGAGGTCCATTACAATTGTATTCAGTTCGACTAAGTTAGACCTCTGTCGGTCGCTAATACTCCGGTCTTAGTGAAAGAATCAGTGAACTGAACGAATCAGTGAACTGAACGAATCAATGAACTGAACGAATCACTGAGCTGAACGTATCAGTGAACTGAACGAATCAGTGAACTGAACGAATCAGTGAACTGAACGAATCAGTGAACTGAACGAATCAGTGAACTGAACGAATCAATGAACTGAACGAATCAGTGAACTGAACAAATCTGTGAACTGAACGAATCAATGAACTGAACGAATCAGTGAAGTGAACTAATCAGTGAACTGAACCAATCAGTGAACTGAAAGAATTAGTGAACTGAACGAATCAGTGAAGTGAACTAATCAGTGAACTGAACGAATCAGCGAACTGAACGAATCAGTGAACTGAACGAATCAGTGAACTGAACGAATCAGTGAACTGAACGAATCAGTGAACTGAACGAATCAGTGAACTGAACGAATCAGTGAACTGAACGAATCAGCGAACTGAACGAATCACTGAACTGAACGATATGAACTTGCGATATAAAATAAATGATCCTTTCCATTTGTTCAGTTTTGAAGTGAGTGGATTCAGAACACACGCAGTAATGGTGGAATGCTCCGTACTAATCTCCCTGTTTCAATTGCACCATTTGAATCACAACTGTTCTGTTTCCCCCCCAAAGCGGAAAGTAAACTATTAAACCAGGTTCCGTTTCAGGTCTTTATAAGCTCACTGAATCTTGTAACGAATCATTTACGCAAAAGCACCCATTCGAGGATCGATTAGTAACATTTAGGCGTGGCAGATGGAAACTGGTTTAGTGTGTTTCGAAGTTAGTCTTTTCAATTGGATATTGAGTTATACTAAAGGTGAAAAATCATGCTTGATGCACCCAGTCATTAAAGTGCATTGTATATTCTTCGAGTGTATTTGGAGAATTGTCGGGTAGAATGCCAGTGGGATGCAAATTTAGCTCAGGACATCTTTCAGGGTGAATTTACGCTATTCATGGTTACTACTTATTCCTCCAGAGCCTTGCATATATAAATAATATAGTAATTATAATAATATGCCCACCTCTCTGTGTGCCTCAGATTAAAACCGAGGTAGTCCCAGATCGAAACCGAACAGAGAGTCAGAGGCCAGCACTTTCCTCATGATCAGTACTCGTTTGAACTTTTAATTTGCTTCCATATATCGAGAAAAGGGCTCCAGAGTAAAGCAAAATAAATGAAATGATTGGGGAATTTGCGAATGTGGAATAAACAAACGACAATTCCGTGAGTACAATATCTAGTCTGTGGTAGAATGTGGTTGGAATGGTAGTTCCATGGTAATTGTCTATACGATTGATTAATGGTCCTTCCCTTGTCTAAATAGTCGGTAAAGATGATGCCTTGAGAATCCCAAAAAACGCTGGCCGTGACATTTCCGTCCGATGGAACCCTTTTCGCCTTCATTGGAGCGGGTTCGTGAAAAGTTGGTACAATTTTAGCTATAAAAGAGAAAACAAAGAGAATGGAAGAAATTCAACGGAAACTGCGTCTCACTCTCACGCAAGTGATATTAGGAGGATGTGAGAGCAGTGCTCTCTTTCTGCATTGTAACTTTGTATGCTTTATAGTGCCATTGATCTTCATAAACTCCAGGCTACAATGGATCGATTCAAATGCGTATGCGGAGTCTCTCTTCATACACTGCATTGAGTTGCGATCTATTGAAATTGTATTATTATATTTCCAACTTGATGGGGTTTAATAGCAGCACTAAATTGCTCTCTTCAGCGAGAGAAACACACCGCTCCGAACACACAATCGTTCTCGCATATCATCATTCTGCACTTCTCCGTCTTCAGTCCATTTTTGCGCATTGGCAACTCTGGTCAGCCTTTATTTTATTTCTTGTGTTTTATTTGCTTTATTTCTGGCGTGTTTTGCTTTGGTTTTAATTAAATTTGTCGCTATTTGCTGCAGTTTTAATCAATTAGTGGCGCACTTTCAATTTATTTTCGTTTGTTTTGTATCGTTGCCCTTAATTAATCAGCAGACCACATTTGTTTGTTTTGAATTCCAGCGTATTTATTTACGCGGAAGTCAGTGGTCGCTCAGCTCACTCTTGGCCATGAGTTTCTTGTTATTCTTATTCCGTTTCCAATGAAAGTGAGGAAGGGAAAATACCCACAATGAAATTGCACTTTTGAAATTGTTTGCACACATGAATGAATCATTGGTCGGATGGTTGGATTGGCGTTCGATTCACCAGCCTCAACTCGTTAAATGTGGCTCATTGTTCTTAACGAGTTTCGTCTGATTCCCTACAATGACTTACCAACTTAGCGAAGCAGTTAGTTTTAACGAGTTAGCATGGAATCGCTTATGCCTGGGTTGAGACTGTGCCACACTAAAGCAGTTTCCGACTGCCACGCCTAAATGTTACTAATGGATCTATGAATGGGTGCTTTTGCGTAAAAGATTCGTTACAAGATTCAGTGAGCTTATAAAGACCTGAAACGGAACCTACACACGCATCGTCTCTGGTTCAATAGTTTACTTTCCGCTTTGTGTATATACAGGGGGAAGCTGAACAGTTGTGATTGGAAAGGTGCTATTGAAACAGTGAAATTAGTACGGAGCATTCCACCATTACTGCGTGAAAAACTGAACAAATTGAAAGGATCATTGATTTTATATCGCAAGTTCATTTCGTTCAGTTCACTGATTCGTTCAGTTCGCTGATTCGTTCAGTTCACTGATTCCTTCAGTTCAATGATTCCTTCAGTTCAATGATTCGTTCAGTTCACTGATTCGTTCAGTTCACTGATTCGTACAGTTCGCTGATTCCTTCGGTTCAATGATTCGTTCAGTTCGCTGATTCGCTCAGTTCACTGATTCGTTCAGTTCGCTGATTCGTTCAGTTCACTGATGCCTTCAGTTCGCTGATTCGTTCAGTTCACTGATTCCTTCAGTTCAATGATTCGTTCAGTTCACTGGTTCGTTCAGTTCACTGATTCGTTCAGTTCACTGATTCGTTCAGTTCGCTGATTCGTTCAGTTCACTGATTCTTTCAGTTCACTGATTCCTTCAGTTCGCTGATTCGTTCAGTTCACTGATTCCTTCAGTTCAATGATTCGTTCAGTTCACTGGTTCGTTCAGTTCACTAATTGGTTCAGTTCACTGATTCGTTCAGTTCACTGATACATTCAGTTCACTGATTTGTTCAGTTCACTGATTCGTTCAGTTCACTGATTCGTTCAGTTCGCTGATTCGTTCAGTTCACTAATTCTTTCAGTTCACTGATTAGTTCACTTCACTTATTCGTTCAGTTCACTGATTCGTTCAGTTCACTGATTCCTTCAGTACAACCGGAGTCTTCGCGACCGACAGAGGTTTGACTCAGTCGAACTGAATACAATTGTAATGGCTTCTTCGTTTACGTGCCTCAGGAGCCTCGTAGAGTGGGCTTCTGCTGGCTTTTGAATTTCATCAGTGACCGTAATAACATGGAGGTCACGATGAATGTCATTAAAGGGGCTTTGACAATACCTCTGAGGACTTCATATTGAAATCGTTGGATTGTTTTAATATTATTTTGGCAGCCCCATATTTGTGCAACATGAGACCACCCTGGTTTTAAAATTTGCTTGTATATCGTGATTTTGTTGTATATGGTGAGCTGTGATTTTCGCCCAATGAACAGGCGAACCCTTTCTTCATGTGTCCAGAGCCCTTCTGTGGAGTAAATAGTAGCTTCATAAATAACTTGATGTGCGAAGGAGAAGACGCGGTCTGTTCGATTACTGGAGAGCCCAAACAGTCATGCGCCAGTCGAGAAGACTCATTGACCCTGAACACATCAAGGTAGTTGCTATTCTAAACCTCAGTAGAAATGATCTTCAACTCTAAACTAAACTCTCTCTGAACTATTAACAGGACACTGTAGACTCAATTACCATATGAAGAAAATAGTTAAAAAAGGATTCTGCCGACTCTGTCGAGAGGAACGGGAAACAGCAGAACACTTTCTATGCACTTGCCCAGCGGTGGCAAGCCGCAGATTTAACTTCTTGGGCAGCGGGTTCTTAGCTCCAAATCACCTGGTTAAAATTAAGCCCACAGTAGTTACGAGATTCATAAATAGTCAAGAATTGCTTTAGTTGGGTACGAGGCTGCACAATAGATCGCTCAGGACGCGGTGCTCTTTTAGTCTATTAAATAATATTAAGGAGCCAGTCCATTTTTATTAATTTCAAGTTGAGTTCATTTCGTTTTGCTTTTATATGCTCCTTCCAACGTAGCTAAGCATCGAGAGTTATGCCAAGGTATTTTGCAATGTTTGCTCATGGGATTGGAGTGCCTAAAAGTATTGTTGGGTGATAGATAGATATATATATTTAAGGGCGTTATACACTGCGACCTGAAAGATCTATTGTGATGCCCCTATTTATTTGAAAGATGAGGATAGTCTCATCTACAAATCTTCTGTCAGGTTAATTTCCGACAGGAATTCATATATTGTGGAGGAATCAAGATGAGGGATCTTGCTCACATCTAAGATATAATCTCCAAAACACCTTGGTCTATTGTGTGCCAATGGTCCGCGATAGTTGGTGAAATTCACTTGGATTGATTTGTTGTTGTTTAGTTTTATTCGCCAAGTTTTTGTCCATTTTTCGTCTGAGTCAATAGCGATTTGCAGTTTAGCTGTCGCTTCTTCGGCTTCGATTTTTCTTAGACAACCACAATTCAGGGACCAAAATTACCCTAGCTGGAAATTGTAGGTGTCCACGGGTCCAGTTGTGAAATCCCATTTAACTAGTAAGACCACTGTGACTTGGTGCAAAGAAACACCTTCCAAATGTTACACAGATACAACTAGTTACAAAAAGGGGGCGTGAAAAAAGTGCTCCCACTCATATCGAGTAGTTAAGGTATCAATATCATATCGAGTGGTCGAGTTAATATCGAGTGGTAGAGGTAATTTGTTAGTACAACCTGCAAGCAGCTTCCACAAGATACCAAAGGGGTCTTTTCACAATAGACCAAAGGGGTCTTTCCACAAGAGACCAAAGGGGTGTTTCCACAAGAGACCAAAGGGGTCTTTTCACAATAGACCAAAGGGGTCTTTCCACAAGAGACCAAAGGGGTGTTTCCACAAGAGACCAAAGGGGTCTTTTCACAATAGACCAAAGGGGTGTTTCCACAAGAGACCAAAGGGGTCTTATAGACCAAAGGGGTCTTTCCACAAGAGACCAAAGGGGTCTTTTCACAATAGAACAGCGGGGTCTTTTCACAAGAGAACAAAGGGGTATTTCCACTAGAGACCGTATTCCTCCGAAGCGTAGTTATAAATCAGAACCTCGACGCGACCAGACGATATATTCTCGATTAATTTCGAAGAATGTTCACCAAAATTTTGCAATTGATGATATCAGGAATAGAGGTCGGGAATTTGAATTTTACTGCTATCGAATAGAACGAAAAATATACTGAAAATATGGAAATATTGATAGAAGACCAGTAGAAAGAACCCCAAGAACGTTTATGGAACTACGCCTATAGAAATGAAGTGAACCATGACTTTATAGCACAAATATCTCCCATATGAAACTAGATACTAAATATGTCTCTTCCCAAAAAGTGGGCAAGGCCCACATTGAGCATTCAATTTCATTATCCATTACTCCAAATTTAATTGGTAATATCTTGCGTAGTATCTTTAATTCTTATCTTGTATAGATCTCCAGATATGCATATACTTCTAGATAAGCATATACCTCGAGATCTGTAATGACCATGGCATTACAGTGATCCCAGCCATTTTTGGTATAGTGTTTCACTGTGATCTTTCATGTAAAAGTTCGTTAATTAATTTTATATATGGCGCCAGTCATGCATATTGTGGGCGAGGAAGTAAACCGCCCATTTCTGGCACTCAGACAAGTATCAAGTAAATTGAATTACTGCTCATTTTTATATCATTACTTGGAGCCCCGCTGAAATCATTTTAGATGTGGTCTCCACAGTTGCTTATATGGGAAGTGGGCATGTACTTTATCCAATGTTGTTCACATAGCAATCTGCTCATGTCTTAGGATCCAGGAAATGGTTATGGGAAGTTACATGAATATAACTGTTTGAAATAAAGTGTTCACAGACAGACGGACAGACCGATATGGCGAAATAGTCAACGGAAGGCCTCTTGATATATATATCTTGATTCCTGCATCCTAGGTAGGTAGGTAGGTAGGGCAGCCGCATCATCAATAAACCAGTGATGCCACCAGTTGGGTCCGTTGTGAGCCGCGGATGCGAGGCATGGCTACGCTTCCCCCTCCAGATTGAACCAACCTGAGCCTTTTACAAAGCGAAGAAGGTTGTTAACACCTGACAGGTATAGACTATCTATACTTGTTAAGCAGTGGGATCCTAGTAAACGCTCAATATTTCTAGCAAAAGCTGCCTGCTAACTTCTTAACGCTGTTTCACTCCTCACTAACTTAGCACACTTTTTGTTCACATTTTAGGGAGTAAAGAGTATGAAAAATGAATGAAATGAACTTCGCTTCGTCCTTCCATACTATGAAAATTTCATCAACACTGCTCTCAGTCGCAGAGAATTTCCAGAGAGTCCTTGTTGTTCACTACGTATATCGAAACTGTTCATTATCAACAGTGCCGCTATATAAAATTGGCTGATCTTCATTTGCCCCTGTTTCTACGGACCATCCTGGATGCACTTAGGGGGTGTGGGAGACTCCTGGATCCGGTCAAAGAGTTTACACGATACTGATACTTGATACTCATATTGTGATATCAAGTATGAGTCTCAGTCATTATTCTAAAAGCGAGGTTATAGAATAATGCCTGATCTCTAGTATCAGATTAGCCAGCCTTGTTTTCCTCTCAAAACACTAGCCATGTAATCCCTATACAATCCACCTTCACTATAGGTTTAGAATGTTCTACACGTGTGGCAGTACCTGCTCATAGAAGCTTCTCGAAAGTTCTATGGAAAGTTCTATGAGAAAACAACGCGAACATTTACTTGCGAAGGTGAAGGCCCCAATTGAGCTATCGCAAAATTATTCATGTAAAGTTGCTTTGTAGCTGGAATCTCTGCAACTAGCTCTGGAACTACTCACACACATAAACACTCGCACTCACACAAATGCACTCACACACATCTGCAATCCATAATGTTCTAATGTAGCTTCGCCCCTACACCTCGCTGACTGACATTGACCTTCTTCATTGCAGAGTTCCGAATATCTTTTGCACTTCCAGCTAAGATGCAACCTTTCGACGTGCTCTGCGATGGCGCCTCCCTTTCTCTCTCTCTCACTATCTCTCTCTTATCAGCACTTCTAAACGTGTTTAACATTAATTTTTAGTCTTATCAAATTTTGGCAACTTGATTTCATTCACAAGTTCGTACTTAAGATAGATGTCGAGATAGGCGAATGGATCATTAGATACGAGTGCTGGGAAGGTGCGAGTAACAACAACTACAAACAACCTCAAAGGGTGTGCCTTATGGCGTATAAAAAATTCAAATAAAATTAACACATTGAAAAGGGAAAACAAAAAAAACAAAGAGATACGCACATCGATCAATTTGGACCAAATGTTTCCCGGAATTGCTGCGAATTGTTCGAATCAATTAAGATACTTTGATTGGAACACGATGTTCAATTAGATAAGAACACCGAAAATTAATGTTCTGTTCGCCCAATTGACGGAATGTGTATTCGCGTGTGGGGGAGGGTGCAGGGGTATAATTGAGTGGCGAAAAATTTGGGTATAAAAATGCCAAAAGATTTTAGAAATGCGTGGAGTACAACTTGAACATTCAGTGTGGACTTAATTACTTGAAGAAGAGTAACTGAAATAATAATCAAGTCTGCAAAATTGTGTAAAGCAATGAAAGGTGAACATTTCCTTAAAGTTCTCAATTTTTCCAGGATGCTATAGTTTCAGCCTTTGTTGTGTGTTTGTGTATATGTGTGTGTGTGTGTGTGTGTTTGTAACACCAACATCCACCACAAAACGAATCTATCATTTATGTCGCCTAGCAGATAATAGTGATACACCCTAAAAATAGGCGGTGTTCTTAAGTGATGAGTGCACACTTGTTGAACTGACGGTGAAGTCGGTATTTCGCATATGAACATTGCCTACTTTTAGGCTGGTCGTGTGTCATATCTACAACTTTTATGACATTCCGATTTCGAGCAATTCTTATTTCTGATTTTTTAATTTCTGCTCTCTTTTTTTACAGTTACCCTACTCGCTGCAGTTGCTTTAACTGCAGTTGCACTCAGCTCCGCAGCCGATCCGGCATGTGTGTACCGTAAAATACGCGGCCTACCGATGCATTTTGCCGATCCTACTGACTGCGGTCGCTTTTACCGCTGCACCAACAAAAACCTGAAGCGAGAAGTGGTTTGTCCGGACAGCAAGGAATATAATCCGAAGACGGGGAAATGTGGCAATCGTGGGCGGGGTTTGTGCAACCTCAGCATGATGGCACCCTTTGCAGAGGTGAGTTGGTCAAACAGAAATTATGTCAAAAATTGTCCAAAACGAGACGAAAATTTGTTTCGGGAAACATATGAAAAATGGTGCCAAAAAAGACATAAAGTTGTCCATCTTTTAATGTGAGCTGGGTACAATCTTCGCTGTAGTAGTGGAAGCAAATTTTTTAACATACTTTTAGGGTGCACCATTATGTGGTCTTAGAAGAGAGGGTTCATTATGTTTCACAGCACACAAGCGTAATTAGTGAGGATGAAGCCACAAACTAATCTGGAAATGCAAACAGAAGCAGAGAGAATGCCAAGAAAGACAAAGAGAATGCTGTGAGGAATGGAGAGAATGCAAAGATAATTAGAAAGGAGAAAGAGAGAGAAAGAGAGAGAGGAGAGAGATAGGGATACTTAAAATGCAGAGAAAGAGTGAAATTGCAAAGAAAGCGTGAAAATTCAAAGAAATCGTGGAAATGCAAACAGGAAGCGAAAATGCTAACATAGAGGGAGAGGCAGAGAGAAAAAGAAAGAGAAAAAGAAAATGTGAAGATAAACAGAGAGACAGAGAGAGAGAATGCTAATATAGAGGGAGAGGGACAGAGAAAGAGAAAGAGAAAAAGAAAATGTGAAGATAAACAGAGAGAGAGAGAGAGAGAGAGAGAATGCAGAGATAGGTGGCTATAAGTCAAAGTGAGAGAGATAACGCGGACAGTAAGGTGAGAAAGATATAAAATGGAAAGAGAGCGATAGACTGCTAAGACAGATATCGAATTCAAAGAGAGAGGGAGAGAGAAAGAGATGGAATACAAAGAAATATAATGTAAAGAAGTATATATAATATAAGTACAGATTGATATAGAATGCATATTTAGCGACAGAATGCTAAGAGAGAGAGAGAGAGAGAGAGAGACAAAGAGAGTGAGAAAGAAATATAATATAAAGAGAGAGATATAATGTAAAGAGCTAGATATAATGCAAAGAGAGAATGATATAGAATGCATATAGAGCAATCGAATGATTAGAGAGATCAAATTCAAAGAGAGATAGAGAGTTAGAGAGAAAGAGATATAGAATTCAAAGAGAGAGAGTGATAGAATGGAAAGAGATAGCTAAGAGAGATTGATATATAATGCGTATAGAGAGAGAGAGAGAAAAAATGTATGCAAATATGCAAAACGATAGAAAATTCAAAGTGAGAAAGATAACGCAAAATAAACTGAGAGAAAGATAAGAAAGAGATATACATAATATGCATAGAGAAACATAGAATGGAAGAAAGAAAGAGATAGAATGCAAGAAAAATACAATAAATAGAGAGAGAGAATTTAAAGATAAACAGAAAGAGAGAATGCAGAGATACCCACCTATAAGTCAAAGTGAGAGAGAGAACGTAAATATAGACAGAGAGTAAGCTAAGAAAGATATACATAATATGTTTAGAGAAATATTAAATGGAAAGAGAGCGATAAAATGCTAATAGAGAGATGGAATTCAAAGAGAGACGGAGATAGAAAGAGATGAAATACAAAGAGAGTGATATAATGTAAAGAGATAGATATAATGCAAAGACATATTGATATAGAGTGCATATAGAGCGATAGAATGCTAAGAGAGAGAGAGAGAGAGGTCGGATCCAAAAAGAGAGGGCGAGAACAGATAGAATATTAATAGAGAGACATAATGTATAGAGATAGATATAATGCATAGACATATAAATATAGAATGCATATAGAGCGATAGAATGCTTAGAGAGATCAAATTCAAAGAGAGAGAGAGAGAGAATACAAAGAGGCAGATTTAATGCAAAGAGTATTGATATAGAATGCATGTAGAGCGATAGAATGCTAAGAGAGAGAGAGAGAGAGAGAGATCGAATTCAAAGAGAGAGGGAGATAGAAAGAAAAAGATATAGAACACAAAGAGAGAGATATAATGTAAAGACAGATTGATATAGAATGCATATATAGAGAGAGAGAGAGAGAGAGAGAGAAAGAAATGCAAGTAAATATGCAAAGAGATGGAAAATTCAAAATGAGAGAGATAATGCTGAGATAAACAGAGAGAAATATAAGAAAGAGATACATAATATGCATAAAGAAATACAGAATGGAAAGAAAGAGATGGAATGCAAGAAGAGAGATATAATAAATAGAGGGAGAAACAGAGAGAAAGCCAACAGAAAGAGAATCCAAACGGATAGAATAGAGATAAATGTTGCAAAACGTGAGACTGAACGCCAAAAAAACAGGGAGAATTAAAAGCGAGACGGAGAATGCAAACTGGAAAAGAATACAAAGAGAGAGGACACAACGAGAGTTGATACAAAGCAACAGCATATAAAGTGAGACTGAGATATAGATATGAACTATATCGCGAAGTGCTTAATTCGTATAAAGTTGTGCACCCGATTTTTTTTTTATAAGAAAAAGGCATTATTTCAGACACAAACCATAAAAAGTTCAATGCTTTGGCACCACTGTTTTTTATGTTCTTCACGTCCACTGTATACGAAGGATATTATATTGCACCTTAGTTAATTTAGACAATATTCACGTTGAGAGCACACTAAGAAGGTCTCAACCCACGCGCATATGGTTTTGCTCCGTCGCGGGTACTCCGGAATGGAGTTACCTTAGTTAGCGTATCCTAATTGGCAGGGTGTAATGTGTTCTTACTTTGTCAAGCTCAGCCCTATCTCAGCGACCCTCTAATTAGTTTGTTCTCTCTCACAGATTGACAACGCTTGTGCCAATGAGGTGTCCGGGGCCTATCTACCAGATCCAGAGAATTGTCGCAACTTCTACATTTGCAATGACAATGCAGCCTACAAACAAAACTGCAAACTGGGCACCTACTTTGATCCGAGCACCGTCAATTGTGTGCCCGATGCAGAGAAGAAGTGTGCGTCCAACAAATGCATCGGCGAAACAGATGGCACGACAATATCAGATATTAACGAATGTCGATCGTTCTACGTGTGCAACAATGATGAGGCCGTCAAGCAAAATTGTGACAAGGGCAGCTACTATTACGCCGAGCAGAATAATTGCCAGCCAGATGTGGGCAATCAGCAATGCTGGGAGAACTATTGCCTCGAGAAGCCCAGCGGTGCTTTTGTCAAGGATGAAAAGGATTGTCATGGCTTTTTCGTTTGCGAAAATGATCAGCCAGTCAAGCAAAACTGTCCCGAAGGTAGCTACTTCAATTGGATCTCATTGAATTGCCAACCAGGTGAGTGTCCGGACGATGAAACCACAACCGAAGCATGCACAGAAGCACCAACCACTGAAGATTGCACCGAAACGAATTCGGAAATACCGCCCGAAGAAACGACCGATTGTGGCGAGGAGACAACCACTCCGATAGTACCGACTACCGAAGAGTCATGCACCTGTCCCGGCGGATACATTGAGGGTGAGCTTTTGCCACACCCCGAAAGCCGTCTGTTCTACTACTTGTGCGCTAACGGACGATTGGTCGAAAAGAGCTGCGGGACGGGCAACAATTTTGATCCCGAAACCAAAGCATGCGTGCGAGCCCAGCAAGAAGACGACGAAAACTATGCGAATGATGAAACAGATGCCATTGGAAAACGCATGGACATGTTGCAACGGACCAATCGGGCGCAGCTGATTGAAGACGCAGAGCATTTGGTATATAAGCGTCTATTGGAAGAGAGTTTAAAACAAGAGTACATCGAATGTGAGCGTGTAGAAAAAGAGCGCTTGGAGAATGAGCGTTTGGAAAAAGAATTGTTGGAACGGCATGGCTTTCCGTACATAACGGCCAAACGTGTTAAAAGGTATGGAGACTATGGATACGACACAGACTATTCGAAGCCAGCTGCATCTGGCAGCTGCTCCGGTATGTACGAAGAGGGTGACGTGGAGGAAGACCCTGACAATTGTGCCAAATATCGACTCTGCACTGGTGGCTCAATGATTGAGCAAATTTGCCCATTGAATTCCTATTTCGATACCAGAAAACTCAGCTGTGCTCTAGACATAGATAATATCTGTCCAGAAAAACTTACTGAAGAGCCCGAAAAGGCAGCTCGTGACGCTGGAGGCCAATGCAACTGCCCCGGCGGTTATGTGCCCGGACAATTCGTGCCACATCCAACCGATTGCGAGAAGTACTACATCTGCTATGATGGCAAATTGGTTGAGCAGTCGTGCGGCAAGGGAAATATGTTCGATCCTATCAACGAAAATTGCGTGCCCGATACGAAAAACGAGTGCAACCCTCCTGACGACAAGAATGCTGTGTGCAAAAATAAATGCGATGGCACACTGTTGCCCAACCCTGTACAATGTAATGCGTTCTACATGTGCACGAATGGTGTGGCCAGTGACCACATTTGTCCTCCAGCACATTGGTTCAACCCAGATTGCAACTCGTGTGAGCCCGATACAGATGAAAAATGCGTTGATCCCTGCGCAAATACCACGGGAATTTCCTTCCTACCGCACCCCGATTGCAGTAAGTTCTATTTCTGCAACGATGGTCAAGCTACCGTAGAGAAATGCACAGTTGGCGGGTTCGACGTGACCATCGGCGTTTGCAGTATAAATGCCACCTGTGAGTCCACCTTGTGTGTGGGCAAAGATGATGGCGTCACATATGCCGTGGCTGGGAACAACAAGAAGTTCTATTATTGTCTGAGTGGCGTGGCCATCATAAAGTCCTGTCTACCGAATACCGCCTATAACCGATTCTTGAATGTGTGCCTCCCGGAACCGAGCGTAAGTGCCCCTTTAATTCGTTACAATCCAATTATCCCTATTGCGTGCCTTTTAGGAGAATTGCAATCAAACCGTGTGTAGGTCGACGGATGTGGACGGTGCATTCAGCACTTTGGATCAGGCCCAGAGCGCATTCTGCTTTTGTCGTGCCGAGAAGGCCTTTGAACAAAATTGTCCCACTGATTACAACTTTAATGTGGCCCTAGGCATCTGCTATTCGGTAAGATTTCACATACTTGGTTATAAACATGTTCTAAGTTGGCAACTTTCCAGACTGCTCCGTGCGATCCAGAAATATGCGATGTTAGTCCCGAGTATACTGTTACTTGGAATCGCAATGACTCGCACAGTTTCTGCTTATGCGTCAGCAATACGCAGGTTACTGTGGGTTGCCCGAACCGTGGCATATTCAATGCCCTGCTGAATATCTGCCAGCCCACACCAGTCTTGTCAGTAAGTATTGTGAGCATTTGGTGAACTCGGTTTGTTACGAACTAATGTTACGACCCAATGAGACAACCAGTGTGTCCAACACCATACTATCCAGAAATGGACCGTCCAGAATCGAACTGCGGTGGAACAATTATTCAGAGCTACTGTTTATATCCAGACAGTACAATAGGCATCAATGCCTGAGTGCTTGGAGACCTCCTTCTTCGGCGGCTCTCCGACATATCCCATTTTATCTATCCAGAATCAGATATTCTACAACAGGACTATCCAGAGATAGATATGACAGAACATGACCTTTCAGACCAGCATTATCTGGAAACAGAAATTCCAGAACATGACCTTTCAGACCAGGACTATCTAGAAACAGACAATCCAGAACATGAAATTTCAGACCAGGACTATCCAGAAACAGACAAACCAGAACATGAAACAGACATTCCAGAACATGATCTTTCAGACCAATACTATCCAGAAACAGACATTCCAGAACTTGACCTTTCAGAACAAGACTTTCTAGAAACAGACATTCCTGAACATGATCTTTCAGACCAGGACTATCTAGAAACAAAGATTTCAGAGCATGACCTTTCAGACCAGGATTATCTCGAAACAGACATTCCTGAACATGACCTTTCAGACCAGGACTATCTCGAAACAGACATTAAAGAACATAACCTTTCAGACCAGAACTATCCAGAAACAGACATTCCAAAACTTGACCTTTCAGAACAAGACTTTCTAGAAACAGTCATTCCAGCACATGCTATTTCAGACCAGGACTATCCAGAAACAGACATTCCTGAACATGATCTTTCAGACCAGGACTATCTAGAAACAAAGATTCCACAACATCACCTTTCAGACCAGGATTATCTCGAAACAAACATTCCTGAACATGAGCTTTCAGAGCAGGACTATCCAGAAACAGACATTCCAGAACTTAACCTTTCAGAACAAGATTATCTCGAAACAGACATGCCAGAACATGACCTTTCAGACCAAGATAATCCAGAAACTGACATTCCAGAACATGACCCTTCAGACCAGGACTATCCAGAAACAGACATTCCAGAAGAAAGGCAACCAAGCGGATCAAGAACTGAATGGAGTGATAACAAGGTTGCTGACAGTTCCACGTCAAGTCATTGCTGAAATATGGGTTCGGCGTATGCTTGCGATAACTCGTGTCCTTATACGACAAACCATTGTTCCAGCGACGAATTGACAGTCCTTGGCTTTGCTTCTGGGGCAAAGTTAATGGCTGACGCTTCACTGGTGCCAGCAACGATTTGGTTTGCGTGTCTCTCTGGCCTGCCAACTGCTGTCCACGATTTAATTTCCACCCATTCACATTTCAGCCAAACTGCAACCAAGCCTACTGCTTGGCAAAACCGGACTATACCACGTTCGGCGCCAACAATGAGACTAGCGGTTTCTGCATGTGCAGCAGCAAAATCGCCTCGTTTCATCCATGCTCACTGGGGTACACATTCAACTCCGTAGTCGGTGTTTGTTTGTCTGCCCAGGTAAGTACTAAATGACATCACAATTGCATATGCCTGTCGCTCATGCGCTCTCTGACAGATTGGCGGCAACTGCAATGTGGCACGCTGCGCCTCAAATCCGAATCTGGTGTTCCCGGCCAACAACAATCCGAACTCATTCTGTTACTGTCAAAGCGAGACGAAGGTCTTGCACCAGCCGTGCCCCAATGGCGAAACCTTCAATACCACTCTAAATATTTGCTTGGCGGTGAGTGTAAAGTCGATTGGTCAGATGCAGGAGCAGGATGCAATGATTTGTTTATTTTTACTCTGCAGCAAGTCTGCAGCACTCAATACTGTTTGAATCCGGCAAACGATGGCACCATGTTCCCAGCCAGCAGTTATCCGTACGGGTTCTGTTTGTGCCACGGCAGTCAGGCGGTGTTGCAACCCTGTCCCAAAGGAAAGCTATTCGACGAGGAGCGTTTGGTGTGCATATCAGAGGCAGATGTAAGTTGTAACAATCGGCGGAGTTCGCTGGAAGGACTCTGAGTAGGAGGAGTTCAGTCGTCGGTGTCAGCTGTGCTGGTCAATTGTTCATCCGACCACAGTCCCAGCTGTAGTGTCACCATCCACAGCATGCTCAGCTTTCTCCTTTATATATTTTGCTCCCTAAGCTCGCTATTGCAATGTGTTTCACCTTTTTCTGTGTTCCCCCAGGTGGATTGCTACATGCCGCTCTGCGCCAATGCTACACAGGAGACACCGTACCCGGTGGCCGCCATCAATGATCCGCACGCTTTCTGCTATTGCATTGGACCCGACTCGGCCAGTAAATTCAACTGCCCATTGGGCAAAGTCTTCAACAGCACCATAGGCGTCTGCATGAACCCGCCCAAGCCCGAGCTCGGCGAGGGCTGCACTTGTCCCGGCGGCTATCATGACGGCCAATTTGTGCCGCACACGGAGAATTGCCAATTGTTCTACATTTGCGCCGGCGGCACGCTCCACGAGCGCTCCTGCGGCACGGGCAATTACTACAACAAGCAGAAGGCCATTTGTGAGGCCGACACGCAGGGTGTGTGCGTGGCCAAGCCGCCGCCCTGCACATGCGTGGGCGCCTACCGCGAGGGACAATTGGTACCGCATCCCATCAATGCGCAGCGCTACTACGAGTGCTCCAATGCCCAATTGCATGAAAGGCAGTGCCCCGATGGCTCCAATTTCGAAGAGTTCGAACAGAAGTGTGCCACGGTCCTGAAGCATTTCCGGGCCGATGTCAGCCAACTGGGCACGAGTGACGTAAGAATTGCTAATATAATCAATAGATTTTACAAGAACTATTTGGATAAATTGTAAACCACAAAGTACGCCTTTCGGACGCACTAGAAACGTTTACGAATTTCAAAGATGACTCATAAAATATTTAGCTGTAAGTTGTAGAAGTTCCGCTTGTTCCATTCCCACAAAGGATCCATTAATTATATAGCACTTATATATGTATTCACTATGCACACTCACTTCCGCAATTGATGTTCTATGCTTGAGAATAAAACAGATCTTTCAAAACGAAATTCAATACTTTTGGCCTTTTTATTTATTCCAATGCAGCGTCGAACAGTTTCACGATTTTATTGCAAAGAAACGCAAGCGCGCCAGACCCCTGGAAGTACGGGAGTAAGGCCAGTGCGTCCTTGAGCGAGTATTGAATTTCGTTGCAATGGAATGGAAACAAAACGGAAATTGAAATTGAATTGAAACAGAGCTCTTTGCTGTACAAGGAGTCGCAAGGAGTCGCAGGATAGTAATAAATTACGCATTAGAGTGATTTAAAAATAAAAAAGAAGAGATAGAGATAGATAGAGAAAGAGATAAATAGAAGAGACAGAGAGGTATTAAGAGAAGAAAAGAAATAACATAGATAGAGAAAGAGATAAACACAGAAGAAGAGAAAGGGAGTATATTAAGAGAATAAAATAAATAACAAAGATAAAGAAAGAGATAATTAGAGAAGAAAAGAATGAGAGGTATTAAGAGAAGAAAAATAAATAAGATAGATAAAGAAAGAGATAAAAAGAGGAGAAGAGAAAGAGAGATATTAAGAGAAGAACAGAAAGAGACAAATACAGAAGAAGACGAAGGGAGATACTAAGAGGAGATAGATAGAGAAAGAGATAAATAGAGAATAAGAGAATAAGAGAAAGGGAGTTTCTTAAGAGAAGAAAAGAAATAAGATAGATAGAGAAAGATATAAATATAGAAGAAGAGAAAGAGGGATACTAAGAAAAGAAATAAGATAGATAGAGAAAGAGATAAATAGAGAAGGAGACAAAGAGAGATATTAAGAGAAGAAAAAAGAAAGATTTGGATAGAAACAAAAAGAAAACGAGAGAGACAGAGGATAAAAAGTAACGAAGAGAAAGCTGGAGAGAGTGAGAGATAGAGGTATTTGGAAAGCGAAAGATAGAGGTATTGGAAAAGAGACAAATAGAGGTAGTGGGAAAGGGAGGCAGGGGCGAAAAGAAAGAGATAGAGCGAAATATATATGGGTAGTGAAACAAATATATAGTGAATGAGAAAGATAGCGAGAAAGAGAGAGAGATTAATATAAAGAGACCTATATAGAAAGCGAGAAAGAAACACAATGAAAAATGAGAGATAGATATAAAGAGATAGAGATAGAGAAAAATGTGGTGATATAATGAGAAAGATCGAAAGAAATAGAGAGAAAACGAGATGGAGATAAATATATAGATCGGTAGAACAAGTTAGAGACCAAAAGAGACAGAGAGAAAGAGATAAAGAGTGAAAGAAACAGAATGATAATGAGAAAAAGATATAGAGAGATGGAGATAGAGAAAAATATGCTGAAATAATGGGAAAGACAGAAGGAGAGAGAAAATGAGATGGAAATAAATATAGAGACCGGTAGAACAAGTTATAGACCAAAAGAGTGAGAGATAAAGAGGTAAAAAGAGAAAGAGATAGAATGAAGAATGAGAGAAAGATATAAAGAGATGGAGATCGAGAAAAATGTGGTAAGATAATGAAAAAGATAGAAAGAAATAGAGAGAAAACGAGATGGAGAGAAATGTAGAGAGCTGTAAAACAAGTTAGAGACCAAAAGAAACACAGAGAAAAAAAACATAGAGGAGTAGAAGTGGATAAATACAAGTAGATATAGATAAAGTAAAAAAAACGAGAGACAGGAAAATATAGTGAAATATAGAGAGATGGAGAGAAAAGTAGAGGGAGAAAAAGATGGAGGGAAATGCCGAGAGAGATAGATAAAAATAAAATAGAGAGAAAAAGAGATGGCGATAAATATAGAGACCGGTAGAACAAGTTAGAGACCAAAATAATGAGAGTGAAAGAGAGCAATAGAGAAAGATACGCAATGAGAATGAGAGAATGGTATAGAGAGATGCAAAAAGAGAAAAATATGGTGATGTAATGAGAAAGATAGTACGAAATAGAGAGAAAAGAAGCAGAATGATAATGAGAGAAAGATATAAAGCGATGGAGATAGAGAAAAATATGGTGATAAAATGAGAAATATAGAAGGAAATAGAGAGAAAAAGTGATGGTGAGCCGTATAATAAGTTAGAGAGAGAGAGAAATAAAGAGACAGGGGTAGAAGTGGATAAACAGATATAGATAGAGAGAAAAAATATAGAGAGATAAACAAATGAGAGAGAGGAAAAGATAGTGAAATAAAGAGATATGGATAGAAAAGTAAAGGGAGAAAAATATGGGGGGAATTTCCAGAGAGATAGAAACAAATACAATAACAAATAGAAAGACGTAGAGCGATACAAGAGAGACTGAAAGAAACAGATATATATATATATATTTATATATATATATATATATATATATATATATATATATATATATATAGATATATTGATATATATATATATATATATATATATATATATATATATATATATATATATATATATATATATATATATATATATATATATATATATATATATATATATATGTATATATATATATATATATATATATATTTATATATTTATATATATATATATATATATATATATATATATATATATATATATATATATATATATAGATATATAGAGAGAACTATAGAGAGGTACAGACAAAAAGATACCGAGGTATACAGAGAAATACAGAGCTCTATTTCTCATAGACAGAAAGTGACAAAGAAAAATTTAAGTATAAGGAAAAATATAGAGAGAAAGAAATAGAGAGAAACATGTAGAGAGAAACTTTTGGAGAGAAAGATAGGGACAGACAGAGACAGATAGGGAAATGCAGAGAGAGTTGGAGAGACAAATAATAAGGAAGAGATAGAAAGATAGAAATAGAAACAGAGAGGGAAAGTTAGGAATATACAGAGAGAAAGATAAACTAATAAAGAAACATAAAGAGAAAGAGAGAGTGAGGTCGCTTTTCTACAAAAATCACTCTAATACTTACGATTATTTATTGTCCTGGTGTTGGCTTTTAATGTTTCAACCATAATGAACGTAATCATATTATGGAATAAGTCTTTGCCTGAGGAATTCATAACTGGAGGAACTTAGAATCTTACCCACCATGGGATTGAACTAGAAATTGCTGTACAGTAGTTGCTCTCATTATGGAGTTCAGTTGGTTCCCCGATATTTGAGGATTTTTAAGTAAAAATAGAACGTCAAAAAAGGATTGGTTTTAATCCAGAAAACCTTTCATCGTGCATCCGTGATGGTATACTTGAAGTAATTATATGTTTGCACTGCTCCTCATTTTTGTCCATATTATGAACATATTTATCGATGTCTTTTATCAGTTTGTTTTATATTGCTATGTCGCTGTATATTGATATCATTTATTCCGTGTTATATTGATATGTATTTCTCTGTCCTTCTCTTCATCTTTGTGTATTTGTTTCTCACTGTCGCTCTATTCTCCTGTCGCTCTATTCTCCTCTTCCTCTTTGTCCTCTTCTGTATTTTATGCAGTCAGCTTTCATATCATTCATGATTCCTAATGTGCCAAAATTCGTGTGAAGATCGAAACACTCTGTAAGCCCTCACAGAGTTTGACGGTTTATAGTCGTTTACAATGGTTTGCATGTAAGTGGTGACGTCATGCGTGACATTTTTACTTAATTGTATCATCGATGATCCATTGCTCACTGGAAACAGTCATGCTAAAGCTCGATTCGAACCAGTTGGATCTTTCGAACTCTTCATATTGTGTCGTTACTATTCATCTATTTCTGAGATAGTCATAATTCAAGTAATCAAAGGTCAAGCTACAATCTACTGAACCTTCCCAGACTTCCAAGTGCTCTTCTGAGTAACTTTCTATGAACCCTTTCAGGTTGCTTTCTTACTTTTTCTGTTTTATAGTTTGGGCTAATTTAATTTCATTTGTTTTCATTTGTCAGTTGGAACTGTGCTTCCACGGAGAAATACGCTCTGTTCCGTCGAATTGCTCGCAATATGAAGTCTGCGTGGACACCAGTTGGCGCAAGCGCACGTGTCCCGATCGTCTCTACTACAATCCCGAGCAACAGAAGTGCCTGGAACCACGCGACGATACAGTTTGCCTCTATGCCAGAGTAGCGGGACTGCCGGAGTGCAACAACGCCACGGAGCATGAAACGTTGCCCAGCAAGAGCCACAACTGTGGGCAATACTATCGTTGTACTTCGGGCAAGTGGCGCCTGAAGGCATGCAACCGGCTGCAATACTACTCCAGGCAACTGCACACTTGCGTGCCCAGCTTCGAGCAGGGTATCTGTGGTGAACGCAATGGCACCGACGAAAGGGAACAGGAGCTATCCAACGAGCCCCAATGCCAGCACACGGCGGTGCGCTATTACGCTGACAATTGCGCCATGTATTTGATGTGTCTAGAGGGGGAGTGGTGGTATCAGTATTGCTCGCTGGGCATGTACTTCAATCGCGAGCACAATTACTGCATGCCTAACGATGCCGCGCAGTGTCCAGGGGCCACTCTGGCGCTCAGCAGCAACAATGCCACTCTGTGGCAAGAGTCTGTGGCGCAGAATTGCAGCGTGGAGGGCATGCTGCGTCCGTCGGCTCTGGCCTGCGACAGCTATTATGTGTGTGTGGAGGGTCGTTGGCATACGCAGCAATGCGCCGCGGAGCATTACTTCAATGTCACCGCCATGGCTTGCTTGCGGGATGAGGCATCCCTGTGTGAGCAGCTGGCGGCCGGGTGCGCAGAACACACCAAACGCGCATTTCCGCTCAATTGCAGTGCTTTCGAACAGTGCCAGCAGGGCGAGTGGCATCGTGTTGGCTGCCCACTTGACCTGGTGTTCGATGAACAGCTGCAGCAGTGCGTGTCCAATGACGGCAGCTGTGCAGCCAGTGGACTGCGCAGAGCTTGCCGCAATGGCGACGCTCGCCCGTTTCCACTGGCAGCGAATTGCACCCAGTTCTATTACTGTGACCGACACAGTTGGCAGTCCGCGGCGTGCCTAAAAGGTGCCACATACTCACCACTGGAGAACTCATGTGTGCCACATACTCCCGAAGACAAATGCAGACCAGTGCAAAAGGTGCATGCGGCATTGGTAGCGCAGACTGCAGCAACGCTGCTTTCGGGAGCCGGCGATAACCCTTGCAAGGAGCTGGCTGATGGTGTTGCTGTGGCTCACCCCACTGACTGCAGCCGCTTCCTGCTTTGCTACGCCAGCGTGGCTATCTCGCCGCAACAATGCGGAATTGGCAGTTTTTTCGATGCGCCCCTCGGCCACTGCCTTCCGAACCTCGGCAGTTGTTCGCAGGCAGCACTCGCAGACGTCTGTGCGAATGCCAGCGCAGGAGCACTTTTGCCCCATCCCAGCGATTGTCAGGCGTACTATCACTGTGCGGCGCCTAATGCCACGCAGCTGTTAGTCTGCGCGGAGGGGGAATATTACCACAAGCGGACGCAGCGATGTCGTGCGGATCGGGGTGAGTGCCGCAACGCTGAGCATCACAGGAAATGCAACTCTACAGGCGTCCATGGCACACGATTGCCGCACCCACTCTTCTGCAATATTTACTATGCCTGCGTGCACGGTCTGTCCATCGCAGTTGAGTGCGCCGCCGAGCAGCAGTTCAATGCCGTCTTGGGGCACTGCTTGCACAATGCCACCGTCCAACACTGCCAGAGAGGGCAGCTGCTTGCCGCCAACGCCAGCACGTACAGTTGCTCCAATCGCAGCAACGGCACCCACTTGGCCGATCGCACGGACTGCTCCCGCTACTACAATTGCAGCGATGGTGTGGCCTTTTCCGTGCGTTGTCCTGCCGGCACATACTTCGATTCAGAGCGACTTTCCTGCACAGCCAATGATGGTGCCTGTCCATACATGATGGTGCAGCCAGCAAATAACATCACCACAGCACCGCCTGCCACTGTATGTGAGGGCAAGCACGGCGTCCTCTTCCCAGATCCCAACAATTGCAATGCATTTTACGTCTGCCTCAAGGGGAAGCTGCGGCATGAACATTGCTATTCGGATCACTACTTCAATGGCTCCACAGCACAATGCCAACCCTACGACCGCGACTCTGCGACACTGCCACTACAGCAGTGCTCGGATAAGCCAACCAACTACAGCGCTATGTGTGAGGAACTAGCCGAGGGCGCCACAATAGCCGACCCAGATGACTGCCGCCGCTTCATAGCCTGCTCTGATGGAGCACCCATTCCGCAACGTTGCCGCAATGGCGAGAGCTATGACAGTCTGCTGGGCTTCTGTCGCCAGACCGATGGCACCTGTTTGCTGGAAAATGGTCAACGTGTGGGCCTGTGCAATGGTCGGCATGGTCAGTTGGTACGTGATGTGAACAATTGTCGCGGTTACTTTGTGTGTGTGAATGGACAGGAAGTTGCTCAGGAATGCGCGTCTCATGAGTACTTTAATAGATCCTTGAGCATATGCCAGCAAGATGTGTTCATGCAATGCAGCCAGACGCTAGAGGCGTCACAGACGACTGTGTCAACTGCACAACTGGTGAGTCTGAACACTTGTACCCAAAGGGAACAGTGACCTCAATTATCGCTACTGCCTCTTGGTCCTCCATTTATCAATCTTGTCATAAATCTGTTGTGATCAGATCGTGAGGGTTGAGATCTAACCGAGATCTTGGGAGAGAGTATTCAGTAATAATCACACTGACTTAAGGGGATTCTTTGATCGTTTCTAGTCTATCGTAGCCCAGAGTTGTCTGAGACCATTCCACCTGCACTGACTTAAGGGGATTTTTTGATCGTTTCTGATCTATCGTAAACCAGAGTTCTCTGAGACTGTTCTAACTGTTCTTATAGTGTCATCTTCCGTAAGAGTCCCCTGTTAAAGTAAATGTTCACCTGCCTATGAGGCATACATTTCAGTTCTGATTTAGATTAAATAATGAGGCTAGTTCGTCTTCCTGGCGAGTTCATTCCCGATATGTACTCATGTATATAGCCGTGTGTCAAGCCGGCAGTTCCATACTGTTCCACGATGTTATTCCCACAACAGAGGCAATCAATAATGGCCTTGGATTAAAGAGAGGCACGCAACGAAGACTAGTTCACTGGCAGGCTGTCTTATCGCGTTCATTGGTCAGAGACCGATGTCAGCTTATCGGCTAATTCTGATAGCTCTACGTCTTTCAGAGGTCAACAGCTCCATCGTCTGTATATAGCTCTATGTCTTTCAGAGGTCAACAGCTCCATCGTCTGTATATAGCTCTATGTCTTTCAGAGGTCATCAGCTCATCATCTGTATATAGCTTTACGTCTTTCATAAGTCAACAGCTCCATCGTCTGTATATAGCTTTACGTCTTTCATAAGTCAACAGCTCATCGTCTGTATATAGCTCTATGTCTTTCAGAGGCCAACAGCTCATTGTCTGTATATAGCTCTACGTCTTTCAGACGTCAACAGCTCCATCGTCTGTATATAGCTCTACGTCTTTCAGAGGTCATCAGCTCATCGTCTGTATATAGCTCCACTTCTTACAGAATTCAACAGCTCCATCGTCCGCTATATCTGTACTTTGAGGCCCTAATTTTATTGCAATGATATCAGAGGAGCCAGTCTGGTATTGTTAAAGATATACTACGAGTCCTTTATATAGTTCTCTGCTGCTCCACGGTATTTGCGGGCGGGATCTCTTTGAATTGTGGAAGTCTGTATTCGTATGCCTACGCCATTTCCTGGTCTATTTCATACCAAGAAAGAGGTACTAGACCATGGTTAAGTTAGGTTATCGTGGTAGGCGGTCTACAGACCAACTCACTCAGACCACTATGGGTCCATTACGATACCACCGCGTAACAACGCACCTCTGTTTATTCGTCAAACCATTTCGAAGCCCTAATAAAGCGCAGGATTTGTTTGACCTTCGCGCTGGACCCATGAAATGTCGCCAGTTCATCAGCGATCTGAATGCACTCAATACTTTTGTCAATTCGGGTGGAATCTCACCATATTTCTGGACATCGAAGGGAAGCAGAGTGTTGAAGCGGAATCTTTTGCTTCACTAATATATCTGCTTGTTGGAATTGGCAAGTGGTGCTTGACTCAGGATGATGACACAGGTCACTAATCATGTTTTTTCAGTTCAAATTAACACTGGTCTCGATGGCATGGGGATTGACTTGGAAAACTCCAACTGCGTATTCTAGAAATTCTAACAACTTGTAGTCAATTATGCAGACACCAGTATCCAGATTGAAATCTTTAGAGAACAGTCTTAGTCACTCAACCGAAGCATTGGTTGAGGTAGATTTCCTTATTCCTAAGCTACTATGCTGCTACTGATACTGTTCATAGTCCCAACCACTCAGTCTGCATAGACACATCTTCAATTGCCTGTCAATTTTGCAGTTAGGCAGTACCTGGAATGAACTGAAGCTAACTCTGTTCCGACATCTCAGTCAATTGTGGCTTATGTTTATATAGAACCTTGGACTTTACCTGATATACTCAAAGGATGCCACGTTTTCACTTGCCTCAGACGAGTACCTCCTTCAGCACACTGCTAAATAACTCTTGTGCATTTTAGAGTTGCTCGGGACTAAGCGAGGCCGTGCTCTATGCCTACGTATACAATCAATGTCGTTCCTATTTCCAATGTGTCAAAGGTGTGCCAAGTATACACGAATGCGCCGATGGACTCTACTTCAATGCCACAAGTACACGCTGCGTGAAAGAGATCTCAGAGTGTAGCATGCCTCAAATACAGAATATGCAGCGTGCTCCAGATGCCCACCGAAGCGACCAAATGGTGAGTAGAATATTCACAAAATATTGGCAGGCCTCTATGAGCCTCTTCTTTATAGCTATGTGGGACGGAGCTGATCGGACATCGTTATGCAGCATTAAATGCCCGCTGTCGTTCTTACTACATATGCCAAACGGATGGTGTTGCTCTCTACATGAACTGCCCCAATGGAACACTCTTCAGTGCCGAGAGCGGAGCTTGTGCAGCAGCTGAAAATGTGATTTGTGATTTGTGAACTGACTTCGTGTCTTTTGTGCACTTTGTACTTCTGAATTAAATGGTGTTGGGGGGTCATAAATAAATTCTGATATAGCGAAATAAATCGTCCATTCACTGGGTGACCAGCAAAACCACTGGCGGCAGAGGGCTCAATCCACCCTCACTCATCGCAATGGGCCGATACTGCCTAAGTGGGCCTGTGGGCAGCCCATTCTAACTAACTAACTATCCAAGATATTCTTCTACGAGTGCTTCCAACTCTAGATTGAATTACAGTCGTTTTCAGATCAATTGCAAAAGGTTTGGAAATATTGGGATATATCTAAGGTTCAAAGCTATCGAGCGTAGGGCACCCCCATTCTTAGCTTAGCAGTGCCTTGAGGTATCCCTGTAGCCGGGAACGCAGCTAAGATGCAGACGACGATGGTTAGCTATCTCGTCTATAGTCTGGTTAGTTATCTCGTCTATAGTCTGGTTAGCTATATCGTCTATAGTCTGGTTAGCTATCTCATCTACAGTCTGGTTAGCTATCTCGTCTATAGTCTGGTTAGCTATCTCGTCTATAGTCTGGTTAGTTATCTCGTCTATAGTCTGGTTAGCTATATCGTCTATAGTCTGGTTAGCTATCTCGTCTATAGTCTGGTTAGCTATATCGTCTAAAGTCTGTTTACTTATCTCGTCTTTGGTCTGGTTAGCTATCTCGTCTATAGTCTGGTTAGCTATCTCGTCTATAGTCTGGTTAGTTATCTCGTCTATAGTCTGGTTAGCTATATCGTCTATAGATTTGCCAGACTATAGATGAGATAGCTAACCAGACTATAGATGAGATAGCTAACCAGACTATAGACGAGATAGCTAACCAGACTATAGACGAGATATAGTCTGGTTAGCTATCTCATCTATAGTCTGGTTAGCTATCTCGTCTATAGTCTGGTTAGCTATCTCGTCTATAGTCTGGTTAGTTATCTCGTCTATAGTCTGGTTATCTATATCGTCTATAGTCTGTTTACTTATCTCGTCTATAGTCTGGTTAGCTATATCGTCTATAGTCTGGTTAGCTATATCGTCTATAGTCTAGTTAGCTATCTCGTCTATAGTCTGGATAGCTATCTCGTCTATAGTCTGGTTAGTTATCTCGTCTATAGTCTGGTTAGCTATCTCGTCTATAGTCTGGTTAGCTATCTCGTCTATAGTCTGGTTAGCTATCTCGTCTATAGTCTGGTTAGTTATCTCGTCAATAGTCTGGTTAGCTCTATCGTCTATAGTCTGGTTAGCTATCTCGTCTATAGTCTGGTTAGCTATCTCATCTATAGTCTGGTTAGCTATATCGTCTATAGTCTGGTTAGCTATCTCGTCTATAGTCTGGTTAGTTATCTCGTCAATAGTCTGGTTAGCTATCTCGTCTATAGTCTGGTTAGCTATCTCTTCTATAGTCTGGTTAGTTATCTCGTCTATAGTCTGGTTAGCTATATCGTCTATAGTCTGGTTAGCTATCTGGTCTATAGTCTGGTTAGCTATCTCGTCTATAGTCTGGTTAGCTATCTCGTCTATAGTCTGGTTAGTTATCTCGTCAATAGTCTGGTTAGCTATATCGTCTATAGTCTGGTTAGCTATCTCTTCTATAGTCTGGTTAGCTATCTCGTCTATAGTCTGGTTAGTTATCTCGTCTATAGTCTGGTTAGCTATATCGTCTATAGTCTGGTTAGCTATCTCGTCTATAGTCTGGTTAGCTATCTCGTCTATAGTCTGGTTAGTTATCTCGTCTATAGTCTGGTTAGCTATCTCGTCTATAGTCTGGTTAGCTATCTCTTCTATAGTCTGGTTAGTTATCTCGTCTATAGTCTGGTTAGCTATATCGTCTATAGTCTGGTTAGCTATCTCTTCTATAGTCTGGTTAGCTATCTCGTCTATAGTCTGGTTAGCTATCTCGTCTATAGTCTGGTTAGTTATCTCGTCAATAGTCTGGTTAGCTATCTCGTCTATAGTCTGGTTAGCTATCTCGTCTATAGTCTGGTTAGTTATCTCGTCTATAGTCTGGTTAGCTATCTCGTCTATAGTCTGGTTAGCTATCTCTTCTATAGTCTGGTTAGTTATCTCGTCTATAGTCTGGTTAGCTATATCGTCTATAGTCTGGTTAGCTATCTCATCTATAGTCTGGTTAGCTATATCGTCTATAGTCTGGTTAGCTATCTCGTCTATAGTCTGGTTAGTTATCTCGTCAATAGTCTGGTTAGCTATCTCGTCTATAGTCTGGTTAGCTATCTCGTCTATAGTCTGGTTAGTTATCTCGTCTATAGTCTGGTTAGCTATCTCGTCTATAGTCTGGTTAGCTATCTCTTCTATAGTCTGGTTAGCTATCTCGTCTATAGTCTGGTTAGCTATCTCTTCTATAGTCTGGTTAGCTATCTCGTCTATAGTCTGGTTAGTTATCTCGTCAATAGTCTGGTTAGCTATATCGTCTATAGTCTGGTTAGCTATCTCTTCTATAGTCTGGTTAGCTATCTCGTCTATAGTCTGGTTAGCTATCTCTTCTATAGTCTGGTTAGTTATCTCGTCTATAATCTGGTTAGCTATATCGTCTATAGTCTAGTTAGCTATCTGGTCTATAGTCTGGTTAGCTATCTCGTCTATAGTCTGGTTAGTTATCTCGTCAATAGTCTGGTTAGCTATATCGTCTATAGTCTGGTTAGCTATCTCTTCTATAGTCTGGTTAGCTATCTCGTCTATAGTCTGGTTAGCTATCTCTTCTATAGTCTGGTTAGCTATCTCGTCTATAGTCTGGTTAGCTATCTCTTCTATAGTCTGGTTAGTTATCTCGTCTATAGTCTGGTTAGCTATATCGTCTATAGTCTGGTTAGCTATCTGGTCTATAGTCTGGTTAGCTATCTCGTCTATAGTCTGGTTAGCTATCTCGTCTATAGTCTGGTTAGTTATCTCGTCAATAGTCTGGTTAGCTATATCGTCTATAGTCTGGTTAGCTATCTCTTCTATAGTCTGGTTAGCTATCTCGTCTATAGTCTGGTTAGTTATCTCGTCTATAGTCTGGTTAGCTATATCGTCTATAGTCTGGTTAGCTATCTCTTCTATAGTCTGGTTAGCTATCTCGTCTATAGTCTGGTTAGCTATCTCTTCTATAGTCTGGTTAGCTATCTCGTCTATAGTCTGGTTAGTTATCTCGTCAATAGTCTGGTTAGCTATATCGTCTATAGTCTGGTTAGCTATCTCGTCAATAGTCTGGTTAGCTATATCGTCTATAGTCTGGTTAGCTATCTCTTCTATAGTCTGGTTAGCTATCTCGTCTATAGTCTGGTTAGCTATCTGGTCTATAGTCTGGTTAGCTATCTCGTCTATAGTCTGGTTAGCTATCTCGTCTATAGTCTGGTTAGTTATCTCGTCAATAGTCTGGTTAGCTATATCGTCTATAGTCTGGTTAGCTATCTCTTCTATAGTCTGGTTAGCTATCTCGTCTATAGTCTGGTTAGCTATCTCGTCTATAGTCTGGTTAGCTATCTCGTCTATAGTCTGGTTAGTTATCTCGTCAATAGTCTGGTTAGCTATATCGTCTATAGTCTGGTTAGCTATCTCTTCTATAGTCTGGTTAGCTATCTCGTCTATAGTCTGGTTAGTTATCTCGTCTATAGTCTGGTTAGCTATATCGTCTATAGTCTGGTTAGCTATCTCTTCTATAGTCTGGTTAGCTATCTCGTCTATAGTCTGGTTAGCTATCTCTTCTATAGTCTGGTTAGCTATCTCGTCTATAGTCTGGTTAGTTATCTCGTCAATAGTCTGGTTAGCTATATCGTCTATAGTCTGGTTAGCTATCTCGTCAATAGTCTGGTTAGCTATATCGTATATAGTCTGGTTAGCTATCTCTTCTATAGTCTGGTTAGCTATCTCGTCTATAGTCTGGTTAGCTATCTGGTCTATAGTCTGGTTAGCTATCTCGTATATAGTCTGGTTAGCTATCTCGTCTATAGTCTGGTTAGTTATCTCGTCTATAGTCTGGTTAGCTATATCGTCTATAGTCTGGTTAGCTATCTCGTCTATAGTCTGGTTAGCTATCTCGTCTATAGTCTGGTTAGTTATCTCTTCTATAGTCTGGTTAGCTATATCGTCTATAGTCTGGTTAGCTATCTCTTCTATAGTCTGGTTAGCTATCTCGTCTATAGTCTGGTTAGTTATCTCGTCTATAGTCTGGTTAGCTATATCGTCTATAGTCTGGTTAGCTATCTCTT
Organism: Clusia tigrina; assembly: GCA_920105625.2. Classification (NCBI taxonomy): domain Eukaryota; kingdom Metazoa; phylum Arthropoda; class Insecta; order Diptera; family Clusiidae; genus Clusia; species Clusia tigrina. Next base: position 194,808,053 of record OV050032.1, read on the forward strand.
CTATAGTCTGGTTAGCTATCTCGTCTATAGTCTGGTTAGCTATCTCTTCTATAGTCTGGTTAGCTATCTCGTCTATAGTCTGGTTAGTTATCTCGTCAATAGTCTGGTTAGCTATATCGTCTATAGTCTGGTTAGCTATCTCTTCTATAGTCTGGTTAGCTATCTCGTCTATAGTCTGGTTAGCTATCTCTTCTATAGTCTGGTTAGCTATCTCGTCTATAGTCTGGTTAGCTATCTCTTCTATAGTCTGGTTAGTTATCTCGTCTATAGTCTGGTTAGCTATATCGTCTATAGTCTGGTTAGCTATCTGGTCTATAGTCTGGTTAGCTATCTCGTCTATAGTCTGGTTAGCTATCTCGTCTATAGTCTGGTTAGTTATCTCGTCAATAGTCTGGTTAGCTATATCGTCTATAGTCTGGTTAGCTATCTCTTCTATAGTCTGGTTAGCTATCTCGTCTATAGTCTGGTTAGTTATCTCGTCTATAGTCTGGTTAGCTATATCGTCTATAGTCTGGTTAGCTATCTCTTCTATAGTCTGGTTAGCTATCTCGTCTATAGTCTGGTTAGCTATCTCTTCTATAGTCTGGTTAGCTATCTCGTCTATAGTCTGGTTAGTTATCTCGTCAATAGTCTGGTTAGCTATATCGTCTATAGTCTGGTTAGCTATCTCTTCTATAGACTGGTTAGCTATCTCTTCTATAGTCTGGTTAGCTATCTCGTCTATAGTCTGGTTAGTTATCTCGTCAATAGTCTGGTTAGCTATCTCGTCTATAGTCTGGTTAGCTATCTCTTCTATAGTCTGGTTAGTTATCTCGTCTATAGTCTGGTTAGCTATATCGTCTATAGTCTGGTTAGCTATCTGGTCTATAGTCTGGTTAGCTATCTCTTCTATAGTCTGGTTAGTTATCTCGTCTATAGTCTGGTTAGCTATATCGTCTATAGTCTGGTTAGCTATCTGGTCTATAGTCTGGTTATCTATCTCGTCTATAGTCTGGTTAGCTATCTCGTCTATAGTCTGGTTAGTTATCTCGTCAATAGTCTGGTTAGCTATATCGTCTATAGTCTGGTTAGCTATCTCTTCTATAGTCTGGTTAGCTATCTCGTCTATAGTCTGGTTAGTTATCTCGTCTATAGTCTGGTTAGCTATATCGTCTATAGTCTGGTTAGCTATCTCGTCTATAGTCTGGTTAGCTATCTCTTCTATAGTCTGGTTAGCTATCTCGTCTATAGTCTGGTTAGTTATCTCGTCAATAGTCTGGTTAGCTATATCGTCTATAGTCTGGTTAGCTATCTCTTCTATAGTCTGGTTAGCTATCTCATCTATAGTCTGGTTAGTTATCTCGTCTATAGTCTGGTTAGCTATATCGTCTATAGTCTGGTTAGCTATCTCGTCTATAGTCTGGTTAGCTATCTCGTCTATAGTCTGGTTAGCTATCTCGTCTATAGTCTGGTTAGTTATCTCGTCTATAGTCTGGTTAGCTATCTCGTCTATAGTCTGGTTAGCTATATCGTCTATAGTCTGGTTAGCTATATCGTCTATAGTCTGGTTAGCTATCTCGTCTATAGTCTGGTTAGTTATCTCGTCTATAGTCTGGTTAGCTATATCGTCTATAGTCTGGTTAGCTATCTCGTCTATAGTCTGGTTAGCTATCTCGTCTATAGTCTGGTTAGCTATATCGTCTATAGTCTGGTTAGCTATCTCTTCTATAGTCTGGTTAGCTATCTCTTCTATAGTCTGGTTAGCTATCTCGTCTATAGTCTGGTTAGCTATCTCGTCTATAGTCTGGTTAGCTATCTCGTCTATAGTCTGGTTAGTTATCTCGTCAATAGTCTGGTTAGCTATCTCGTCTATAGTCTGGTTAGCTATATCGTCTATAGTCTGGTTAGCTATCTCGTCTATAGTCTGGTTAGCTATCTCGTCTATAGTCTGGTTAGTTATCTCGTCTATAGTCTGGTTAGCTCTATCGTCTATAGTCTGGTTAGCTATCTCGTCTATAGTCTGGTTAGCTATCTCATCTATAGTCTGGTTAGCTATATCGTCTATAGTCTGGTTAGCTATCTCGTCTATAGTCTGGTTAGTTATCTCGTCTATAGTCTGGTTAGCTATATCGTCTATAGTCTGGTTAGCTATCTCGTCTATAGTCTGGTTAGCTATCTCGTCTATAGTCTGGTTAGTTATCTCGTCTATAGTCTGGTTAGCTATCTCGTCTATAGTCTGGTTAGCTATATCGTCTATAGTCTGGTTAGCTATCTCTTCTATAGTCTGGTTAGCTATCTCGTCTATAGTCTGGTTAGCTATATCGTCTATAGTCTGGTTAGCTATCTCTTCTATAGTCTGGTTAGTTATCTCCTCTATAGTCTGGTTAGCTATATCGTCTATAGTCTGGTTAGCTATCTCGTCTATAGTCTGGTTAGTTATCTCGTCTATAGTCTGGTTAGCTATATCGTCTATAGTCTGGTTAGTTATCTCGTCTATAGTCTGGTTAGCTATATCGTCTATAGTCTGGTTAGCTATCTCCTCTATAGTTTGATTAGCTATATCGTCTATAGTCTAGTTAGCTATCTCGTCTATAGTCTGGTTAGTTATCTCGTCTATAGTCTGGTTAGCTCTATCGTCTATAGTCTGGTTAGCTATCTGGTCTATAGTCTGGTTAGCTATTTCGTCTATAGTCTGGTTAGTTATCTCGTCTATAGTCTGGTTAGCTATATCGTCTATAGTCTGGTTAGCCATATCGTCTATAGTCTGGTTAGCTATCTCGTCTATAGTCTGGTTAGCTATCTCGTCTATAGTCTGGTTAGCTATCTCGTCTATAGTCTGGTTAGCTATCTCGTCTATAGTCTGGTTAGTTATCTCGTCTATAGTCTGGTTAGCTATCTCGTCTATAGTCTGGTTAGCTATATCGTCTATAGTCTGGTTAGCTATCTCTTCTATAGTCTGGTTAGCTATCTCGTCTATAGTCTGGTTAGCTATATCGTCTATAGTCTGGTTAGCTATCTCTTCTATAGTCTGGTTAGTTATCTCGTCTATAGTCTGGTTAGCTATATCGTCTATAGTCTGGTTAGCTATCTCGTCTATAGTCTGGTTAGTTATCTCGTCTATAGTCTGGTTAGCTATCTCGTCTATAGTCTGGTTAGCTATCTCCTCTATAGTCTGGTTAGCTATATCGTCTATAGTCTAGTTAGCTATCTCGTCTATAGTCTGGTTAGTTATCTCGTCTATAGTCTGGTTAGCTCTATCGTCTATAGTCTGGTTAGCTATCTCGTCTATAGTCTGGTTAGCTATCTCGTCTATAGTCTGGTTAGCTATATCGTCTATAGTCTGGTTAGCTATCTCGTCTATCGTCTGGTTAGCTATATCGTCTATAGTCTGGTTAGCTATCTCGTCTATAGTCTGGTTAGTTATCTCGTCTATAGTCTGGTTAGCTATCTCGTCTATAGTCTGGTTAGCTATCTCGTCTATAGTCTGGTTAGTTATCTCGTCTATAGTCTGGTTAGCTATATCGTCTATAGTCTGGTTAGCTATCTCGTCTATAGTCTGGGTAGCTATCTCGTCTATAGTCTGGTTAGTTATCTCGTCTATAGTCTGGTTAGCTATATCGTCTATAGTCTGGTTAGCTATCTCGTCTATAGTCTGGTTAGTTATCTTGTCTATAGTCTGGTTAGCTATATCGTCTATAGTCTGATTAGCTATCTCGTCTATAGTCTGGGTAGCTATCTCGTCTATAGTCTGGTTAGTTATCTCGTCTATAGTCTGGTTAGCTATATCGTCTATAGTCTGGTTAGCTATCTCCTCTATAGTCTGGTTAGCTATATCGTCTATAGTCTAGTTAGCTATCTCGTCTATAGTCTGGTTAGTTATCTCGTCTATAGTCTGGTTAGCTCTATCGTCTATAGTCTGGTTAGCTATCTCGTCTATAGTCTGGTTAGCTATATCGTCTATAGTCTGGTTAGCTATCTCTTCTATAGTCTGGTTAGCTATCTCGTCTATAGTCTGGTTAGCTATATCGTCTATAGTCTGGTTAGCTATATCGTCTATAGTCTGGTTAGCTATCTCGTCTATAGTCTGGTTAGCTATATCGTCTATAGTCTGGTTAGCTATATCGTCTATAGTCTGATTAGCTATCTCGTCTATAGTCTGGGTAGCTATCTCGTCTATAGTCTGGTTAGTTATCTCGTCTATAGTCTGGTTAGCTATATCGTCTATAGTCTGGTTAGCTATCTCCTCTATAGTCTGGTTAGCTATATCGTCTATAGTCTAGTTAGCTATCTCGTCTATAGTCTGGTTAGCTATCTCGTCTATAGTCTGGTTAGCTATATCGTCTATAGTCTGGTTAGCTATCTCTTCTATAGTCTGGTTAGCTATCTCGTCTATAGTCTGGTTAGCTATATCGTCTATAGTCTGGTTAGCTATCTCTTCTATAGTCTGGTTAGCTATCTCGTCTATAGTCTGGTTAGCTATATCGTCTATAGTCTGGGTAGCTATCTCGTCTATAGTCTGGTTAGTTATCTCGTCTATAGTCTGGTTAGCTATATCGTCTATAGTCTGGTTAGCTATCTCCTCTATAGTCTGGTTAGCTATATCGTCTATAGTCTGGTTAGCTATCTCTTCTATAGTCTGGTTAGTTATCTCGTCTATAGTCTGGTTAGCTATATCGTCTATAGTCTGGTTAGCTATCTCGTCTATAGTCTGGTTAGTTATCTCGTCTATAGTCTGGTTAGCTATCTCGTCTATAGTCTGGTTAGCTATCTCCTCTATAGTCTGGTTAGCTATATCGTCTATAGTCTAGTTAGCTATCTCGTCTATAGTCTGGTTAGTTATCTCGTCTATAGTCTGGTTAGCTCTATCGTCTATAGTCTGGTTAGCTATCTCGTCTATAGTCTGGTTAGCTATCTCGTCTATAGTCTGGTTAGCTATATCGTCTATAGTCTGGTTAGCTATCTCGTCTATCGTCTGGTTAGCTATATCGTCTATAGTCTGGTTAGCTATCTCGTCTATAGTCTGGTTAGTTATCTCGTCTATAGTCTGGTTAGCTATCTCGTCTATAGTCTGGTTAGCTATCTCGTCTATAGTCTGGTTAGTTATCTCGTCTATAGTCTGGTTAGCTATATCGTCTATAGTCTGGTTAGCTATCTCGTCTATAGTCTGGGTAGCTATCTCGTCTATAGTCTGGTTAGTTATCTCGTCTATAGTCTGGTTAGCTATATCGTCTATAGTCTGGTTAGCTATCTCGTCTATAGTCTGGTTAGTTATCTTGTCTATAGTCTGGTTAGCTATATCGTCTATAGTCTGGTTAGCTATCTCGTCTATAGTCTGGTTAGCTATCTCGTCTATAGTCTGGTTAGTTATCTCGTCTATAGTCTGGTTAGCTATATCGTCTATAGTCTGGTTAGCTATCTCCTCTATAGTCTGGTTAGCTATATCGTCTATAGTCTAGTTAGCTATCTCGTCTATAGTCTGGTTAGTTATCTCGTCTATAGTGTGGTTAGCTCTATCGTCTATAGTCTGGTTAGCTATCTCGTCTATAGTCTGGTTAGCTATCTCGTCTATAGTCTGGTTAGCTATCTCGTCTATAGTCTGGTTAGCTATCTCGTCTATAGTCTGGTTAGCTATCTCGTCTATAGTCTGGTTAGTTATCTCGTCTATAGTCTGGTTAGCTATATCGTCTATAGTCTGGTTAGCTATATCGTCTATAGTCTGGGTAGCTATCTCGTCTATAGTCTGGTTAGTTATCTCGTCTATAGTCTGGTTAGCTATATCGTCTATAGTCTGGTTAGCTATCTCGTCTATAGTCTGGTTAGCTATCTCGTCTATAGTCTGGTTAGCTATATCGTCTATAGTCTGGTTAGCTATCTCGTCTATAGTCTGGTTAGCTATCTCGTCTATAGTCTGGTTAGTTATCTCGTCTATAGTCTGGTTAGCTATATCGTCTATAGTCTGGTTAGCTATCTCCTCTATAGTCTGGTTAGCTATATCGTCTATAGTCTAGTTAGCTATCTCGTCTATAGTCTGGTTAGTTATCTCGTCTATAGTGTGGTTAGCTCTATCGTCTATAGTCTGGTTAGCTATATCGTCTATAGTCTGGTTAGCTATCTCGTCTATAGTCTGGTTAGTTATCTTGTATATAGTCTGGTTAGCTATATCGTCTATAGTCTGGTTAGCTATCTCGTCTATAGTCTGGTTAGCTATCTCGTCTATAGTCTGGTTAGTTATCTCGTCTATAGTCTGGTTAGCTATATCGTCTATAGTCTGGTTAGCTATCTCCTCTATAGTCTGGTTAGCTATATCGTCTATAGTCTAGTTAGCTATCTCGTCTATAGTCTGGTTAGTTATCTCGTCTATAGTGTGGTTAGCTCTATCGTCTATAGTCTGGTTAGCTATCTCGTCTATAGTCTGGTTAGCTATCTCGTCTATAGTCTGGTTAGCTATCTCGTCTATAGTCTGGTTAGTTATCTCGTCTATAGTCTGGTTAGCTATATCGTCTATAGTCTGGTTAGCTATCTCGTCTATAGTCTGGTTAGCTATCTCGTCTATAGTCTGGTTAGTTATCTTGTCTATAGTCTGGTTAGCTATCTCGTCTATAGTCTGGTTAGTTATCTTGTCTATAGTCTGGTTAGCTATATCGTCTATAGTCTGGTAAGCTATCTCGTCTATAGTCTGGTTAGCTATCTCGTCTATAGTCTGGTTAGTTATCTCGTCTATAGTCTGGTTAGCTATATCGTCTATAGTATGGTTAGCTATCTCCTGTATAGTCTGGTTAGCTATATCGTCTATAGTCTAGTTAGCTATCTCGTCTATAGTCTGCTTAGTTATCTCGTCTATAGTGTGGTTAGCTCTATCGTCTATAGTCTGGTTAGCTATCTCGTCTATAGTCTGGTTAGCTATCTCGTCTATAGTCTGGTTAGCTATCTCGTCTATAGTCTGGTTAGTTATCTCGTCTATAGTCTGGTTAGCTATCTCGTCTATAGTCTGGTTAGTTATCTCGTCTATAGTCTGGTTAGCTCTATCGTCTATAGTCTGGTTAGCTATCTCGTCTATAGTCTGGTTAGCTATCTCGTCTATAGTCTGGTTAGCTATCTCGTCTATAGTCTGGTTAGCTATCTCGTCTATAGTTTGGTTAGCTATCTCGTCTATAGTCTGGTTAGCTATCTCGTCTATAGTCTGGTTAGTTATCTCGTCTATAGTCTGATTAGCTATATCGTCTATACTCTGGTTAGCTATCTCGTCTATAGTCTGGTTAGCTATCTCGTCTATAGTCTGGTTAGCTATATCATCTATAGTCTGGTTAGCTATCTCTTCTATAGTCTGGTTAGCTATCTCGTCTATAGTCTGGTTAGCTATCTCGTCTATAGTCTGGTTAGTTATCTCGTCTATAGTCTGGTTAGCTATATCGTCTATAGTCTGTTTAGCTATCTTGTCTATAGTCTGGTTAGTTATCTCGTCTATAGTCTGGTTAGCTATAGCGTCTATAGTCTGGTTAGCTATCTCGTCTATAGTCTGGTTAGCTATATCGTCTATAGTCTAGTTAGCTATCTCGTCTATAGTCTGGTTAGTTATCTCGTCTATAGTCTGGTTAGCTCTATCGTCTATAGTCTGGTTAGCTATCTCGTCTATAGTCTGGTTAGCTATCTCGTCTATAGTCTGGTTAGCTATCTTGTCTATAGTCTGGTTAGTTATCTCGTCTATAGTCTGGTTAGCTATCTCGTCTATAGTCTGGTTAGCTATCTCGTCTATAGTCTGGTTAGCTATATCGTCTATAGTCTGGTTAGCTATCTCGTCTATAGTCTGGTTAGTTATCTCGTCTATAGTCTGGTTAGCTCTATCGTCTATAGTCTGGTTAGCTATCTCGTCTATAGTCTAGTTAGCTATCTCGTCTATAGTCTGGTTAGTTATCTCGTCTATAGTCTGGTTAGCTATATCGTCTATAGTCTGGTTAGCTATCTCTTCTATAGTCTGGTTAGCTCTATCGTCTATAGTCTGGTTAGCTATCTCGTCTATAGTCTGGTTAGTTATCTCGTCTATAGTCTGGTTAGCTATATCGTCTATAGTCTAGTTAGCTATCTCGTCTATAGTCTGGTGAGTTATCTCGTCTATAGTCTGGTTAGCTCTATCGTCTATAGTCTGGTTAGCTATATCGTCTATAGTCTAGTTAGCTATCTCGTCTATAGTCTGGTTAGCTATCTCGTCTATAGTCTGGTTAGCTATCTCGTCTATAGTCTGGTTAGCTATATCGTCTATAGTCTGGTTAGCTATCTCGTCTATAGTTTGGTTAGTTATCTCGTCTATAGTCTGGTTAGCTATCTTATCTATAGTCTGGTTAGCTATCTCGTCTATAGATTTGCGGCACCTCTTGATGGCTTTTGAGGTGATTTTAACCGAATCCAGGGGCGGAAAGCCGCTTGGTTGTCAGCTAGAATGCAAATATCCTCTCCAGATATCTTCTTCTTCGTTAGCCAATACAGTACTTCCTCTATAGACGTGACCTCAGCCTAAAATACGCTGCAATGGTCGTGAAGTCTAAATGGCACATTAGTGTCCAGCTCATCTGAGATTACACCGCATCCCACCCTTCCCTGTAGCTTGGATATATCTGTGTAGATATGGCTCCCTTTTACGTGTGGGGGGATGCCGTTCTTCCATTCGTCCCTGGAGGGAATGGAGATCCTACACATGCCATTGAAGGTATAGCATAGTGTGATGTAGTCCGGTATGCCCTCAAAACGTCTTAAGAAAGACGCATGTCCTGCAATTCACAGCATTCCATTGGTGCGTGGCTTTTCACTTAACAGCTGAAGTTGGAGCCGTCCTTTCCCCACAAAGCCTGACAGGCAGCAGATAAAGCATTACGTCTAAAGCTGAAGCTGGAGTCGTTCTTATGGCACCACTTGTGAATACCTCTGCCGTTCTTGGTACCTTTGTGACCAGCCTGTTTGCTTAGGACCCCCACCAAACAATCTCTCCATAAAAAAGTATTGGTCGTACCACATCTGTGTATATCCAGTGGGCTACCTTTGTCTTTAACCCCCATTTCTTTCCTGGGACTCTTTTGCAAGAGTACAGAGCTACTTGAACCGAAGCGAAGACGAAGATAAACGTTCAAGCTACGTCGATTGACTACATGACGACTGATCTTTGATAGCACAGATCAGCCCAGCTGGAGACTTAATCATTAATATGGAGAACAGTACTAACGAAGAAGAGCGGACCGAATATACGAGAAAGATGATAACCACAGAGACTGCTCCTTGCTTGAATATATCATTACATCATCATAGATTATACTCTTAGGCCCATCTGGCAGTCGAGAGGATTGAGAACGAGCTCAATGAAGAAGAGCAGGAAGTGGCTGGACTGGATAGACAGAGATAACAAACGGAAGGAAATAAGAGACAACTGATGGGACACAAGAAATTCACCAACACCTGGACCGACAGTGACTATCCGAAGGAGCATTGGATAGATAGGTGAGAATGCAATTAATGCTGACTCTGACTCTGATAGCATGAACGATGTGTAAGAGTCGTTTGGACAATACCGAATAGAAAAGTTTGACAAGGACGAAGGAGTAATACGAACATTGGTTGAATTGATGAATAGAAGATACACCTTCCTTCATTTACTCAACTAAAGTTGATTGAAGTTTGATGTACGATTCAGCGAGAATTCTGCAATGCAATGCGCTCTCTGCAGCTGCAAGTGTGGTGCCTCGCTCGACATGATGATGAATCATCTCACCCTCATCTAACGAACCTAACCTAACCCAAGCAAACACAGCCGGACACACTCGTCCAGCCTCCGGCAATCAAAATTACATTAATGGACAAAGTTCATCGAGGCGTGAAACAGATTCGGAATTATGTTAATCACACCCAACCGCCCAGCACCCCCTTCACCGTGTACACGGATTCAAACTGCACGCGCAACGAAAAATAATCTCCGCCATAATTAATCTTCATTAAAGTACAGCAACAAATCCACTAAAACGGCGACAAACGTTGCGTAAAAGTTGAATGGAGCGGATTTGCACGCCTTATTTGTGCCATTTTGGTTTTTGCTCCTCTGCCGCTTCTGTTGGCGCGGGACTTAATTAATTAACATTGGCATTTTTATGGGAAATTGCTGCAAACAGCAATAAAACTTAAACAAAACACAATCGAGCTCAATTTAAATACATGAACGGGGCGAACTGGGCAGCGAGGCACAGAAGAGCCAGTTCAGTGCACATCAATCACTTCCCTGGAGACAAATAAACGAGTGTTGTGATATGAGTAATGGAGTTGAGTGAGTTGCCTCAATATGTGGCAGGACAGCAGCAGTCCAGCAGACCACAAGCACAACCAGTCAAGCACATGGCGGACGGAGCACAAAGAGCACTCCATATGCTCAGTACGAGGAGGCACTATTGCTGCGACACCCCCACTGAATACCAACCAACATGCTAGGGAAGGACATCAGGCAGTTGTCTAAGGAACTGTAATGTGCCAGGAATTGTTTAATTTACTGGGTGCAACATTTACAAATCATTCAACAAATGCGTGGACTGTTTGTCAAGTTGTGCCAAATAAACAGCAAACCTTTCTTTCATGGAAGCAGTCATCCTACAAACTACTCAAATCCAGCAGGCCAGAGCAACAGTGGCCAAGAGGCACCGATTTTCCATGTACTTCCTTTCGGTACATTTCCTTTCCTTCGCTATACTCGGGTATGCACGCTAAAGCACCATAACTGAGGTTGGCAGGTGGAGAGGGGGTGGAAATGATAAAGTACCAGTAATAAAACAAGTGTTCCTTCTGCCACCGAAGCTATCTTTGTCAACTCAGTGGAAAATGGCGTCGAGGATACAGTTTAATCTGCGTGAATAATAATTAAATTCACAATGCAATGATTTGTTAAAGATAAAGTTTATTGTGAATGGCAATTGATGGAATAGAGGACCAAAGTTTAAAGGAGACAAATCTTTGATAAAGGCAATAATTATAAAGGACATAAGATAAAATAATAATTGTAGGAAGGATACAAGCCCTGTAGCTTTGGCAGTAGATATTCTTCATAATCAAGTTCCAAGTGTGTTAATCATTTGCCAAGTGGGAGTGTGTTCGAAGTTGCGCAGACCGCATAGAAGAGTCTTGCTTTAGGGTGGTCATAAGTGAGTCTTAGGACAGCCATCTAACCTACCTACCTAGGGTGGTAATTGGAGAGGATCTAGGTAGTTAGGTGTGAGTGGCCGCCTAGTTTGCCAAAAGCACACTCGAGCACACCTAATGACCTATTGTGATACCACGGTGTGGCGCCGTTCAAGCACTGACTAAAAAGTTCTCTTACTTGGGATGGTGATAATCAGCGCAAGGACAGCGCCGGGAAAGGCACGACTCCCCCATTTATGTTGCAGGAAACCATCCTGATACTTTGATGAACCTTGATATGTCCCTAAAATTAAAGGATGGCAGCTCTGCCAGGCTTGTAGATGTAACACTATTTAGAGTATTTGGCAGGAATAGAGTTTGAATTTGTTACTAATCGAAGGTGATTTTGAAGCCAACTTTGAAGCCGCCTCCCAGAATTGAGCGTTGGATCTTAAGACTACACTCGTTTAAACTGGTAATCATTCATCGAGGAAGGAAACTCTCCAGATGAATTATTGCATTACTCTCGGTAGACACTGTGCACAAAGTATGATTACTAATCGTGACAAACCAGCCTCTCCAGTCCTAAGCATCCTTGCACCATTATAGGCAGATATGCTTTAGATCCACATGCTATAAACAGTGTCCAAGCAGATAAATATATTGTCGACATCAGAAATAAATGCTTCCGATTTCGTCTCGAGGTGTGCACATATGGAACTATTCTACTGAAGGGAACAACTATGTCAATACCAGTTGTTTTGAAGCACAGAGTTCTGGAATTGGCAAAGGCAAAGAACAAGTTCGAAGATGGAAACAATGCCCCCTCGAAATGAGCGTGATATAGAAAGATTTTATCTGAAGTTATTTAAAAGCATGCTCTCTAAATTCTCGACAATCGAATACTTTTCTTCGCAAATTTTGCCTGGGGACCGCATCAGTACCCTGTAGCTCTGTAATTCCTTGAAAGGAGCAGTTTAGCCACATGAAGGAAGAAAATGAAGTTAAAAGTGAAAGTAAGTTTACAAAAAAATTTACCTCAAGCAATAATTTTGCATAACTATCTCAGTCCTTCCTCATGAGTAATAAGTTTGCATAAATATCCAAGTCCTTTAAAAAAGATCTTCCTCATGAGTAATCATTTTGCATAATAATCAAAGTCCTTTAAAGTAATCTTCTGGTTCCTCAGTTTAGCTCTGATTGTTGTCACATTAACCACGGTCTATCATCCATTCATCAATTCAACCAATGTTCGTATTACTCCTTCGTCCTTGTCAAACTTTTCTATTCGGTATTGTCCAAACGACTCTTACACATCGTTCATGCTATCAGAGTCAGAGTCAGCATTAATTGCATTCTCACCTATCTATTCAATGCTCCTTCGGATAGTCACTGTCGGTCCAGGTGTTGGTGAATTTCTTGTGTCCCATCAGTTGTCTCTTATTTCCTTCCGTTTGTTATCTCTGTCTATCCAGTCCAGTCACTTACTGCTCTTCTTCATTGAGCTCGTTCTCAATCCTCTCGACTGCCAGATCGGCCTACGAGTATAATCTATGATGATGTAATGATATATTCAAGCAAGGAGCAGTCTCTGTGGTTATCATCTTTCTCGTATATTCGGTCCGCTCTTCTTCGCTAGTACCGTTCTCAATATTAATGATTAAGTCTCCAGCTGGGCTGATCTGTGCTATCAAAGATCAGTCTTTATGTAGTCAACGTGGCTTGAACGTTTATCTTCGTCTTTGTTTCGGTTTCGACTGTGAAGAGGCTTTTGTTGGGTCTTCAATTTATATTTTTATTAATGGAGTAAAGTCGAGCTTGTGTCTACGCAACAGAAGCCAAGAGGTCAACGCCAACCGCTGCTCTTGAGGTTCTGTTAAATCTACCGCCAATTCACTTGTTCATCAAAAAAGAAGCATTGTAATTTGCGGCCAAGCTCATCTTAGAGAACGAAAAAGAAGCGGTACGTCTCATGCAAATTTTCTGCAAAGATGAACCTGGACTTATTAAAAATAACTTCACCCTAAGCGACTTCTTACTTTAAGAACTCTGACAGGTCACCTCACAGGCCACTATCGTTCAAGAAGCCACCTCATGAAACTGTGACTCTCACCAGTAAACACGTGTAGGTTATGCACGGAGGCAGAAGAAACACCAGAGCCCCTTCTATTGAACTGCGAAGCCTTAGGTCGTAGTAGGAAGAAACATCTGGGGCATTACTGGCCCGAGGGCAGAGACATTAGAGCAATGAACCCCAACTCAGTGCTAAGTTGTTTTACAACTGTTAGACTAATAGAAGACCTTTAATAGGTACATGCAGGAGGAGCACAATAGATCAAATTGGTCGAGGTACATTTTCCTTCTTTATTTCATTCATTCATTCATTCAAGCGGCTTCTGTCAAACCAAATTTAACTTCCAACAGAATTTCAAGGTTACATTTCCAAATGGGGTAAATTGGGAACAGAGCTGACCAAAACCCGTACACAAATGGCTCAAAAACGGAAGAAAGAGCTGCAGCTGGGGTCTTTGGGGAACACCCTAGACGGCGTCTATTTAGCAGTATGGACCAAGAAAACTCAGTATTTCAGGCCGAGATTCGTGCAACAGAGCTGTGCTTATGAGTGGAACTAGACAGATCGACCAAGAAGAGTCACATCTATATTCACTCCGATAGCAAGGCGGCATTACTAGCATTTAACGGCTTCGAAATTATATCAACCTTAGTTTGGACCTGTCTAGTACTTCTCAAAAAACTTGCATTATATAACAGAGTTCATCTTATATGGGTACCAGGCCACAGTGGATACATAGGGAACGAAGAGGTAGATGAGCTCGTTAGGAGAGGAGCTGCCGGAACCATTCTGTGGGTTGCCTTCAAGTTCAACCAAACTTAAAATCTAGCAAAGGAGAATCGCTAGGAAAGGAGCTGCCGGAAACATTCTGTGGGTTGCCTTAAAGTTCAAACCAACTTAAAATCTAGCAAAGGAGAATCGCTAGGAAAGGAGCTGCCGGAACCATTCTATGGGTTGCCTCGGAGTTCAAGCAAACTTAAAACGTGTTCAACCAAACTTGAACGGAAACTAAAGCTATTAAGGTGGCTAAAACCTTCATACCTGAACATTCATACCTGAACCTTCACCACAGCCGTGCTGGCATTCTCACAGTCGCTCGATTTCTGACTGGACATTGCAGAATGTTGAAACCCTTACATAAAAGGCGAATCAGTCATACTGAATAATGTGGATTGTGTAATGAGGACGAGGAAACAGCAGAGCATTTGCTATGGCACTGTAGCGGTCTAATATGGACCCGACTACGATATTTAGGCTCTCACTTCTTAATAGAGGTATCCTAAAAGTATGCAATCATTTATGTTTCAATGTGAATAAGTTGGGTATATCTTCAGATGCCATCTGTCGATTCTGTGGAGAAAGTGACGAAACCTCACTGCACCTGATCACAGACTGCGGACCATTGGCACACAATAGACCAAGGTGTTTTGGAGATTATATCTTAGATATGAGAAAGATCCCTCAACTTGATTCCTCCAAAATATATGAATTCCTGTCGACAATTAACCTGACAGAAGATTTACAGATGAGACTATCGTCATCTTTGAAATAAACTGGGGCATCACAATAGATCTTTCAGGTCGCAGTGTATAACACCCTTAAATATATCTATATATCTATCTATCTATCTAGAACCGCCAGAAGTTGCGGACAAATCTCCCAAGGAGATCTTAATGAATACTAAACTCTCAGAGGAAAGGTAATTTATTGAGTAAGTCACAATAGGCCCATTTGAGGTCGCATTGACTAGGTGACTAGATCCCCCTCTCCTCTAATCGAATATAATCTAATGGAGTAACAATCAAACTGGCTCTGATACAGGACTTAAATGTTAACTTGCTGCTGTTTTTTGAGGCGTTGCACCGAAGACCATGTTCGATTAATTATTTAAATAAAATTAAGTTATAATAAACAAGGAGAATTGAAGCAAGGGATAAGAGCAGAATGAAAGACGGAAAGCGGGGATTTGTAGGGCCAAATTCAAAGTTATTTTCAATAAGTTACAATAAACAAGGAGAATGGAAGGATGGGATAAGACTAGAATAGAAGACGGAAGGGGTTCGTAGGGAAAAATTCAAAGTCTTTTTCAATCGTTTCCGAACCCCCTCCTAAAGGCCAACCATCCTCTCGCCCCCTTACCTACTCTCTTATACACAGGTATTTCCCCGCAAATAACGCTATTTGAAAATCTGAAAATTGTGTACTCGTCCAATTTAAAATTAGAATCTGCCGCTCTGCACATCCAGGCGCCACAAGCGAATGTCTGCCAACGTCAACGTCAACTCCAATTCCATTATTAGCGGCGAAATGTGTTGCCTTATGCATTTAGCGTAATGACATTTGCGAGATGTTTGCAGGGGATCAACGAGGGAAAGCGGGGAAGATGGAGCGACACAGTCGCACAAAAAAGCGGGAAGCAAACAGAAATGGAATTGAAAATTGAAAAATGAAAAGCTGAAAA
This sequence comes from Clusia tigrina, assembly GCA_920105625.2. Classification (NCBI taxonomy): domain Eukaryota; kingdom Metazoa; phylum Arthropoda; class Insecta; order Diptera; family Clusiidae; genus Clusia; species Clusia tigrina. The sequence continues at coordinate 194,823,709 of OV050032.1, forward strand.
ATTACAAAATGTAAAATGAAGATGAAAATTAAAATGAAAATGAAAATGAGAACCTTTTCACAAAGCACAAGCGTAATTTGTGCAACGAATTGAAGCAGTGAAGAGGGAGTATGGACGTCAACACAACTTCCGCACTCTACAAACAGACAGTGTCGAACACATATACACAGAGTGAAACACACACACACAGAGTGAAACACACACATACAGAGTGAAACACACATACATAGAGACAAACGCACATAAATCGAGACAAACACACACACCAATTCAAACACACACACAGAGTGAAACACACCCACAAAGAGGGAAAATCCACTAATGAAGATATTTGATGTATAGACAGCTTTAAGATACCTCACTCGCAGACAGACAGTAGTCGAAAGTTACAGTTGTGTCCTCCCCCACATACAGGCATGGTCATGCACAAATCGTTTCGCATCTATTGGCTCCCAAGACACCATCCCGGAAGTGGCTGCCCCCTGAAAGTGTTCACAAACTCACAAAAACAATGTAAAAACCTCCTTCAATTTAACATTTGGAGTTGCTCACTTGCCAGGAAAAAACTTGCCAAGGACGTACCGAAACTGGTGGAACTGGCCACCAATGTTCGGTCAATTTTGATATTTTCATATAAGAAAGAATCTCATACTATAAACACACCCAAACAAAGTTGCCCCTCGCTAAGTCCTATAAACAAACTCACCTCGTTAGAGTTAACGACTTCGATCAAATTAGCAAGTTGAGGCGGCTTCATAATACCTTAACTTGAGACTAGCATGGACTGCATGCAACGGAAAGAACAACAGATGAGGTGATTCTTTTGTGGCTTGGATTTGGTGAGTGTGGAACTGGTGATTACATAAGGAAAAACTTATACGCTATCAATTCACCTCACATTAATGGTAAATTCACCACCATTTCCACAAAATGTTATCCAGAGCACACAGAGAAAAGAAACTTAAACGTTAAACGGCAAAGCAGAAAAATAAAGCAGACAGACGTTGTACACGAATCCACTCAAAATCGTGGTGAATCCACTCAGAATCGTGGTGAATCCACTAAAAATCTTGGTGTGTCCGCTACGGACGTTGGCAGCGACAAAAAGTTTATTTCCTCTGTGTTCTCTGGTGTTATCGGACTCAACTCAACTCTTTCGTGTTCTCTTCAAATACTGAATACTGTTCTTTGAACACCCCCAGAAGAGTCGAGAACTTTTGAGTACCTTCGCTACCATGCTGAAATATTAACCAGCAAGGCAAGCGAACAATTTTTGAATCAATCTATGGTTCAATGCCCATGGTGAACTTCGTTGTAGGAACACCGATTGGCACTTTTACGAGTATCAAGTGTTCTATTGCGGTGGTCAAATTTTGAAAGTTCTTCAAGAAGAATTTTAGTGCTTTTTCAAGAACTTTTCAAATTTGGAAGAAGAAATAATAAAGAGAAGGAATAGAAAGAATAAATCAAATTACATACTTCAGTCACGAGCAGAGAACACAGAGAAAGGAAAGTATTTTTCGCTGCCAGCGTCCGTAGCGGACACACCACGATTTTTAGTGGATTCACCACGATTCTGAGTGGATTCACCACGATTTTGAGTGGATTCGTGTACAACGTCCTTCTGCTTTATTTCGCTGCTTTGCCGTTTGACGTTTAAGTTTCTTTTCTCTGTGTTCTCTGGTCAGGAGTACCACTTAATTTTATTTCCAGGAAGATGGGTTCCTCTGAAAATAGATTGTAGGAGTTCTGCAGCGATGGGGAACTACTCCGAAACTCTTTGGAGTTGAGTCTTTTCTGAAACAGAAGTCACAAATAGTGGAAGTGCTCCGAAGTTCTAGAACTTGAGTCTTATCTGAAAAAGAAGTCATAAATAGTTCAATTACTCCGAAGGTCTATGGAATTGAGTCTTATCCGAAAAGGAAGTCATAAATAGTTAAAGTGGATAATAAAATTAGGGCTTCAAGCGAGCATTGCTGTTGGCATACCAGCGGAATCACGTCTGGGTTCTATGCTCTTCACGATATATCAAATCAATTTAGAGACTAAATTTTAGTGGTATCCAAATGGTCTGGACAAGTCAGATAAGCCCACTAAATATGCACACAGGGTAAGATTACAGACTTATCTATCAAATAGGCCTACTAAATCCTTAGAAAAATGGTCCTTGATATCAACACTGCTATTGAATACCAAATGAAAGGGTTCACAAAACGCATGAATAGAACAAAACTTTACCGGCTTACTTCGGAAGCATCATTATCCTTGCAACCGTTGCTGAGATCTATGAAAATATTCCGTGGTAATAATTCTACTGATGTTTCCTGTGTTAAACTCGAAACTGGGGTGGAATATTAATATCTGGAGATTACTATCCTCAACATGAGCTGTTCGGAGCTGCATCGAAAACCCCCCATTCAATGTTAAGTAGCTAAACCCCCATCAATGTTAGGTAGATTTTATATCCAAAATAAGTTTTGCTCCTTGAAATTTCTCAAGCAAATCTTGTATGCCATCTGTGACTTGGGAATGCAAAAGATTTTGCTGGAGTGTTGTTTATAGAACTAAATTACTAATGTTCCGAAATTAATATACACCAAAGCGAAGTCGGTATTTATTATTATTTTAGAGGCTGGAATATGTCTCCACAACGTAATCTCTACTGGTGTAGGTGGATATTTAAATACTCGTACTAGAAAGAACTTTAATTATAATTCACAAATGAATCGATATTTATGGGTTGAAATTCCACCTCAACCCTCACTATATCCATACTCGTAAAGTATCCTGTAGACTATTAAAGAAACATCAGGTTTCCATCCGATAGGGCAGGGTATGATAAGTATTGTTGAGAAAAGATCTAATCATGGCTTCTTAGGAAAATAGTTGGGAGATTATGGAATGCTGCAGCAGGTGTCCAAATCCCATTAACGTAGTGCAATCGTTTAAATGTAAATATTGAAACGTGATTGCATACTTTTAGGATCCCATCTGGAGTTTGAGAATGAGTGCACCACCCTGTGTGTGTAAGTCAAGACACAATCTATTCGAATAAAAGCTTCTTTCGTTGTAGAGATTGTGATTTAAAGAATTATCTCGAAAGTAAGAACTTTCTGAGGTGTGTATAAAGTTCTAGAAACATCCAGAAACTTCTAGTGTATTGTAGAAGTTTCCACCTCAACCATTCGAAACTATATAAAACACTAGACTATGCAAAGTCCAGGACATTCGAACAGAGATCGTAACAGTGTGTACATCGTGCATTCAAATCGAAGCAGCAGGATTCTGTAATTGTGATTTTGCAAAGTGATGAAATTAATTATTAAATAAAGTGATTCATGAATTGTGAAATAAAGTGCAAATTGTAACAAAGTAAACTTTAAGCCTAATGTAAAGTTTGTAAATTGCAATAATTAAATAAAGTTAGTTATTTTAATTTAACCAGCGATTGTTTGATTACTGCACAATCCAGTGGTACGAATCTGAGTACAGAGAGTTAGAGTAAATTGTCAGGAGGGCAATTTCGTAACAGAATAAATTGTCAAGAGGGCTATTTCGTAACAATATTAAGATACTCATATAAGATATTTATAAAGATTCAGGGAGAGAAGAACGGTCGATCGCAGAATGAAAAATTGTGCATCTTGACTTGGTGCGTTCTTCCGGACAATCTCAGATGTGATGAGATGATGATGGATTGATTGATTATTGATTGATTCTACAATAAAAATAATAATAATAATAATAATAATAATAATAATAATAGAACAAATCTAAACTTTCCTGGTTCAATGCTAATAATAAGGATAGTCGTGTGGTCTCTGATTCGAAACCCATATCCAAATCGCCTCGAATAGATATCCTTCATCACAAGTAGTCATGCTCACAAACCTGGCAGGTATTAATTAGTATGGTGAGAGGCAAAATAAACAAATAAATAATTATAATAATTAATTTGTTTTTCTAGCGAGTTCAAGGTCCGATTAACAATATTTAATAATAATAATAATAAAAATGTGAAAGAGAATATTCCAGTATAGTTACGATATCATTCAAAGAAGGAATGCAGCTGGATTTCTGTCAACACAATCCATCATCCATTGGAATCATTTGTCGACTTAGTGTCGATGAGTATGAACAGCACAAATAGAGCTTACTGCTTTGCTCAGACCTTAGTATATAATCTAGTTTGCCAGAATGAGGAGGTGCATATTAGGATCAGATGTTTTGGGAATGGATAATGTGCATTCCTTATCCCTGCACAGACTTCTGAGGTTCATAAAAGAGTCAAATAAGTTTGAAAAGGTGTAACTTCCTTTCCAAAATCCTCCATATCCCCCCCTTCCCTAAATATTTTTCCAGGCTTAGTACAATGGGCATCAATGCCTGAGTGCTTGGAGGTCTCCTGCTTCGGCGGCTCTCCGGCCTACCCTATTTCTATCTATCTATCTATTTATACAACCCAGTTGCGTTAATATGAATATGCTATTATGACAAACTTCGAGTCAACTCTGAGGCCTCCTGCTTCGGCGGCTCTCTGGCCTGCCCCACTTCTGTCTATCTATCTATACAACCCAGTTGCGTCGAGTCAACTCTGAGTCAGTTTGTGTTGTTAGTACCGATGTATCCCAAAGTGTGCCTTGTAAAGCGGTGTTATAGACCACACATATTACTGGGGTTGTGGTAAAAAGTATTCCAATCTGGCCAATTGATTAGTGAACTTTAGAACTCCAGGCTGCAGCGAGATATAGAGAGCTGTAGAGCTGTAGAAAACTCTGTACTGAACATGTCGAACACAATAACAGGCTAAAGGGAACCCGCTGATATCCAGCACTGAGACCACTTCTTAGAGGAGATGGCAAAATGCCACAGACTCTTGATGGTATCCAACGCAACCCTTCTCTCACTTAGACTGGCCACACATAGACCTACAAGGTCCTTTGCGGTGCCAGTCTCTCACACACAGCTCCCTAGATAATATTCTGATCTACTTCTCAGTTAATTTACTGGGATTATCCTTCGATTTGACGCCGTGGACAATCATTTTTCTCTGGCTGTAGCTTTAAGTGCTGCTATTGCCTTTATTTGTATGCTGCTCCTTTCAGCGTTTTTTCGAGCTGTGATAATTTGATTTCAGAAGATTTTACAGCATTTTGTCCTGTTATTTTTCTAGTCGTGTATTCTTGCATTTTTTTCTTCTTTTTTTCTTTTTTTCTTCTCTTTTCTTTTTTTTCTGTTCTATTCGTGTTTCACTTTTTTCCGTTGGCACTTTAAATTACATTCGTTTGTCAATTCGCCGCCTTGCGAAGGATGCGAAATTTAAACGATGGCATTTTAGCAGATACTCTTAGCGCCATGTAGATTTCAACTTAAAGGGATTTGCGGCCTTATTGCCCCCTTACTACAGCTCACTTTTTGTGGCCCTTCATTGTGGCTGAATTGACTGTCAAGAGCCTCCAACAAGAGATTGAGTAGGTTCCTCAAACTACGAGTATCGTATGCGAGTGGAGCCTGGTACTGTGACTTCATCGACTCAGATGGTCGTTGAAGGCTTGGACTTTAAATACTTATTAAAGCCAATTTGGTACATTGCAGTGGGAATTTACACCATCATTGAGTGAAAGGAAATCAGTGCTCGCATCAGCACAGTCACGGGAAGAGAACATCTGACAGGTAGGCACCAATTTCCTGTGATATGCTCGTGTCTTGGAGGACATTCGGCCATCGTTCGATGGTGACGATTCTCACTCTTCGGGATGACACTGTACACAATATTCTCTTGCAGCAGTTGGAATGGTACTTTGGTTTCTCTAATGGACCAAGACTGCTACTAAAAAGTTACTTAGCTAATCGGTGGCAAGAAGTAGTGTCTAAAAACATAGGCTCTGACCTTAGAAGACTTGATTCGGGGGTGCCACAAGGATCTATACTTGGTCCAAGTTTAGTATTTTTAGAAATGGCCTTGTACATTGTTGCAGTAGTGTATCTATTCACTTATACCCGGATGATGCTCAGATTTATCTGTCTCGCCCAATCGGGTTATCAGAGGATTTAATTTTTAGAATAACCGAAGACCTCCAAGTGATCTTATGGGCATGCCATAATAATTTATAAGTAAATACCTCTAAAACCAAGCGTATATGTTTTTCGCAATGTTCCAGTGTAAGGAATTGTCTCGCACTGTTTGTCCTGGGAAATACGCCAATTAAATTCGAGATGACGGTTACTAGTCTTGGCTACAAATTGCACCCTACTTTGAGTTGCTCAGACTATGTTAATTATTTTGTCGCAAAGAGTTACCATGTCCTTAGAAAGTGGTGGTATTCTGACTTTGTTCTTTGAAGCTGACTTTGTTCTCCAGGGTAAAATTAAAGTTAGTGAGAACATTTGTAGTAGGTAGGTAGGTAGGTAGGTAGGTAGGTAGGTAGGTAGGTAGGTAGGTAGGTAGGTTTTTTTTTTTTTTTTTTTTTTTTTTTTTTTTTTTTTTACGAGGTGTAAAGCAGTCAAAAACCCTTGTAGTGTGGGGCCCCAACCCACTAAAATCACCCCGATGTCCGGACGGATCATCCTCTCGGGACCTCACCGTTAGGTAATACGTCGAGAGGCCGTTACGAGCGTTACCGCTCAATCGTCAGTCTTAGGTCTGTCCATTTTCAGTCCTACTTCTTGAAACATCCCCATTAACGTTTTCCTCAGCACTGCGCTGGCTTAGGCGTGCTGCTGTTCGGGCGCGTTCAGTGTTCCGCAGAGTTATCATCATAATAGATACTGTGGAACAAACTGCCTCCCATTTAGTCTCGGTTTCACACATATGCGCTACCAGATTAGCCATTGCTGGTTGTTCTCCTAAGATAGCGCTCAAGTTGTTTCTGCTCTCGTTAAATCGCGGGCAATGAAAAAGTATATGCTGCGCGTTTTCCTGCTCTCCCGGGCAACTTGGACAAAACGGGTCAACATCGTATTTGTATTTGTGCAAGTATTCCTTGAAGCACCCGTGGCCACTAAGCATCTGTGTCAAATAGAAGTTAAGTTCGCCGTGTGTGCGCGAGTACCATTCGTTGATATTATGTATCAGTTGGAATGTCCATCGGCCTTTGCTGGATTGCTCCCATCTTTGCTGCCATTGTTGCATGGTTTTCTGTCTTATTTCAAGCTTATCTGCAGCCGTTGGTCTTGTCCCTCTCCTATACAAATCCTGCATTTCATATGCAAGCAGGTCGATTGGTGGCTTACTTGATAACACACAAATGGCATCATCCGAAACTGTCCGAAAGGCGCTAGCAACCCTTAGCGCGCTGAGCCTATGTACAGATCGGATTCCTTTTGAGACGCTCTCTGTACGCGCGACTTCTGCCCAAATTGGAGCCGCATATAGGATGATCGAGGTAGTTACCCTCGATAGTAGCTTCCTTCGACTTGATCTGGGCCCTCCCAAGTTTGGCATCATCTTTGTGAGCGCACCGTTGACGCGGGCAGCCTTTTCGCATACTGTCCTAAGGTGTTCCTTGAAGGTCAGTTTCGCGTCTATGATCACTCCCAAGTACCGCAGATACGGCTGCGATGTAATTTCGTGTTCGCCCACCGTTATTGTTATATGCTCTCGCACTTTTCTGGAGCTCAGCAGGACCACCTCTGTTTTCTGGGCCGCCAATTCCAGTTTTGAGTCATCAAGCCAGCTTCTTATTCTGACGATCGCATCATTGCATATCGTTTGGAGCATGTCCAGCTGTTTTGCTACTGCTACCACAGCAATGTCGTCCGCATAGCCTACCACCGTAGTATCTTCCGGTAGGTCCAGTTGGAGTATGTCATTGTACATACCATTCCATAATGAAGGGCCGAGCACAGAACCCTGGGGTACTCCCCCCGTGATCCTATATTGCTTTGCCCCTTCGTCCGTATCGTACAGTAGTACTCGGTTGTCAAAATAACTAGCTAAAATTCGCAACAAGTACTCCGGGACAGCGAATTTCCGGAGGGCGCTTATGATTAATGGCCAACTCGCCGAGTTGAAAGCGTTCTTCACATCCAATGTGATCACTGCGCAGTATTTTTTGCTTCCATTTACCCATCTCTTCCCGCTGAGTGCTTCTCTTGCAATATCCATCACTGCTTGGACTGCATCCACGGTGGATCGCGATCTCCGAAATCCAAATTGATTTGCGGCCAATCCTCCTGGCTTTTCAAGTGATTCTTGCAGTCTATCGCAGATAATTCTCTCTAAGATTTTACCCAGCGTATCGAGCATGCAAATTGGTCTGTACGAGGATGGGTGGTCCGGCTGCTTTCCGGGCTTAAGCAGTAATACCAGCCTCTGTCTTTTCCAAATATCTGGGTATATTCCCTCGCTTAAGCACGCATTGTACATTGTAGCCCGGGTGCTTTACCGTCAGCGATTTTCCGCAGAGTGAACACTACCTCATCAGTGGAAATCTCGGGGATTTCTGTGCTGTTTATTTGTTGGCCGTTGTACAGAATTGTTTCCTCCTGTGGGGGAAAGAGCGCTGCAACCACCTTACGCATCAATTTATATTCTGTTGGTTGCGGTGCTCTTGGCCCTTTCAGTTTGGCCATCACTGCCTTGTATGCGTTACCCCATGGATCGAGATCAGAACTGTCGTAGAGCTCCTTAAAATATGCGTTTTTGCTGTTTTTAATGGCTACTTTCAGTACTTTCCTACACTCTTTATGTACTTGATGCAGCGTTTCCCAAATTGGCCTATTGCGAGCTCGTTTTGCCTTTCTGCGCGCTTGGTTACATCTTTTCCTCGCATTAGCGATTTCGTCATTCCACCAGTAGACTGGTTTCCTCACAATTCTGTTTGATATTCTTGGCATTGCCACGTCACAGGCCATGCTGAGTTTGTCCGTTATGCTGACCGCCATCTTTTCTGCCGTGTCCAGGGGGATTTCCTCATCTTTCCAGGCGGTATTAAAGGCTTCTACGTCAAAAACCTGCCATTTCCATCGTTTTGTTGGCACTTTGCGAATTCGTTGTTTTTTCGGCGCAGTGATATATATTTCAATAGCCCGGTGATCACTGTGTGTGTATATGCTGCTGACTTCCCACTGTGCGTTGCGAGTTATAACATTGTGTGCGAAGGTGAGGTCTATCACGGAACCCCTCCTGCCTGTTTCGAATGTATTCTTACTACCGTGGTTTAAAAGGTCTAACGATAGTGGAGCTAGGCATTCGAGCAGAATTCTTCCTCGCTGATCTGTGCGTGTACTTCCCCATGCTGTGGACCAGGCGTTGAAGTCTCCTGCTACTACGACCGGACTTTTACCTCGCGCTTCTATCACCAAGGCCATCAACATCCTCTCGAAGTCATCTAGAGTCATACTGGGGGGAGCATAGCATGAAAAAAAGTACACATTTTTTATTTTCGCCCATGTGAAACCATTTTCCGCCATTGTCATCTTCTGCTGAATTGAGCTATCGTTACTTGCCCATATAGCAGCTTTACCGTGGGCATCCTGTACCCAGTTGTGACAATTTAAATTTCGGTATTGTTCACACAATAGCCCCACGTCGAATTTTTGTTCGAACATAGTTTGGGTCAGGAGATCCTGGGCCGCCGCGCATCGGTTTAAGTTTAGTTGCACGATTCTCATTGTCCGCAATCTTTCCTCGCCTTCTGATATACCGGACATTTGTAGCTGCCAGCTGCATGAGTGCCTTCGCATAGAGCGCACCTCTCTTTGCTTTTACAGGTTGCTGCTAGGTGGCCCTTTTCGCCGCACCTTCTACACATGTCTGTTTTGTCTATGGGTTCATTACAGTGATGCGCCAGATGACCGTAACCCCAGCATCTGAAGCAACGCTTAAGTGATACCGTCTCCCGAATTCTGCAATTTACCCATCCGATTTGTATATTACGCGCAGTCAGTAATTTTTTGGCATCATTTGCGGGAAGATCGATGTACGCTGTCTGCGTACCGTCATAGCACTTTCGCATATTGTTTATTGCCGAGACGTCCGGCCTACTGATGTTACCCTTTTCCTTCAAGGCGTCGCAAATCTCCTCGGGGGTAGTAATCATATCCACATCTCTACATTGTATTCTGATGCAGTGCGTTTTTGCCACTACTTTTGCCGCATCTCTGAGGACTTCCTCCACCGCCGCTTTATATTTTGCCGTCTTATTTTCGGGAGCACTCTTAAGCTTGATTACCAAGTCTCCTTTGTTACCCTGGTATATGCGCCTAACATCTCCCCCTAGCTCTTTCAACGCACTACTGGCTTTCACCGTTTTTAGGATGTCGGCGTATGACGATGCACCCGCTGCCGTAATTATGATGGCATCCGGTCTAGGTTTTATATCGTAGGCTTTAGCGTCTTGTTGCTTTTTCCACCTTTGTCCACCGTTCCTTTTCTTGCGGTTTTAGGGCATCATCTCCTGTTTGTGGGCATTGTACCTGCGTGACCACCCCTTTCCTGGCTGGTGCCTTGGGACAGACGACCTGCGCAAGTGGAATTTCAACTGCCGCGCTAAGATCGTTATTTGCTCGCACTCTTTTCACGGGCCCCGTTGTTGCATCGCAGTTCATTACTGTCGGACTGGCGTTGGCCCTTCGCCTCTTCCCAGATCCCGTGTTCACTCCGACTGTGATCGTGTTCGGCTGTGGAGCGTTTTGAATGGTGCGCATGCTCTTTAATTGCATCTCGATCTCGACGTGTTTTGCCTTCATAACCGCTGCTAGTCGTTTTACCTCATTATGCACATTTGGCTTAATCTTGCAAAACTGCAGTAAATCATTTATGGCCTTCCCCAGAGCTGTCATTTGAGCATTGAGGGGTGTTACCGCAACTTCTGTTCGTTCCTTTGCTGCTCCAGTGTCCAGCGTGGATATAGGCGGAGTTGATACTGCCAGGGCACCTGGTAGTTTTTCGTCCGTTTTTTCCACTGTCTTCATTTTGCACCCCTCCTGTTGGCTACCATTTGTAGTGGTAAGGGAGCCCGTGTAGAGAGATACTGGTGTCCCAATTATGTCACTGTGTGTACTTTGAGCATCGCCTGTTACATCATTTTCATTTTGTCCACCTGATACGCCGTATGCTGACAGTACTTTGCCGTGTGGCGGTGATCTTTCGATGAGAGAGCTTCTATTGAAGATATCCGCTACGCCTGTTGTCTGCTTATTGCTATCGTTATTTATAGTTTTTTTTTGGTTTATTTGCTTGTCCATGTAATATGGGCCCAAACTCACAACCGCTGTCTCCTCTCGTGCAATTAGTTTCCGTAAGTCCCATGGTTATCTATGAATTCAGGGAGGCCATGCGGGGGTTGACATTGTCCCTTATGGGGAACAGTGTTCAGGGCCAGACTTCGAGCCGGAACTAATGGGGAGTTATCTCAACCCAACCTAAGTGGCCACGGCTGTGGCTACGAGCTTCGAACGTATTGTGAGACCTGCCAGGTTTTAAAAGGACGGAAGAAGTAGCGAATCTTTCTGGAAGCCATTTCAGCAAGATTTCACTCCGCCTACTGAAGTAACAGGGATCCACTACTCCAGCCCAGTGTCGTCTGCTTCCTTTCCAGTATACCATAATCAGAATCTTACTGGATTCAATCCAGATAGCCCTAAGGCCGGCATTCGTACTTTAAACAGCCGCTCCTAACATGGAGAACAGACGCTGACCAGTGATACCACTCATTTTGTGTCCGTTGCTCCTGGATTTTTAAGTTCACAATGCGAGTGCAAAGTGAAGGGGACACATACTTCAAAAGAGGCGGTGTCAACTCGCCACTGTCACGGGAATTTCAACGGACTTGCTAGCTTTTTTACCGCGTCCTCAGATTCCCGCCGCTCCTCGTCGGGGATTGCTTATTTGTCAGAGACTTATTCACAACTAACCTGCTACTACAGGTCTTTCGGCTATCCGCGACCTGCCGACCCCTCCGGTAGCTTAGAGCCCAGCTATCGTGTCTGATCGGGTTTTACTACTCGAAAGTAGCAGCAAAACAGAACACGTCCGGAGGTAGGTAGGTAGGTAGGTAGGTAGGTAGGTAGGTAGGTAGGTAGGTAGGTAGGTAGGTAGGTAGGTAGGTAGGTAGGTAGGTAGGTAGGTAGGTAGGTAGGTAGGTAGGTAGGTAGGTAGGTAGGTAGTTAGGTAGTTAGGTAGTTAGGTAGTTAGGTAGGTAGGTACGTAGGTAGGTAGGTAGGTAGGTAGGTAGGTAGGAAGGTAGGAAGGTAGGAAGGTAGGTAGGTAGGAAGGTAGGTAGGTAGGAAGGTAGGTAGGTAGGTAGGTAGGTAGGTAGGTAGGTAGGTAGGTAGGTAGGTAGGTAGGTAGGTAGGTAGGTAGGTAGGTAGGAGTGGCAGCCTAGTTTGCCAAAAGCACACTTGAGCACGCCTAATGGCCCATTGTGATACCACGATGTGGCGCCGAAGGACTGACTAAAAAGTTCTCTTACTTGAGATGGTGATCGTCAGCGCAAGGACAGCGCCGAGCGTTTGTAGTACTTATAGTATAGTATGTAGTGGACTCATATACTCGTATGGCAGTTTGGACAATGAATCGAAACAAAAGCTACAGCTGGCACGAAATTACACATTTTTTAAATGGAAATTTGTTCATATATATTCTAGATGTTCTTTGTCAGTGCTGTTAAACTTTCCTACCACGTGTGGCGTGTCTGTTTCCTACCAAGTACGGCGTGTCTCTTTCCTACCAAGTGTGGAGTGTCTGTTTAACTCTGACTACAAAAGATTCCAATCCATGCTTTCAAATTCACGCCAATCTTTCGCTGCCTCGGTGGCTCAGCGTAATTCTGCTGGAAAACTCATCTTCCTCCACAAACACGGTAAGAGTTAAACCCTTCAGTGACTTTTCGTCTTTTAAGATAATTTTTCTGTATACAGGTCAAAGTTTTGACCTTCTTTTCGCTGAAATAGAGCAAAGTAACATATTGATCATCATCATCATCATTGTTGGCTCGACGGTCCTAGTTGAACCTTGACCTCCCACAATTTTTCCATCCGGACGTCGCGATCTTTTGCAAACGTCTTCCAGTTTTTGAAATCGATGTAGTTTGCACCGTCCTCTACGGTGTCTTTCCATCTTCGATTTGGGCATCCTCGGTTTTTGTTTATAGTGAATAAATTGCTCTATATTCGTCTCGCTGGCTCGTTGTCCCTCATTGGCAGTACGTGGTCAGCCCACTTTAGCCGTTGTACTTTGATGAAGTCTATAATTTTAATGTGATTTAATTTCATTCGCGGCAGCATTCTTCGTTGTATCGCTTTCTGTATGTTCCGTCATCTTCTCTAATGGCGTCGAGTATTCTTCGTAGAACCTTTGTTTCGAAGATAGGTCCGAAATAAGAGACTAAAACAATACCGACGTTGAAAGAACCACGTTGAACCCTTGGAGGTTTCTCATAACAGAAATGTGGTTTTTTCCACAATTTTTTTATCTAGTCGTGAGGAGAGTTATCTATAAGATTATCAATTGATCGACAAAAATCGAAAGATATTCTCGAATCAGCCTTCGCAAAGTTCTCTTAGAAATATTCAATCCTCTGGACATGGTTTTCTCTTTCTTAAAGGAACTTCTGTGGAAACAATCTCGCACAGCTTTCACAACCATGCCCGAACAGGCTTCTATTTCAGACGATTTGGAGACATGACTTTCAGCAGGATTAATAAGCATTCTTAATATTCCGGGAGATTTAAGCTACTCCAAAAAGTGTCCTAGTCTTCGCATAATAATGCAAAACTTTGGTGAGGGCAGACACACTTTTAAACCTTACTCCGCTACATATGGCAAGAGAAACGGCTGCCAAAAGAACTCTATTAATAATCGTCAAGAAAGGTGCTGGTAGCGAAAAAATTTGTAGTAATAAACAACGAGACAGCATCGTTGCCACTATACCCCTCGCGGACCTACCTAGAGACGATATGAACAAAATGTGTATAACTTGGAGAAACGCTTCAGAGTTGTGCTGGGGAACAAGAAGGAATGGAAACCTGAATCACACTTCAAGATATCCTAACAGATCATACCATCAAGTGGTTCACAGATGGTTCAAAAACAGAAGAAGGGATAGGAGCTGGCATATTTGGGCCGAGGGTCAACCACTTCGGGTCAACCACTGCAAGAAATCACCCAGCATATTCCAGGCAGAGATACAAGCAATTCGCCTCTGTGTTATCTTTAACCTCCAATGTAAACTTGTGGGTCAACACATTGCTATCATGTCAGACCGCCAAGCAGCTATAAGAGTACTACAACAGGAATAACTCTTTCGCTGTTGTCTTTAGGAACGCGCAGATCCCGAAACAACTCCCCCAAGCTTAGCAATAAATTTTCATTGAAAAACACTTGTCAAAATCGGTGATAACAACTTGCTCCAATTTATATGAACCCCTTCACTCCCCTTGCCTTCACTTTCCACTTGCTTGCCCTGTCCTCTCCAAACAAAATCACCCACAAATAAATCTGAAATGTCTCCTCAAGGCTCGTTGAATCACAGCTTACTGCAATTAATTTCCACTGACTTTAAGCTGGCCTCAGCTCAGCTGGCATACAATTCAGATTAATTTGCAAATCGCCAGCAACCTTTTTGCCACAAGAGAAAACGGAAGAAAAAGGTCAAAGTCGTTATCTAAACGCAACCGCAAATAAATGCTCTCAGAGGAGGAAGGGGAAAAGATGCCGCAGCAGTGTTGCTCAGTCAACCGCATGCATACCTTCGGAGAGTGCCTACGCACAGCCCCACCCCCACCCCCACCGAAACACCTCTGCATTTTGTATGGGAAAATTGAAAAAGCGTACTCAAAGTAAGCTCTTTCATTTACAAGGTAACTAAATCCTCCACGAGCATTAAGAGGCGTGGTTCATAAAACGCGCATAAAAAATTCATTCATATTCATAAAGGCGCATTAAACTCAATCGGGAGGCAGAGGAGGCGCATTCAGGGAGAGCAAAAGCAAAAGCAAAAGGCAAAAGGCAAGTCAAAGCATGGCAAGCCAAGTCGCGGCATCATTTCAATGAATGAAGCCTCCCGCTCCAAGTTCCTAAATGTTAATAACCCCTACGTTGGCCCGCAAAAACACTGCAGTGGGCTGAGGAGAACGCGGGAGCAGGCAAACAGGGGAACAGGGCTTACGCCAGGTACTGAGGTGCATGTTATGTGCTCGCATAAGCCTTCAGGGATTACAGATGTCGGACCTTTTTCAGATTTTTACAACGCCCGCACTTTCTGTGCACCCTACAGGCCAATGGAAAGGTAAGGTATATGCATATATATACTCGTACATATGAATAGATTAGTTCGCCAGATTTGAGTATATTTCTTGTGTTCAGCGTAGTTTCCTTCCATCAGCCTAGTTTATTGATAGCTTATTCACTATTTAATTATGTAATGATGTGATATAATTATGTAATAATGATGTTAAATAATGACGTTATGATATAACTATGCAATTATGTGCTAATAGAATGATATAATAAACGATTTAATTATATTATACGATTCTATTATATTATAGTGACACAATGATGTGAGGATACAAGCACATAATGATCATATAATTGTATAATGCTACAAGGATATAAACAGACAATGATAAAATGACACAGATTTGCTCTAATATAATGATGAAATGAAAAAATCAATAGAATCACTGAAAAATCCTTCCGCGGTATCACTAAGAACAAATTTTTTATGGATCATTGAATGATATCCATTCAACTAATGTTGTATTTTGTGATTACTTCCAACGAATTCGGAGGTTTAACGAATTTAATGAAAAGGGAGCGAAAAATGTTGATCAAATCACTTCCGTATAGGAGAGAAAAATCGGTATATATTTGAGTAATTATTGGTATATATTGGCATATCGGAGCAAGAGATATGCCAATGCTATCATACTATAAGACTCGTCCATCCTCCTCCTGCATCCTCCTCCTCCGTCCTCCTCCTCCATCCTCCTCCTCCATCCTCCTCCTCCTCCATCCTCCTCCTCCTCCTACTACTACTATTAGCTTTACTCACTACAAGTACAATCAATCCTCCACTTCGCAAATTAGAGTTCTCAGTTTCACGAAAAAAAAGATTGCTTCATATTCATTGCAGTAATCACTGGCGGTGCAAAACATTGAAGCCTTATTAGTGACAGCATTATCACAGTCAGCTCGACTTTAAATATATCCCCACTCTCCAGTTTCTGAACTGTTTTATCCACCGAAAAGTCTTAGACTAGGTGAGGCAAATTTGAAGCAAAATCCAATACCAACAGCAATAGTTACTACCCTAAACGTACCAGATCCGTAGTTACTGATACCCATTCCAGTCTGAATTTCCTTCATCTGAATACCTGCTGAAGGAATAATACTCTAACATGACTGCTAACCATGCCTTAAATACATCATTAACCCTTAATTAGAATAACAATGATATTAAAAAGTTCCAGAAATCATTCTATATCAAGCAACAAGAACACTTTACGTCTTCAATCGAAGATTCAACGAAAACAAAAGCAACATAAACGACTGTCTTAAGTCAATAGTAAAGAGTACAATCCCCTAATCAAATTCATCCTATTCACAGTTCGAGGCATATTTAATTGCCTTACCACATCTTCCCTTCAAACTCTCATCCAATATAATACTAGATCCGCAAAACACCATTGAATATATCGTAAATAATTGTAAATAGTAATATAACATCAGGATCTAAACGTTTCATAATCTCAACCCAGTATTTTATGTGCCAACCCCAACACGGGAAATATAAGAAAAAATTCCAAAACTCTCATGAGGAACATCACTCACTCTTAATATCACACTTAATCTCAATCTCTCTCTTAATAAGATACCATAGGTTATCAATCTCACTCCCTCTCTCTTAATAAGACACCATAGGTTATCAATCTCACTCCATCTCTCTCACAATAAACTCTCAATGTTACTCTTTCACTCTCTTATAATAATAAACTATAAGCTCTCAATCTCAGTTGCCTTCTGTATCCATTAATAAGAAGCCAGAGGCTGTCAATATTATCCTCCTCTCTCTCCGTTAATAAGAAGCCAGAGGTTTTAATCCCACTCTCATTCTCTCTCCTTCTCTCTCTGTCTTTTTATCCTTCTCTCTCTCCTTATCTCCTTCTCTCTCCCTCTCTCTCTGTTAATAAGAAACCAGAAACTCTCAATCTCACTCTATTTCTATCTCCGTTAATAAGAAGCCAGAAGCTGTTAATCTCACTCTCATTCTCTCTCTTTCTGTCTCCCCCTCTCTCCCCCTCTCTCCACCTCTCTCTCCCTCCCTCTCTGTCTCGCTCCCTCTTTCTCTCTCTCCTTCTCTCTGTGTTAATGAGAAGCCATAAGCTCAGTCTCCTTCTGTATCCTTTAACAAGAAGCCAGAAGCAGTCAATATCATTCGTCTCTCTCTCTGTTAATAAGAAACCAGAAGATCTCATCTCACTCTCCTTTTCTTTCCTTCACTATCTCCTTCTCTCTCTCCTTCTATCTCTCTGCCTCTCTCTCTCCCTTTCTCTCTCTCCCTCTCTCTCTCCCTCTCTCTCTCTGTTAATAAGAAGCCAGAAGCTGTCAATATCATTCTCCTCTCTCTCCTTTAATAAGGAGCTAGAAGCTCTCATCTCACTCTCCTTCTCTCTCTCTGTCTCTCACTCTCCCTCTCTCTCCCTCTCTCTCCCTCTCTCTCCCTCTCTCTCCCTCTCTCTCTCTGTTAATTACAAACCATATGCTCTCAATCTCAGTCTCCTTCTGTATCCGTTAATAAGAAGCCAGAAGCTGTCAATATCATTCTCCTTCTCTCTCTGCTAATAAGAAACCAGAAGCTCTCATCTCACTCTCCTTCTCTCTCTTTTCTCTCCTTCTCTCTCCTTCTCTCCCCTTCTCCTTCTTCTCCTTCTCTCACTCTCTCTCATCTCACTCTCCTCTCACTCTCTCTCTCTTCTCTCTCTCATCTCACTCTCCTTCTCTCTTTTTCTCTCTCCCTCTCTTTCTGTTGATAAGGAACCAGAATCTAATACAGCCTAATACAAGAATGATAAAGAACTCATTTATCATTCTTAGGCCCAGGCGTGATACGATCCGCTTCTTGAGCTTCTTGTCCGTTATTTTTACAACAAACACTCCAAACAACAACAAAATAAACATAAAATTCAAACTGGTTCCATCCTGTAACCGGTTTTGAGGGCCCTTCACCCTTCAAATTGTTGGCCGTAAGAATCATAAAATAGATTCCTAACTAGCGCAGACGAAGCCAGCGACGCATATGACACAAGACCTGTATTTGTATATATGCATATATTGTTGATCAGTGATGAGTTTTGCAATATAGCCATGCCCGACTATCCAAAAGATTGTGGGCGGTTGTTCTTCAAACCTATTTTACCTATGTTCTTCGCTATATATAAATATACCGCTACTCTATAATCCTTGCCAGAAATCTGGTTTAGATCTTAAATCAGACCCCGATTGCTATATGAAGAAAATCGGATATAGCACACACTCGCCTCTTATACATAATACAAGTGACCACAGCTTCACTTATATATGTATGTATGTATACAGAAATATATTAAAAAAAAGTCTAGAAATATACTATAAAAATCCTATACTTTATAAAAAAATATGGAAGATCAACATACTCGTAGATATATACTCGTATACTCGTATGTATGTACTTAGATAGTTACTGCGATACATAACTGAAGACCTATGCAAATTTGAAAGGTGACATCTTGTATGAAGAATCATATTTTATATACCACATACATATATAAATATATGGAATCAGCCAAAAAACACACGCCACCACCCACATAAATTGTTCCCGAGACCTTCATTAAAATTTCCCCCGATTTCAATTGTTCGTATGCTGGAGATATACATACATGTAGTTCACGCTAAAGCTACTCGTATGTACAAAAACTGCAACTGCAAAGCAACACTGCCACGCCCACAATACGCTAACATATCAACTTTAAGATTTGCCAAATTTTTTTGGGATATACTGAAACTGGTCGAGGAGCAAACGAGACTTCTTTACAGGATATTTGTTTTTTTTTATCAGGAAGTTCTTTCATAGAGCGTTTCATAAATCGATTTAGTGGTGTTGAAGCTGCCTATGCTAGTAGTAGTTCCCGGGAAAAATGATGTTTCCGTTTGATCTTCAACTCCTCAAGGACTAAAAGGGGTCTGGGGAGGTGTGTGCGCATCTTTAAACCAATTTCTTTCTCTAAATTGGAGCCGAAAAATAAAACTGTGAAAGCCAGAATTGGATGAAATAACTTCAAGACTAAAATATTACCTAATCCTACCATCGTTGAAGGATACTCTATTGTCGACCTTAGCCAACTTAAAGTTATTTACTGATTTGCATAATTTTACTTTTTATGAAATTCATCCTTATCTGAGGGCACGCAACTTTACGCCAGCAGACGGGACGCAACGAAGCTTGGAAGCTGGCAAAGATCACAATAACAAAACACCAACAACAACAACAAAAACAACAACAACATATCCACAACAACAATGACCGTTCCATTAAATGCTGGAAATAGAAAATAGCAAATAAAATTGAAAAAACAGAACAGGAAAAAAGAGCACAAAATAATGAAAATAACGCAGGAATGAAAGCGAAATTATAAGCAGGCTTTCAATTATTCTCTGCATAATTAATTTGTGAGGCGTGCGTGCATAATGTTTCCCCACTCCCCACCCCACATAAAGAGGTAAAAGTTTGTGGCCCCCCGTTTCCCCTGATCCAAACACCGCCACACAAAAACACTTGCACGCAGAGCAATCTAGGAGCGCAACCAATGAACCCTGATATGGAGTCCTGGTAGGAAATAGTTGACTTTTAGCGAGGGATGTGGCATCCACAATTTTTACTCAGAGTCACGAAGATCGCCGCTGCAGGTATATATAAATTTCGATTCCCTTTCTGAGCTATACTCGTATATATAGCTATCCCCGACGGAAGACTTCGTCAAGAAGCAATAAGTCAATCGAAATATGGCTCTTCTTTCACTTTTTTTTTCTCGATTACCGACAGCATTACTTCACCGCAGACAATCCACTGAAGATAATGGAGGATAGTTTAGCTAAAATAATAAGATCCTCTCTGGATATAGTCTAGAAGTAATCTACGTCCAGTCTTCGGGAACAAGATGATGAAGGCAAACACTTTATAAGTGAATCGGAAAATATCTTTAAGAGAAACAGTTAGCGACGCAATTAAATGGTTTATTTGATTCGTGTTTACTCATGAATACTCAACTAGCCCTTTCGTTAATATGCCAGCAATATTCATTCTTCTGTTTGCCCCTATGATTCGTGTATGTGGTCAACCCCCATAACAGCCAAACAACACCAAAATTCTTGTCGTAGTTTACCGAGTCGCTTATCGTATGACAAAATTTCCTGCTGGGTTACTTGTTTGAGCTGGTATTGCGATTATTCGTGTACTACACGCTCCCGCGTTCGCTTTCTTCCTGGTAGCAATACTTTCCCCCAACTATATTTGCGTATGTAATTCTAATCAGTCCTCCCCTCCCGCGAGCGCTGCTTTTTAATTAATTTATGCAAATATTGCGAATTTCGCATGAAGCCAACGCAGTTGAGTTGATGAAACTAGTAACTACGCCCAACCGCACTCACGGCTAATAGCAATTTTGTATTAAATCATTGAGGGTACTGATTGATAAGTGTGCGAAGTTATGCTCATGAAGTTTTAGAGCGAACCTTATCAGAGAAAGGAGTGAAACAAACATCCCACTGACGAATGTGTACAGGAACGTTCCCGAGATCTGAGAGACTAGATTCTTTAGTATATTGCCATCAATCCCAAAGTTGAAATTAGTGAAAATTATCAATTAAAGGATTCGAGTAAGTGTTCGTACATCCTTCCGATGGTGAGAATGCTCCCAATGATTTAAGGTTCAATTCCTCAATAGTATTGTACCGTCATTCCATATTATATTGAATGAAAAGAATCAATCGAAAGATATGACCGACTGTTCAGACTCCCTTCTTATGTTAAGAATGCTAACAATAATTTAAAGTTCCATTCCTCAATCGTATTTACCGTCATTCCAACTTGTATACAGAGAGAATAATCAATCAAAAGATATTATTCTCCGATGGTGAGAATGCTCCCAATGATTTAAGGTTCAGTTAGTCAGTCGTCGGACAAAAACAGAGTCAACCAACTTCTTCGACTTGATCGCATATCTCTGTCGACAACTGTGTCAGCTTTGACCGGTCACTGCATACTAGGAAAGCACGCAAAAATACTGGGCCTTTTCTCAAACAATTTCTGCCGAGGCTGTGGTTCCGACGAGACGGTTTTCTACTTCATATGTCACTGCCCATCCTTGAGCAGAATAAGAAATCGCACCTTTGGTGCCCCATTTCTTACAAGCCTGACAGAGCTCTCATCCTTTAAATTAAGGGCTCATCAAACTATCAGGGTAGTTTCCTGCAACATAAATGGAAGAGTCGTGCCATTCCCGGCGCTGTCCTTGCGCTGACTATCACCATCCTAAATAAGAGAACTTTTTAGTCAGTGCTTGAACGGTGCCACACCGTGGTATCACAATGGGCCATTAGGAGTGCGCAAGTACCTACCTACCTAGTCAGTCGTATTGTATTATTCTTCGAAGCTACCTGATCTTTTGGAAAAACTCTATCGATCCTGTGTCTTTAAGGGCACAAAGTTTACGTTACTAGTGTTGTTAGCGCCAGAAACTTCGAACCATATTATTAAGAAGGCGAGGCACACAAACGAAAGGTGCCCAACCCTCACATCTTCCTGTCCAGAGGCCTGGGAAAGAACACTTTCTACTATGCCTATCAAATCAAGGTTCTTATCCCATGTAAAATGGTCCGTCATCAACCCTACCAGGAGTCTACAGTGGCTTTTATCAAGTGACAAAAGCCACCTTGACATTCTGTCGTGTATATTATAATTGTGTGTAGGAGATTTAAGCACCGTGACCTTTCGATCTATTGTGCCCCCCATCGGAGGTTCAAAGTACATCTTTGAGTCCTATCCTCTGGATAAACGTGTTTTGGCCCCAGAGGTCTCATATCACTAGCAGAGTCTTGCAAGAGTCCCAAGTATTTCCTGCGGGTGTGCATGAGAGCCGGACATTCTGTCAACCAGGCAAGGACGTCTCCTCTTCCTCCATACAAAATCTGCATGAGCCTTCCGAGATGACCCCCATTCTCACCATATGTGAGCTCAGTTTACAGTGTCCTGTGAGTAGGCCTGTCAGCATCCTAAGATTCTTCTTAGAGAGATTGATGAGTGATTCGAATCTCTTTAGGTGGTGTGTCCCTAGCAGACTCTGTGATACCCTTAGGCCTGGTGTGTTAATCCAGTGTTTGTACCAATGGTGTCCCTCATCGATCCAAAGTTGGCTGAACAGCTTGCCCTTGCCTACACCACAGAAGGGTATAACAGATAGCAAGAATCTTTGATCGTGTATAACAGGTAGCAAGAATCCTTGATATTTGTTCATCTGCTGCCTCTAAAAGCTTCTCGTTCAGGATGCTGTGAATAAGCAACCCAATCTTAAGTAGTGCTCTTAATGGTAGCAAACTGTAAATTAAGAACAGGTTGAGAAGCACCGTAAAACCGCTCGCAGATCTCATATGAGCCAGTTCATCCCCAACTTCATTCTCCATCATGTCCACGCCTCCTGCAAACCAAGCTATCATCACACTATTGTGCTTTTCAGCATACTGCAATGCTAAGTTTACAGGATAGCACTAGTTTGGCAGGGACAAATGGGCTCAGCACTATCACTGAAGGCACAAATGCATCTTCCACACCATCTGCCAATGAAACTGTATCGTACTGTGTGTGTGGTGAAAACAGTGACTGTCATTATGGAGATTCGTGGGCGTTATGGGGAATGAAGTCTCATTATCGTTAACCGATTGATTGGCCGAAGATATGAGTTGAAGATCGAAAGTTATGTTGCCATTTTTCAAACTGGATTTCTGTGAAGTGGATGCATTTAGGAAACTACAAAAAACTCATGAAATTCTGATGATTCCAATGATATTGAATAAGCCCAAAAATAGTTCATACTGTTGAGTTTAGGGTCCTTTCCTGGGTGTTCTAATTCCCAACTTCCTCATACCTGAATCGATTTAAGCTTAATCGACTTACATCTTTAAAAAATGGCTGGATAATGCTTGATGTATATTTTGTGTTCGATCTATTGAGTATTTTTCTCCTCAGCAACTTTGAAGTTCCTCCTGATGATGAGCAAAGCATTTCACTGCCTTGAATCTTGAAAGCGGAATTACTCGTAACCAAACTGTGAATCGTTTCGTAGTGCTTTGCAGGCGGTATATTTCAAAGTGGTGTGTTTGGAGGTGGTGTATTACAAAGAGGTGTATTTGTAGGTGGAGTGTTGAAAGCAGAGAACACAGAGAAAATAAACTCTTTGTCTCTGCCAACGTCCGTAGCGGACACACCACGATTTTGAGTGGATTCCCCATGATTTTGAGGGGATTCATGTGCAACGTCCGTCTGCTTTATTTCGCTGCTTTGCCGTTTGACATTTAAGTTTCTTTTCTCTGTGTTCTCTGGTTGGAAGGTGCAGTGTTTGTATATGGAGTGTTTGAAGGTGGTGTGCCTGAAGGTGGTGTGTTTGAAGGTGATGTGTTTAATGTGTGGTGTGTTTCAGAGTGGAGTGTTTAAAGGTGGTGTGTTTGAAGATGGTGTGTCTGAAGGTGGTGTGTCTGAAGGTGGTGTGTTTGAAGGTGATGTGTTTAATGTGTGGTGTGTTTCAGAGTGGAGTGTTTAAAGGTGGTGTGTTGAGAGATGGTGTGTCTGAAGGTGGTATACTTGAACCTAACAGCGACTTTTTGGACAACGACCCTCACTGCTATAGTTAAGTCTTTGATAAGAAGAAAATGCTTACTTTGCTGGATTTCCTGAATTGTGTGTTGGCCAGTTTGGTGTGATAACATGTCACCTCCCACCCAGTTGCATTCACAAGACGAACGAGTAAGAATTCACAAAGAGAACCATTATTTATAATGAATATTCATTGCTTTGTAACGAGTGACTGGAAAGTGACTGCTAAAAGTGGCTGCAATATGAATGTTATTAATTGAGCGGTCACCAAAAAATGTATTTAAATGTCCACTGATTTTCCCGCTGAATGCCGTCCATCAACATATTTCCACCCTAGTGGCATATTTCCACCTATGTAGCACACATGCTTTATGAACGATGCAACAATGACTCAGTCTATTGGGCGTTGGTTCAGTGATATGAAACACTTGCGTTGATTTAGATATAGCCTTGTGTTGATTTAGATATAGCTCGATGTGTTTCGAAATCTGACTTGCCTCGCCAGCTGCTCGACTGGAGTTGGTGCCTTCCACGGACTTTGTTTGTTGGTGCCTTCCACGGACTTTGTTTGTTGGTGCCTTCCACGGACTTTGTTTGTAGGTGCCTTCCAGGGACTTTGTTTGTTGGTGCCTTCCACGGACTTTGTTTGTTGGTGCCTTCCAGGGACTTTGTTTGTTGGTGCCTTCCACGGACTTTGTTTGTTGGTGCCTTCCACGGACTTTGTTTGTTGGTGCCTTCCAGGGACTTTGTTTGTTGGTGCCTTCCAGGGACTTTGTTTGTTGGTGCCTTCCACGGACTTTGTTTGTTGGTGCCTTCCACGGACTTTGTTTGTTGGTGCCTTCCACGGACTTTGTTTGTTGGTGCCTTCCAGGGACTTTGTTTGTTGGTGCCTTCCACGGACTTTGTTTGTTGGTGCCTTCCACGGACTTTGTTTGTTGGTGCCTTCCAGGGACTTTGTTTGTTGGTGCCTTCCACGGACTTTGTATGGTTTTTAAGGTCGCAAAAGCTCCCTACTCGACAATCGTATTTCTATATCTGAATTAACTTGCTACCTAGCAGTATTTGATAGCGATATTACGGTGAAAGTTCACTATCAGTTCGCTATCATCGACTTCCCTCATGCTTGTATGCAAACAAACATATTTTCGTTGCATACTTTTGTGCTGAAATCAAACTTCAATTAATAAACAAGAATTCTCTCTGGGACACCGTTATGGGACTGCAGTAAATTTGCATTGATTTTAATATTGGCCGCTCACATTGAGTAAAAATTCATTAAAATTGAGGCATGGCCTTTAATGTTGCCCAACTTCCGCTATTTTCATTGGCATACGTACCGATTCACTGAGCGTGGAAGTCGGTGTCTGTGGCTATGTGGCTGTGTGTATGTGTTGCTATATGTGACTGTGTGTCTGTGTGTGCGTGTTGAGTGTGTTCGTGTGTGTACGCCACCGTTTTTAATATACTCGTATTTATTTAAAGAAATAAACGCTTAAATATCCTGGCGCCTGCAGATATTTATCGAGCGGTGCTGATATTCTCCCAGTGCGCTGCTGCGGCCTTGATACATTTGCCGTAAAATTTGAAATGATTTCGTATTTTTGTTTAACTCCAATTATGCAAATTAGACTGGCGTATTTTCCGCACAGCCGTAATTCTCCTAGGCTTCATGAATATATATCATATATGTATGTGTATGTGTGTGTGTGTGTGTTCCGCTTCCTTTTCAGTGTTCGAGCCGAAAAAGTGCCCACAGTGAAATATTAAAATAACTTTGGAGGTGTGAAAATTGAGGCTTCTATTAAACTTTATTAAGCCAAGTCGCTTGGCGTGCTCGCCAGCCACAATAGAGCAAAGTTATAGGCCATAAAATCAACATCGCCGATACAAATTGGAATTTCGGTAGCCAATTTGTGTGGCAGAATTTCTGTAATAAATATTCCCCCAGAGATTTAGACACAGAGTGGCTCTGAGTAGTTTCTTTTTAATACACAATGAACGCACAAAAAATAAAAATAAAAATAATAATAGAAAAGAAAAGAAAAAGCCAGAAAGTGGCGGAGTGAAATTCCAACCTGCCACAAAAGGGTCCAAAGCAATGCGAACCCTTTTCTTGCCACGGCTGCCTTAATGGGCAACCGCGTTCAATGCGGTTAATAAAAAACAGTTTAATAAAATTGCAACAGCGTTCCGGAGTTAGCAATCAATTCACTGGGCGCCTGCTGAAAATGAGTGAACGCTACGAAGGCAGGGGAGTAGGCATGAAAACGAAATAAGGGAGGGAAAGACGAGGCGGAGGAATTGTTGTTTAAATGTCTTTCTCAAATTCTGCTCGCTGTCACTCGCTTCTATCACAGAACAACAAAGCGGACAGACAGAGCCGGCAAAGCAGCCCGGACGCGGACTGACAAACAGAGACCTAGCTTCGAGATAAAAAGTAGAAAAATAATCATTTATCATTTCCACACCCGCACACACTAATGCAATTACACAGAAATCTCACTTTCTCTCAGGCTCACATTCTGCAAACCTTCGGCCGCCGGCCACCTGCCCCCGTCCCACCCACTGCAGATGCCGAAAAATGTTGTTTTTTTTCTCGAATCTTATCTTTGTTGTTTCGCAAAACTGTTCGGAAAAAATTAAGTGAAAAAAGCCGAAAGTAGTTGTTTTAAATGTAAAACAAAAGAACGAAAGACAAATGGCGAGTCTCCCACATAGCGACAGAGTAAATGAGTGCTAACAATGAGGGGGGATTGATAAGTTACTTAAATGAGAAATAGAGATTCGTGCCACAACTGCGTCAAACGAAACCGACGTTCATTTGATCTAACTCTCGATAAAGATGTATACGAAAAGTGAGTGGTAATGAGGTGAGGGGCACCTTGTTCGCCGTAGATGGTTGTGCAAGCGAACTTGCACGTACACCACTTTAATTTATTAGCATACTTTTAGGGTGCACAATCGTTGATACTATTGTACGGAATAATCGGCTTTACTTGGAGGGTTAAGTATGTTAATAAAACACATTTGAAGCAGATATTGTACTTCTCGCTCTACCAATAGTGCTCCTCGAGAAGCACGTGGAGCTGACTTTTGGAAGTACAGTAGTTCTAGAACTACCAAGAGTGCTTCTTTAGAAATACATGGAGAACATTTCTGGAGCTGCATAGAGAGTACTTCTGGAGCTATATAGACAGTACTGTAAACTTAAACTTATACTATATTAAGTGTATCTAATACTATATAGAGTGTCCTTATTGAACAACATGGAGTGTTATTCTATAACTGGGTAGAGAGTACTTCTAAAACTATCAAGAATACTCCTCTAGAACTACATGGAGTGGACTTCCACAACTACATAGAGAGTACTTCTAGAACTACATGGAGTGTACATCTCAAAGTATATAAAGAGCACTTCTAGAACTACAAAGAGTCTTCCTATAGAACTACATAGAGTGGCTTTCTTGAACTTCTTTGAGTGTTCTTCTGAAACTACGTGGAGAGTACTTCTAAAACTACCAAGAATGCTCCTCTAGAACTACATGGAGTGGACTTCCACAACTACATAGAGAGTACTTCTAGAACTACATGGAGTGTAGTTCTAAAAGTATATAAAGAGCACTTTTAGAACTACAAAGAGTCTTCCTCTACAACTACATAGAGTGGCTTTCTTGAACTTCTTTGAGTGTTCTTCTGAAACTACGTGGAGAGTTCTTCTAGAACTACAAAGAGAGCTCCTCTAGAACTAGGTAGAAAATGCTTCTAGAACTACATAAGGTGTTCCTCTAGCACAATATAGTGTTTCTGACGACTACTGACGACTGAGTGTATTTCTAGAGCTTCATAATGTTCCAGATTTTCTCATCTTACACCACTGGACCACAAAGGAGTAGTTCCTCAGTTTACTTGCGACGTTTTCCAGAGATGATAATGATGATGCCGATTTAGATAATCATCGAACCAATCAAAACTGATAATTATAACAAGGAGAACGAATAAATTGTGAAGTTATGCATTCAAAATATAGATGGGAAGGAACTGGTTAATTTTGGAGGAATCAATTTGAGGAATTTTGCTCATATCAAAAATGAACGCTGCTAAACACCTATGCCTGTTTTGTACCAGAGCTCTGCAGTATATGATGAGGTATTGTGAGGCTTCATCACTTTAAACAAATAGCGACTGGGGTTGGGGGGGACCCAACTTATTCATATGATAATAAGTCTACAATGACATCGGTAAGAACTCGTTATTTGCTCCGAGACTTGCTGATCAAGCTCTTTTACGATCAAAGTCTCCCACAAGTGATATCGAATATCTCTCATTCTAGACAGATTCTTCCAGTATTCTTCTTCAGCACACTTTCAATAGTGTTGAATGATTCAAAGCGAAAACCCACAGCTTCCCCTGCTAAGTTACCACCCAAACTTTGAATGAATGAATACTCCTCCATGCTACTCCTTATATATCTATAATAGTTATGGAACAACATTCCCAAAGATGAATAGATTCTTGTGAGGAAAATGTGTGAGGAGAATAAAGAAAAGTTGGGTACCGTTTATTGGGGTCATTCACCTTCGATGATAATCAAAAGATATTAATTCAACGGATTCAATCGTGAGCGTACCGTTCTGCAAGAAGAACTTTCGGCCTGACCTGGTGAGAATCAAAGAGAATCAAATAATTATCAAGAAAATGCATGATATTGTACTGACAGACCAGCGAGTGAAAATGAGAGAGATTGTTGAGGTCGTCATATATGGGTGTTGTAGAAAATTGGACTTCTCGTGTGAATAGAACAAATAGGGTTTTACTAGACTGACAATATAGTCAACATATCTGAATGTGACACCATAGGTCTAATGCGCGTTATCTTTAGCTCCGGTTGGTTCAAGACCTAGAGAAATAGATCAAATCACAATGGGTAATATTGGTCTATGTGGGCTCTGGCAAGGGGTGGCCACTTCTACCTAATCTAACCTATGCTTAGAAGACATTACGAAGATAATGTATTCTATTCCTAAAATTCCATACAATGTGTGTGTGTGTGTGTGTGTTTTTTACAATCATTATATAAAAAAATAACTAACTTTATATAATGTTCCAAATATTTTGCTCTTAATGGGAAACTATGAAATGAGATCTTTTCTGATCTTCCTCTTTGTTTCTTTCGCTGCTTGTTTTACTCTTTCTTTTGCTGCTTCTGCCGCTGATTCTTTGGCAGTTTCCTTGTGCTGATTCTTTAAATGTTTCTTTCACTGTTTCCTTGGCTGTTGCTTTCGCTGTATCTTTCTTTGTTTGTTTAGCTGTTTTATTGGTTGTTTCATTTGCTGTTTCTTTGACTCTTTATTTCGCTGTTTCATTCGTTTCTCGTTTAGCTGCTTCCTTCGCTGTTTCTTTGGCAATTCTCTTGGTCTGTTTCTTTGGATGTTTTTTTCGTAGTTTCTCTGGCTGACTGTTTCTTTGGATATTTCCTTAGCTGCTTCCCTGGTTGCTTCCTTGGGTTTTTCTTTGTCACATTCCTGGGGCTGTTTCTTTCACTGTTTTCTTGGTTATATCTTTTTCTGTGTTCTTGGCCGTTTCTTTGTGTGTTTCTTGGATGATTCTTTGGCTGTTTCTTTCGCTGTTTCCTTGGTTATTTCTTTGGTTATTTCTTGGTTTATGTCTTGGTTTATTTCTTGGGTTGTTTCTTTGACTCTTTATTCCGCTGTTTCCTTGGTTGCTCTCTTAGCTGCATCCTCCACTGTTTCTTTGAAATTCTTTGGATGTTTCCTTGACTATTTATTTTGCTGTTTCTTTGTTAACTGGTTTGACTGTTTCTTAGGATATTTCCTTGGTTGCTTTCCTGGTTGTTTCCATCGGTTGTTCTTTGTGACTTTCCTTGAGCTGTTCATTTCACTGTTTTCTTGACTACTTCGTTTTATATGTTCTTGGCTGTTTCTTTGTGTATTTCTTGGATGTTTTCTTGACTACTTCGTTTTATATGTTCTTGGCTGTTTCTTTGTGTATTTCTTGGATGTTTTCTTGGCTATTTCGTTTTCTGTGTTCTTGGCTCAGCCAAGGAAACTGAAACAAATTCAGTTTCCTTGGCTGTTTCTTTGTGTGTTTCTTTGATGTTTCCTTGGCTGTTTCTTTCACTGATTCCTTGGTTATTTCTGTGGTTATTTCTTTGTTCATTTCTTGGGTTGTTTCTTTGACTCTTTATTTCGCTGCTTCTTTGGTTGCTCCCTTAGCTGCTTCCTTTGCTGTTTCTTTGGCAATTCTCTTGGTCTGTTTCTTTGGATGTTTCTTTCGTTGTTTCTTTGCTTGTTTCTTTGCCTTTTTCCTTGCGTCCTTGGCTGTTTCTGTTGCTTTTTCCTTTCGCTATTTCTTTGACTGAGTTAGAAGACATTCCAAAAACGCAATTATCCGCATTTGCTTACTTATCAAACGAACCATGTAGCGAGCGGGAGGCAGAGGATTGGACGCGTCGTGGGTACATAGTCATTTGCATTGATTAAATCAGTTGTGGGCAATTGTTGTTAATGGCTTAAAAAAAAAGGAAACAAACGAAACGAAAGGAAAGGAAAGAAAAGAAAAGAAAGAAACCACGGAACAGAACAAGAAAAATTAAAATGTTTGCCATTTTTGCGGATATTTTAGGTGCTTCTTTCTTCTCGTTTTTTGTGGATGTCTGCTTTTTTTAATATTTAGATTTTTTTTTTTTTTGTTCTCTTCGTTTCTCCACTTTTTTGTTCTGCGTGCGTTCTTTCCTCGGACTCTGCTACACAAATTACAAGTATTACTTTCCTTTTCTCGCACTCTTCCGGTGTGTGCGTCGTCCCCTGTCCACTTGTCCCCTGGCGCCTAATCAAAATATCTCCCACTTTTCCCACGCAATAATTGCTGTACTTGATGCTATTGTTGTTGTTAGTGTTGCTTCTGGAGCGGTTTTTCCGTTCCCTTTTTTAATTGCTTTCGTTGCATTTTTGCGGCTGTGGAATGCGAGACGTCGGGATGGGTGCGGACCCAACAAAGTAAATAAATGAAATTCTTAAAGCAGATTAGAAAGAGGCATTTCTTTTTTCTTTTGCTGCACCGATGTTTTCAGGCATTTTTTTGCTCGTCCTTATTTATTTAAATCTATTTTTTTTTTGTGTTACTTTCCGCTTTGAAGTGATTGAATTTAATTTGTGCCTGTTGGTGGAGCAGGCGGGGCTGGGACGCTCGCTTGTGTGCCGTCGTTGGAAACACCTTTTCGTTGCCTTTTCTCTCTCAGTTCGCCGTTCTGATCATTTAAGACTGGCATTAAAATGTTCACAGTTCATCCTTTGGGGATTTAACAATTTGTATAGAAACGTGAGTGACTTAATTTTCATGCCCTGGCACAAAATCCCAAAGGAGGCGGTATCATTCTGAATACAGCACTTTATGCAATTATCTAAAATGGCCCATAAAAGGTGTTTTATTGCTTTCGGCCATCCACAGAAAATTAAGTGAACAACTGTATCCTTCATTTGGTGGCCCAATCGACACTTTATCCTCCTCCCAGTTTGAATGGAAAACCATTTTTAATGATTGGCGACCACAAATACAGAAATATATAAATTTCCATGGCTTTTGGGAGGTCCCTCTGCATGCCGGAATATGGATAAATTGTGTGCAAATATTAAGTCACTAACCGGGCTTCCTTTGTCGAAGGCAAATTGGTCCTTAAAACAGAAACGACAATATGTCGAGGATTATGCAATGGCAACTATTCCTTCATATGCGGACAAGGAGTTCCAAATGCATTTTAGAGTGACTAAGGAACTATTTCCTTCGCTTGTGGAAAAATGGCAAACATCAGCAACCCTAGAAGTATGCAACAGTTTATGTGGTATATTCTATACGCATAGGTTCTTATTCAGAGCATACGCTCTGGACTCACCCACACCTTTCTATGCGTAAAAGCATGCAGACTCTTTTTGAGCAACAATCTAGATTTTTTTTGAGTGTGGGGAATATTCTAGAATCTTCTAGTTCAACACACGAGGTGTATATAAGCCTCTACAAATGGCCAATGGGGCATTAACAGTACATTTAAAGAAATGAGGCTCGAGTATCCGGCCAGCCCATTAAACCCAGTAAGAGAGTGTTTATCAGAATGTATCTTGAAGGCTGCCTCTTGAAGCATCCGCCTCGCTACACATGCCACTGTTCTTCTTCTACAGGAATATACGAAAGCTTCATCACTGAAACAAAATTTGCTCTAAAGACATTTTTACTAGAACACTATTTGAAACTGAACTGATTTTGAAACCGTACATAAATTTGAAGGATCCTGTTTCGGTGTAGGTCGTTACCTGAAGATTTCTCCGAATTCACGGAACTCAAATGTGATCTTGAACCCGAAATATGACTCATAATTGACAGTTTTGCCATATCGAAAAATTATAACATCACCAAGTTAACTTGCTCTAAGGTACTTATATAGTATCTCTGCTGTAAGTCAGTAAAGAGACACCCACATATGTGTCAAATACAACGGCTACCGAAGCTTTGCAGATACTTAAAAAGAAAGCGTGTAAATTTGAGAATATTCCCACCGCTCCTAAATTAAGTTCACATTTTTGCTGAAAAATAATACGTCTTCACCCTCTCCAGTTCAACCATCAAGCAAGCACAAAATGTTGATGCTGCTCGTCTCATATTTCTTATTTGCGCACTCGTAAAACCCACATGTGGTCAGCACAGCACCAGCACAGACAGTTTTTTGCAATTTTTTGACACATCACACAGACACAGGCAACCACACCAAAGCCTGCCCAGATTTTCAACATAAACAGACGCACGCAGGGACCCTGCAGCGTCACGCCGCAGAATGACAACTATTTTTCCGGCAGCCAGTGACAGCGCAAAGTTGCAAAGTCATTTATTTCACGTACTCATTGCAGTCGTTCCGGAAGTGAAAACGGCCTAAAAGTATGCTTACGAAAAATTTGAATTTATTTTCATTTCACTCCCAGGTCAACACACAGACGAACTCAACGTTCGTATTGTCTAACAAGCACTCATTAATGGGACACTCAATAATGGGGCACCCTAAAAGTAGACCATAATCAAGGTGGTTACTTAAAGTAGACACTAATTAATGTGGTGAATAAAAGTAGACCATAATCAAGGTGGTGAATAAAAGTAGACCATAATCAATGTGGTGAATAATTATGAGTGCCTGTTCCACAATACGAATGTTGAGTTCGGCTTCGTCTTCAGTGTGGCATATGTCAATGAATTTGGAAGAGTCCACAATTCCAGGCGCAGATTAGATTATATTACAGTCGACCCCTGTCAAGAGCAGAGTCAGGCATCAGGGTCACCAAATCGTCAAGAGCAGAATCAGTGAATCTGGTGGCATATGTCAATGAATTTGGAAGAGTCCACAATTCCAGGCGCAGATTAGATTATATTACAGTCGACCCCTGTCAAGAGCAGAGTCAGACATCAGGGTCACCAAATCGTCAAGAGCAGAATCAGTGAATCTGGTGCCATTTAAAGGTTTGATTAATAGGCAGTGGACTCCTTGCTAACAAATCGCGCGTACTTTGAAAGTGTAAATATATAACTTTTCCATACTTTTGAGTACGCCAGATTGTATAATAAGATGTTAGAATAATTTTGGATTTGATTCAAGAATATCTCCCATTTTCTGTTTATGTTAAGTGGGAAACGCCTATCATTGATAGTAAGGCCAAATTCACCACCTTCGCAGCCTAACCTAACCTAAGACCAAATATCACAGTGGATGTTTAAAATGTCTCTAGGTAATCCAGGATATGGAGTTTGGAAGTGCTCAGAGCTCTTAACTGACAATACACCAACCCTTCAGATACATATTGGTGAGGTTGTTGCAAAGACTGAGTTAAAGTTGAGGAAGTTACGAGTATATATTGTGAGGAAATACTCATTTATGACCGGATATTGAATATGTTGGAGAGGTCAAGAGGTCAAGGGTCAACAATGACGATGATTGAATATGTAGGAAATCTATTAAAGATAACAATATATTCAATCATCGTCTAAAAGACATAAATGTGAAGTCAGAAACAGCAAGTCATAAATAGCAGACAGGTTGCTTTATGTGATGATCCTTCTGCATTAATTGATATGTTTCTGGACTGTGTCGAAATGGAACTCGAAGGCAATTGAAATGTAGGAATGGTAATTGAGAAATGAAAGGGAAATTTATTGTTATTATTATTTTAATTATATCTTAGACTATAATTAGTTATGACTGGTTGGGTAATGAGTACCAGCTACTGAGGTCTTCATCACGAAGAGAAAAAGAGGCGATTTTGAGGCCAAGCCCGGGCAGGATTTGATCATGCAACCCTCCAAGTGTGAGTCTAGCATGTCTACCACTACACCACAGTGGGCGACTATAAGGGAAATCTAATTATAAATAAATAATCCACATCGCAATGCTCAACACCCACATTTATTTTCAATTACTGGCCCCTCTTTCCACACTTTGAAGACAGTCTAAGGACTATCTCCCTTCTCCTGCGAATTATTTGAAGACTGGCCCCTTTTCTTCTTGCATTTTCATTCTTGCAGAGTTTTCACAAAGGAAATTACGCCTACATAGACATATAATCCTTTGTGTACGCACACTAATGCAGGTGCACACACTCAGCTATCAAAACACACAAAGTCCTTTTGCAAGAACCCGCACGCCATGCTGACTCGAAACAAACACAGCCACACAATTGTTGACACGCCCACAGCAGCAAAAATACCATGCACGCATGCATGCAAAAACAAAAAATCGCAGACTCGCAACAAGGACACCCGCAGGCTCAAGCACGCATCGCACACACGCCCCCGAAACACACAAAAATCCTGCAATACGCATTCTTGTGCTTAGACTCGGGCTTTTGTTTGTGCCAGGCGGGCTTCCATGTCGCCTGCGCCTCTAATTGCAAATGCTACACAAGTGCAGCACGCAACTGAGATGCGTGGGTTCGTGCCTCCGTAGGTGTGTGTGCCGGCGTGCCTGTTCGTTTATATCAGCCACAGAACTGCATTTGTCGCAATACACCTGACGCACACGTCGCTCACAGGTAGTTCAATGCTCCCCACGGTCACTGCTCAGAGGTGCACACGAGCAACAATCGGAAGCACCCAGTCGGAAGTCGCCTCAGAAGTGTGCAGTGCACCTCACAGAAACGATAATGCGACTTCGAGCTCATTATCAGGGAGTCACACAGCAATAATGTACGCGAGCTTAGCAATATTTAAAATAACACTCAATATGTTGCCAGGATGGGGAGACAGGATACTTCAGAGATGATCAGCAAGCGAACCACGTCGGGACCAAGTTTGGTAGTCACAACGCGGAGTGTGTGGAGAAGAGCTGTGAGCCATACTCTGAAGAAATGCCTGACGGCGCTTCAGCTGGAGCCCAGCCACTATAGGAGGTGGTTATTTAGTACAGCCGGAGTCCATGTAAAGCGTCTCCAGCATAAAAAACAAACACCAAGCAGTGATTGGACACTGTTCCTTGCAAAAATTATCCAAGGCTTGGAAAACTGTAAGGTAGGAGCGGGTTTAACATATTGTTACGAAATTGCCCTCCTGACAATTTACTCTAACTCTCTGTACTCGGATTCGTACCACTGGATTGTGTAGTAATCAAACAGTCGCTTTACAAAATCACAATTACAAATACTGCTGCTTCGATTAAAATGCACGATGTACACACTGTTACGATCCCTGTTCGACTGTCCTCGACTTTGAATAGTGTGGTCGTTTTTATAGCTTTCGAATGGTTGAAGGAGAAACTTCTACAATAGTGTAGAAACTTCTACAATAGTGTAGAAGTTTCTGGATCATTCTACAATCTTATATACACCACGAATCTTATATACACCTTGAACGAGAACATTCTATACACCATTATCAATTCCACGAAAGAAGTTTTTATTTGAATAGATCGTATCTTGACTTATATGTACACAGGGTGATGCACTCGTTCTCAAACTCCAGATGGGATCCTAAAAGTATGCAATCACGTTTCAATATTTTTCGTGAAGCCGTACAATGGGCTTGATCCTATAAAGAGCTCGTCCGCCCCTTTTCTGGCTTGTACATCCGTTCTCTCCTTACCTTTAAAGCCTTTGTGTTCAGGCACCCATATAAGTTTTACCTTGTTATGTGTTGCCAGTAGGTTTAGGTTGTTATGGCATTCAAGAATACAGTTCAACATAAATTTGTAGTTGTTAAGGGCTTTAAGTACCGCTTGGCTAGCGTCAATATGAGTCCTAATAAAAAATTTGGCCCAAAAGAATTGTATAGGTGGTGCGTTAGAAAAATGTGTCAATAGTGGGCGTGGCTGCCCTGCTAAATACTCTACGTATTATCAAGTTCATGTGGTAAAATTTGTGTTGCCATCGCTTGAACTGTTTAGGAGTCCATTACCAGCAAACACACGTTGACTTTTATATAAGAGGTGTAGTAAAAAGAAATCCATTATTTTTCCAATAGATGGCTTTCGTACTCTGTATTTCGCGTTGTATAAGTGTGATCGGATTACGCTAGATGGCGTTATAAAAATAAGATTTTGTACTAAAAAAGCTTCTCAGTTGCTTTTGTGGTTTCTTGACTCAGTTTTGTTTGAGCGTCCGTCAAAGATGGACACCAGCCAAAAGAAAATACGCCATATTTTACATTTTTTCTTCGATAAAGGCGAAAACGCAACGCAGGCGGCTGCAAATGGGCATAGTATTTATGGTCCTGATACTGTAACAGCCAATCAAGGGCAATTTTGGTGTCATCGATTCTGTTCCGATAATTTTTATGTCAAAGATGCATCACGCTCTGGAAGACCAATTGTCGAAAATGTCGATAAATCATGGAAATCATCGAGCACGTCCGTCATGTCTCGATTTCCCAGAAGCTAAACATTGCACAAAAAAACCGCTTGGAACCACTTTAATAAGGCTGGATACAAAAAGAAGCTCGATGTATGAGTGCCACACCTGAACGAGCTAACCCGAAACGAGTTAACCGAATTTCCATCTGCGAATCACAACAAAATCGACCCATTTCTGCAACGGATGGTGCCTGGTGATGAGCAGTGGGCCACTTACGACAACGTCAAGCGAAAACGATCGTGTTCGAATCGCGGCCAAGCCAGAATTGACGGCCAGGAAGGT
Source organism: Clusia tigrina (assembly GCA_920105625.2). Taxonomy (NCBI): domain Eukaryota; kingdom Metazoa; phylum Arthropoda; class Insecta; order Diptera; family Clusiidae; genus Clusia; species Clusia tigrina. The sequence goes on from OV050032.1 coordinate 194,860,736, forward strand.
TTCGCTGTCTTTTTGGTGAGATTGGCACGGAATCATCTACTATGAGCTGCGCTCCTGCGGCCAAACTGTTAATTCGGACCTGTACTGTCAACAATTGGATTGTCTGAAGGAAGCAATCGCCCAGAAGCGGCCAGCTTCTTCCAATAGCAGGGGAATTGTGCTCCATCAGGACAGCGCCAGGCCACAGACATCGATAGTGATAGTGAAAGCTCAGAGAGCTTGGTTGAGAGGTTATTATACATCCACCTTATAGTCCGGACCTGGCACTAAGTGATTACAATCTTTTCCTGTCTATGGCGAATGATTTTGCTGGTGAAACATTCGCCTCAAGAGAAGCTTGTGAAAATCTACTGTCCCAGGTTTGTGCCAATAGGGACGAGGGTTTCTATAATAGAGCCATAATGAAATTACCTTTAAAATGGCAACAAGCTATCGAACTAAACAGTGAATATTTCACCTCTATCGGATCATTCTAAACAAAGGCTTCAATTTCTTGCAAAAATATTGGATTTCTCTTTCCTATACCGTATACGAGTATATAGATATCTTATTCCTAAGGTTCAAACAAATCCTGCGCTTTATCACGGCTTCGAAATGGTTTCACGAGTGAGGTAGAGCTGCAGTGTTGCGCGGTATTATCGTAATGGGCCCATGGTGGTCTGAGTGAGTTGGCCTGTAGAAAAACTGCCACGCAAACCTAAACCTAAACTTATTCCGATAATAATAGACAATCCATGAACGTGGTCAATTCATGGCTAAGCCCTAAAGATGAAGTGTAGTTCGTAAGATTTAAGCACTTATTTTTAGTTCTAATTCCGAAGATTCAATAAATAATGTTTTCTTCCAATAAAAAAGAATAAACATTATTTTAAAAACAACAATTAATCCAGCGTAAGTAACAAAACACCAAAGATGACGATGTTGCCAGACGGACATGCATATTGTTAGAGTATTAGAATAGTCCACAAGAACACTCGTTTCGTTTCACTCACGACTTTCCGTTGCCTCATTGCTGGCATTTCCAACTGGGCACTATTGCGCTTGGCTGCGTACTGATTTCCTTCTATATCTGTGTCTGCATGTGTGTGGGTGTGTGTGGGTGTGTGTGCATTTGGGTGCATGTGCGACATTTTCTCTGGCTGTATTGACTTAGCTAAATTGTACAAAAATCACACTACATTTGTCACTGCGTACGTGCGTATGCGAGTGTGTTTGGAGCACATGCGGTTGCGGGTTTCCATACATCACATTCGGCCACGCACACACTCCTCCGCATACGCAGCTCTCGCTTGTCCAGTTCGTATGACAATGTCCCAAAAGCCCGGGCAGCACACAAGTGGATTTGTTAAACATTTTGTTGGGTTGAGGTTGTGAAGGCTGCTGACGTTCAGCGTACAGCGAGCGCGCAGGACGTAAGTGTGTGTACAAGTGTTAATGTGTGTGTGTGTGTGTGTGTTTTTTGTTTGGCCAAATATTGCAAATAGGACGAAAATTTGCAGCTCGTTTGAAACTTTAACTACCAGAAACGCGCGGGCAACAGTTGGCTGGCGACTATTCCGCGCTCCGTGCTTGTGTGTGCTCGCAGACAGATGGACACCACTTTTTTCTGGTCGTTTTATTTTTGTTTTATTTCTATTTGATGGGCAGGTGGGGAATTCGTTGATTGAGTGCTACAATGCAGAATCATTGGATTTAATTGCAGCAGAACGTTTGCCAGTGTAATTCACACGCGTACCGCCCCGGAATGATCGATATGGCTGTAAGTCAAATAAGTTGGGCAACATCGCGTGTGTATTTGTGGCGGATTGATATCATTTTTGGAGTTAATATGCATCTCTGTAACTCTGAAATGCAACGAAGCGGAGCTCAGGTCACTTCGACACCAATGGGGTGGCGGAGTCCGCAGTAGAACCCCCATAGAAAGAGTTCTTCAAGCACTCAGGCAAATGATCCCCATTGGGCTGGTAGTTCATTGCTTCAGAGCCCTGACAGTTTCCGGAAAATGATGCCATTTAACTTGTCACAATCGAGGCATCTTCGTTCACTTTTAACTTTTTGTGTGGTCGAAGGCAAAAAGAGTATTCAAAACTGACACCAAAAGTGACCAAAGGTGAACACACCAACTTGCCAAAGTAGAGTGTGTTACAAATTTTCTTGAATGAAAATAAATATATATAAATATATACATTTTTTATGACAAAAATTCATAAAAATTACAGTCATTTGATAAAGTGAGAAGGCACTTTATTGACACGTTCACATTGTGTGACAACAATGAGAAGTTCCTTTGTTTTTGTATACCATCTTCACCACAAAGGGAGACACATAAGAGGGAGACTTACACAGCTTTCAGTCACTGGCAACCGATACAAAGCAGTGTGGTGACACAATAGGACTACTCAAGTAATAGTGTCGGATGATGACGTTATCCTTGTTAACCTGGCCCATTTATCTTCAAACTAAACCTATTTATTGTGAGATCTGGTAAGGCGCAAATACTCATGTTCCGTGGAGGTGTGGAATCAGTTGCGAAGTTGGTTCAATCAGTTGTGAAATATGATACTCGCATCTCCCAAACCGTTACTGACGCACCAGAGTATGTAGCATGAATCCTTATTGAACTTAAACCATACCCACAAAGTGTACTTTGTTCACAAAGCAATCCCGCATCGTGGTGGCCCAGCCAAGTCCTTCCTTTTTTTATGTTAGTCGATGGAGACCCTTTCAGTACTTCCATTATTGCGCTAGTGAAATGGACCTTCACACCATTCCAGTGTGAACTGTTATGCTCTATATAAGTTTACCCGTACCACCTGGCATGAATCTTATCCTCCTACCTACCTATCCTCCCTTTACTAGCTGTGATTGCATTGTATTGTTCTTCTTGAAAAAAAGTGTCTTTTTCACTGAAGACACACAAACGATGTACCACGCCTCCCTCATTTTTTCATCATAAAATTGCTCCTAGTGGGCTTCTTGAGGATTTTCAATCCCACACAAACACGGAAGCTTAGCTCACATGGACTAATTTGCTGACGAAAATTGATGTCGCATTCCACCGCTGTCACAATCAGAAATTTGCATATTGAATGTGACGAGGCATCAATTTCCGAGCCATATGCATTCACATGTTGATCAGAAATGGGTGTATATGTACTCGTACATATTGAAAAGTGATTGCATACTTTTAGGATACCTCTATTAAACTCAGTTACTACGAGAGAGGTTTATATAAGTCAAGACACAATCTATTCGAAAAAAAGCTTACTCAAGAAACCTCTTTCGGAGTGTAGATAAGATTCGAGAATGTTCCAGAAACTTATTTTGTAGTGTAGATAATATTCGAGAGATAAGATTCGATAAGTGTAGATAAGATTCGAGAATGTTCCAGAAACTTCTTTTATTGTGTAGATAATGTTCGAGAGATAAGATTCGATAAGTGTAGATAAGATTCGAGAATGTTCCAGAAACTTATTTTGTAGTGTAGATAATGTTCGAGAGATAAGATTCGATAAGTGTAGATAAGATTCGAGAATGTTCCAGAAACTTATTTTATTGTGTAGATAATATTCGAGAGATAAGATTCGATAAGTGTAGATAAGATTCGAGAATGTTCCAGAAACTTCTTTTATTGTGTAGATAATGTTCGAGAGATAAGATTCGATAAGTGTAGATAAGATTCGAGAATGTTCCAGAAACTTATTTTGTAGTGTAGATAATGTTCGAGAGATAAGATTCGATAAGTGTAGATAAGATTCGAGAATGTTCCAGAAACTTCTTTTATTGTGTAGATAATGTTCGAGAGATAAGATTCGATAAGTGTAGATAAGATTCGAGAATGTTCCAGAAACTTATTTTGTAGTGTAGATAATGTTCGATAGATAAGATTCGATTAGTGTAGATAAGATTCGAGAATGTTCCAGAAACTTCTTTTATTGTGCAGATAATGTTCGAGAGATAAGATTCGATAAGTGTAGATAAGATTCGAGAATGTTCCAGAAACTTATTTTGTAGTGTAGATAATGTTCGATAGATAAGATTCGATAAGTGTAGATAAGATTCGAGAATGTTCCAGAAACTTATTTTATTGTGCAGATAATGTTCGAGAGATAAGATTCGATAAGTGTAGATAAGATTCGAGAATGTTCCAGAAACTTATTTTGTAGTGTAGATAATGTTCGAGAGATAAGATTCGATAAGTGTAGATAAGATTCGAGAATGTTCCAGAAACTTCTTTTATTGTGTAGATAATGTTCGAGAGATAAGATTCGATAAGTGTAGATAAGATTCGAGAATGTTCCAGAAACTTATTTTGTAGTGTAGATAATGTTCGATAGATAAGATTCGATAAGTGTAGATAAGATTCGAGAATGTTCCAGAAACTTCTTTTATTGTGCAGATAATGTTCGAGAGATAAGATTCGATAAGTGTAGATAAGATTCGAGAATGTTCCAGAAACTTATTTTGTAGTGTAGATAATGTTCGATAGATAAGATTCGATAAGTGTAGATAAGATTCGAGAATGTTCCAGAAACTTATTTTATTGTGCAGATAATGTTCGAGAGATAAGATTCGATAAGTGTAGATAAGATTCGAGAATGTTCCAGAAGCTTATTTTATTCTGTAGATAATATTCCAGAATTTTCTACTCCAACCATTCGGAAGGTTAAGCCACCGCACAATTAAAGTAGAGACGCATTTGAGCAGAAATCGTAACAGTGTGTACATTTTAATCGAAACGGCAACATTTGTAATTGTGATTGAAAAGTAATAAAATGAATTATTAAAGAAAATGTAATTGTAGTAAAGTAAACGTTAATATTAAGTGTGTAAATAGCAATAATTAAATAAAGTTAGTTATTTTAATTTAACCAGCGATTGTTTGATTACTGCACAATCCAGTGGTACGAATCCGAGTATTGAGAGTTAGAGTAAATTGTCAGGAGGGCAATTTCGTAATAATATCTTCGTATTTGGCTGTGAGGACAAACTGATACCGAGCACACTGGTCGGTCCGCATAGTTCGGGCCCATTACTTAACACATAGAAATGTATTAATCATGGAAATTTATTGGAAGATCATTTCAATTTTAGATCCCTCCAAACTCATTAAAAATACACCCAAAAAAATCAATTGTCCAATGTGATTTTTTTCCCACGGAATCCATGGTCTCCACCCACTTACGTCGGATCATATGTCGCATAACATTAACGCCCACATTTCATATACCAACTCGTGTCGTCCAACACACTTTCAGCACACTTAAATAGTGCACCTCAAAAGTATGCTTCTGCTTACCAGAATTGTGCTTGAACTAACTACAACAGCACAAATTTTAAAGCCTACTTTTAGGGGACACTAAAGAGAATTGCAGGAAACTCTACAAACATTCAGTTACTTTTAGCAAAAGATGAGACCACTTGTCAAAAACAAAAAGCTGACTTAATAATTCAGCAAATTAAAAGTCCACACAACACAGCAGAAAACTTTCGAAATAAATCTGATCCTTATCGCTCTTTCAACAGTTCCTTTTATTAAGCCAAAAGTAAATTTATATTTGTTGCTGCTTTTGTTTCGTTTTTTCTCTTCTCTATTCTTGCACTTTTTGTTGTATTTTTGTACTTTTCAAATCACAACACATCATTATAGTGGCTGCAAAAAGACATTTCAACATCAGGAAGAACATCAAGCGAAATTGTCGTTGTCCTTGTGGATGTCCATCATAGGGGAGAATCGTAAGGACAAGAAAGACACAGTAGCGACTCGAACAATTTGCCGCTCACTGAACTCTGACATCCCTAGACATGTGCCTACTCCCGCCGTTCACCTCACCAGCCCCCAACTGTGACGCTGTCATAACGTACCAGGGGTGGGGGGCACGCAATCAATCAAATGCGACATAAGTTTGAGTTATCATCATTCTTTCAATCTTCGCCAGCTTGACATAAATCTGAAAGCCAGAATTGTTTTATAACTAAGTGAGGGCGAGCCACCTTCGCGCTGGACCAACTGGTGAGAGGGGAAATTGCAAGTATCAGGAAAAGTTTTCATTTGTGAACAGGTCTAATAAACAACTTCCTCTACATTTGTTCATGAGACCTCCGCAGCGGACAGAACTTATGTGGGAGTTTCATGAAATGAGTCACGAGAAAGGATTGACGAGAAACAGAGCAGAGCCTAAGTAGCCGAAAGGTGTGGGACAACACACAAAGAAATTGAAGGGAATTTAATAGAATGGAGTAGAAATGAAGTAGAAATGGAGTAGAAATGGAGTAGAAATGGAGTAGAAATGGAGTAGAAATGGAGTAGAAATGAAGTAGAAATTGAGTAGAAATGGAGTAGAAATGGAGTAGAAATGGAGTAGAAATGGAGTAGAAATGGAGTAGAAATGGAGTAGAAATGGAGTAGAAATGGAGTAGAAATGAAGTAGAAATGAAGTTGAAATGGAGTGGGAAATGAAGTAGAAATGGAGTAGAAATGGAGTGGGAAATGAAGTAGAAATGGAGTAGAAATGGAGTAGAAATGGAGTAGAAATGAAGTAGAAATGGAGTAGAAATGGAGTAGAAATGGAGTAGAAATGGAGTAGAAATGAAGTAGAAATGGAGTAGAAATGAAGTAGAAATGGAGTAGCAATGGAGTGGGAAATGAAATAGAAATGGAGTAGAAATGGAGTAAAAATGAAGTAGAAATGGAGTAGAAATGGAGTAGAAATGGAGTAGAAATGGAGTAGAAATGAAGTAGAAATGGAGTAGAAATGAAGTAGAAATGGAGTAGAAATGGAGTAGAAATGAAGTAGAAATGGAGTAGAAATTGAGTAGAAATGGAGTAGAAATGGAGTAGAAATGGAGTAGAAATGGAGTAGAAATGGAGTAGAAATGGAGTAGAAATGGAGTAGAAATAGAGTAGAAATGGAGTAGAAATGAAGTAGAAATGGAGTAGAAATGGTGTACTCAGATGTATAAAGATATATGAAGATGTAGAGAAAAAGTAAATTAATGTACACACGAAGGAAGCAGAGATAGAATTACAGAACTCAGGCAGGAAGCAGCTGAGATAATAGAAGGAAGTAATGTGAAAACGTATGCAAATGAATAGAGAGGATATAAAAAATAGATGGTAATAGTATGGAGTAGAATGGTATACAAAGAATGTAACCATCAATAAAGTAGAAGTGGAAGAAGTATGAATATATAGAAAAGTATAAAGAAGTATGAATATATATAGCGGGAGAGCATGGTTGGTTGGTTGGTTTCAGTGGCTGATCCAAGTCGGTCCTCACATGGATCACAATTATCACCTTAGCGACGTTTTGATACCACAACCTCTCCTAACGCCGGAGAAAACGATGGATTGTTCACTAAATCCACTTTGTGGAGTTCAGGTATCTTAAAAGATCTTTCGGTTTTACACCCGAGAGATCGGATAAACTCGCTAGGAAATAGTTTCCTAGTGTTCTATTTCTTGCGGCCGCCAGAGCCGGGCATTCGCAAAGAAAATGGATTAAGGTTTCCTTCTCTTCTGAATTTCCACAACTTGGAGGAAATATGGAAAATAATGAAAACCTGTAAAGATATATAAAGGATAAGGCAATGATAGGATAGAGTGCAATGGTATACGAAGTATAGAACAGTAAAAAGAATAGAAAGACGTAGAAGTAAATACAAGAACGTACACAAATGAATGAAGAGGAAATGAAAAGTAACTGGTAATAGATGGAGTAGAATGGTATACAAAGACTAAAGTAATAAAGAGACTAGAAGAGAATAGGTAAGAACAGAACCTTAGAAAAATAATAAGAGAAGAAATTAAGAGAAGATAGTAATAGGATAGAGTGGAGTGGAATACAAACAGTTAAGAGAATAGAAGGATTACGAAAACAATAAAGATAAATTGAGAAGAGACAAATAGGAGAAAGTAATGATAAGATAAATTAGAATGGATACAAAGAATGGAACCGTTCAAAAATATAAGAATATAGAAATAAATATGAAAACGTATACAAATAAATGGAGAAGAAAAAAGAAGAGATGGTAATAGTTGGAGTAGAATAGGAATAGAATGGAGAGTATACAAAGAATGGAACAGTTAAAAAAGTAGAAGAATGAGAAGTAAATAGGAAAACGTATACAAATAAATGAAAAGGAAAGAAAAAGCAGAAAGTAATGATAAAATAGAGTAGAGTGGAATACAAAAAATATAACAGTAAAGAGAGTAGAAGGATTAAGAAAAAAATAACACAAAATAAAATCACATACAGATAAATAGAGAGGAAATAAATAGGAGAAAATAATGATAAGATAGAATAGAATGGTATACAAAGAATGGAACTATCAATAGAATAGAAGGAACTTTAAATTAATAGATACCAATAAAGATAAATAGAGATTCAATAGAAAATAGATGATAGGATGGAGGAGAATTGCTACCAAGAATACAGCAATAAACAGAGTAGAAGAAAGTGGAAACTAATAGAAACGTTTAAAGATAAATAGAGAGAAAATAAAAAGGAAAGGGTAATGATACGATGGAGTAGAATGGTACAGAGCATGGACCTGTAAATAAAGTAGAAAGGTTCAGAAAAGATAAGAACATTATAAAGACAAATAGAAACGAAAGGAAGAAAGTAAAAGTAATATAAGGGAAGAAAGTAAAAGTAATATAAAGAAAGTGTAGAGTACTAACAAAAGTAAACACAGAGAATAAATGGGGACAAATACTCGAAGAAAGAGCAGTCAAAATGGGTGAAGTTAAGTATAATAGATAAGAACAAAATATAAAGTAGTAGATTGTGTATTATAGTGAAGTAGAAAGGATCACACATAAAGGATGGTATAAAGGACGAAAATATGACAAACATGTGCAGAGAAACATAAAATAAAATAAACCATGAAAGTAGTCAGCTTATTTTTTTATTACATGACATCAATTCCCATCTGTGAACAATACAATTTTTTTTTAATCCTCTCTATAGATGAAAGCCAAAGTACATGATCCCTGAACCGTTTATCGGAAGCTAATTTAGTTCAATTATAATTAAATAATTATTTAAAGAGAAATTCCAGTGCTGAAGCAAAATTATTGGAGACACTCCTTCCAGAACAATCTGGAGAACAACCGTGCAATTGATGCTTGCATGATACAAGGCAATGCCGGTTGAGAAAATGTCCACAAATTCGTGGCATGCAAAATGTTCAGATTGTTCGTCGACTTGAATTGCGTGAAATTCCCTCCCGCTCTTCTTTAGTTGCGAGGTAAACATCTTCAGCTTTTGATGGACTACTCAAGATGCAATTTCAGGTTTCTGTACTGGTTTTGCAGAGGGGACACTTACGTAACACACCCGCCAAGGTTTCACAAGGAGTTGTTCATTGCTCCTAGATTGTTTTATGGTGGAACAATATGGTACGAAAGACAGAGATGGAAATTGGAAGGTTCGAGTAAGTAGGCTCATTGAATCTCTGTTCCCATTACCCCTGCTTCCCTGCTTTGTGACTATTTAAATGCTGCCACGTTCGCCCACATATCCTTGCACATCAGCACATCCGCTTAAAAACGTATTAGTCGGTAAACAAAATTACACATCTCATCCCTTATTTTGGCACAGTACGAAATCTTTAATAAGATTTGAAACTTTGATGCTCATTCGTAATCCTTGCGCCAGCTGCAGAAGTGGAGATTAATTTGGAGACGTTTATAAATCAAGGCAAAATGCCAAAACTTGCGTTGATATAAATACCAGATATGCACACACATACGTTGCATAGTACATAGCACACGAGTGCTGGGTACGTGGAAACATGACATGCCAACTCCTGCAAGTTGGCAGTATTTCAAGCCAGTAAGCCACTGAAAACAATGAAAGAACGCAGCGACAAACAAATGGAAATGAAATTGAAATTTTGTTATTAACACCAAAGCAGAATTGCAATGTTAGAAAAATAAAATGTAAATCTCTTAAATCCCGTATCGCGAATCCTTTTCCATGCATTGTTAACTTCCACCAACCGCACGACCAACCCAAACCAATCCAGACCACCCAAAAACACCTGTCAACAACTCACTCCAGCCAAACGCTCCCCACTAGCCAAGCCACCAACTAACTCCACTCCAACTGCTCAGTGGTCTGTCTGGCAGTCTTCCTTATTATCTCTGACCAGAAACATGTAAAAGTCATGCTGCCTGCTGCTAACATAGCTCTGCTAACATTCCGCTGTTAATCATTAACATTTGTCTGCACAGTGAGTGCACGTGAGCTTTTTCCAAAAATGCTCTCTGCTCTTTCAGGCAGAGAGCCTGTCGCTTAACATACAATCCACGGGACTGTTAAACTGCTGCGAGAGTGCTGTTCCGATTGCGGCACGTTTTTCTGTTGCTCAACTTCTAATTTTGTGTGCATTTTTTGTTGCAAATGTTGTTTGTTTTGTGCTGATAACATTTCTTGCTTGCTTTCCAAATTATTCCCAATTGATTTCCGCAGCGCAGAGAATGGAGATAAGTTAATTTTTGTTAATATGTCCTTGCACACGGAAGGATGAGCCAGCAGGCGGCAAATTTAAAGCCTTAAATAATAATTATTTAAAGAGCTGCTTTAAGGAAGTTGTAAGTAAGTTCGGCCGTAACTCGATAGCAGGTTGTTTCGCAGATTCTGTGACTAGGCCACGAAAGTAAGTAAGTAAGGAAGTTGTCTTTCCTTTCAGGGCGGTTGGAATATTTAAAGAAATTTTAAATATTCGGAACAAAACAATTTTTTATGATACTTGATAATATTTTATCACAATTGATGGTGGATCACAGTTGTGGGCTTTCAATATGGCGTTAATTGTCGATAAATAGTCCAATCATATGACAGTTGTTTGCCTCGCTTTCTCGGACTTCATGGCACTATTTAGTATTGCATTAGCTTCCTGAGTAAAGTCTAGGGCAAACAATGAAAATAAGCCAACCTCGAATATCCTTATCCACTAATTCCGAGGAAATTTGCTGGCAGTGTTCGTTTTGGAACAATCAGTGAACACATGAACATTTATTTTTCACATCTTAAGGATTATGTCCCAGGCTTGTGTTTAAAACAGGATACGCTACTTTATTGAAAGCTGGGCATCTTCCCCTTTGAGGTCTTAATACCGGCTGGCTACTCGGACGTAGCAGAGGGTAATAAAGTGATTCAAAATCTATTCCAGACAGAATTTAGATGCATGTCTTCAGTCATCTGCGCCGTAGGACCATGTTTTTGCAGGACCATATTTTTAGAGAATCTTATTTTTGAAGCATCATATTCTGGTTTTCCTTGGAATAGTTCAGCAAGTTCGAGCAGAACTTGTCGCAAACCCGAATGACGGAAAGTTGTACGAGTGAGCTTTATGGTTTAGTATATTTCCGAGTGTACTTGGCTTACTATATCTTGATCAATCCAGCTCGCTATGTCGGGGTAGAGTCTCGCTGTCCATCTTCCGCGCCCCTCGGCTGCCCATCGTTCTTGCCAATGCTGCACGGGTTGCTGCTTTATATCTTGCGCGGTTACTCTGGTATTTTTACCCACCTTAACTTCTCGTAGGAACTGCCGTTCGAGGGCCAAGAGATCGACCAGAATTGCCGGCTCCGACACAGTACGGGTCGCTAAAGCCACCCGCAGAGATGCAGCTTGTTGCACGGAGGATAAAACTATTCTTCGGGCGTGCACCTTCAGCTTGTCGGTTCACAATTCGCTACCACACCGCAGAATGGAGTGCGTTTTCGTCATCAGAAGCTTCCTCTTGGTGGATGTCGCCCCTCCGATGTTTGCCATTAGGCTAATGAAAGAAACCGTTACCCGTGTCGCCGCATTCTGCATTTGCGCCCAGTAGATGAGCTTGGAGTCAAGCTGAATTCCCAAGTACTTTATTACCTTATATATCCTGATGGTCTCGGGGCCAAGTCGCATATCAATTTCGATTGGGATGTGCTTTCTCGTAATAAAGTCCCGTCTTTTCCGTGGCCAACTTCAGACCGTGCGAATCGAGCCACCTCTGCGTTCTGATCATGAGCTGGTTCAGCTTCCTTTAGCGTCTTCCAAGTCGCGTGCAATGATGACAGAAACAATATCGGCTGCGTAGCCGACTAGATGAGTGTCGTCTAGCATCTCTATACGCAAACTGTCGTCGTAGCATTCAAGTATAAAACTTAATGCTAAATGTGGGCCTCTTTGAATAATTATAATGTTTACTATAATCCTTAGTATTAAGTTATATGTATCCAATATCATCACCGAGCAACTCCCGCTTCAATTCTTGAAGTGTAGTTCAATATTGTATCTAAAGGTATGGAGTATCTGGCAGTCGGCCTTCTCCACTGGTTTATAAAGTTACTCTTAGATGGCCCACAAGTTTTCCTTTTTTTTGTAGGGAGGTTCCAGAAGTACATATAAGTATTTTTAGTAAACATGAGTACTGGTGCTTGGAATTCAGTCTTCCGCTCAGCTTTCGACCCGAAGAGCAATATTTTTCTATCAAGCAACTCCTGGGATTAGGTCTGGAAATCTGAAGAGAATCGGTACAATGAAAAAATCATATACTTTCCACTATTCTTGGGTAAAGATTCCTTCCAAACAGGAATGGCTCGAGGGGGATCCATCACCAGATACTCCCATCAAGATATACACAGACGGATCAAAGATGAATGCCATCAATATCAAAGATGAATACGGTGCACCGGATCAGGGTTTTATTGCGAAATGCGCTCAATCAGTGAATCCATCAAACTAATGGATCACTGCATTAATTTCCAAGCGGAAATAACCGCTATTCACGAAGCCTTGAATTGGTTGAGGATAAGTGAGGTAACTTGTAAGGATATCTGCATTTTTCCAGACAGCCAAGCTGCACTAAGGGCTTTGAATGCATTCCAAACAACATCAAGGAGTGTCTTAGACTGCCGCCGATGTCTACATGCGATGGCTAAACAATTCCATATCCATCTGTGCTGGGTACCAGGCCATAGGGATATACCAGGGAGCTGCAAAGCTGATTAACTTGCGAGAGACGGCACTTGTATGTCAAATGTTAGTAGCCTCGTAACTTGTAAACTTCCCATTAGGGATACACTAATTAATTCTACCAATCAAAGGTGGATCATCAAAGGTGGACCATCGAAATCGTCACGCAAACATGGCCGAGGCTAAATCTGCATCTATCTAGGAATATCATTAGACTCAATAGACTACAAATTAGGACTTTAATAGAAGCCCTCACGGGACATTGTCTAATACGAGATCATGCAAGAAGAATGGGAGTTTATACGCATGGTTGCTGTTGCAGCTGCAGAAACGAGGAGGAACTGGAATCGGTCCAGCATCTCTTCCGCACATGTCAAGCATCTTTTTTTTTTTGCTAGAAATAGGGAACGTTTACTAGGATCCCACTTCTTAACAAGTATAGATGGTCCATACCAGTCAAGTGTCAACAAGCTTTTTCGCTTTGTAAAAGGCTCAGGTTGCTGCAATCTGGAGCGTAGCCATACCTCGCATCCGCGGCTCACAACGGACCCAACTCGTGGTCTAAGTGGCATCACTAGTTTATTAGTGATGCGGCTGCCCAACCTACCTAAACCTATAGAGTATAGAGAGGGTATATGAGGAATAGAGAGCACATATGGGGCATCAATAAAAGTACCTATCCGTATTTGTGTTATGTTCCCTCAGTGGTATTTCTTGGTTGTATCATCATACCCCAATTTGCCTCCAGATGGTGTGTGACACTTTGCTTACTACTTGTGCCTTACTATGATTGAATGCATTCCAAAGAACATCAAGGAACAGCAACCCATTCTCTTTCACAGTGACCAGTCTATTAACAGTGATCGACATCACAGGTTCGTTACGTCACTGGCTAGTAACAGAAATGTTACTTAGTCACCAGTAACGAAGGTCACCTCTGTTAGTAACAGAACTCACTGATCTCTACACGAGTGAGAAATCGGTATCGATTTATTGAGCAATTGCTGTTGAAAATGTGCCAGCATACATTTTTTGATTCACAGTTTCGCCGATATCTGGAATATCTGCACAAAGGGAGACTGTTCCTGAAGGATTTTAAAAGCACAATTAGATTATTTGACTATGTGTTTCTTGATTGACTCTAATAATGAGTAGTAATTTGCTTGCTACTCTCAGCAATTAAGCTTCTCACCTTAAGCAAGACTAAATTTCAGTATTTAATTTTCTGAACTGCAGCACTCGATTTGTTCGATTTGTTGATTTTCAGAGAAAAGTTGCTCAATTTGTGAAATCATTTCCTTGCTTAGCACTTTGACATTTTATATTCGTCAGAGGACACCTTCTAAAAACAAAATAGGAATGCAATTCCTTTGAAATTGCAAGTAACTCTACACCAAGTCATTTTTCTGCTGGGTGGATCTGTGGCACTCACACACCCACGCACCTGTGGGTGTTTGTGCTTCCATACTTAGGAATAGAAATCACTTTCTCTAAGTATATTTTAGCCCCGTCCATGTGCCAAGCAAGTACCTGCTCATTGAAACTCGTTTATCTAACGAGTCAGGATGCAGGTAGTCGGCCAGAAGCGGAGTGGAGTGACTGCAGCTGTCATAGCCAACTGCTCTACAAAGTATTCCAATTCCACGCAAACAATGGGTTCAATGCTGCTTCACTTGCACGCTGGTTATGCTGGCGCTCATTTCCTGGCGACTGCCCCACCCACACACTCGCCACTTTATCACATTTGCAAACATGCCTTCAAAACTTTATCAACTTTTTCTACGCGCTGCTTTTTTAACATTTTCTTTTTCTTCCACTTTGTTGTCTTTTTTGACGAAGTTTTTTTTTGTTTTTTTTCTTGTTATCGTTTCTACGCAAACTGACCCGCATTTCTTTTTCTGCAGGTAGTGGAGAAATTCCACTTTGAACATTTTAACACGGAAAAACTACATCTGCGCTTCCTGCCATCCGCCCCGTGCTACCCTCCCAATCCCACTTGGCTGCCGACTCTAGTCGCAGCTAGGAACTGGGAAAAGGAGCTGGAGCTGGAGCGGGGAGCTGAAAGAAGCCATTATAATTATGTTATGAATTAAAACGGCAGCAGAGAAGGGAAATTTGACACGCAACTTTCTTAAATTCTCCACCACGTCAATGACAACGGGTTGAAAGCTGCGAACAGACGGACGGACGGACGGCAGACAGGCGCAGGGTAGACAAGTGGCGGCAATTTTGCTGTGCTGCGAAGTGGTCGCAACGACAACAGAAATAGAACCAAAAACAGCGGCACACTAAAAGCAAAGTATTGTATTCCCCAAGGATTTATTTTCATTTTTGAGGACTTTATTTAACGGCGAAGGAAGTGGACTGGAACTGGCAATGCACGCACTTAGAATACCGAATTAAACTCCGATGTACACTGGCGCGTTCTCAGCTGATTAAGTGAGCAATGGAATTCTGAGATTACTCGGACTGCCAGGAGCAGAGAAGCACGAATATTTTGGTGGTAATGCAATCATAGGTAGAATCTCTCCTTCCACTATCCACAGCAACAGTGGCATCGGTCCAGTCTATCTCAATAAAAATATATGAACACAAATTGTCAATGAGTAATTAACTGCTCATTCTTAGGCAGATTGATAGATAGATAGAAGTGGGTTCGACTGGAGAAGGTGATGTATTCTCAGAAGATTTGAATTATTGGAGATTGTCCTTTAGGCTTCCTCACCACTGCAGTGTTTTTCAGGCTGGGGTCGCATCTCTAGAGGAAGCACTGCTTTGGCTAAAGAAGCAGACGATATCTGGACAAGATATTTGCGTTCTATATGCAGCAGACCCGTCTGCAACTGTGCTGGATTCAGGGCCACAGGGATATGCCAGGGAACTGTTAAGCGGATGAACTTGCCCGTGAGGGTACTACCATACTGAACCAGTATTGAACCAGATACCTGATTGAACCATATAGATCAAACCTCGGTATTCCTATTGCTACATGTAAGCTCTTAATGAATACAATATCCTTAGGCATAGCAGGCAGGCGATGGTCTGAAGGTACAGGATGCAAAATAGCTAGGCAAACCTGGCCAGTAATAAATGTCAAGCGCTCAAGGGATTTAGTATATCCAAATAGACTGAGGATAGGTTCAGTAGTTCGTGTCCTAATGAGACACTGGACCCTGGGTACTCATGGTAGTAGGCTGGGGATTGCCTCTAACGACTTCTGTAGGAGTTTCATGGACGAGGAGGAGCAAGAGTCTATTGTACACCTATTATGCACATGTTCAGCGTTGTCCAGAAGGAGGCGCACTTTCCTGGGTGACCACTTTCTGGACTCTTTGGGAGATATTTCAAAAAAAAAAGATCAGCTCAATCAACTGCTTCATCAAAAGCTCCAAAAAGCTGGGTCTCTGAAAGGGATGGGACCTGTGTCTCTTCACAAGGGATCAATGATGGCCTAAGTGGCCTCTTCGCTCGACCGCTTTACCTACCTACTAACTACCTAGGCCGGAGAACCGCAGTGGAAAGAGTTATCCAAGCACTCAAGGAAGTTACGTCCATTCTGCTATAAGCCTCACATTATAGGAAAGAGGATCGGGGGATAGATGAGATAGTTGTAAGCAAAAGTTACACCTTTCCACATTTCCTTCATGCCTGTTTTGAATCTCAGAAGTCTGTCTGGGAACAAGAATTATAACTTATCCACTACCAAAACATCTGAACCTGATAAACCCCTCCTCATTCTGGTAAAGGCAGGACAAACACATAGAAAATACTCTGTGCAATCCTATTCTGCCTCTACTACACAAAAGACGCAGCTCGGACACTCGAAGGCCGCCATGGTACAGCCCATGGATTATACCACGTGTTCAGTCCGACCATACCACGTGTTCAGTCCGACCATACCACGTGTTCAGTCCGATGACCCAAGATCGTTCAATCATAATGTTAGCAGGAAATCTGCTACTCTCTTGTTTGGGTTCTTTTGGAAGCAGTTTCTTTCTGCAGGCGACTGAGTTGCACCAACGATCCTTGTGGATATTATTCAATATGGTTTGAATACACAGCAGTTTACGAGTGTCCCTAAAGTGACACAAACCTGGTCGTACCAGACTTTATTCTGTTTACCAATTGCTATAAACCTAAAATAAAAATCGAACGAAAAACATGCCTGATGCAATGGCATCTGCCTACTTGTCCTCTGGTCCTACAATAGATGTCTTCAATGTGGTAGAAGAATGCAAAAAATATCACTGTAAGCGATGACTGTGACCCCAATTACAATAACGATTCTTAGCAGTAAAATCCTGTGGGAGTTCCTCATGTCTGAAATTAATAGACAGAGGGACAAAACCGACTCGTATCATATCGAGTAAGCAAATGATTATAGATATAAACCCAGCATCGACCCACTTCCTACCCACTTGGATGTATTACTGGCTAGGAAGTATTGGATCAAACACAGAAAACTTCAGCTGGGCCTCCACCGTCTTATATTCAATTACATCAGGAATAAATCCCCGACTCCCCGTGTCAGTGGCATCGCTACAGAAATCTATTCAATAAACATCAATTAAGTTGAAAAGTGTAGAAAACTGCTGGCTTTCGTCTGGTGAGGTCCGGAAAGTTGCTTTAGGTTGAAAGCATCATCCCGAAGTGTGGTATTCTGACCCAACTAAAAGCACCTTTGCCTCAGCCCCGTGAGCCCCCGGTGGTACCAGCAGTTACAGTATTCCTTCACAGGGCGGGAGAGAGTTTACTCCTTCTCGTTTCTTGGTCATCCAAACGGATTTAGCTCGCAAACCTCTAGCGCTTTGCTCGTCTTATATGACTTCCTTCATGATAGTGACCAATACGTCTCCTGTTGAATCCCAGGCCTCCAAGCATGTACCGGAGAATATCAGCTGGGGTTACTTTCTCTTTCATATCGTCACTTTCTCTCTCATAGCGTCATAAAACCTTCAAATTTTGTGACAATAAAGTACTATTGTTAATTTCAAGCAGGCGTTTTGCACCCGTAAATATCCCGCATCCCCACAGCACATGTTGTGCATTCTCATAGCTGCCAACACAGTACAGGCAGTATGGGTCCTCCGCATGTCCGTACTGTGGCAGACACTTTCGAAAGCATCCCTCTCCCGAGAGGAATTGCGTTAGGTAACTAACATGACCGTTTGGTAACTAACTTCACCGTGCCTTCGAGCCACCCATACTTGTAAGTTTGGGATCAGCTTAAGAGTCCACCGTCCTTTGCTGAATATATTCCATCATTCTTGCCATTCGATTTGGGAGCTCTTTCTGATTGCCTCAATTTTGGCTGGATCCATTTTGTCTGGGCTATTCAGGTCCCGATGACGCTGACTGCTTCAGTGGATAAAGTCGTAAATGCATATTCTCATCGTAGTCAGCCTGTGACACGTCTCATATGCGCTTTGCACCTTGTTGCTGGAGCCCATATGGGTGCTGCGTGCATTATAATGGAGGCATTTCCTCTGCCTAGTAGTTTTCTTCCATGCTGCCTTGGACCTCAAATGTTCGACAATAACCTTGCCAAGACTGGTCCTACTCTGGTGGCTTTATCACTTGCAGATATCAGGTGTTCCTTGAAATTGAGCCGGTGATCCAGAAAGACTCCCAAGTATTTTATATATGGGCGTGACGTAATCATATGTCCTCCTACCCTTATTTGCAGGCTCTGAATTTTTCTTGGGACTACTCATTAATACCGCCTCCGTTGTGTGTTCGGCTAGTTGTAGTCCAGGCATCTGCAACCACGTCTTGGCTCTTTGGATGATATCATTTGACTGCCAAGTCCTCAAATTTCTTGGCTACCACTACTATGGCTATATCATCCGCCTACCCTATAATAGTGACTCCTTTTGGCCTCCCAATTTCCAGAATACCATCATATATGGCGTTCCTAAGAAGGGGTCCTAGCGCCAATCATTGTTGGACTACCATCGTACATGGCGTTCCTGAGAAGGGGTCCTAGCGCAGATCATTGTGGGAATACCATCGTACATGGCGTTCCTGAGAAGGGGTCCTAGCGCAGATCATTGTGGGAATACCATCGTACATGGCGTTCCTGAGAAGGGGTCCTAGCGCAAATCATTGTGGGAATACTATCGTACATGGCGTTCCTAAGAAGGGGTCCTAGCTCCGATCATTGTTGGACTACCATCGTACATGGCGTTCCTGAGAAGGGGTCCTAGCGCAGATCATTGTGGGAATACCATCGTACATGGCGTTCCTGAGAAGGGGTCCTAGCGCAGATCATTGTGGGAATACTATCGTACATGGCGTTCCTGAGAAGGGGTCCTAGCACCGATCATTGTGGGACTCCTCCTGTGATGTTGTGCTTTTTTGGGCCTTCCTCTGTGTCGAATGGCAATATTCTATCCTTAAAATAGTTTGCTATGACTCGTAGTAGATATCGGGTAGGTATAGGATATACAAGCTGTGTAGGGCGCTTACAATCCGATGCCAATTGGCAGAGTTAAAGGCGTTTTTAACGTCTAGTGTAACTACCGTGCAATATTGTTTATCGTCCCCCATCCACCTTTTTCCAGCCATGGCTTTTCGCCCGCATCCACCATGGATCGCTTCTTCCTTAATCCATTTATTTTAGACATTCCTTCAGTATATCATTCAAGTCGGGTACAGATGAATCTTTCCAGGGCTTTTTCTGCTGCGTCCAGCTTGCACAGGAGTCGGTACAATGCTGGTTATTTTATAGTTTTATCGCTTTTAGGTAGGAGTAACAGTCGCTGGCACTTCCACCTTTGAAGAAACGTTCCGTCCCTCAGACACTTCGTTTAGAGATTGCTGAAAATGTTTGTATTCCTTTTTTGCTGGAAATGTTTGTATTCCTTTTTATGGCAGTTTTAATTACCATATTTTGTATCCCGTCTGGACCTGGAGCCCTGTTGTTTTTCATGTTTCCAGACCCTTCTAGAACCTCTTCTGTTGTGACCGCCGAGATCGGCTTTTCAGCGTGGCTCAAAAGAAACAGATTTGATGCACGTACTATGGAGCAGCGAGGGGTCTGAGTCCCCTACCCGATATAAATCTCTCTACCCGATATAAAATTGTTCACTCCTGCATTCAGAGTAGTTTCATTTTTTAGCTAACTCAAAGGATTGCCTCTGTAAGGGGACTCAGTGAGACTTGTGAGATTCATCATCATCATTGTTGGATCGACGGTTCTAGTTGCACATTGACCTCCCACTAGATTGCTAGTGAGATTCATAAGAGAGCCAAAAACATTTGAAAAAGTGTAACTTCTACTTGGCAACTTCTTTATATAACTTCCCCTCCTCCTCTGATTTGACCCCAACAATCAGGCTTAAGTTACAGTGGGTACCAATCCAACTCACCCTACTTCTATCTATGAATAAGGTATGGTAGGACACTCTGGAACATGAACGTTTATTAGGTAACTAGGAGATTATATTCTCTGAAACTCAGAGACGCTGGAAATTCCATCTTGCAATACGGCTTCCATTCTGCCAACCAGACTTGAAATACTCAGAAGCTTGGGAACTCAATGAATATCTTCAATGTGGTGGAAGAATCCAGAAGGAACATTATAATCGATGACTGTGACTCCAATTACAATCACGTTTCTTAGCAGTAAAATTCTGCGGGAGTTCCTCATGTCTGACGATAATAGACAGAGGGACAAAAGGGTAACCCTACAGTTGGTCTAAAGTGTCTTCTTCTTTTTTATGCTTGTAATTTTATTTATTTATTTAATTTTTGTAGTTGTTTTTTTCTCAACTTTTTGACTCCTTTCTGTCCTTTCATTTTGTTTCGTTTTCAATGGCGTGGTTTACGTGGTTGCTTGGCTGGCAAAATCGAGTTCGAGTTTTGTCATTTAAGTGGCTTATTTCCCTTGCGAGAACGCAAACGAAATTGTCAACTTCAATCAATACTGGCGCGGAGAGTTTCCAACATAGTTGCCGCCGAAATTGAGCCACAAGTGTTATCAACTTTGCCGGAGTTTGAATCCAACCGCATCTGCACGCACACCTACAACGTCCTGGTCATGCACAACTGTGACGCGTCCTCCGGCCCGGGCGGGAGTCAACTTCCGCAGGTGTTGGCATGGAAAGTTTTGTCGCCCGACAAGGAAATCCCCAAATAACTGCTTAAGTGCATTCATTGCCTGGTGTTGAGTGAACAAATTTAAAAGTTTCGTCAAGCGTGGCGGGCCAAAGTAATTAAAAGGAAATTTAACAGCTTAATTGGCAGTCCGCCTCGCCAGTGCGTGGGCAGAAAGTTGGGCGCTGCTGGGTGCGCGGTGTCACCACGTAAATCCCAGCACGCATGTGTAATCCAACTCCGACTCTGACAGTTTCATAGCAGACCGATTAAACGCCCAGCAATTGACACCCAAATGGGAGCTGTCAGCACCAACGCAAACACCGCCCGCCCCAACCCGTGTCAAACGAAACAAACATTTATATTGCTATATATTAACTGAAGTAGTTGTGAGCGAAGCTCATATAATAACTCTATAGTACCCGCATATCTGCGTTTACCGGGATATAAATTCCCTCCTCTCATTTGAAATACATGTTGCAATATTATTGTGATGAAATCACCAGTTGGTTATTCATGAGGAACCCCAAATAACTGATCAAATATAACTATAACCCTCGCTGCTGTAGCTCATCAATGTCATCTAAGATTAGACACATTGCATACCTTCGGAGGCACTCAATGTAATGCTACATCTTCTCCCTATTGACCTTCACGTTCAAAATTATGCCTGCAGTAGTGCACTAAGGTAAAAAGCGACAGGTTGCTGGGCTCATCATGGTAGGGTGCTATACGCAATGCCGAGCGAACTCTCAGAGTTTAAAAAAAATATGTGGGTCGTATACGACTACATCGAGTGATAAAATAAGGCTGATCATGTATACATATACTCGTATAGTGTCGCGCCTTCGTCTCAGCACTGCCAGAACAGCTCAACATTTACTAACTTTGTAAACCTATTTGTTTCTTTGGCTGTGAAAAGTCTTACTTCATATAAAATGTTTCATCAATTTCAATTGCATACTTGCAGGCTCTTCTCTCTCTTGTGTGTAGTGGAGTACTGTGGTACTTGTCTCTTCGCCTATTAACATAAAGGAACAATAAAATAACGTATAAAAAAGTGTATATTTTTCTAGCAACTGGTTGCAAAAATTTGCAAATATTCGCTTCGCAATGCGGTCTGCGCAGTTGGCACAGTTAACGACGCTCTGAGCGTCCCAATCGTAAGAAACAGTTCCGTTATCGCCTGATCTTATTGGTTTGAACCAACTGTGGGCACAAGTCGTGCAGCTGTTTTCGCGCACATTCCTTTAAGCGTAGTCTTTGTTTGCACCGAGCAATTATCTACTGCTGTCTTGAAAAACGCTTCTCTCATACAAAATAACAAACATTTTGAAGTGAATGAGCAACACAAACACAGTTAAAGTAAACAATTAACTGAATTGAAAAGAAAAGCTGAGAGGGGGTTATATTGAAACAACTAATAAGCAAATATAGTAGTACAAAATACTTAACAATGCGGTTTTAAGGGGGGTACCACACACACTTGTACAATCCCATAAAGTATTTTTTTTGCCGAGGGAACTAACACAAATGAGCGAGAGAGAGAGAGAGACAACAGACTACATAGTACTACAACTAGACTTTAAAAAGGACCTCACGGTTAGATGTCCCTCAAGAGCAGAGTGGTCAAAGAGAAGATTTGAAACGGATTACAATAGACCCATTTCTACAGACGGATCCAAAATGGATCTAGGGGTAGGCGCTGGGGTATTTTCAGCACACGCTACCATCAATTACTGTACACGCCTACCTGATGAGGCCACAGTTTTTCAGGCGGGAGTACTCGCCATCAGGGAGGCGTGTCACCAAATTACCCCATACATTAGAGAAGGACATAGAAGCAAATTTGCCATTTTTGTGGACAGCCAGGCTGCTATAAAGGCTCCACAGTCAAACATCAGTAACTCCAGGGTGGTCAAACAGTGTAGAGAGGAGCTTAGAGCGCTAAGTATTCATGCTGACATCCCTATCAAGGGGGTTCCAGGCCAGAAGAATATCGATGGGAATGAAAAGGCTGATGAATTGGCGCTCAAGGAGGCCTCTCTCGACCTAACCTATGCGGAACCAGTATCTATTTCTTTGGGTGCGATCAAGAGGGGCATATGCTTGCACTGTCACTCCTTGGCGGGCAGAAGATGGAGGGCACTTACAACGAACAATACATCCCGGGCGACTTGGACAGTCTGCAATATAGCTAGGTCAAGGGATCTTATGAACAGTCCGCAATATAGCTAGGTCAAGGGATCTTATAAACAGGGACCGTAGAGACACCAGCCGACTAATGTAAACAGGTCACTGGCTAGTAGGTACGCCTGTGGAGAAACTCCAGAGACCTTTCAATACCCATTGTAGAAGTTGTAAAGACTCGGACGAGAGGGAAACAACAACTCACTTTCTTTGCAAATGCTCAGCTCTGGCGACCCTAGAACCCTGGGAAACTATTTTCTAGCGAGCCTATCCGACCTCTCGGCTGTAAAACCGAAGGATCTTCTAAAACACCTAAATTCCACAAAGTGTATCTAGGTAGCAGCCCATCTTTATCCAGCGTTTAGGAGAAGTAGGGGTTTTCAAACGACGGTAAGGCGCTAATTGTGATTCAGGCGAGGATGCCGTCGATCAGCCACCTGAACCCACCAACCAACCAGCCTAGCATGTAGTCGATTTTGATTCATCCAAGTACACACATTAATATTACAAAAGCCACAGTTCTCTCTAAAATTGATTACTGCTTGCCCATCTCTGGATGGTGCGGCAATACAATCATCAAATAACTGGAACCTCGTGATCATGCCGCTGCTCGACGGAGCATTAATGCCTTTCCTAACTCACCCACAAAATACATCCTAGGGGAAAGTGGGTTAATAACAAAAAGGGTGTACAAGTCATCGAAGATACTGGAAGTGAGGAATTCTTCGTAAAATCTTCAGTCCTGTTCGTGTCGACGCCGACTACCGTATTCGGATTAACCATGAACTGTACGAGCCCTACGCTTATATTGATCTAGTCAGACGCATCACTATACAATGTCTGCGCTATCATGGACATGTCATGCTTATGGACGAAGAAACACCAGCTAAAAATGTGTCGAAGCCGCTGGACGACCATCCCTCCGATGGAAGGACAAAGTCGAGAAAATCCTAACCGCTCCTGGTATAACGGATTGGAGAAGACGTGCGTATAACGGATTGGAGAAGCACAGGCGCCTGGCGAGCGCTGTCAAGTTCAACCGTAACCCGATAACGGGTTGTCTTCACAGATTCTGTGATTAGGCCACGAAAGCAAAGCTACTGAACTGAGGTGCCTCTTGGGGGACAAAACTGCAATTGCGGCCTCCCGACACAAACGGAACTTCAAACACAAATCCACTCTGAGCCAATTGTATTGCTCACGGGAAGGACCTTGGTATTAATCCATTGCTATATCATTATCAACCAGTCTGGCTGCTAAAAGAAATCCTCTGTCGACACGTCTCTTCAAAACATGTGGCACCAGCAACCAAGCTTATCAATAGAATTTTCGGGAAACAACAATAAATACGAATCCAATTATATACACAGATGGTTCCAAGAAGATCACCACTCTGCAAAAACCAGCTGAGTAAAATCTCTTTTAGAAACATTAACTAAAGGGAGAGTCCTGCGACGTACTCTTAGAAAGATTCACTAAAAACAAACACAAATTAATTAAGGAATAATTCATAATTCATACTCGTATCGTAGTTCTATGGCAGATGCGGGAGTCCACGAACACAGCCACCCCCCCTTCACCCTTTTCCACGAACACTTTTATAATTAGTGTTGAAAAATAATCCTTTTGCTTTTATGCGAACTACTCGAACAGTATTCAAACTAGAAACAGTACATTTGCCTTCCAAGTTGGAGAACAACACAACAAGCGCTCGAAAAACCCCATCAGGGTGCATACTGGCACATATTCGCATTAAAATGTATCCTGCATCCTTACGGATGTGCTGTTGTTGAAGGCGCCTATCTTCATTCAAGTTGCTCAGATACTCGCTTCTGCACACCTTTCGTTTTGTTGGCGCCGCCATCACCAACGTAGTGGCTGCTGTGTGCCGTGTCGGAAGTGTAGCATGCCTTTAGGCGTGCGCCACATACACAAATTCATCCGTGGCCGTTCCATGTTCCGCAACAACGAACAAGCCTGCTACACTGAATGAAGGAGAATGTGCGAGTATGTGAATGGATGCTTGCCACATGCTTTTCATTTTGGTATACAATATTGAAGCCACAATGAGAGATTCCCGAAAAACACGGAACAACATTCCTAGGTCGGTTTTGTGTGTTTCAAAGTTCACTTTGACTGTGGAGATCAGCAAGAGTGCAAAGGAACAAGGATGACGAAGAGAGCTGGCCACCAAAATCTTCGAAGCACATTGCTTTGCACTGCATTGCATAGTTAATGAGGTGCTTAAGTTAGGTTGGGTTATCGTGGCAGCCGGTTTACAGACCAACTCACTCAGACCACTATGAGTCCGTGGCGATACCACCGCGTAACACTGCACCTCCTTGCACTTTTAATCGTGAAACCATTTCGAAGCCCTAATAAAGCTCAGGATGTATTTGACCTTCGTGCTAGATACTTCCGTAGGGAACTAAAAGCGTATTTGCCTAAAGAACCC
Source organism: Clusia tigrina (assembly GCA_920105625.2). NCBI lineage: Eukaryota > Metazoa > Arthropoda > Insecta > Diptera > Clusiidae > Clusia > Clusia tigrina. Next base: position 194,886,449 of record OV050032.1, read on the forward strand.
GCTCTGCTTCTAGCCAGAGCCGATCTTAACTGATCCCCAGCTGACCGTGTCCACTTTTACTGTGGATACTGCAATTCCTCTGTAGTCTGTGAACATGTCCAATATTTCCTCATAAAAATGAAATATACATAATGGGCGATTTCTGTATTTCCTAAGGGAGTAGAAGTGGTGCATCCATATACAGCCTCATCACACGGCACATCAATATGAATCATAAGAGACTCATATTATCGAACTCGATGCAAGATTTGGCGCCCATATATTCCCTATGTCACTCTGGTACCTACGTATGGATATCACCACAGTCGATTGAGTTTCTTTCTTTTATAAGAAGTGGGCATCGAACTGAATATGGTCTCCACATGTGCAGGTTTGCTTTGCCAATGGAGCATACTTTATCAGACAAACGGTATACAAAGCATTCATACATTTTTAATATAATTAAATGTCTTATTCTATGCACACACATCTGCCTCACTACCTGCCCTCAATAAATTTTGTTTTCACCTCAGCAACACAGGAGTTTGTGTGAACAAAACACGCAGGCACACACACACACTTCCGTCCAAAATTCTGAAGCTTGAATGTGTGTGACAGCTTTGTGCGTATTTGACAGAACAAATATCAAATTTCTCGCCTTGATATTTGTTTCACATATTACAATAATTAATTAAACTAGATGCAGAGTAGTAAATTAAAATAGGGAATTGTCTTACCACACATAAATCATATTTCTCAATCAAAATATTTACTTTATTATTAAAATATAAAAATACCATAAAATTGCATTGAAAAATTAGAAATCTAATTGTTTTGCAGCCGTAAATGCCATTATTCTCCAATTTTTTGTATAAATACTTATTTAAAAGAAATATGCTTAGCTAGCATTGTGATATTTAATTTGTGGAATAATTTTATTTTTACTTTTAAATAAACAAAAGCGCCAGTTAAATTGTTCTCTAGTTACCAACGGCAGATGGCGCTGCATGGGAATTATGTATGGGAAATATTTCTCGAATGGCGATCGACCCGTTTTATGAATTCAGAAGAAACAACAACAAAGCGAAAAAGTGCATAAATACAGTCAGAGAGAGAGAAAGAGAGAGAATGAGAGAATTTTAGAGCGATCTTTGAGAAGTATGTTTTTTGTTGTGATTGGTTTTTATTTATCTACTGAAGATAAGGTTGCCGTACTAATTATTTACATTATACAAGTTTTTCTACTAGTTTGGATAACAAAGGGAACATTTATATTTTATTTGAATTGACTGTATTTTTCTGTGAATATTTCTTAAAATGATTTATTAGAAATAGATATAAAACATGAAAAGATTTTTTTGATATTTTCTTTGATTGTTTATTTTTTCTTTCTTTATTATTTCGAACAAATTTTATCAATATATTTAATCTTAGTTTCCTCAATAATTATATGACATTTATTTTATAACACGATTTTTATAGTTGTTGTTCCTTCCATTCATTCCAATGTAAATTGGTATAACTTAAAAAGATCTTCTTTGGATATAGTTCGTACTACTGCACTACGATCCTTGATAACACAAATTTTGCTGAAATTCAAGTCAGTAATTATTTCGTAACATAAAAGCCTGTTTCATGCTAGCTTCGTTTACCTCCTGTTGAATCGCTTCATATCTAAAATAGAATGTGCCTTTATAGTGTATGCGTTTATGCGTTAAATGATGTAGAATGATCTCAGGTTAAAATCCCGCCACGGGCTTGGTCTCAAAAAATGCTTCTTTCTGAAATACATTTTATCTTCAAGGCGAAGGCCTCAAAAATCTGGCATTTGTAATTAATTATTGTGCTATATATAAAAAAGATATTATTATTATTATTATTATACTTTACACCATAATTAATTATGAGTGCAAGGTGTTGGGGGAATTAGTACTAGCTACAGAGGCTTTCGACTCGAAGAGAAAAAGCTTTTTTTTATTGAAAGAAGCATTTTGGAGACCAAGCCCGTGGCAGGATTTGAACCTGCGATCCTCGAGGATATAATAAAGATAATAAAAATTATTAATATGTATTTTATTGTATTATTTCACTCAATCACATGAAAATATATTTTTATATACCTCATGTAGTGAAATAATCATCATGTAAATAACTCTACATGCCAAGAATCTGTACAATATCTCTGTTTATTAACATGAAATACTAAGATGGTTGTACGCTACTCTGTGTTCCGATTCCATTAACTGAACGCTTTCAGTTAATACTCTGTGCTCTATGACATTTCCTAACGCAAATGCAACCTTAATATAAGTTTCTAACTCTATCTTCATTTTATTAGTACAATGAGATTTATGAAGTCGTCAATTACAAGAGTAATAAACGAACTGGCAGCACTACTACATTAAAGCCGCGCTCAACAACTACAAAACCGATCAAAGCTGCAGATGACGACACACTCTTCACACACACTCACACATATACACATAACTCATTGCGGCGAATTTAATTTATTCACTGCTTGTGGCGCACAAATTCAAAATTTTGATGAAGCCAAAAGGCATCATTTGCGTTTGAAGCAGGGTACGGTGGACAACTTTAAGAGCGTAGCTTAAAAGTGGTTTGCGTTTAGGTGGACTGCGCCTAATTTAATTACTAATAAACGCAGACATAATACAAATTTAACAAAAATAAAAAGAAATCGAAATGTCGAAATTTTAGCGGTCAAGAAAGAAAGTGTTATTTTTGACGTTTTCCTGTTTAATTCGTGTGTTTGGTTATTTCTATGTAAATGTTTGTATTGTGTACGAGGATATTTTTCACAGCGAGGAGAACTGATCGCAACACGACGCTCCGCAGTAACAGCAGCGCCAGTGGACAAATAGCAGAAGTAGCAGCGCATTAAACAAATGAAGGCGAAATTCAAACCGACAAGATAAAGCCACCATTTTCCAAAAAAAATAAAATAAAATAAAAAGAAACAAAATTCAACAAGAAGAGAAAAAATATATCAAAATATGAAATAAATGCAAAGCAAAGAAAGAATACAACAAATTTCGAAGCAATTTGTGGCACTTTTTTTTTTTTTGAAAGTGCGAAAAAGAGAATATACGTAATTCCAATAAAAATTTTGGAACCATTTATTTTATGTATATGATTTATAGAAATTTTATAATTGATTAAAATATTATAACCCAAAGAGCCGCTCAACGCACGTCATTGACAGCGCTCCATTCACCGATCCCAGTCAAGAGCCCAATAATATATAATAATGGCCACCTTCCAAATACACCAAGATTCCGAAAAGGAAAATCCTCACATAGCACGCAAAGAGAAAACGTTGGGCGGTAAGTCGAACATATTGCAGCCGTCTGCGCTCGCAGTAGCTGGAGTTGGCACTGGGATTGCTGGTCTCAGCAAGCCGGGACGCTCCAATTTTTCCGTCCTTAATAGTAATACAAATAATAGCAATGCAGGGCGATTCGGAATCGGTGGAAACAAAGTGGTAAGTAGCTTTCAATGCATTAAATCTATTTATACGATATATAATGTGTGTGCAACAACGATAAACAAGGCGAATTACTTAGTCAGCCACTCAGTGCATGTATGCAGCATCGTTAATATTTCAATATACATGTGTATACACTATCCTTAGTGCAAGAATGCAGAGGCCCTTTGATTAAACATAGGAAACTGGTTTGTTTTCCTTTGGTACATTTGGCTCCTCTATGTGTAGAACAACAAAAACAAATTGAAGCAATGCCTAGACTATTTGAAATTGCTGCTGATGCAACGAGCCGCCAAAGAACCCCTGCAGTGAAATTTTCAACTGATATCTAAAAGTTACCAGAGAATAGTATTCTTTGCTAGTTACTCAAGTCTGCTCAAAACTGACTAGTTGGGTGGAAATTGGATACATATTTAGAGGAGAGTATGAATATGAAATGCTAGAATTGTTTTACTGATAAGCGTTTTGTTAGTTGCGCACAATTCCAACTCCTTAAAAATGTCTTTGCAGTTAGGTGAAAAGACAAATTCGCTTATCAGAAATGTGCAATCTCTCCATATTGATATGCAATTTTCCACATTCTAAAACTTGCAGTTGTCTCCAAGTGATAAAGAAAAATATACATTTTATACGTAAATGTACATAGTATATAACTTCCGACATTTTTGAGCATGATGAAAGTACATACTTGCAAAGTAGCGAGCAATTTAATGTGACACGAGAATTAAGTTTGAATTTAATGTAGTATTTTGTGAGTATAGGAAACTATATACATACTTCTAAGAGCATATCCTCCCAAATTTACGGGTAGAAAATGATGGCATCAAACTTAATTTTTTATAGGGAGCTTAAAACACATGAACAGAATATTGGTTTTGAACAAAAATTTTAAAAATTCAATTCATTTAGTTACAGTTACACAAAATATGTCCAATTTATTTAAAACTTAAGAAAAATATTATTCAAAATATTATTTATTAAGTATTTGTTAGTTCCAAAGTAAAATCTTATAATTTGAATAAAAGATCTGCAAGTTCTAGAAACTTCACCTAAGAGAAAGCAATTTTTATACATATATATATATATATATATATATATATTTATTTATATATATATATATATATATATATATATATATATATATATATATATGTATATATATATATATATATATATATATATATATATATATATATACATATATGTATGTAAGTATATATATTTAATGGATGCCCCATTTAACTGGTTATGTTAATCCCAAATCATTCCATACCGATAAACCAGGCAGCTTGGGCTTCTGTTAAATTTCCTATAATATCAATTGTAAATAAATAAAATAATATATATTATTATTATTATTATGCCTTACACCATATATGTATATTATTTTTGCAATGTATTTGAAAATTACTTGGCATTGCATTATTTTGTATGTCATCACTGCATCGACTAGTCCGAGTTCTAGTATAAGAAGTTCCAAAATTGTTCAGTGTTTATATTACAAAAGTCAAACGACATCGCCTAGAATCAAATGGGCGCTATGCAGCAGTATTTTAAATCAACTTGGAATACTTTTGATCCAAATTTTGGGCATATTAGTTTTAATTTTGATTCAGAGCATCACAAATAAGTTGCACCGATGTTTGAATATAGTGAAAGATATACACAAGAATCAAGTGGAAATAATTAGGTTTTGAATGTTTCTCTTGAGAAATTGTGAAAAACATCAAGAATTAATGTGTATTTTACTTGTTCCAACGTTATTTTAAAAATAGTTAGCTTCAACGAGAGTAAGCAAAGGTTGAGTACAAACGCAAACGAGCTTTACATTAGTTCCGAACAGATCAGCTTTACTGCAGGGATGTGCTCTGAGTGTAGCTAGGAGCAACGCTTAACGATTTTTACTACATACATACACAACATACACAAACATATACTATACCTTTTTTCATTTATTTCAAATATATTAAAATAGAATTTGCAAAAGATTAATTTTGTTTTTATTTTTAACTTTTTATGTTGTTTATGATTTTTTAAAAATATTTATGTTGTCTAGCTAAAAAGTAAAAATTAATAAAATAATGTAGGTATTATTTCTATTGTTTTAACTGATATCTATATTTATTTATTTTTAACTATTTATTAATTCGCATTTTTCATAATTGTTAATATTTATAATGCCGTTAAATGACAACTTTTTTTTAATATACAATAAACAGCGCAATAACAGCCGAAGTCGTTCTTAATATTTCGTAACTTTTCGGTTTATTTTACGCAAACAAAATGCACGATTCCACAACAACAACAATCAGAAGCACATAAAAATAACAATAACAAATTAGTGGCAAGCTAAAATGAGGAGTTGAGATCAGTCGTGTGTAACAGGATTTTATTCCGCCCTCCCCCTGATGTGCGCATGCATATGTAAATGCCCTCAGCAGTAATTTGTACCTCGTATGAGGGAGAGAGAGAATAGGCAAGAATGATAGAATATCTATTCTATCCTTCTTCAAGAATAGGCACATAAGATGTCCCAAACAGCAGTCACAATAGCATTATAATTATTATTCACTGTTGTTGTTGTTGTTGTTGCAATTGCAATGCATTTTCCTAAATTTTTCTCTTCGTTTTTTTTTTTATCTACTATGTATATTCTCTTAATTTTTTTCCCTTTTGCTTTTACACTCTCATCGTAGCAAAATTTCCGTGATGTTAATAATAAAACAAAGGATGAAAATGCTGGTTTTGCCGCCGCAGCCAACAAGAAATCGACGGCAACCGTGGTAGTGCCAGTTGTTGAACAATTCAAAAGTTTTTCCGTGTATGAGGATCAATTCGATGAAATCATCCAGCAATCGAAAGGGCAAAAACAACCACTCCAGAAGCATGTTGCTGAATGTAATGTTGAGAAGGAAAACGTGTTCCTGGACAAAATCCATCATTATCACCAACAGCCACTGCAAAGCATACAAATTGATCTGAAGAGGTATGATTGCGAAGAATTGATTTGCTTTACTGTCGCTGTAAGCTCTTATTTTAATGCCCCCACTCTATGATTTTGCAGCAATTCGCTACACAAGGAATTTGGCAGTAGTGATGACTACCGCTTGGATGGCACACCCATGTCCGTTTCAGATGTGTTGTCGCCCATGTCTGTGGATCGGTCACAGTTAACAAATTCCATAACGAAACTAACTGACGACAGCAATTGTGAGCATGTTGCTGGAGAATCTTTGCGACCTCGTGTTGCAGCAATGCCTTTGCCACGTAATGATCGTCAACGCTTCTTTGAAGTGTTTGAATACCAGCGTGCTATATTGGAATATTTTCGGGAAAGTGAGGTAAATTTTTTTGTTGTTTTTTTAATCTGTCGGTTTTCCTTAATGAGATCTTAAATGAATGTTTGAAATGTCGAATTGTCCCCACCTTGGTCCTAGTAAGTGTCACTTAAGACCTTACAAATGCAAAGTTGGTGACGAAAGTTAAATTCTGGGAAGCGGAAATTTTGGTTAAGACCTACGACAAAGGAATACCAGTTTCTCTTATATTATTTTCATTTCAATCTCAATGAGAGTTTAAGAAAAATATATATAGTATATATTAACGGAAATCACAACAAAAATTACACTGTTGTGGGGCATATAGAAAACGCATCATAGCAATTGCGGTTGTGATCAATCCAGAGGCATCAAGCCATCAAACAAAGTGCAGATGATGTCCTGGGATAAAGCCAATTTCTCGAGATGTTGGCAGATATCATCAGTAAATCAGTAAATTTCAAATAGCACAAAAAGTTGATATTATTATTATTATACCTTACACCATAATTAATTATGAGTCCAAGGTATTGGGGGAATGAGTACTAGCTACAGAGGCTTTCGACTCGAAGAGAAAAGGATTTTATAGAAAGAAGCATTTTGGAGACCAAGCCCGAGGCAGGATTTAAACCTGCTACCCTCGGGGTGTGAGTCTAACATGCTTACCACTAGACCACAGAGGGCGGCTAGTTTATATTAAAAGAAAGACTATTTACGAGTATGTAAAAAGGCAAGTCCACTTTGTGGATATGCAATGTTATTCTAAACTAAAAGGAAACATAGCTAGAAGAACAGATCATATGACTTAATGGATTCCAAAGGAGCGTCTATAGTAATATTAGTATCTTTTATCATGCACCCCGCCACACAAATGAGAAATTTGTCAATTCCACTGAAAAGGAATGCTTCTTGTAACAATAATTAACATTCCTTCTGAGTATAATGGATGTCAGATGATGCTATAACTGACAAGTTGTTCCAACAAAATAAGAAATTTTTTGTACCATATTTCATATAAGTAGCGTACCTGTCGATTGGGGAGAATAGAAAAGGTCCTAGAGTCACCATTTTGGCTTTCCCTTAAACACACAAATTGGACAGCATAGTTTAGTTTATATGCGTAATCATTTTGTCAATATGAGGTCGTATAATGAATCACTCCAAATTGACCATCTTTTAAAGTTACTCCGAAGAAATGTGATAAAGTTACTATTAAGTATTAAGAACACCGAACATGGCCACTGAACTAATCCCTTACAAGCCACACACACGGTCATCGCGCAATCAGTCTCACAAACTATGTCATCAGAGAATACCTTGCCAAGGATTAGTGTAACAAGCTAGTTGCTAAGTACCTTAATTTCTAGACAGGCTTTTCATTCGATACAGTATGAATACAGCAGACCGCTAACAAAGGGGTGTCACCTTACTTCACCACATAAATTTGTAATATTAGTGTGTCAACAGTGATATGAGACATATTCCGATTCCACCCAAAAACCAGCGACTCCTACTCCACAACCCCGGTTGATTTAGTGAAGAAAATATCAATCTCAATGTCGCTTCCAAGAACTGAAAGATGAAATATGAATTTTTCAAAATATATATAAATATATTAGCACATCTAATAATCGTCATTTTTCCGGTAACACCTTATATCCTTAAACATGCATCCATCGTCGCAGATTCATTCCAGAACAATCTCTCATCACCAATAAAAGTATTGGTTGGATTTGGCTTTTTTTAATTAATTGTTTCCTTCGATAAATGTACAGAAATTTAAGTAATTTGAGGAGCAATCTTTGTACTACAGATTCTACGTCGTCCTCAGGGGCCTAGCGCTAACCACATAGTCGTGGGATTCGAATCCCGTCCCGAACTTGGTCTGTAATTGCTTATTTCTCGTTTTCTCTTCGAGTTGTAGTCCTTAATTGCCTTTTTCGCTTTGAGTTGTAGTCCTTAGTTGCCTTTTTCTCTTCAAGTCCTTACTTGCCTCTTTCTCTTCGAGTTGCAGTCCTTAATTGCCTTTTTCTCTTCGAGTTGCAGTCCTTAGTTGCCCGAACCCATTCTTCTTTGGTCATATATTAGTTAATTATGTTGTAAGGTTTAATAAATACATGATTTCTCCCTGATAATACATACATGCCTTTGTATATGTACCTGACTACATACATATACAGTTTAACTTTCGCAGTATACGCCTAATTACATTGTTGTATCTGGACTCCATAAATTAGGTCCGACCTCATTCCATGCATTGGTCATGAAACTACTTTATCCAAGACTTAATCTGGTGTACAAAGAGAAAAAGGGGGAGATGATGAATGTCATAAACAATTCAAGGCACAATTTGATTGAAAGACTTTTGTTCTTATGTTATATCAGTCATATGTCCTTTGTATATATAGAGGTGCCTCCTATTGCTGACTATGGGAACTCTTCCCGACTCGTACCACTCAGCAAACCGCGTAGAAATGCATTTAAACTTCTTTATTTTTACACTTCCTTCTGGTTTATCATATTTACTCTTACCCACCTATCAGCTTGGCAATCTTTGGGCGCAATTTTTCTAATTGCCGCCTCTTTGGCAATTTGGCGCGCATACGACGCAATGTTCCCGTGTGCATGTTGCGTTTTGTTGTTGTTTTCCCTTTTCTCATTGACTCGGTTGCAAAGCAAACAATTTTGTGCAAAAATCTGTCATGCTTTCAATTTCCAATTTTTGTAAGGTACTTTGTGTCTTTTGTGTGTGGTATGTGCCGAGTTTTTTCTTTGTTTTTTCCTGTGTGCTCTTAAAATTGTTCTACTCTGTGTAAAGAAAAAAATTGTATTTACATTTTTTTCATCTACTTTTACGTATGCTCTTGCATACCCAAGTGGGCTTTCTACTTGTTTTATGTTGCCTTGTGTGGATCGTTCGCTGTTCATTTGATATGTGACGCGGCAAACGTCTGTCGATTCCCCTGTTTTCAGCTACCATAGCACCCTGAGCAGCAACCACAACCAGCCGAATCTCAACGACCCTTCCCTTCCGATATGGCTGGCTGCTTGTTCGCTCGCTTGCTTTGCCGGCCCTGGCCGTCATGTGTTTATCTGTGCCAAGCGGGAACCGAATGAGCAGCTGGAAATTTTTCTCTTCTCTGCCTCTTCTCTGTTTTACACATTTTTCCAATTTTATACATACATTTATTTACAAGTATTTCCTTCCTTGTGCTGGCTAATTTACGTGCATTTTAATCATGCCTTGCATAGGTATGCATGCATGGTGTGTGTGTGTGTGTGTGTGCGCGCGCAGATAGGTAGCGTGAGAGGTGTGTGAGTATTTTTGTACACGTGAAGGCATCCCAATGGGAAACGGATCGCGTTTCGTCTTCAAAGCGGGTTAAACGCAAGGATTATTTATTATTGGAAGACACAGATCGCAACTACCATAGTAATGTTGCTACATGCAAACTTAAACAAATGTCCTCGTGTGTCAAATATGCCAAAACGCTGCTTAGTGTTTAATACTGATAATACTAATACTTGCACCGGGTTCAGGGGTTCAGCTGCATTTGAATCGAAAATTAAAGCAAACATTTAAACAAATCTTTGTATTTTTAGTTACTTCTCTACTTAAGACGTCAGACCTCATTGTTTAAAAACTACAGAGCACTCTTTTCTGTTGCCTCAGTAGGAGATTTTTCACTTGCTATTCTGCTTACAACATGTTAAAGTTATTTGTACAGGATTTATTTACTATTTTTTCATACAAACATCGTTTGACAGGTGGGCAGATCCAATTCCTTTATTAAATAGGATTTTTAATGGTGGTATCTTTCAAAATGCTACAAGGGTAATAGGGTAAAACCTTGATATGATATTTTAATGGTGGTATCTTTCAAAATGCTATAAGGGTAATAGGGTAAAACCTTGATATGATTTTTAATGATGGTATCTTTCAAAATTATACTAGGGTAAAACCTTGATATGATTTTTAATGGTGGTATCTTTCAAAATGATACTAGGGTAACACCTTAATGTAAGATAGTTAACCTAGAAGAAGTACCGCCAGCGACCATACCACCCACAACCTCCCTCTTAATGTTTCTGTGTATATTTCGTCAGCATTCTCTTTTTACCAGACTGCTGTACAAAAGCTATAAAGCATTCTTGTCTGATGCTGTTTGTAAGATTTTCTCTGAAAATGTGTTTCCCCCCTCGTTTCCTGGCGCATGAATTCGGTCTCTTGAACGCGCCCGTCCATACACATATCCTGAGGATTCATATCTTTATACAACACTCTTCTATTTTTGTAGATTTTTTAAATGAATTATAAAGAATAAAACAAATTTCAAAAAGCCAATTTATTACTTCCGAAATATGCATTTTCTAAATTGTACACACAAATTTGCTGATTCCATGGTTGCTAACAAGTTCATGCAATTTGGAGAGTTCCACAGAAGTGAGGAATCCGTACTTCCTTCCCTTCAATAACTTCGCCTTAGTTGATGGCCATATTCGCCGCAAGAGTATTATTTCCCAGCTTGAATGTGATATTTCACTTTTATCTCTGTATCTATCTCAGTCCCGCTCCTTTGAATTTCCTTGTTTACGGTTTTGTCGAGGGATGTTTTCACTATTCTCTACGCTTATGTGGAATATCCTTGCACAGTGCAAGCATGGATATTTTGTGCTGTGCTGCGCGACTGCGCCACAGCTGTCTGCGGCTGCGTCTGGCATTTCCTTTTTAGTGGTGTGGTGGTGGTGGTGCTGTTGATGATGCATTACTAACATTTTGAATTCTCTTTTTTCATACAATTTGTTTAAAACACGCTTCAATGCTGAGGACATGCCCACAGCGATTAGTTCAACATATGTATTCACTGCACTGTGATGTATTCAGTTTCTTTATTTGGCAATTAATTGTCAAGTGTTAAAGCAGAGCGTGTGGCATGTTGAGCAGCTGCTCCCCAGGACACCGCAAAATGTCCACATGCAGAACATTTGTTATTATTTGTTAAGCCGTCGATCTGTAGCGATCGATTCAATAGACACGTACCATTTTATTTATTGGTTTTAGTGGAGCTTTTTTCTTTGCGTAGCTGAGAGTCAAAAATTGCGCCAGAGTCGAAAAGATCACTAAGCTCCTGATACTGGTTTTTATTTATTTTTAGATATAGATTATAGTTTGAAGTTCCAAGGATGGGGAAGGTAGGAGTGGCAGCCTTCCACGCAAAAAGCACACTTAAGCACATGCAATGGCTCATTGTGATATCAAAAGGATGGGGTAACAGGTGAAGAAGTTGGTGGAGGAGACGCAATTTGTGATTTTTCCCCCACTAACGAATCATGAAGACTATTTCGAGAGAGCCTTTAAGTAAAAAGTTACTACGACCGGGCAAGGATATGGAAACATGTACCGATTTGGGCGTTTGTTGTCAATATAAGGGAAATATCTCGAATGGCGGAAACTGTCTCGGGTTGATTGGTAACCCCTACTCTAAGGAAAGATCCCAATAACCAGTCCCAATATTGTTTTAAACAATTTATTTGATTGATTTTTTATTTTTTATGATTCAATTTTAAATTTGAGTGGTTTTCCAAATTGAATGCCATCGTTTAATGCACTCACTTACTTTGGAGCACTTCTAAAAGATGACACTCAGTTTGCACAACCCTCTCTCGGTGATAGTTTGTTTGTGTAAGTGACAAAAAGAGGAAACTAAATTTTCAAAAATAGATTCAATATTAGCGGAGAAATTAAAAAACTGACGATATTAACGAGTATCCCTGTTGAATTGTGCATAGAAATCATCGGATATGATGTTTCTCTGGTATACAGGATCGTTTTCCCTTTGTTCGCGTTGCTGCTGAGCTAATTGGGTATTGTAGACCAAATTCTCATCAACAATTTCTTGCTGCTTGCGATTCTCGGTGAGCTCTTTCGACAATAGCTCGTGGTCCATATTGATGCAGTACTGCTCCCATTGACGTGCAGCCAATTCGTTGTCTGTGGTGCGCCGCTTATAGAGCACCAATTGGCGATATTGTTCCTCACGGAATTTGCGTAACTCCTCCGCCGACATGCCACGATACATGTAGGCGACCTTTTTGCCCGGGTGTGTGCGCGACTGGGCGACATCGGGATTCTCGGTTAGCATGTCGCTGGTGAGCATATTGTAGATTTCAGCCAAGTCATCTTCACGCTCATCCTTTTTGGCGCGCTCCTTTTGAATGCGCTTCTCCCGGGCCAATTCGAAGTTGTACTGCAGAACCGAATCAACCCATTGCTTCTTAATGCCATCCTCGGCGACAGCCTTCTCCGTCAGCAACTTGTCGCGTGACATCGTCGACTTCCGAAATAATTCGTCCGCCTCCTTGCGTGCCGCTTCAGATTGCCTGCGCTCGCGCATCTGCTGATCCAACCAGGAACGTTGCTGGTCACGCTGACGTCGGCGACGATCCTCGAAGCCCAAATCTTCACCTTCGAATATTTGAGCGCTTGATACGCCCAGTGCTGGGTCGTCGTCCGCAATGCGTACTGGTCGGGCATTCTTAATGATCATCGGATCATTTATATCGAACTCGCGACGGTCCTCCTTGTTCTGATACGTGCAGCGAAAGAAATTGACTTCTGCTTCTGCTGCGCGTCGGTCTTTCTCCTCATCCAACGACTTGGAGTAGATCAGGTACTGCTGTTTGAGTATGTTTTCCTGCTCTTTATTGTGAAGTTGGAGCTTTTCATTTCGCTGCTTTACTCTCTCCGCCAGTTGCCGGTCGAGTGTGTGTTTGTCAACCTAAAAATGAGGGGATCGGAAGAAATTATGAATGGGAATAATTTTGAATGTTGCTCGAGGCCGAACTTACTCCAAACAAACGAAATCTTGCGTCGAAGATGCGCTTCTTACGTTCCTCCTCAAATTGTTTGCGCTTCTCCCTCTTGGCGGCTTCTGCCAGGTCTTTTTGAGTCGATACGGGAAACTTGAACATTGTGTGTGTTTGGTGTTTTCGTTCTAGTCAACAAAGATTGTGATATTAATCGAAGAAAAAAAGCGATTTCGTAAATTCCGAAAAATATATTTTGAAAACTATTTCCAAAATAAATCGGAACGTAAATTCTCCGTTTTTCAAAACTGAATATCTTCGCTTACTGCTGTGTAGGAGAATTCTGTACAAACCAGTCTGGTGGATGTATTTGGAATATTGATTTAATTCACAAGTTTAATGAAAGTTGGTTTGGGAACGTTGGCTGCCGGTACCAGTTGTTTATACGTGTAGATTCCCATGGGAATAGCTTAGCTACCGGTGTCCATGGACATTAATATGCGGCGGCATTAGTAGCCGGTTTGGCTTCTGGGATACGCATTCATGTTGTTAGGCAGTGGCAATATGAGGAAAGGATGACGTAAAACTGCCCGGTATGATTCATGTGGGAATGGACCATTTCCTGTTATTCTGGACAACATCGACATAAAATCAAATGAGAGCGCCAGTGATGTACAAGTGCACGGTATGATTCATGTGGGCGTCGAATGCAACGAAAGCACAGCGACATAAAAGCAAATGAGAGCGCCAGTGATGTACAAGTTCACGGTATGATTCATGTGGGCGTCGAATGCAACGAAAGCACAGCGACATAAAAGCAAATGAGAGCGCCAGTGATGTACAAGTGCACGGTATGATTCATGTGGACGTCGAATGCAACGGAAGCACAGCGACATAAAAGCAACTGAAGTGCCTTAGCTTGATATTCTGGTCGTTTTTCTCAGGTCGATTCGAAGCAGTTAATTTCAAATTTTTACTACTGCCTTCTTAGGGTGCCAGCATTCCAACAACACTAATTAAGCTCTCCACTTCTTCCATTCATATTTAACATGTTCATAATTGGGAAGGCATTTCCTTTAACACTTTCAAGTCTCATTATGTCTTAAATATTCATTAAATTAGCACTTAATGACATGTTTACACACATCATTGAGTAGTTTTTTCACACACCCACACACACACAGCAACGGAAGTTTAACGTATTGGCAATTTGTAAACGTGCCTATTTTGGCACATTTCAAATGCACAACACGTCGCTTCGCGAAATAGCCAAGAAGAGGCCCAAGCCAAAGCACCAAAACCTACTTATACTCATACGGACGATTGGGATTCAGAACAGTTCAGCTTCACCACCAACAACAACAACAAATGAAACCGCAAACAACCCTGCAGTGAAATTTGACACTAGTTCTCCTCTCCTGTAAGGTAACTACTTCTTTCTTCTTGTACCCGTGGGAAAATAAAATTGTTTTGATACTATTCGGAATTGCCAACTTATGTAAAAGGGAAACTGATAGTTCCAAAGAGATATTCATATGAGAATTGTGCTATTGTAAGCATTTTGTGTGTGGTGTGCTGAGTATAATTCTTTTTGAAGTGGCTTTAGAAAAGTACTCGAATAAAAAGCAAACATTCGCTTATCAAAAAGGCGAAACTTTTTTAAAATGTTAGGCAACATTCAGATTTCTTTGTGAATTAATTTCCAAACGATGATCATGGAAAATAAAAACAATACATTTATATAAAAGTATTTTAATTAAGTGGTCGTTTTCCATACCATAGGAAATAAATTGGTGGATATATTCTGAGAGCAATTTTGTAAAAATTAAGAAAAGTTAATTTTGGTACTCGAAAGATAATTGTTAGGGCACATGCAATTTATTTTGATCATAAAAATATAATATTATATATATATATATATATATATATATATATATATATATATATATATATATATATATATATATACTCGTATATATATATATATTTTTTTTTTTTTAAATATATATATATATATATATATATATATATATATATATATATATATATATTTTAAAATCTATTTTTTGTTAAATTTTTCGCCAAGAAGAAACTAGTCATGGTGTCATATTTCACTTTAGTTCCAAACTATTCTATTTCACTGCAGGGTGTTTCCACATACTCACTATCTCACACACACACACACACATTCATAAGTATTAGCCATTTACTTTACACTCGAAGCTTAGTACAGATGCGCATAATGATCGGAGACGACTCGTACATCCCAACCAGTACTCCAGTGCGCTGCTGTGATTAGCTGCCTTAAATGCAGAACATGCTTTTCCTCTGCTCCAATTGAAGACATTTCCATAAGCACATAAGCACAAGTACCGTCTAACTAAAGGGAAGAAGACAAGGGCATGTGCATAATTGACCTTGTGAAATAGCTGAAATTGTACGAAATGTTTGACTATATTTAAGTACGTGTTCGTATTACAAATTTTTGTTGGGTCGATTGTAGGGTATGGAAATTGGTGATAAATTTCATTACCAAATGAACGGGAAAAATGTAATATTTATGGGAGAGTGTGTGGATTAGTGTCGTTGAGTGTATGTGAGTGTATGTTTGAATTACCTGATTAACGATTTGTTAACTGAAGTATAGACACAGGCGCAAAAACACACACACTCAACATATCGACCGCAGAGAGAATAATTTGCCTGTCTGCCCAAATAACTTTTCTTGTTTAGGCACGTTTCCGAATTACCGTCGCGCCGCTTTTAATCACTTTCGGCCTTGTTTCGATATTTGGAGAAGAAGAAGAGCTTTTCCAACACTGGCCTGATGCCACCTAAGCTTAGCCCTTAATAGTCTCCTACAAATACCTTCAAAGCGACAAACAAATATCTTCAGAAGCAAAAAAAGAAGTAGAAATCAGTTCGAAAAGCAAAAGAGAAAGCGCTCAGGTGCCCAATTCCGTTATTGTGTACAGTAAATACACGGTCAACGAACTGGAGTGGAGAAAGCTGTATTGGCAGGTGTATAAAGGAGGAGAGGGTGTTCTATGCTAGGCAACAAATATCATTGTTTGGGTTTAAAGAGAACGATGTCTGTTTACCTGACCCAACAAATGTCGTAACCCAGCATGCTATGAGTAGAATAAATACTTACTTATTGTGTATATTGGCGGCTTAGGAACACAGGATCTACTGTGAATCCAACCTTTCAAAATTTATTGAGAAAGAATTTCTTTGTTTATCTTAATAAAACCACACTACGCTCTACTTTTGTAGTCACAAACATCTTTGAAGCAGCAGATTGCCCCCTTTGTCAATTGGAATTGGAAGAACGGAATGAGCTGCTGGTCTTCCAATTATCACGAATGCATGGCTCAGTGGCTGAAGCTATTGCAAGAGCTATGAAAATGAAGCGCAGAGAGGGAGAGCTAGTCTTCTAATTGATCATGAAGTCTTATTTGCTGGAACTTATGTTGATCCGATGCTTCGAGTGCTGTTAAATGAGGATCAATATATACTGCTGCATAAATTGTCACCGTACTTGGCTACTAAAAATATTACCCCAGATCAGCAATTCGGATTTCGCACACAACAGAGCAAGATTGAGCAAATTCATCGCATTGCTAGTGAAATAAGAGTCGCTTATGAAGATCCAACATACTGCTCCGCACTATTTCTCGATGTTGCTCCGGCTTCCATACAGTTTGGCATGAAGGACTCGTCTATAAAATTGAATTCTTGTTGTTTACAGAATTCACATAAAATCCGAGAGTCGTACTTCAGTAATAGAAGATTTTTCGTTAAGGTCAAACAATCTTTTTCCATAGAGCACCAAATATTAGCGGCTCGATCCACAAGGGCTCGATCTTCACCCAATATTATACACCTAGTTCACTATTTCCAACTTTCCCCACCACAATAATAGCATTTTAATATCAACTTTTTGGATGATATTGCTATTTTGTGCACACATAAAAACTCCAACGTGGCATGAAGAGTCCTACAAGAACATTTGGAGGTGGTGATAGTAGACAGGTATGACAAATTGAGAATAATAGTATGAATATGAAACGAAAAGCACGCTTACTACTTTTACTGTGACCAACAATCTTGTTCAATAGAAGATTCCTCAAAATACTGAAGTAAAATAGCTTGGTTGTTCCGCTTGATCCGTAGACTCACTCACATGGAGGAACCATATATCTCAGCAAAAGCAAAGCAAATGAAGCTCACAGTTCGCAGCTTTATACTGGCTTTTAAACAAAAAACAAAAACTGAATTTGATTTGCAAAATAATACTTTACAAAGCCATTATAATGCCTATTTTGTTTTATGGTTGGTTGTCAGCTGTGGGGAACTATGAAGGTCTATGACATTGTGGCAATTATATGTGCCGGAAGCAGATCTCTTCTAGTGTGGGAAGGGAAAATCTTTCTAGTATACGAAAACACTTGGAATAAACCTAAGCATACTTTTAGGGTTCACCTTAATGCCGCAATGTATTGAGCACACAAATGTTCCCACAGTTTCAGAGACCAGTGACAAATAAATGTATTTTTCCTTTTTGACTATTAGGTAAGTCTCCCAATTGCCCCTGCTGCATGCTCCCAAAATTGTGGCCAATCGCCTGAAACTTTGTTATTATATATTTCATTGCAGCATGACTACGAGAAGCAAAATCATAGCCACTTGACTCTTCTTAAAGCATCTCTGAAGCCCCACTTTTAAAACTACTCGTACGGCAGGAGTGCGCACACACACACGTGGTTTGAGTGCTGTTGCTGCTGCTCTGATTTGTCTGGATTTAATCTTGTCTGCGTTGGCTTTGGGAGCAATTTTTGTTTGTTTTCCGTTTTGTGGCTCTGATTATTTAAACATTGTGTCAGTGCTGCTGCTGCAGCAACAGTTCACAAAGCCAAATGCAGGGAGGCAGTGGCTGAAACTTTGTTTTTGCTGCTGCTTGCTCTTCCATTGCTCCTCTGCTCTGCTCGGGTATTTACTACTCACTTTATTTGCTTGCTGTGTAACGGCGGGTCTTCTTTCCAATGCGTCCGTCACTCACTTCTCCTCCTCAGTGGAGTTCATTCATTCATTTTTCATTGTTTTCTCGTATTTCTTTATTGAAGCTTGATTTTATTTTTATTTTACGTTGTCTTTGTTTCCTTCTCTTTGCAGAAAAAGCATCGTCCCAAACCGCATTACATGAGACGCCAGAACGACATCAATTATTCAATGCGCACTATTTTGGTCGATTGGCTTGTTGAGGTCTCGGAGGAATATAATTTGGATACGGAGACGCTCTACTTATCCGTATCGTACATTGATCGATTCTTAAGCCACATGTCGGTGGTGCGCAGCAAATTGCAACTGGTCGGCACGGCAGCCATGTACATTGCAGCGTAAGTAAAGTAGCCACACGAACTACATTGGTGCCCCAACCGCTGCCCGCTCTACTTGACTGACTATACAGGGACACATCGCCAGCAACGACGCGACCCCACTCCCCCATACGAGCGTAAGAGCTCAACGCAAACATTGCCCTGCCCGTTGGTCTGCTGGACGTGTTGCAGCAGGATACACAGTGCACTTACGCTACACCTTTTTGCTGCAGCCTTGGTACAAATGCAAACGAAATTTGCTTTTTTGTTACTTGAACTGAGTTGTTGTGCGCTGCTTTTTGGTTCGTTTGATGTGGCATGGTGTGGCGTTCTCTGCTGTGTTGTGCTGAGCAGTGCAGTGCGACGTGCTCCGCAGAGGTGTGATGGCTTGCGCTGGGCTGGGGTGTCGTGTGTGAGAAATTGTCAATTTGTCACTATCAAAGTGCCCATTTATCGTCAGCACAAATTTGTTGCTTCACATTGTGGCAATTTGTCGCTGTGACGACTCGACTTGCTGCTGTTGATATTTATTTTTTATTACCAGTGTTATTGTGGCTGCTCTCCTCTTCTCTTGTTGCTGTGAATTATTGATGATTGATTTTGAAAAATTGTTTTGTGCAGCATCAGAGCCAGGCGGAAGCAAATTTGTGGACAAATTCCAAGCACATATTTGCGGTTCTATTGATATCATTATATATATATATATACGAGTATATATTGCTTTTTTTTATTTCTTTGGATTAACTTTTGGATGAGGATGTGGATTATTTTATTCAAATTACCAATTTGTAGTGTTATTTTTGATAATGTTACGAAAATTAGCTCCTTACAATATTCGCATCGTCGTATTAACGGAATGTATTAAAAAAAAAAAAAATATATATATATATATATATATATATATATATATATATATATATATATATATATATATATATATATATATATATATATATATATATATATATATATATGTATATAGCATCTGGATGTAAAAATCGAGCTTTCAAGATACTCTCGGGTGCATCTACTCTGGGGTAACGGATATAGTGACATCCCGGGCAACTACGAGGCGGACGAGCTTGCCAAGGTAGAGGACGCTGCTACATGAAATTCAGCCCTCCCTAAATATCGGTATCCAACTGGCAACAGCCAAGCTTGATAACAAACGCAAATACCTGGTTGTCGCCTACAAATCCTGGGTCGACGAGAAATCCTGCCACATGGCTAGTCTCACTTGGGCAAGAATGGACAAAAACAGAACCAATCAATCAACTTCTTCGACTTGATCGCGTGATCTCTGTCGACAACTGTGCCGGTCTTGACCGGCTACTACATACTGGGAAAGCACGCAGAAAGACTGGGCCTTACCACCAATCGATTTCTGCCTGGGCTTTCGTTCCGAGTAGGAGGACGAGACGGTTCTCCACCTCTTATGTCACTGCCCCTCCTTGAGCATAAGAAGAAATCGCCCCAATTTCTCACAGGTTTGGCAGAGCTGTCATCCTTGAATAATAGGGACATGGCAAGGTTCATAAAATTATCAGCGATATAGCAAGGCTCATCAAATTATCAGGGATATAGCAAGGTTCATCAAATTATCAGGGATATAGCAAGGTTCATCAAATTATCAGGGATATAGCAAGGTTCATCAAATTATCAGGGATATAGCAAGGCTCATCAAATTATCAGGGATATAGCAAGGTTCATCAAATTATCAGGGATATAGCAAGGTTCATCAAATTATCAGGGATATAGCAAGGTTCATCAAATTATCAGGGATATAGCAAGGCTCATCAAATTATCAGGGATATAGCAAGGTTCATCAAATTATCAGGGATATAGCAAGGTTCATCAAATTATCAGGGATATAGCAAGGTTCATCAAATTATCAGGGATATAGCAAGGTTCATCAAATTATCAGGGATATAGCAAGGTTCATAAAATTATCAGCGATATAGCAAGGCTCATCAAATTATCAGGGATATAGCAAGGTTCATCAAATTATCAGGGATATAGCAAGGTTCATCAAATTATCAGGGATATAGCAAGGTTCATCAAATTATCAGGGATATAGCAAGGTTCATCAAATTATCAGGGATATAGCAAGGTTCATCAAATTATCAGGGATATAGCAAGGCTCATCAAATTAGCAGGGATATAGCAAGGTTCATCAAATTATCAGGGATATAGCAAGGTTCATCAAATTATCATGGATATAGCAAGGTTCATCAAATTATCAGGGATATAGCAAGGTTCATCAAATTATCAGGATGGTTTCCTGCGACATAATGGAGTAGACGTGCCTTTCCCAGCGCTGTCCTTGCGTTGACTATCACCATCTTTAAGTAAGAGAATTTTTTGTCAGTTCTTGAACGGCGCCACACCGTGGTATAAGTACGGACCATTGGGCGGGCTCAAGTGTGCTTTTGGTAAACTATGCTGCCACTCCTACCTATACTTATTTAAAAATCGGCTCAATAACAAACAAGTAGAGAGCAAGTAGAAAAGAGACCCCGACATCACATGCTATATTGCATATGTCTGAACATAAATCCAGAATAAACATATTCAGGTAGATAAGCCAAGCCTGCCTACTGTTCTGAATCCATACTCTGCATTTGATTCTCATTTTTTCTTAATATATTTTAAGATCTTTTTGACGTTGACCAAAGCAAAGAATTGGTCTGTAACTGATTTTTATTTCTTTTTAAATCTGTCAAAGGAAATAAATGTCTGAAATAAGCACTTGAGTAAAAAATATCGTTCTATCCAATATTATAATACAAATAGTGATGTCCTTTTTTGTCTTAGTATGAGACACAAATGTTGTTTTTATCTTGTTTGCTCTATTATTACATTGAAAATTATTGTTATTATGCTATTATTTATATTTGAAACTATGAAAATAGTGGTTATGGTAACTATGTCTGCTAGGGCCTTCAGCTTCCCTCCCTCCTATTGTGTACATTTACAAAGTTAATATAGAAGTATTTCGAATGAGTAAATCTTCGCGAACATTTGAACCATTATGGCAAGTTGAGCGGGGTTATAAAAAAGGCAACGTAGAACAGGAGCAAGTCAGTCAGTAGCGAATTGGAAGCTGCAGTGATAGTAATGACATGAATGCGAAGAAGTAAAAGTTAAATTTTGGTATAGTTTGCTCACTGTTTCTTAAGGAAATTGCTGTAAATATAGACTAAATAATCAAACTAAGGCTTCTGTGTTACTGGACACAATCCCGTGATTGGACTATTAACTAAAATTATCTAATCCACGTGGCTATATGTTCCAATAGCTCAGTGATGTGGTCGGCCCCCGCCATAACATCTAAAATTATGTCGAGTTTTATAAAAACATTAGTTAACAATCGAAACTAACTCTGAGCGGTTTCCACAGATCCCGATGTGTGGAAAGAATGCATTTATATTCCTTACAATCTTTCCAATTTAAGCGTTCTCTTTTAAACACAATTTAGTTTTCATTTTCTTGATATTGTTGTGCCTTTTGTATTCTTTCAACCAAACAGCAAATATGAAGAAATCTACCCACCCGATGTGGGCGAGTTTGTCTTCATCACCGATGACACCTACAATAAGGCGCAAGTGTTGCGCATGGAGCAGATAATTCTTAAGATTTTAGCGTTCGACCTGTGCACCCCCACAATTAATGTGTTTGTGAACACATACGCTGTGGTCTGCGACATTCCAGATAGAGTGAAATTTCTCACACAGGTAAACAAAATCTCTTACTTTACGTCCTAATCCTATTTGTGCTAATCCTCTCTGCCGTTTACAGTATCTGAGTGAGTTGTCCCTACTGGAGGCTGATCCCTACTTACGCTTTCATCCATCACTGATTTCGTCTGCCTGTCTGGCTTTGGCTCGCTACACTTTGGATTATTCGATTTGGTCTGCTGATCTGGAGGACGTCACTACTTACCGTTTGGGAAATTTAAAGGAGGTCGTTTTATATCTGAGCAAAACACACAAAGCATCTGTAGCACTGACGCAACAGGCCATACAAGATAAATACAAGTCCGACAGGTGAGCAGCACTTTTTCCTCACTAACTAATAAGTTAGGCCTCGGTTTTCTCTAGTAGAGGGAATGATCCTACACGCCATTAATTACTTGGTGGCAAAATTTAATTTTATATATCGAACTTCTTCAAGTAATCCTCGATCTTAGTAACTCTCTGTTGCGTGAATAGATGCAATTTGCTCACTCACCTAAGTCCCCGCCCACAAAGGGAAGTCCGGTCAGCGAATCCTCCTCGTTAGTGTAGAAGAAATCTTTTGTGAACAGCACCAGAAATCGAATTGCCTGCACCACGGATGAAATCCGCCATAAAAACGAAGGGTTTTAAAGGTGACCCAGTTATGATTCAAGTGTAAAGTGTGGGATTGCCCGTGGAAGTGTTACTATAATTATCCTGGACACTTGTGAGCCAATTACTACCAAATTTTAGTTTTATATACAGCAATATGAGCCTAGCTCTGGGGTGATTTTCTTGAAAGGTTACTTGGTCTTGAGGTCTTGAAAGTTACTTCCTGTACTAGGTAGGTAGGTAAAGCAAGCGGTCACACGAAGGGCGCACTTAGGCCATCATTGATCCGTTGTGACACCGCAAGAGCCACAGATCCCAGCCCTTTCAAAGGTCGAGCCATTTGGAGCTCTTTATGAGATTATTGCGCCCTCCCACTCAACCAGGGCGCTCTCCCACTCAACCAGCGTGCTCTCCCACTCAACCAGCGCGCTCTCCCACTCAACCAGCGCGCTCTCCTACACAGCGCATGCGCTCTTAAAGCTTTTAATGAAGCAGTTGATGGAGCTAATCTTTTTGTTTGACTTTCTAGACTCTTTGGGAGTTAATCCTTCCTGTACTTAGGAATTCAAAAATATTATTATCAGTAATCTTTTGACTATTGAATTCCACAATCATGTCTAGGATAGTCTAAGAATTCTTATTAACGAGAGCTCCTTTGTGGGTGGTATTCCTTCTGCCTCGTCCTTGACTGTGTACACTCTTCATGAAAATTTATCTTTGACATGTTTTTTGTTTGTTATATTTCTGTTATGGAACTTTGTGCAAACCGCATACGGAAATATCATTCTACTCTGTTTAGAAATTGTACACAAAAGTTTATTTGGTTTATCAATTTTGAGGGAAAATTTTCACAAGTACCCCTAAAACTATGCCGCACTTTTTACTACCTTTTTTAGACTCTGAGCATATAAGTAAGTGCCTATTCTTAGTTGTGGCTTTTTGTGAATCTAATTAATTTGTTCTCATTTTTGTGATTTTTAGGTATGACAACGTGTCCGCGATCAAACCAGTGGAAATGACAGAGGAAATCTTTGATGAAGCTCTACGCAAATACAATATATTGGCAGCCGTGAGCGAAATTGAAATATTGAACTAAATTCCAATGCCAGTTGGTGTTTGTTATGTTTGTGTTGTTGTTGGTGTTGTTTGCGTTTTCATTTTCATTGCTCTTTTGTAGCCGTCACTGCTGCTGCAGTCAGTGTTTCTTTATAATAATTTAGTTTCGAAGTACAAAAACCACCAGCGAATGCATTTCAATACCATACCCTGACCTTCATCGTGACTGACAAAATATCCTAACCAAAATAATAGAAGTAATACCTAATGGTGGTTCATCTATGTGAATGTTTTGGCATACGCCTAGGTTAGGGGTATTTTGTCGATTTTTTTTATTCATTTGTATTTTTCAACCGATCTTTTGGGGTCTCTCTCATTCACTGCGCTATTTCGCCATGATCCGTGTTAGCTTGCAACGTGGCAACACTGGCACTGAAGCACGATTTAGCGCTCGCGCTCTCGTCTTACGTCATTTGTGTTGCGTCGCAGCAGCAACAACAACAAACAGAACAGGACTCCAGCAACAAACCAAGTGCGATGAAATTTCCTTTTTAATTTGTTTTATTGTTTCATTTTTTATATTTTTATTTGTAACAAACTAACACATAACGTACCAGTATAAAAATGAGCTGCTGTTTTCTTAACACCAACAAAATAAAATAATTTATGTAAAATTTCTCTGGGCAGTCGGTCACATCGAACCGAATTATTTATCACACTTTCTGTCTTTTTTTTTTGTTTTTAATATTTTGTAATTATGAGTGAACTTTAACTTCATTCATTGATATTTTGTTTTTTTTTTTTATATGTTTATAAACTCGATGAAAAATTTGTAATTTTTTAATGTTTTCAAAACCGTACTGCAAATTTTTCTTAAAGCCTTTTCAACAAATGTATTTTTTTTTTGTTTTTTCTATATTTACCTCTGAAGTTTTAAATTTACCACGGTTTACCAAATGGAAACAAGCAGATACTCAGTCAATATCTTAAAACTAACAGAGTAACAATCAACAAATCATAAATAACGATATTTTTTAGTGTGTTCACTTAACTTGAAAGTGCGTTTAATTCATTTGCTTAACTAAACATGCATTTCCTTTAAATATATACAAGCGTATATGTGGGAGTCAGTTGTATTTTTAAAATTTTGTCAATTCAATGTTAACACAAATTTCTGTACTCCCACAATTATATAAAAATAAGTATGAAAAAACGAACAAAAAATCATGAAAATAAAAGCAAAACAGTTCTGTGAACAACACGATAAAAAACGATGTAAACCAATACAACAGAAAATTAACACAAAATATTAGAATTTGCGAAAATTTTATATATATATATTAAATATTTAATTTATATAAATAAATTGTTAATTTAGAATTTGTAAAACTCTTACACTTAATTTTTAATATTTATATCCGTAAATCGATTAAACTAACTTTCTTGGGGGCAATTTGTAAGCAAAATGAAAAGTGGGTGTAAAAGTTTCCGGGCTGTGTTGCTTTTCTGGGCAATCCAGAACGTTCCATTGAGCTCTCACTTATCGGATTTGTTCGATACTGGGCAATCCGGAACTATTCTATATTGGGCAATCCGCGAACTATTCTATACTGGGCAATCCAGAACTGTTCTATACTGGGCAATCCGGAACTGTTCTATACTGGGCAATCCAGAACGTTTCACTGAGCTCTCTCACTTATCGGATTTGTTCTATACTGGGCAATCCTGCACTGTTCTATACTGGGCAATCCGCGAACTTTTCTATACTGGGCAATCCCGAACTGTTCTTTACTGCTCAATCCAGAACGTTCCAATGAGCTCTCATTTATCGGATTTGTTCTATACTGGGCAATCCGCGAACTATTCTATACTGGGCAATCCAGAACTGTTCTATACTGGGCAATCCGGAACTGTTCTATACTGGGCAATCCGGAACTGTTCTATACTGGGCAATCCAGAACGTTTCACTGAGCTCTCTCACTTATCGGATTTGTTCTATACTGGGCAATCCTGCACTGTTCTATACTGGGCAATCCGCGAACTTTTCTATACTGGGCAATCCCGAACTGTTCTTTACTGCTCAATCCAGAACGTTCCAATGAGCTCTCATTTATCGGATTTGTTCTATACTGGGCAATCCGCGAACTATTCTATACTGGGCAATCCCGAACTGTTCTATACTGGGCAATCCCGAACTGTTCTTTACTGCTCAATCCAGAACGTTCCAATGAGCTCTCATTTATCGGATTTGTTCTATACCATTTGTCGGATACGGTGGCAACTTAAACTTAAACTTCTGCAGCCGATCGAACAAAGCAAACACAACTTCGTCCTTGGCTTCGTCAGGCCGCTTCACAATTTCTTTGCTACTTCCATTGGCTTGAAGCAGATAAGCGGAAGGCTATTCGTCCGTTAGCCATTAGTGAGCCCGCACCTTTAAGGTTCCTGCAGGGGGTCTATTCTCTGCTTTGCTCATTATTTGCTCTCGGTTCGATCCAGCTCGCCCGCCACTCACACTAGCCGGAAACTTTGGCACCCTACATATTGGTAACGTAGTGTGTAGCTAATTACTACAACAATTCAATTGATTGATACTAATTTAGGATTAATTATAATTAAAGCATCTAGTGTAGGGGACCGACTAAAGCAAGCCCATATGAGATCGGTCACAGCTCCCAGTTCCAGTTAAGAACGCTCTGCTGAGAATTTCTAATTATAAGAAAGAAAAATCACAACAAAAAAAATTAAATGAAGTTAAATTAAATTGTATGAAATAAGTTCTAATTGCAAATTATAATTACTGTAACGCTGTAGAAAGTTCCAAGTATGC
Organism: Clusia tigrina; assembly: GCA_920105625.2. NCBI lineage: Eukaryota > Metazoa > Arthropoda > Insecta > Diptera > Clusiidae > Clusia > Clusia tigrina. The sequence goes on from OV050032.1 coordinate 194,913,649, forward strand.
TGGTTCGGAATCATTCTATCGAATTCCAAACGATCAAATGGCTCCAAATATCTACTGGCTTAAATTTAATTTAATGTTAATTTACTAAATTATGGTATTATAATTAATTTAAGCGAAATGGACGCTCAATTTGAAGATGAAAAACAAAAGCGCAGAACTAAAACATTCTCATTGTATTTCTACTGTTGTAAGTTATAAAAGGCAAATAAATAAAGTACGTGTGGGGGGACCCAGAGTGGCTCCGCGCACCCCCATACTCAAATTCCTCGTAATTATAAATTACCGCGTTTGGTATTAATTTATGTACGAGCATGTTGTTGTAAGTAAATTGCGTGTACTAAACTAATTTTATTTTATTTATTTAAATAAAACAGATGGACTAGAATTTATCAATAAAAACAAATTGCCTTACAATTTCATTACTCTTGGAATTTAAATAACTGGCAATTTGTATATGGAGATCAGATCTCGGATATCCGTGGGGGACACGCAGTGCAAAATATGCTACCTGTTAAAGGAGCCCAATCATTAAGCAATGTTAAAGGAGCCCAATCATTAAGCAATGTTAAAGGAGCCCAATCATTAAGCAATGTTAAAGGAGCCCAATCATTAATCAATGTTAAAGGAGCCCAATCATTAAGCAATGTTAAAGGAGCCCAATCATACTGTACCAAACATAAGAAGAAGAACTTTGCCCACTGCTGCCGATGTGGGCACGCAATTTTTGTTTTTATTGTGTTTCCTCTCTTCAGCAAAAGCAACGAGTGCATGGCGGAAATACATCAAGCAAAGACCTTGCAACGAGTACATCATGCAAAGACCTTGCAACGAGTACATCATGTAAAGACCTTGCAACGAGTACATCATGTAAAGACCTTGCGACGAGTGCATACCAGTATTGTAATAATTTGCCTTAAGACGGGCATACACGGGCAATTTGTTTGTCAAATATGTTTGAAGGCAGTTGACCATACAGGGCAAACCGATTGGAGAAACTGTATTTGTACTGTGGTTTTCGTGAAGTAAAGATGTTTGAATATAACGCGGATGATACAATTGCGCTTTTGGTGATTCAGGGATGTATAAAGTATACGTCCGGACCAGTTTAGTTAGGCATGATGGTCGCTGCCTATGAATGTGGCAAGTCAGTGGACGGCCCAGTGTTGGGTGTCGAGCTCTGTCTGGACAACCCGACACTTTTGTACCACAATGAGATAAATACACCGTGGGAGCATGAGTAGGAAATGATAACGTGCGCTGGGTAAGTGTCGCGCACTTGATCTAATTGTGAAGGTTAGCGGAATGTTTGTATGCATGAAGATGCACCTCAGATGATAAGAGCAAAGAAGGGAGAAAACAGGGAAAAGAGAGCGAAAATGGATGAAAGAGTGGTTGTGTGAGTGGAATAAGGGGTCGCATGTGCAATTACTGAGTAAAACTTCTTCAGGTTTGATTCCGAGACCTATATGGAGCTCTTCACTATGGTCTGATTTTTCACTTTTGCGTACCTTCACCATTTCGCGTCTACATGACGTCCTCAAACAATTCACCTTCCTTTTTATAATTTCTATGGTGGCATCTTTAGCAATTTGTTGGTATTTCATAAGTAAATTACTCCATTACTTGTCCTTTTTCAATTTATTTCTATAAATATCGCTTTTGATTTGCCATAAGGTTAGTTCATTTCGAAATGCTTCTATGAACTCCTCTAGCAAATTTTTGCTCACGTTTGCCGTTTTTCAATCATCCGCCGATGTAAACGCAATGAATAGTTCTGCGCAACTGAGATGAAGCCATACACCGTCAACATGTTTACAAACGAATCGCCAAAATATTTCTGAAAACTTACGATCGGTTTGCCAACAACGCCATACACGACAAAAATGCCTTTCAACCCAAACTGATTTGACAAACAAGTTGCCCGTGTATGCCCTGCTTTAAGCTAGGCATTCACAACACACGGCAAACCGATCGTTCAAACTTCATTCTATTCTTGAGCGTTGTGGAGGCAACATGAATGCGCTAAACACGAAGAAAAAAATGAGGAAAAAACGTGTCTAGATGAAAGAGTGGTTACATTAAAGAAATAAACGTTCTCATATCCATTTGCTGATTTTCAACTTTCATTGTCATTTTTAATTTTCATCTTTCATTCCATAACCAATGGTGTCGAGGTTGTAGAGCGAAATTTGATCTCTGCCTTGTGATTGTGTTAAGACCAAATATAATTCCTCTTTTGAAAAGTTGCTCCTTAGCTTCGCGCAACTACAGCGGGGGATTCTTCCTGAATAGCTTCAAAATAATTTCATCCTGCTGGCTGGGCGTTGCTCTCGATATCTTGCGATCCGGAAGGTCATCTGTGTTATTTGCTGCATCGTACCGTTTCACCCACTTCTTAACGAAGTATTCCAGCTTCTTGATTTTTTTGGCTGCGACACTGTGGGTCCTTTCCGGTGTGTGCATATAAACATGGCCTCATACCGCTTCGCATATACGGAACGTCCTCTTAATGAAGGCTATAGTGAGCTGATATGACATTGACGTCATAAACATGTAAACAAATAATCTTAATGTGCGAAAGAGATAGTAATATGTACATCTTAACTATAAATTAGCGTCGCTCCTCTCTTGCTGAATAGATTTAGTCCGCCTCAACCAGGGAGCCCTCAAGTGCTTTAAACATGCTTTAGTGATCGAAGAACAGGACGTGCTTCAGTGATGAAAGGACAGGACGTGCTTTAGTCATCGACGGACAGGATGTGGTTTAGGGAGCGACGGACAGGACGTGCTTTAGTGATCGACGGGCAAGATGTGCTTCAGTGATCGAAGAACAAGACGTGCTTCAGTGATGAAAGGACAGGACGTGCTTCAGTGATGAAAGGACAGGACGTGCTTTAGTCATCGACGGACAGGATGTGGTTTAGGGATCGACGGGCAGGACGTGCTTTAGTGATCGACGGACAGGACGTGCTTAGGGATCGACGGACAGGACGTGCTTTAGTGATCCCCTGGAACCTGGTTCCCTCGTGTCATCTTTTTCGCGTATATTACCGTATACGAGTATGCTAAATTTACACCAAATTATTGTAACAGCCGAAAGATTCCATGGTATGATAATATTGTTACGAAACTGCCCTCCTGACAATTTATTCTAACTCTCAATACTCGGATTCGTAACACTGGATTGTGTAGTAATCAAACAACCGCTGGTTTAATTAAAATAACTAACTTTATTTAATTATTGCAATTTACACACTTAGCTTAGGCTTGAAGTTTACTTTATTATAATTGCAGTTTATTCAATAATTCATTAATCACTTTATTACTTGTCAATACTGTTACTGCTACAAGTGAACGATGTACACACTGTTACGATTGTTATTCAACTGCGTATCCACTTTAATTGTGTGATGGCTTATATACCTTTCGAATGGTTGAAGTAGAAAATTCTAGAATATTCCCTACACTTCCAAAGAAGTTTCTGGAACATTCTCGAATCTTCTTCACACTTATCGAATATTATCTACACAATAAAGAAGTTTCAATAGGGTTATTGAGTAAACATTTTTTCGAATAGATTGTGTCTTGACTTATATACACCTCTCCCGTAGTGAACTGAACTTAACAGAGGTGTCCTAAAAGTATGCAATCATTTGTGTTTCAATTTAGATCCACCCGAGAAGTTTCAGCCATTTCCACCCAGGAGAGATATTGGCGCGTAAAGACATGGGTACAACTAACTACAAATTCCAGAGAAGAAGTTCCACAAATAAAATCTATTTGAAGAAAGGTCCACTTACATTTCACCATAATTTTGAAATCCATATTGGAATTACAGCTCAACTTTCGCCGTCTTCTTAACAGAGGTGTCCTAAAAGTATGCAATCATTTGTGTTTCAATTTAGATCCACCCGAGAAGTTTCAGCCATTTCCTCCCAGGAGAGATATTGGCGCGTAAAGACATGGGTACAACTAACTACAAATTCCAGAGAAGAAGTTCCACAAGTAAAATCTATTTGAAGAAAGGTCCACTTACATTTCACCATAATTTTGAAATCCATATTGGAATTACAGCTCAACTTTCGCCGTCTTCTTCGTTGTGATCCTTCAAGTGAGCTATTTATAAACGATATGGAAATGTCAAACAATCACAGCAACAACAACCAATTTGAAAACAACAACAACAAATCTGTTGAGAGACTCATCAATAACAATAACAACAATAGCAGCGACAAATGGGAAACAAATTAATGAATGTTAACAAGTGTCACGGCAAATGCCGCATAAATTACTCGTATGACTAGAACGCTCGTTCACGTGCAGCGCAGCGCGGTGTGGCGGCGAGAAAAAAAGTACAGAACGAGCGACAAAAACTGAACTGAATTGAAAATTTATAAATGCAAAACACACGCCTTGGGGCCAGCGTACCCAACCCAGCGGAACGCCAACGATGGAGAAGCAAATTGATAAGTCAAAACAATTTGCTGCACAGGTCAATGGCACAAATGATATCTGGGGTACACCGCTTGGCAGAGTGTGGCACGGTAACGAATGCGCGCATTTGCATTTCAAGCGCTCACATATTTTAACGGAAAGTAAAAGCTTCCCCCTCCAAGCACACAACTCCCACACACACACACACGTAACCGCATCTACATACATACATATGTACATAGGTCATCTTCATCTCAGGGCAAGTTCAAGTACGCCACTACTTGGTGGGCATTTTCCAGCTTCCTCAACGTTTGCACAAGTTCAAAGCCGTGTGTGCACATTTGAATATAGTCAGCAGAGTAGGCGAGCACAAGGAGCGACATGGAGCGAAACTTATTCAGATGCGTTGCACAGTAAATTCAGACGGACGTGCAGCAGCAAAAAGAAAGCAAGGAGTGGAGGTGCTCTCGTGCCTCCTGACACGTGTCCCCACTTGGCATTTGTTGTGATGTGAGAGTAATTCGCCTAAGCAAAGGCATTGAACTGTCGTTCTGTGGTTGGCAATACAGAGAGAGAGGGAATTTCAGTAAGCTTGATATCATGTTTATACATCGCCTTAAAGCACTTTATCCCAAATCACTTTTATTCAAAATAAACGCAAACTTCAACACACACACACACACTGGTCGACACAATGCCCACTGTTCTCAATATTACGGAGGCAACCTATAGGACCGCCGTACTACGGGTTTGCAGTGCATACCGCACCACATCCGTTGATGCCGTACTTGTAATAGCCGGCATGATCCCAGTAGACCTACTGGCGAAAGAGGCAAGGGATCTACACTACGGGCAGAGTATGCAGGAAGCGGGAAGGAGGAACATCTGGCAACTATAAGACGGTATAGTATCCAGGAATGGCAAGCCCAATGGGACACGTCCCTAAAAGGCCGATGGAGGCTGATTCCTGACATAAAGCGGTGGATAGAAAGGTGTCATGGTGAGGTGAATGACACAACTGCTGACCGGGCATGGAGTTTTCCGGGAATACCTGTACAGGTTCAAACACGGGGAATCCCCCTTGTGTACTAACTGTGGGTGGACAGTACCAGAGAACGCAGAACACGCGTTCTTTTGGTGTCCGAGGTCCGCCAGTGCTAGAGATGTGCGGAGAACCATTAACACCGGATAGCTTAGTGCAACGCATGCTCGAGTGTCCGGAGAAATGGAATGCGGTGTGTGATACTGCAGCTGCAGTTATGAATGACCTCCGCCAAAGGGAGCGGCAATGAAGAATAGAAGATGTCCTATGACTATAACCTCTACCCGCGAAGTAGTATCTTGCGGTGGTCCCGCGGGGAGTAGTGAGATTAAGAGGTGGTTTTAGTCGGTAGAAATTCGGCATGCTAAGGGACGGGAGTAGGTAGATAAGGCGTCCGCCCGAAGGGCGCACTTAGGCCAACATTGACCCTTTGTGATACCACATGAGACGGTCCCATCCCTTTCAAAGGTCCAGCCATTTGGAGCTTTTAATGAAGCAATTGATGGAGCTAATCTTTTTTTTGAGTACTCTCCCAGAGTCCAGAAAGTAGTCGCCTAGAAAAGTGCGCCTCCTTCTGGACAGCGCTGGACACGTGCACAACAGATGAGCAATCGACTCTTCCTCCTCCTAGTCCATGCAACTCCTGCAAAAGTCGTTTGAGGCATTCCCCAGCCTACAGCCGTGTGTGCCTAGATTTCAGTGCCCCGTTAGGACGCTAATCACGGAACCTATGCTTTGTCTATTTGGAGCCAGTTGGTCCTTAGAGCGCTTGACATTTATCTCTGGCCAGATTACTCTAGCTATTTTACACCCTGAAAATTCAGACAAGCGCCTGCCCGCTGTGCCTAAGGATATTGTATTTACTAAGAGCTTACTTATAGCGATAGGAATACCGAGGTTTGACCTATCTGGTTCAATCGGTTTGGTAGTACGTTCATCCGCCTTACAGTTCCCTCGAATATCTTTGTGACCGGGAACCCAGCACAGATGCAGACAGGTCTGCTTAGCTATCTCGTCTAAAGATTTGCGACAGCTCTTAACGGCTTTTGAGGTGATAATAGCCAAATCCAGAGAGCGCAAAGCTGCTTGGCTGTCAGACAGATTGCAAATATCATGTCCAGATACCTTCTTCTTCCTTAGCCAAGACAGTGCTGCCTCTATAGCCGCGACCTCTGCCTGAAAAACACTGCAGTCGTCGGGCATCGTAAAGGACATGTTAATGTCCAAATCTGTAACTTGGATCCATCTTTGTAGATGTGAACCCCTTCTACATGAGGTGGAATGGCATCCTTACATTCGTCCCTGGAGGGAATGGAGATCCTGCACATACCATTGAAGGCATAAATTGGTGTGATGTAATCGAAAGAGAGATATAGTTTTATTGTGTCAAATGTCATGGAATTAATAATAAATCGAAAGTCAGAAATACCCTCAAAATGTCTTAAAATAGACGCATGACCTACGTTCCTGGCAAACCATTGATGCGTAGCGTTTAACCTTACTAGTTCGAGTTTGCAGCCATTTTTTCGCCAAAAAGCCTTACATAATTATTAATGTTATAAGGTTAAATTAAGTTAAGGTATAACTCATCATCAGAGGGCCGCAGGTACAAATCCTGCCCCAAGCTTGGTCTCAAAAATGCTTCTTTCTAAAAAATCGTTTTTCTTCTAGTCGTTCGAGGCCTCAGTAGCTACTACTCTAAACCCTCATTAATTATAGATTAATTTATCCAATGTTGATTAAAGAGGTAAACAACTAGCGAAGTGCGCCCTCAGCTTCCGGCTTATCTATCAAATGTTGGAAATCAACTAAACTCATCAGCACGACTGACTCCACACAGAGCGGTGTTCAGTACTATTTAACTGGAAAACATTAGAAATAATATATCATTTCAGTTAATTTAACAAAACACATACACAATTTTTAAATGCAACTTTACAATACACATTTTCCCTTTCATTGTTTTGCAGTCAATTGTTAATTTTTTTTGTTAATCAATTTTTGGCATTAAAGCCGAAAGCAAACTGAAGCTCTCCGGGAGGCTTCCACCTCTTTAATGTACATTGCTTACATTCGTGTTGCTATTCAGCGGATGTTGCCACACCTCCACAGCAAGAGTGTAATGGCGGTAAGTGCTGCTGGGCGGCTCGACCACAAGTAAGAGGCATCCAAAAGGGAAAATCTGCAAAGCCTTCTTCTTGCAGAGGAATAATGCAGTCTATTGCGTTTTTAAGCGTTTGCGGGTGTGTATGCTGGTGAGAATATAGTGGATTAATTCAGATATGAACAAAATACGTCCAATTGGATTGGATACATTTATTCAAGGAAAGACAGCAGACCAGGATGTCGAGTTTGACAGCTGACAAAACAGTGCTGCCAGCTCCGACATTTAGTTACAAGAATGCCACTAATTAGGCGCGAACACAGTCAGTCAGCTTCATTCTCAGCAACTCCCTTTTTGTTGTTTAAATTTTTAATAATATTTTTATTTGTTTCCTTTACATACATATGTGAATTTGATATTGTTTAATTTGCATTCTTAATTTTTTGGTTAACATAATTTAGTAGGGTAGTTTTCCATTATTCTTTTGTTGGTTTTATATTTCTGCCTTAACTAGTTTTACAAGCAAACATTCATCATGCAAAATTTATCTAGGATTATTTTTGCCTACTTGCTTAATTTCAATTTTTTTTTCTTTTCTTTTTTTTCACCATCGTTGGTTGCAAGTTTGTCCCTTAACTAATGACGTGTAAAAAAAAAAACAACAAAAAAAGTTCACTTAAAATATGTTTTAAGAATAGAGAGATGTGCGCATTACACAACATTCATGGACATCGGATCTCGGCGTAATGGGCAAATGACGAATAGTTATAATAAAATGCATTTTATTTTCAGATTCTTCTTCCTTTGCTTTTTCTTTTACTGCATTTGCATTTGAATTCCTGATCAACCGCACGCACGCTTCTTTCTTTGATGGCTTTTTCTTTCGATCTTTTAATAGGCAAATCTGGTGTCTGGATGGAATCCCAAGTTATCCAGCGCTGGATTGCATGCGAAGTTTATCATGGGCGGCGGGCCGCACATTAATACAATGGTCTCTGGATCAGCGGGGAACAGTTGAGCCTTAACCATCTCCTCATTAACGAAGCCAACGCTGCCGGTCCAGCCTGGAAGAAGGTGAAAACGGTGAAAAGTGTTAATAAACCAGTGTGCAGAGATGAAAGAAGCAACAAATGAAACACGATTAAATTACACATATTAAGGTAAATAGTGTGGCCAGTATACCTACTATCCGGTTCCGTGCTTACTTGTTGCAGATGGGCGGCACAAAACACAAAAAAACAAAGAGAAAAGGAAGAAAAACAAACAACAAAATGAACAAATTTAATTTTTTCATTTTTTAGTAGCTGAAGCGCATGTCGGCGTGATAACCCAGGCGCTCCAATCCGGGTATGCAAGTGTAGTTAACCATGGGCGGCGGGCCACACAGGAGGCAGAGTGTCTCCTTGCCTGGGGGATACAGCTGTGCCCTCATCATGTTGTCGTTGACATGACCAATGTTATAGGACCAGGTTTCTGTGTTGTTAATTCCAGCAGCATCCATTAAAAAACGCAGCGTTCAAAAAATTTAGCATAGAGAAGGAAACCGTTTAACTATTCTCAATTTAATTCAATAAAAACTAGAAACATGGTGAACACCTTTCAATTGCTACTATTCGAGGCATGCAGGGTATTATATGGGGCATGCAGGGTATTATATGGGGCATGCAGGGTACTATTGGGGGCATGTAGGGTACTATTGGGGGCATGTAGGGTATTATTGGGGGCAAGCAGGGTACTATTGGCAGCATGCAGGGTACTATTGTGGGCAAACAGGGTACTATTGTGGGCAAACAGGGTACTATTGTGGGGCATGCAGGGTACTTTTGGGGCAAGCAGGGTAATATATTGCAGCAGAAGTACCATTTCAATATTCAAGAAAACACATAAACGCGTTTCAGTCACCAACAAATTGTCTAGAACGTTCTCCCGAATGCTATTTGTGATAGCAATAGTTCGCTTGCCATGTTGCCCCCCTCTGTCTTACGAAGTTGATATCTCGTTTGCAATAATATGAGCCAACTTCTCATTTAAACGGGAAGATTCTAAAAAACAGCATATGACTATCGAAAGGACAATGCAAAACAACCGTCGAGCAGTCGCGAGTTGAAAGCAGCAATGCTCAAAAGTCGTGCAGAAATAAACGTCAAAGTCGTCCAACTGTTGTAATGGATCAAACTCTGTTAGCAATAGTCAAAGTAAATCGCTGCTTGGCACAATCCAGTGATTCGTACAAAACTAATTTTCGTAACAATATATTTTAGTAGCATTCTGAAGCACTGATGCCGCTTTAACATCGACCCTGCGTAGACTAAGTGATAAGCATGGTATTCTCAGCCGTGGAGTTCGGCCACCAATCCCGCCAGGGCATGGTCTCGAAATAGTGCCGTGTAAAATATTTGCCTCTTCAAGTCGTCGGCCTTAGTTAGTTGCTAGTATTCATTCTCTCTCGCACACATAATTGATTATGGTGCAAGGGTATAATAAATAAATTATATCACTGCAGGAGGTGAAGAACAAAGTGAAGCTTTTACAGCTCCATAAAAAGGAATGTACAACGAGCTCGACGCTAAATACTCTTTTAAATGTTTAAGAACCAAGCAGTTCCGTCCTTCTATACGGGAATTTCATTCATATACGTAATAAACCAACTTGTGGACATTATAAACAGTTGTATTGTGAATGAAATATAAAGATCACGCTCGCTATGATCTTCATCGACTGTTGTGATCTTTGGTATACCAAGTACAAAGAGGTTAAAACTTGTCTTCTTCCCCATACAAATTACAAAATTTGAATGGTATATGGTATAGAATACGGGCACATGAGCGAGATATCACTGCGAATTTACATGATGCAACTGGCGTCAAGTGTCAAGAAAGGAAAACATATGCAGTGGATATTTGAATCCTAGATATATAGGTCTCTACGCTTCTCGACACACACATATGTATATGCATGTACATTTATTATATATGATAAGAGCTGAGTCAAATTGTTAGGGAGGTAGGAAGGTAGGTTGAGCGGCACAATTAGTCTTGAATTGGCCCTTTCTTACACCGCATGAGACACAGTCCCTTTCCCTTTCATGTGTCCAACCAATTGGACCTTTTGTTGAAACCATTTATGGAACCTTTTGTTGAAACCATTTATGGAACCTAATTTTGTGTCAGTCAGATATGTCCCCCCCGGAGAGACCAAGAAGTAGCCGATCAGGAAAGTATATATCCTTTTGGACGGCTCGGTACACGTGCAGATCTGGTGTTCGATAGACTCCAATTGTTAGATATGGGATCAAATTGTTAGGTATGGCAATGTGGCCATGAGGCGTTATTAGTGACATTCACAGCATACTAATTCTATCTCCCTAGCTATCAGCTTCCTGAACCCATGCCAGTGGTGTTCTTCGATTGTTGTTCAACTTTGCATAATAAAGGACGAATAAGAATTCCACAAATTCCCCACCAAACAAATAAAATCACACTTTCGAAACCCACCTTCTGCAGCCTTGTCAACAGTGTACCAGACTTTCAATTGGGTTGGATGGTTTCGGGCCAAATCATCAAGTTCCTTGCGTAGCAAAATATCTTGTTCGCTCTGTAGGAAAAGAAAAACAAAAAATAATTACATATTTTCTATTCTCATTGCTTCATGGAAGCACACAAAAAGAATGCCAATTTATACACACCTGATTCGCAAATACCAATGCTAATTCAGTCTTATCCTTTTCACTATGCTTCAACACGTCGCGAACCAACTGGAGCATGGGTGTAATGCCAGTGCCGCCGGCAATCATATTCACACGTTTGGCATACACAGTTTTCGGTGGGTCTTTGCGTAGTTTCTTGATGGAGAATGAGCCACTGCCCAAGTACTGCAAACGGCCCGAGGGACCACGGAAGGAGATCTTATCGCCAATCTTCATATTCTCCAGATACTGTGACATCTTGCCACCGGCCGGGAATTTCGGATGGACATTCTTGAAGTATACCTTAATGATCAAATCAACATAGCCGACATCCTCATCGCACGATACGGGCGTGTACGGGCGTATAACCAATTCGTTGTCAATACTGGCAATCAAGTGAATGTGCTGGCCCACCGGCAGGCCAAGAATGTGCTGATCGGATGGCAGACCGAAGCGAAAGCGGCGCGTATCATGGCTGATCACTTCCTTCTCGATTAGAGGCAGTTGGTATTTGTCATTGGGATCGACGAGCGTACGCAAGCGTGCGGTGCGATTCGGCTCACGGCGTGGCTTTGTCGACTTCTTGTTGATGAAGTAGTGCAATATGGCAGCGCCGGCCACAACGGCCACAATGCCCACGGCAATGGGAATTATCTGAAAAATTACAAGGAATCGATTATTTGTAATTGAACGTTATATACGACATTATCTAATCAAAGATTAGCCCCAATCACGGTACATGAATTTCGTTTTAAATAGAGTACACGATCAATTCGGCTGATTGCGACTCGCTTAGCATTACACGCAAAAAACATTAAAATAGAATCAACAAAAGATTCCGCAACAAATAAAAAATTATCTCGTATGCGATTAATTGCATTTCATTGTGAATGGTGGGATTTATGGTGATTAATTGTGAACTGTTGCCAAATTAGTTCCGCGTTTTATTGTTGCTACCCCCGGAGCATTTGCGTAGTTAATGTATTTATTGCAGAATCATTTAGATAAGAAGATTTTTTATGGAATAAGTGGCGGAATAGCGCAGATTTCAATTCCAAAGCACCAACATAACGGCTGCTCCCAAATTCAACCCACTACACATAATTCGTAAAAAAACTGCTTGTGGGTCCATATTAAAGGACACACTGCAACTCGCTTACTGGGACCCATATACGAGTAGTTGTGGGCACGAAGCGCTCATATCTCATCTACTCTAGTGGGGAAATAACAAGCAAGTACTGGACCCATATATAATGGAACTGCATGGCCCACCCACACACAGAATATGTCAGCCACGCCAAAGCGTATAAAAAGCATCAAAAGGTTCTGGAAAGAGGGTAACGCTCCATTGTAATCATTGTCGCCAAGGAGTTTCAGGGACGAGAAGATGAAAAATGCTCATATTTTATATTCCTTCATTCGATCTACACTGCGATAAAGAAACTGATGTATATAGAATAATTTGAATATTACCAAAATACATATGGAAAGAGATATAAAAAAGAACAATATTAGACAATAGAAAATCAATTTTCGCAGATGTACACAACGCTCGATGAGGGCGCCGTCTCATCTCATATTCATTACATCCACCATGGTCAGGGCTTTCAGTATCTGTGAACGCATTTCATAGTATTTGATCTTACCGACCGAGACAAATGTACTACGCCTAATACCAAAAATAGTTTGCTTGGAATAGTTGTAAATAAGGATAGTATCAAATTTGAAATTACCCTTTCAATTTAAAGACAAAAACCTATCTAAAGGCGCCCCTACACAACGAACATGCTCGGCGAATAGTTGAAAATAAGGAAGTAAATAAGGATAGTATCAAATTTGAAATTACCCTTTCAATTTAAAGACAAAAACCTATCTAAAGGCGCCCCTACACAACGAACATGCTCGGCGAATAGTTGAAAATAAGGAAGTAAATAAGGATAGTATCAAATTTGAAATTACCCTTTCAATTTAAAGACAAAAACCTATCTAAAGGCGCCCCTACACAACGAACATGCTCGGCGATTTCGCTCGTGCTCGCTTAATGATTGACGTATGGGCCGCTCGCATGCTGTTAAAAAATTTTGATTTTCATCAAATATAAATAACAAGCATTGCAATTGCATCATCCGCGTTTCTGCTTGCCATGTTAACACACTCAACAACAAGACTATAAATGAGCCGATCGCCGTGTATGGGCAACGCCAAACGAACGTGCTCGTCGAACATGTTCGTCGTGTATGGCCAGCTTAAGCTACTGGACAGGTACGAACAGCTACGAACAACAAAATTAGCAAACGTCAAAAACGACGAAGAAGAAGAGTGATGTTACCTTGCTGGACGCCTATTAAGTGTGTCCTGGAGGTTGGTGTTCGCAGCTTTTCTACGATGGATTCTGTGATAAGGCTGATTACTTTACAAGGAAATGCGACTATAAAAATTGTAATATATACTGTCCGATGTGCAACAAAAATTATTTAAATTATTAACTCAATATCTTTGTTTATTTGAGATATGCAATTTATAAAATTTACCAGAAATGTGCAGAGTCAGAGACGGGTGACTTACCTAAGCACACTTAGGGAAGGAATAATGGAATAATTCTACAAAACAATTCCTGCCTTAAGTATGGGGGTACGGACGCAAATATTTAGAGTTCATCATTGTAATACCCAAAACAATAGACACAAAGAGATATCAAATTGCTCTGGAGTGAAAGTTTTGAGCTATATTTGGAGGCAATTTCGACCACTATGACTGAATTTACCATATTTTTCTTCTAATATAAGCGTGGCTGGCACAAAATGCGCGGCTGTACAAATTTACGAAGTCATTGTGACGGAGACTATCCGTCAATATAACTAAAGATAACCTACTAATGATGTTGCTGTTGTTACCCCGATTTTAAAATAAACTACATTATACTGCTCCCTAAGACAACACCTGATACATTTTACAGTGTACTCCCTCCGCTCTTCTGCTCCTTATCATGGATAGTGTGCCAGCCACTATCAGCGCCGTATTAGAAAACGCTGATTACAGTCATTTTGACTTATGAACTCTGTGGAGTGAAGCGGCCAAGAATGGCGAACGAATATTTTTGGTAAACAAAGTGCGGTAAGAGGCTAGAAAGTGGAATATAACACCGAAGAATAAATAATGATGCTGATGTTTATTCAGCTTAACCAAAGTTTTCGATAGAAATTAGCTAACATCAGCAGTTTTTAATGAATCCCCATTAAACGTTTGTGTGAAAGTTGAGTGTATATGGCGAGTTGTGTGTTTTTGTGTGAGAGTGTATGTGTGTACTGTATAATATAAAAAAACAGCAATTGGACAAATAAACTGATTCTACGTAATTCACAAAATGCAATTCAAAGCAATACCAAAGACTATAATTAGATGAGTTGAAATTTGAAAACTCGTTGAAACCCGAACGGGTTGTTTTAAGTTGTTGCTTTTCACTTCATAATTTCATAAAGGAAACAAGAACAAAGAGAATACATTATGGTATTTTCTTGTAGCGCAGGAAGAATATAATGAAACAGATAAAAGAAAAAGTAAGGTGGCTACCTGCAGAGCATAAGATCCAATTAGAATGCAAGTTAACGTAAAATCCACAGTTAACTTTCGCTAAACACAAATTAATGTCTTACTACGATAAATTCATTATAATTGACCTCTCACAATAGTACATTAACTGGAAATTTACTACACAAAGAGAGTAAGTTGACAGCTGGGACGCGACCTGCCAGGGCAATTCTGCTACACCTCTCACCGCTCTGTAAGCCACGTTGTTTACGGGCCAAAAGTTCAACAGCTCCCTAATAAGATTTCACATTTTGACACGTTTTCTCTTTTAATGTACCATTAAAAGTAATAAGAAACGCATTTACTATTATTGTATAACCACAAAGCCGCAATCGCAATGAGGCTGATTGATACCCTTGACCTTCGTGGCACATGTATGTGTGTATGTACATATGTACATCAATTGCAATGCTGCTGTGAAAATTCAATATTGGCGACGGCAACAGTGCGGAACTAGCAATTGAAATGAAATATGACGTCACCGTTGAAGAGTTTGCTAGATAAACACGCAAACAAATTTTTGTTTATATGCTAAGACATATAAAACATTGTTTTTTAAATTTAATTAGTAAATGTTTTTACGAAGTAATTAAAAAATAAAAATACTGAAGTTAAAAACTTACATCAATATCAACCATATTCAGGAACTCGACCCTACGTTGTGAGTCCTTAATTACAACTAACACCAATCAACACTGACGCACACTTTGCAAGTTCCTAATGCAATGCAAATTTTTAAAAAAATTAGCACTTTGAATGATAAAACATTAATAACAATTATTAGATTGTATTATTTTTGGGAACTGCTGGAACCCTCTTGCCGAATGTCGCACGTACGCCGCACAAAAACATATTGAAACAAACTTAAACGCCGCAAATACAGGCGGCAGTGGAGGGAACAAAATACAGGCGGCAATGGAGTGAAACCCAACAACTAATACTACGAACCAAATTGTTTTGGCAGGGGGAGACAGAATATACTAAAGCCCTAATCAGTATGAAAACGTGCAAACACGAATCGGCAGATAAGAAAAACCCATACATCTCTTATAAAAGCAACATATACACACATACGAGCTAGTTAATGGAGTTGAGAGCTTAAAAGCCATAGCGCACTTAGGCAGAGGTCAAAATACATTTACCAGGTATTATTAATTGAGAGAGTGAGAGGAAAATAGTCATAATATGTGTCAAATCTGCTCTCTTAACTAATGTTGTATACGAAAAAAAACTAAAAAAGGGAAATAGTAAATTATTGTGATTGGAAACAAGTAAATTATTGTCGTCAGCTTCCAAAGTGTAGTGAAATCACTTAAAAATATATATAAACAATAATAAATAAAAAAATGGTGCATTATCGTTGCGTTATTTGCAATAATACATGGATAAAGGAAAAAGTTAGATTTTTCAGCGTTCCTAAAGACGCAATCATTAGAGATCATTTTTATAGAGTTCAACGGAAATAAAATTGTGCACTGCAAGAATTTCCGTGAAAAGTTAATGGAATTAAGCAATAAAGTTAATTCACCAAATGCGGTAAAACAATTTTTTTTTAATTGTCGAATGTATTTTGGAATTAAATTTTTAAATAAAAAATTAGCAATTAAAAAAAAACAGAATAATAAGCAATAGTAAATTATTAAAAATATTATTTTAAGTTTTATTAGTTGTTATATGTGTGTATGTATAATTTTGTTTTTAAATAATAATAAATGAAAAAAACCCAAAAAATAAAGGGCATTTGAGTTTTTACTTATTACGAAAAAAAATGCAAAGCCCGAAAACTGCGGCCAAAATTTACAAAAGAAGCAACATTGTTTATTCATTTTGACACTTATTATGACTGAGAGAAAATGACATTTGGAGAGCGGTCTTCTATTAATAATACCTGGTAAATGTATTTTGGGCAGAGGTCGCACATGATAGAATAACAAAGTGTGCATATTAAGAGTAGTGCTGCCTTATGCAGAGTTCGTTATACGGCGATTGCTTTCCATGGTGCAATTGCTCTCACTTTTTTTCCCGTGTCAAAAAAGCATTTAACAGCGTTTTATAGTTACAAGCAGTACATGCCGAATGTAAAGCAATAATTGTACAAGGAAAACAAACAAAAAAAAAAACGGAACGGGTTCATTGTAAAATTATAAATCAGGTACCCAGAATAAGCCCAGAGAGCGGTCATCAGATACTGTCAAATGGAGTGTTTTGTAGTTCAAATCGAAACTACAAAGTTTCGTTGTACTTTTAGTGTTTCTGTTTCTCAGCTGTTTAAAAGGGGGAGTGAATGAGTGTCTAAGGAAAACATACATATTAGTAATATTTCTTAATGGGGTCTTCATGACCATGAAAGTCCAAAGGAGTTTAACTACAGGTTATGGAAATATGTTCTAGGTACCTGAAATTTGCTTTGAATAGTGTTTGCTTCCTTGTTCTAATATAGTTAATGTGTCAATTAAGTGTTGTGTGCGCGTGTGTGTCAGTATAATCAAATAAACATACATACTATAATCAAATATATATTCTATAATCAAATATATATTCTATAATCAAATATATATTGTATAATACAATAACATCGAAATCGTTTTTGTTCCCTTATATACTTAAGTCCTTTGTGTTCTTTATTATAACTCCTTTTGAATTTGACAAATGCTTGGTACCGTGATATGAATAGTTCTCTTTCCTAATACTACCTCCATAATAATTTTATCATGCGCTTGTCAGAATCGGGTTGCGATTACACTAGGATTATAAAGAGTTCTCGATCCTGAATTTTAACACGGTGGCCAATCAAAATAATTTTAGTTGCAAAATATGAATGAAAAATCTAAATTTGTCAAATAAAACCCTCAGTTATGTTAATATATATCGAAATGTATGAAAAACATTATTTGATATGTTGGCCAGCAGGTTATAGTAATATGTCAGCTCTCAGCAGTCACGCTAAAATTCATAAAAGCAAACTGCACACTCTTTATAATAACTGCTCTTTTACTCCCTGATTTTTGACAGTAACATGGAGGAAATGCGACCACTGTAATATAGATCTCTCTGTCACAAACTCACCATTTGCTTAAAAGCTTATTTTCATTGACGTATTTAAATCAAGCCAAGTTTTTGGCAATTGAATAAAATTCATCACTGTTTCAATATTACAAAAACAAACTATTTTAATATTACAAAAGCAACAAACGTTAAGAAACGTGAGAATAACCTCCTGCTGAATTTTCTTCCACATCCCAAATTGAAAGAAATGTGTAGGTAATGTAGGTAATTCCTTCCTTGCAAGGCTTCTGCAGTTACTTAGGAATCAACCAATTTTTAGAGCGGTTTTAAAAGAGCAACCAACCGAGAAAGAGAGCCTCTGTAACAGTTGTGACCTTAGAAATTATATCCACACGTCATATTATCACAGCAGCGTCGTAACAAGACAATACTTGTGTATGACACATTTGTAAAGTGCACCTCTCTGTCAGATGACGTATGACGATGTATGTATGTGGTATGCTATTACCGGCATTATTGTTGATGTGGATTTGCATGATATTTGCCACAGTGAATTATTATAGGCATATGCACTATATTATATATACATAAATTGACATGCATCATGACAAGTACTCATATATGTACATATGTACCTAGAAAGTAGTAATTCTCTGGATACTTTATATACAAAAAAAGGAAAAATAGGCCATCTCTGTGTACCGGTCAAGATGAAGAAGGAAAATCGTAACAAATTAATATGTGTATGTAAATGTATATTGTGCATATCCAGATTCAATATGTACATACATACATATATGGATATCTCATTGAAATCATATTTAAAGTCATATTTGGATCAAATGCGTTTCAAACAATATCTGAAGAAAATGGTAAAAACTAAATTTATTCAAAAAAGTACCAATCTCTTTGATCGAAATGGCAGACAGAGAAACCATAAAATATGGATATGTATTTTGAGATTCAGAAACAGTATTTAGTATAATAATACATAAATTTATACATTAATATCAAAAGTTTCTAGTGAAATATGAAAAGTAATAATAATTTTTAACCTCCAATAAGATATTTTTTGTCTCCAACCCAAAAGATTAAAAAACCTCTTCTAATTTTGATCCAAGTTTGCCTGAATTATTTTGAATAATTTGTGATGTACTTTAATTAAGTAGATTAATTTCAAAATATTACGTAATATAGCAAATTTTTTTAATTTCGACAATAGTTAAGTTAGAAATACTCACTCAAATTGCTTACAATATTTTCATTGAAGATATCGATATCAATACTATTGAAATCGATATATTTATTTAAACCACCTATTCTTCTATTGCCATTGAACTCTTATGGCCCAAGGTCTAATACTTATTGACTCATTATTATTCACACCACAAAATATTACGACTTCAGTACATAATGGGGCCTAAAAAATTCGTGAGCTTCTACGTTTTTTTAACCCATATTTTTTATATACATATGTGTAAGTTCACCAAATTTGTACGCAAAATTCTAATTATGAATTTCTCTTTGAATATCTACCAAAATATTTAAATTATATTTGAATAATTAAAATAGTAATTCAACCTTCAGTATGAGGTACTGTAAAAATGTGAAAAAGTTTTGAATATTTTTTTCGAGTCATATTGCAGCAACTCCAACATTTTCTTGATAAGTTCACAATAACTTAAGACTTCACGTGCAATTTAGGTCATCTCTCAATACAAAGCTTAAGTATCAAAGTTCACAATAATCACTCGATAAGTTACATAATAAAATCAATTATCGATAAACTTTGTTAATACAGGTCAGTATAACGCATGAGAGCACCTTTCAATATTAAATTAAATACATACATATATGTAGATATATACATATTAAATTAAAAACATAAATCAAATATATTCATATACGTCTCTTACCATCGAGTTCTAATAATTGTTTGTGGTCGAATTAAAAGAATTTTGCAATTGTTATGCTCAACTTTTATATTAACCGAGTTGACAAGAACGCATTATTTGTATGAAATTTCTGTCAACAAAACTAATCCCCCCTCTCACACCATTTTTATTTGTTTGGATGAGTGGACGATAAGCCACTCACATACCCGCCCATATACATATGTATGTATGTATATATAAATTATTATGAGTGCCGTGAAGTTAGGTGAACCAATCAAGAATATGTATATAAAAATCTAGTTTGGAACAAGAGAGTACCATTAGTAAACGTACGCAACTTATATTAAAAGTAATGATTTCATTGCTATAATATTAAAATATAATAAGGCAGGCTTTTAGAACCCCTACAAGTAAACAAATTCAAATAATACAGGGTCCTACATAGCACAATTAACTTTACAAATATGTGCTTCATCAACCCGAACCGTTTGAAAGCCACAATTCCTCACATAAAACTTGCGTTAAATTGCAATTAAGTACTGATTGAAATTCATAAAAATATTACGATACAAATTGTAACAGTCATGTGTAAAATTCAAATTGCATAACGTCAACAATTATTAAAAAAGTAGCACAAAACTACACAATGAATATTTTTAAATAATTCTAAACATGTATGAGTGTGTGCGTGTGTGTGTGTGTGTCGGCTTGTGTATAAAATATGTATTCTAAGGGTAACAGCGTAGAAAGATTGAATGTAAAACATTTTTAGCCATAACCGATGTCATCACACAAAATAGTCTTTATGTGAATAATACACATTAACAAAACTTTTAGAACAATCGTATAGTTTGCTGTTATTATAGCTAAGGTCTCTATTGTTGTTATTGTTGTTGTTGTGGCTGTTGTTAGATAACTTACATGATTATTATTTACAGGACTGCCCACCGCCATTGTGCTGGTTTATAAGTAGGTCTCTACCTTCCTTGACACTGGAGAACAACTGCAAAGAGGGCAAATTTAAAGCTTATCAATCACAAAATTGTTATTAAATATATGAGTATATATGTATTACTTACTTTTTTAGATTTCTGGATATTTTGTGTATTCTGGAACTGGTATGTGTTAACCTAGTTGTTAAAAATCAATGGCTCCACTTACTTTTTCGTTCTAAACGATAAGAAAATTTTCAATTCCATTAATTATGTAATACAGCACACTTCCTTTGGTACAACTATTGGAAAAACTTTATTGCATGCCACACTTACAAACATACGCACTTTTGCCTGGCTGCAGCTGATAGTGCCCCCAGCTGACTTGGAATTGTGTGTGCGAGTAATTGAATAAACGAAACTTGGTTGCAAAATCTTATAAGCTGCGCGACGGCCGGTGCGGAGTCACGATCCTAAAAACGATGAGGAGTGCGCGCCACGGTCTCCGCTTGACTTGTGCGCTTCTTGGTGCTGACTGACACACACGGCCTATTGCCACCACTGACACTGCAGAAGAAATACGAAGCTACGGCATACAATTGAAGAGAATATCAACGTACGTGTGCGTTGTATGTGCGCTGCTCTTACTGTGGAAAATGGAAATGAAATTGTGAAAATCGCAGACTTCTGTTGTTGCTGCTGCTGCTGATGGGTGGGTGGGTGGTTGGTTTGCTTTCTCTGCTGTAGTGTCTTGCTTGGCTAGTGTTGTAGTAGCGTTGAATGTCTGCAAGCAGAAAAATAATACGCATAAAATAGTTTATAAATATGTATATGTATCTTTATGTACACATAATTAAATCATAAAGCAGCGGCTTGTTAGGGTCACGCATGACGTGCAGCGCTAATGTAAAAGTGCATGACAACTACGTTTTTCCGCCTCAACGCTTTATTGTGCACATTTTTATGAATCGATTAGAAAGACAAGGCACCAGAAGGGATTGATTTACCTTAAACTGAAAGGAGTACCATGTGTATACTAAGGAGGTCAGCCGCAAGGAAATCAAACTGGTGTTGCGAATTGAACAGAATAGGTTCTCAGATAGTTCTGCAACTCAGCTGAGATAAATATCAATATATGTACATATATATAATATTTATCTTGGTAGTGGAAGGCCCTACAGGGCCACGGAAAGTGTAAGGTTTCGTTATAAGAAACTCTACGATAAAGCCGTCTAAAATATATTGATGTTTTGTCGCATCGACATGCATACATATGTACAAATCTATTTTCAACATATTTTTTACTTTCTGAATTGTACGATTTATATAGGAAACAAGCAGTTTCTTCTGACATCCTTGTTATAGACATAAATACATTCACAGAGCCAGGCACAACTCATTGTTTCTCCTTAGAACACTTCTTTGTTAGTACTGAACATAACATTATATAGCAGCAAGATGAGATACATCCAATAATTATACATCTACACTATGTATATATAGAAAAAGTTTTTTCCGGCAGTTTTAGAATATAGGCCAACAACCTGCAACCGAATTTTAATGGTTGCATAAAAATATACAAATTTATTTTATTGTTCTTGTCATTTTTATAACTATTTGTGATATATTACTTAAAGGAATTCACACACATACGACAACTTATTATTGAGCATTCCTGCTTAAACAGAGGCAGTATGCCAACCAGACGCGTGGGGTCTGTCTGTTTGCTTTTTTGAGAAATCTTAATTTATGTATCAGAAAAACACTAACGTGTTATAAAACACAAATTAACAGCTTACTCGCATAAAAATTACATTAGACGCAATATATTAAATAATTAAGTTTCATAATTATATAATATCAAGTCATGGAGGCGAAACTAGTTTATTGTAAATGGGTACAAAATAAGGACCGATAACCAAGCTGCCGCTGCTTGATTCTGTGGCAGTTGATATACAAGAGAGAGAGAAATATACCAGCAAGTTGCTGCTTATATGGGAAACTTTTGATGCAAGCTTTGTATGTGTAATTGCAAGGTTTGCTCTTTAATTTTGCACCCTGACCTTCAGCAAAATTAATTAGATTAACTTTTTGCAACACCAGGACGACTGAGCAAATGTTGCTCTTGTAAGTTCTTGCGTGCAATATTTGTACCTCAATTGATTTGTGCAAAGGAAATAAAGATTTGTTTCTCATTGTATTTAAACCTCCTAGTCGGGAAATTGGACCATATGCGTACGGACGAGTTTGTAAGAATGTTACGAAACAATTATGTGTGTATATGTACATATATGTATGTATGTCGTTAATTTGCTCATATCTCAACAATAATTAAGTATGTGCATACGAGTATATTAAATAAATATTAATTACAAATTAACATTAATTACAATTTCACCTATTTTATCACAAGCAATACAAAGTTCACTTTGAACTAAATGCCGTAAGAGGAAAATTCCTGGTCAGAAATGATGTCTGTTTCCGAAGCTTATAACGCATTTATTTCCCACCCCCATCAGAAGCAACAAAAAAAACTAAATTTATTTGATAGAAAACATCTCAAAATTAAGTATATACATGTACATATTATACATATGTATATGCAGATCAATACCAGTAGAGGCATGTTTAACCGCCCATATTTTTGTGCGCCTCCGTAGCAATGCTTACAGGAGTTCCTTTTCCAAAGCCGACACTGGTTGTTACTCATCCCCGCCTGAGTAGGTATTTTTAGGCATTTGCGTCAATTTATGCAAATAAAATCTGTTCAATTTAATGTCACAAAAAAATGCACACAAATCTCTTTTTTCATTTGTTTTTATATCTGCCCTTCTCTGAATACAATTACCTTCAACTAGAAGAAGACTTCATTCACCAATTCGTTCAATTGAATTTATCACAATTGTCCAGACTGTTTCACACAACCGCGCACAAAATATGGAAAAAAATATATATGTATTTATGTTGAATAAAAATCGATTTGTTATGTGCTCAAAGCGAAACTATTTCTCAGCCGACAACAGCTGAGTCAAAGCCACCTGATAGTGTTCTGTTCTACGTATCTGAAAGCTGTTGAATCGAAATATTCACTGTCACTTCAACGAGAACTGAAATTTTAGGAAGAAAATCTCTTTCATAATCACAAATCTTACTTACAAAAGAGTATGAAGAAACTAAATTCTGCAGATATTGATCTCCTTGACCTTGTACATGCAACTGCTTTCATCTGATTGGCATGAAAACCAGTTAGAAGCGGCAATCTGCTGAGAAGCATCAATCTTCCTTGCCATCTCTTATCTGCAAATTATGATTTTGCAATTTAGCAGATGCCTGACTCTCTTGTACTGTTTACAGGGTATGTAAAGCTCACAATTGAATGATACAGAAATTCACATTTTACGTAGAAGGAAATTATTTCCTTACGGCCAAATAGTTTTGCAAGTATTTTATATATTTTTGTTAAGGCTAAATTATAATAGAAGTAATCACATCGAGCAGTAAAGCTCTGTCTATAGAATAGTTGAACCTGAAATAAAGAATCGCACGAATTACGAGACGTAATTCGCATATTACGTGCAGTAGTCGTGTAAATTAACTCCTTCAAGCTGTCCAGATGTCCATGTAGAGTTGATCGGGTATTAACCCTGGACTGACGAGGGTTTAGTTTATGGTTTGCCTCTATATGAAATCCACCATCAATTTTACTCTATAATAACTCCACTTATATCGGAATATGTGTGTGTGTGAAATTATGTTTATTTATTCATTTAGTTTAATTAAATACAATAATTAATTATCATAACTAATTTAAAATTAATGTATTAGATAAAAAAGTTTTACATATTTTATATAATTTTTATATATATTTAGTTAGGTTAACTGGTTTCAAATAATTTTCCATTTAAAATAATTTTCCATTTAAAATAATTTTCCATTAGTATTAATTTGTTTAGCAAATTTGAATGCGTTTTGTCCCCGAAATGTCATTTCTTGATTTGTTGAATATGATACATTCATTGAAAATGTGCTCCGTAGTCGCTGGTTCATTGCAAAAAAGCATCCCGTTCGGCTTTTTTGATGGGAAAAGATTGGATATTCAATGCATAGACTTATATTTCCACTTATTCTATAAATTATTTTGTATGAATTTATTTTTATTGATTATTATTATGGCAATTTGTGATGAATTACGGTTACGAACAAGACGTAAGGTTTTGAATTTTGTGCAAAACAGGAATTAATTGGGTATAATATTTATCATCATCATGGCGTTTCAAACCAGTTCGATTCGCCACTTTATCGAGGACACATCTTTGTATGGAAAAAGTTATCGAGCAAGTTAGGCGGACTCGACCTATCGAGCAAGATTGGACAGACTTTTGTATGGAAAAAGTTATCGAGTAAATTATACTCGGATGAAACGAGCGAGTTTTTCTATCCTCGATAGAAAGTGCTTCCAAATTGAAAATTGCTTGAAAACCAACGAGATTAAAAATTATGCATACAAATTTCCTCGGGATTTTTTAACTGATTAAATTTAAAGAAAACAAAAATAAATCTTTATTAATTAAGCGCCACTGAGTAGCAATATACATGTGCAGTGAAAGGTATGTAATGCTTTTAAAGCCGTGGGTTTAGTTTGAAAAAAACGCTTCTAAAACCTTTATCTTGTTTAAGAAATCCAGGGACGATGTTTCAAACTATGCTTACAAAACTATAATACGGAAATAAAAGCTACGAATAACAAAATGAGAAAACGTCTAAACCAAAACAAAAAGAAGACTAATTCTCTCTTGAGACTACCTTTTAAGTATTCCCTGGGTACTTGATGCAACGACATCCGGGCAAAGAAAATGTGAAGTGTTTCAAAGTTCCAAGTGACGAGAATATCTCAGCCGTTATAAAACTAAAATTTCAGCCGTCAAAGAAATTTTTCGCCCGTTACTACAAATATGCTCATGCCTCCGGAACCCGCCTGCTGACTATTTTGACAGAAGCGAGATCAGAATTCTCTCAAAATGTATCTGCACCACCTGTGTCGTTGCATTAAGCCTGGGTACTGCACTTTCCTGTTCGCGTCGCAAACGTCAAAGTACTGAACTGCAGTGAACTGAAGGGAACTGAAAGTGAACTCACACTGCACGAGCTCATGCGGCGCGAACACACTTCGTGTGAGAGATATTTTGGACAAATTTGTCAAACTGTTTTAGTTTTAACTTTTCAACTGTGATGCACTTAAGCTTATAAACTCATTAATAATTAAAATGTTTTTTACATATTCATATATATATTTATAATTAAAAGAAATTTAACATATTTTTGCTACCGAAAAACAAAATTTATTATATGAGAGAATTAAAAATATGCATTATATGAGTGAAATAAGAAAATTATATAGTAGAAAGTGTGTTTTGGAAATAAATTCGACTTAACTTGTAACTAAATTTGAGGCAGTGTAAATTGGAAAATCAATAAAATATATCATCACTAAATTTTTGGGTGACATCTAGTGCCTGTTAGTGAAAATATTATGCTGGTACAGTTTTGTTTACGTGAACACAGATGGCGTCTTGTGCAAGCAAAATAAAGCAAACTAGCCAACTTCATTGTGTTGGGCGATTCCTTCTTTCGTAACGCAACCATCGTAACGAGTAGACATGGCGTAAGTTGGTCAATTTTTATCGAATAAAATCGAAGAAATCCTTGCAGATTTCGTCAAATTATTAATACCAAGTTGAACATATTTTATATTTCTATTGTGATTGTAGTTAAATTTGTGAAATGTGCAATTGTAAACCACCTTTTGGGATCATTTAATATCCACAATAAGTATGGACATGATTGCTAAAAAAATCTCCGGTTTTGTGGCATAATTGTATTTTTAACTTGTGTGTTAAAAGTAAAGGCATAATTTTTGTACATTTACGATTAGTTGAAATTAGTTCATATTGAACGACTTGCCATGTATTTGTAACTAATGTTTCTTTGTTTTATTTACAGTACCAAAGTATCACGTGATACTCTCTATGAGGGCGTCAACGGCCTTTTGGAATTCTCCAACAAGAAGAAACGCGGTTTCTTGGAGACGGTGGAATTGCAAATTGGTTTGAAGAACTACGATCCCCAGAAGGACAAGCGTTTCTCCGGCACCGTCAAGTATGTTTCCTACCTGAGCTAAACAAGAGACATTGGGAGAGCGTTACCAGAGGCTAACGTTTAATTTGATTGAACTTTTGGCTTGAACACGCGCTGCTGCATAGTCTCATAGCTCAGGGAGCCGGGGGTGTTAGTGCCCTCGGCGGACCTGCACTCAGGGTCTTAAAATCTAAATGAGTAGGTCCGCACCTGCGGGGCGACCGCCGTTAGCTTTTAAGTTCAGAGAAAAAAATTTAAAACACACGTGCCCTCGTTGGCTGTGTAAGTTCATTGACACTTTTCTAGAATGTTCTCTTCAGTTTCACGTTTGTGTATAAAGGAAAATTTTATGTGTTGCCAATTAGTGACCATTTTGTAAAATGTGGATTGATCTTAATACCAATTCTTCTCGATTAAATTTTTAATTTATATATTTTTTTTAAATTTGCAGATTGAAGCATATTCCCCGTCCCAAAATGAAGATTTGCGTGCTTGGCGATCAACAGCATTGCGATGAGGCGAAAGTGAACAATGTTGAGTGCATGGACGCCGAGGCTTTGAAGAAGCTGAACAAAAACAAGAAATTGGTCAAGAAGCTAGCCAAGTCCTACGATGCTTTCTTAGCTTCCGAATCGTTGATCAAGCAGATCCCTCGTCTGTTGGGTCCCGGCTTGAACAAGGCAGGCAAATTCCCTGGCCTTTTGTCCCATCAAGAATCAATGATGGGCAAAATTGAAGAAGTCAAATCCACCATCAAGTTCCAAATGAAGAAAGTGTTATGCTTGTCTGTAGCTGTCGGTCATGTTGACATGAAACCCGACGAGTTGGTGCAAAACATTCACTTGTCCATCAATTTCTTGGTGTCGCTTTTGAAGAAGAACTGGCAGAATGTTCGCTCGTTGCACATTAAATCGTCAATGGGACCACCACAACGCCTGTATTAAGAAGTGCCGATTATTTGTACGTTTTTATACAAAGTAAAGAATGATAATAAAACAAGACGCTGGGACGAATCTTGGCTCGTTTTGAGATATACATTATTTTGTTTATTTATATTGCAATAATGCTTTAAGAGAAGGACTACTACTAAGGGCAAAGGCAAATGTGACTACTATCTTCCTGTATTTCGCTTGGTTTACAACTTAATATAAATTTATAGCTTTCAAGCAAGTGGTGATGGAAGCGCGAGGCCACTTCAAGTTTATGGAACACAGTAGTCGGGGGCGATGTGAAAACAAGCCCACAAATATAGTTTTAATTTATAATTTTGAAGAATATTCCTACGGCACACCTTGCTTTAAAAATATTCCATGTTTGCAAGGGCACAGGCGATTCCTACATCAGACGAGAGTTGTAGAAGATGTCATCAATCGTCTCTGTTTGGCGAAGCTGATATTACAGGCTCTCGTACTAAATTCTCCACATTTTCGTTGCCTTATTTTAGATGAATATTTCGAAATACAGTTGATACGCGTTTGTCTTACGCTTTTTTGCTTATTTTTCTGATTTAAAAAAAGCATGGTCCTGATTGTGGTTTAATGAAATTTTTCATACAAGCTTCTGGACTGTTCGATTTCTCGTAACGTAATCCACATTTCTTAATTACGTAGTCCAGTTTGAAAGTTACGGTTACAGTGGATCAGTCTGAAAATTGTTCAGAACGATACAGTTCAGTGGTTTACTTTGAAAATTATCCACTGAAAATAATACGAGTAAAAGTTATGCAGCAAATCATTTAAATAGTTTTGTATTTGTTTGCTTAATTTATTTACTTAGCTATTATTTTGTTAATAAAAATTGCATTTTCATCCACCGTTCGTTCACACATCAAGAGGCATTTTTGAAATGATGGCAAAAGTTACATCGCCATGCTCTATTCTAAATAAAGTTCAGAACAGTTTAAAGTATAAGATAAGGCAGAATGTACTAAAATATGTAGTTCAAGAGCCAGTTTAAGACACTAAACCTTCAAACACCTTAAACAGTTACTAACTTAGAAAAATACACAAAGTAATTTTATAAACATTTGAAATACCTTCTGGAGTTGCACTTACAATTGATACTTAATATGCATAATTATATATTAACAATATTACAAATTTAGTTAGTCAATATAGTCTTTGAATGCTGTATAACAATAGCGTTTATTTACTTTAAGAAGGCTTCTTACAATTCAGTTAACAACGCTGGCGAAGAAGACATTCGGCATGATTAAAATAAACAAATAACCGACATTAACTAAAAAATTAACACATAAGAAGTCAAAATTAACGTGTGTATTCAAGTTTGGGGTTCCCAATATGAGGGGAATGTGTAATGTTCTTTGGGGTTCATAAGCCCCTTGACAAGGACCTGCTAACAACTTATTGCATTCTTATATGATCGAGATGATATAAAAATGTGTTAAATACCATATAAATGCTCAACTGTTTGAAAACATTTTTCAAATTATACAAAAATTTAGCTAACATGGAATGAGTTTAATTTTTAATCGTTCTCTCGACACCATGAAATATTAAATAAAATATATCGCAATTTAATCTTGGATAATCTCCAGAACCACAATATCGCAATTTAATTTTGGATAATCTGCGAAACACTCAAACACACACATATACTTATAAAATAGCTATCTTGGTCACCAACACATAGAAATATGTTTGCAACCTCCCAGTTGTACAATAGAAGGAGTAAATAGGCCTTCTTATCGATCCGGCAGGCCTTCCATTAGAAGGCAGGGAAAAAGTTAGAAGAAAAAGAGTAGAAAAATGAGAGCTACTTTAATATGAGTTTTCTCAATTGTATGTTGACTTATCAGGCCTTCTAGAGTGAAGGCCTGAAGCAATTTGCAACTGGGCTTTTATAGTTGTACAATAATAAACCATTCCTTTACTTTATAAAAACCTGCCTACTTAGGCAAAACACAATATTCTAAATCACTCAGAAATCAGCCCTAACGCGTATATTCCCTCCAGATTTAAATGGAAAGCTGTTATAAATACTCCTATTTCAATTTGTATGCTTTTTCAAATTGGGGGAATATTTATGACGGCTGCAATTACTCTAATTAAGTTTCTAATACTCTAAATGAAATCATGGCTACATATGCAATAGTATTACCACTATTCTTCATGTCCTACAGGATCATAGAACCTTTACAATATACATACATACATACATATATATATATATATATATATATATATATATATATATATATATATATATATATATATATATGTATATATATATATATATATATATATATATATATATATATATATATATATATATATATAATTAGTTTGCAAATTCATTATAAAAATAAGCTTTTCCGACTCTGATAAAAATTAACCAAGTCCAAGTAAAAAATCATTGCTGGGTTCTCTCAAGCAGAGTGCACAGTCTCTGTAACACCTGACACACCAACATGAGATGAAGTTTTCCCCACTTTTCTAGTCTAAGGGTCGGAATATAAATCCTCTTTGTCCCCCAAATACTACATCTCCGTTGAGCTTATGGTGCGCGCTAGAAAATCGCGAATTTCAACTGCTTCCACACAGTCCGCTGTATTAGTGTCGAGTTCAAATTTGCCCGTATACAATTTCAGTACGTCGACATCTTCGCACCACTCCTCCTCCAGAAACCGCTCCTCATTCTCTTCGAGCAAGTTGTGCAGCGCACAACAGGCAGTAGCTATGCGCTCCAATGTGCGTGGCAGCAGATTACCTTTCAGCAGAATCTGCCAACGTGAGAAGAGGCGCCGAAAAGCCTTATCACGGAATATGAGCAAATTATCAATAGCCTCATTGAAATCATATTCGTGCGGCTCAGCTGGGTTCTGGTATTGGTGCATAAGCCACGGGCGCAGGGGGTAGTAGGTGGCAGGTGTGACCACAAAGTGGGGCAAGAAACGTTCATTGATTAGTCCCGTGCCGAGCTGTAATTTGTATATGAAATTACCATAGGAAGTTAACAAAAAAGCAAGGCTAAACTATGTGCCCACCTTAGTGATGGCATTTGGTGCATCCACTAACAGAGTAGGATGCTGGATGTCCATTTGCACCTTGCGAAACCTTAAAAACGAATTGAGACACTTGCGTGATTTTGTTGGTGATACTTTAAAGCATATTCACTCACAGAAGTCTGTCGTCGATCACCGCTTGCAGGAGAACTTTTGGGCTACTTTGGTCATTGGTGGTAGCATTCACAGTTTCCGTATAACTGCTGACATGTATTTCACAGACCCCCAGAACACCAACCACCAGAGCAGGCATATTCGTAGCTTCTTTAAAGGCCCGACATATTTCCTTATAGTCGTCCTCTTTGGGCATCGACAGCAGGCAAGCGCCCAGTTTCTCCAGGAACGCATCCGCAAAGCACTTGAGAAATTTACAAACTGATGAGCACGATATATTAAAAAGCACCGCTATGGAACGGAAATCGGCGCCCGTAGCAAAAGCGTACAGGGCCAATGCGACATGCTTCTCGAGCGTTATGAAATACTTGAGCGGCCCATTAGCTCCGTTCGGTTGCAATACCTCGCGCACCTGTTCGCACAGCCAGTGAAAGGTCTTCTTCGTCATGCGAAACGTTGCCAGCCACTGCTCGTCGCTGAAATATACAACCACATCTTCATAGAAACGCAACGGCATCAAGCGGTTCTCAGATTCATTTGTTCCAGTATGATCAACCGTCTCGAAATTAGCCCTCTCATCAGGCGGTTGGGACGCTGTTTTATTAAATATGTTCGGCACTGGCAGCAGTTCTAAGAAGCTAA
Source organism: Clusia tigrina (assembly GCA_920105625.2). Taxonomy (NCBI): domain Eukaryota; kingdom Metazoa; phylum Arthropoda; class Insecta; order Diptera; family Clusiidae; genus Clusia; species Clusia tigrina. The sequence goes on from OV050032.1 coordinate 194,945,250, forward strand.
TCTCCATTTCCATCAACTGTTGTACATAGAAGGCACGCAACATTGCTTGCCGCTGTTGTAGGCGCTGCTGGGAGCGTCGCCGATTGGCGAAGATCATGCTGCGGAATTTCCTAAAATGTTGTGCTGTGAGCAAGAAGAGATTTTCACGTGCTTCCAAATTGCTTGTGTGTTCAGATGACGATGTTTCCAGCGATTCCGTCATCGGTGTTGTTCGCGAATCGTTGGACAAGCCATACTCCGGCGTTTGCGCTGAAGCGGCTGAAAGAGATTTATTCCAATTCAGTCTATAATTACAAGCGATATGCAAATTTCCTTACCATCGTCATCTGACATCTTTAATAAAACGAAAGTTGCACTTATTAGGAGAGATTATGAAAAGTTTTGACTTAAGAACAACACAAGTCCTAGAAAATTCATTATTGATGTTTTTATTTTATGTATGGCAACTTTGCTCTTAAGCGGCCCTTAGACGGTCCATCGATTGACGTGAAATTACGTGTATGTGTATTTGATGTTGGCTCTCACACTCTTTACACAACGTGCTTATTTAGTCCGCTTTTATATATACTGAAGAGAATCTGAAAACGACGGAAGATTTATTATGCAGATATCTATCACAAAATATTTTGTATGCTCAATTTGGAGAAAATTCGATTTAGTTGAGCTATTTTAAACCGTAGCGACCAAACCATTTGTATTCACCAGATAAAAAAACGGGGAACCATTCCAAAAATTCGATTTGGTTGAACTCTTTAAACATAAGGATCAAACCATAGTATTTGTATTACCGATAAAGCAAAATCTTTATCTCTACTTTATATCTAATGGAAGTATTCCGATGCAGAACATGTATTTAATATAAATTAAAATTTTTCATGTTTCTGTGAATATATAGAAATGCATAAAGAACTGAGGGAGACAAACTGAAGGCAGATTCGGATTCAGAAAATTTTAAGTTAAAAGAGAACAAAATTTTCAAGATTTTCTTATTCTTTTTAGCACACAGCAGAACGGATTTGTAGTATTGCATATCAAAAGTATGGCAATCGTATAATTTACTGAAAAACAGTTATTAATTTAAAGAAAAAAATGCTTCAGCATAAAAAAAACTATTTTTTCTCTGTTAGTTCTGTCTGTCCCTAATAAAATAAGTTCATCAGTTTCACGAAATTTGTTTACATGAGATATTGTATAAAAAACAATTATGCAATACATTAAATTTAAACAAGCCGAATCTACAAATTAAAAATAAAATTAATTAATAAATTCCGTTTAAGAAATTTATTTTCTTTAATTGGCACTAAGTGATAATTGACGTATATTAAAACATATGATAGATTTAACGAAATGTATTATATCAAATTATTTTGTTTTGCAAACTTTCAATGGATTCCCAAAGCATAAAACTATATGGATTTTTAGATATACAATCGTCAAGAATGATAGAGAAGAAAATTGCGCATTGCGCAGGTCTGTTATTATTTTTTCAGTGAGTTTGACGGTGTCTGACGTCACAGCAGCGCAGCTTATTCAATTGAGCATTTATGATGGTCGGTTTTCAAATAGAAATAATTGCAATTTAAACTAAATATTTTCGTCAAAATATTTGCAATATGTTCTTGTATGTATTTCGGCGAAAAATCTTATTATTTTTAATATTCCATAATAGTGCTCACTTTTCTGTTTACAAAATGTATGCTAGTTTGACATTCTGTTTTAAAACTAGGCTGCTGTGACGCAGCTGCGCAGAACGAATAATTTTTGTACACCGCTTTGAGCAATTTTTTTTGTCTATTATTTTTGTGCACTCCTTTATTTGGAAGTAAACAAAAGCAACCCTGGCGAATAACAAAAAAGAAACAAGAGCGAAATGATATTTTCAACAATTTCACCAACACATCGTATCCATGGTAAAATGAATTAAGGTATTTGCCAACCTGAGAAATTCGAAAACTGTTTGTGCGAATATACAATTTTAGTAAAAAGCAGCTGTTTACAGAGATAAGCAAAATATGTGGCATGGAAATTAAAAATAATATATAAACCTTTTCCACAATATTTGCTACTCTCAATATGCGCTATCACATCAAATAAAGTTGATAAATTTCATATGTATCTCGAGTAAAGTATATATATAAATGGTTGTTGTGAATGGTTCTAAATACATTTTTTGCATTAGTCTTAAAAAGTTATCAAGACACACATTTATTTATCTATTTATTTATTATTATTATTAATATACCTTACACCATAAATTATGAGTGCAAGGTGTTCGGGGAATGAGTATTAGCTACAGAGGTTTTCGACTCGAAGAGAAAAAGATTTTATAGAAAGAAGCATTTTGGAGACCAAGCCCATGGCAGGATTTGAACCTGCGACCCTTGGGATGTGAGTCTAGCATGCTTACCACTAGACCACAAAGAGCGGCTTCTATTTATTTATTTATTTGCTTTATATAATAACAAGTTGGTCTATAAAGTTTAAAACTAGCAGCACTAGTAACACACATATATGTTCATATGTAATTCAGAATAAGTCAGTAGATATATGACCCACAAATTTGGTTTATTGCTTTTTAGTTGTATTATTATCATCAAATAAATTCTTGAAAATGAACGTAAATGGATCTCTAGTTATATATGTGAATATTATGAAACGTGTGATCATGGTAGAAGATATATCTGCCCAATTTTGGAGAGAGAGTTATATGAACAATATCTGTAATATTTGTGATTTTATAACTATATTGTCAAGAGGACCAAATAAGAACTAACGATCTGCAGGCAACATGAATTCCCAGCTTAATATGAAGAAACAAGAATTATAGCAAACAGTTCCATAGTGTAAATAATCATCAGAAGTTGTTGTCTTGGGAATTGTTAAAGTAAAAGTACATGTTTGAAATATATGTAGCTTAGAGGGAAAGATATATATTTGTAGTTATGGTGTCTGAAAAAATGAAATGTTTTTTGATTCATGCGATCTGTAATTGGAGTATACATATTTAATTAAAATTGCAATATAATTAGTTTTCCAAACCACAATCTACTACGTTAGTATGTGAGATAAAGTACAATATACAATAATATTCGATACGTAACTTGTATCGAGCTCGTAACGATTTGTGCGATAAAAACAGCACTCGAGTAAGTGGTACTGTAGCACTGTTTCAACTGTTTTTTACTTTCTTTATATTTTTTATACAACTAATAATCTGAATATAATTTAAATCAACAGAATAATAATATTTAAAATCAAAAACAAAATCCAAAGATTAATTTTTGTTTTCTTTAAATTTAAACAGCTAAAATATATATAAAATTCCAGGGAATTTTAATGGATAATTTTTAATCTCGTTGGTTTTCAAGCAATTTTCAATTTGGAAGTATGTACTTTTCTATCGAGGATGGAAAAATTCGCTCGTTTAATCAGAGTATAATTTACTCTATATCTTTCCCATACAAATGTCTGTCCTATCGTCGATAGAGAGGCGAATCGAATACGCCTAATATTAAGGTGATTTTGATAGCACCATCTAAAGCTCACACAATCATTTTGACTTTAGCGTGAAGGATTATTTTGTATGAATACTCGAATTTTCTTATTTTGTTAGTGGGTTTAGAATTTTCGCATTGCTTGGGCAGGGGTCTATTGGCTCGGTAATTGTCATGGTCCGTTTTGTATCAGTACATGCGGCGAAAATGTTTATAATATGGCAACCCTGACAAAACGCGCTCTTCATTTTCAACGTTCATTCGTTTCTTTCAACAACAACTTCAACAATATAATTGCTCGGCCTTCAGTGTGAACGACGAACAGTCGTCGAGTCGTTATCGTCGGAGGCGAAAATAATAAAGTTTACATTTGTTTTATAGGAATTTAATTAAGAATTATTAGTTAATTAAGCGAAAAGTAATTTATTTAAATTTAAGTTTCAAGTGTTTTCCAAAAGCAATTGCGTGATTTTAGTTTTGCTTCTTGTAAAGCTTGAAGTGTATGTGCAGAAAAAGAAGAAAAAAAAATATAAATAAGAATTAGTGAACAACACAATTAAAAGTACTTAAGAAGAATAGAAAATTACTTGCTATTGCGCCTGTAAATGCAACTGACGACTCTCACATTAGCTATTGTAATACAAATTTAAATGATTTATTTTGATTCGATATGGTGTACTACTGTGTGCACACTGAAAACTTGTAACTTGTACAAATATAAAAACAAACAACAAAACAGAATTTCAAATGAAGATGTTTAAAAAGTAATTTTTTTTTCGAGAACATTTATTCTCACTAACAAGACGAATACAATAAATAACAAACATTTCGGTTAGAGGCAAACACGGCAAAAATTGATTTTCCAATTTTAACGGTTGCATTGAGCGTAAGAGCCACCACAACAACAGCAACATAGCGCACATATTGCCCTCCGCCGCCTCATCATCTAATATAACCGAGTTTATAGTCGTCACTTCGTCTGCGCTCTTCAAATTTTCTTTGACGCAAGCAATAACAGAGAGCTTACGCTTTCTTTTCTGCAAAATTTGCGAAGAAATTTGAACAGCTAACAAAGGCAAACATCTAAAAGAGTGAGGTGAAAAGAAAAGTTGGATCGTAAATCCATCATCCCATCAACCCATTTGCGGCTCGAACCAAAGCATCCAATGAATATAGTAGGGGACTATGAGTACAGCTCCAAGGATATGCTCGGCCATGGAGCCTTCGCAGTGGTTTACAAAGGACGTCATCGCAAGGTGAGTAACGTAATTAAATTCAGACTTTTTGGTAAAAACAACATTATAAATATGTACATATGTATGTCCCAATATTGTGTATGTATTATGTTGAGAATTCTTGAACAAACAATAGAAGACTACTTTATTATCAACTACAGTGAATTCATTGAATTGAGATAAATTATATACCATTGATCATTGCGGGTAAATATGTATGTGTGTGTGTGTAAACACAGACAAAAATATGAACGAACTTTTCGTTTCAAGTGTGCAGTTATTAAAGCGAGTTCACCTGATATCCCTTTTTCACACCTTAGTTACCAAACTGAACGAGCTTTTAAAGAGATGTGTTCTTTACACGCTTGCGTGTGTATGTGTGTGCATATGGATATGAATGTATGAGTGCATATGAATGCACATGAATGCATGATATGTAGCTGAAGCGCGCTGAAGCCTGAAGCCCTGTAGCTGAAGCCCTTTCTGAAGCGCGCAATTACTTTGAACATTAGTTAATGGATAGAACAAAACTGCCCGCATACTACCTGCTAAATGCAACGGTTCATTATAATTGCTAATGCTACCACAGCTACCTCAAGAGGTTTATATTTATACATAGTATGTACATGTAAGTATGTGTCTGCACTCTTAGTTAAAACAAATATAACAGGAAAAGAAGTTCCAGCTCCTTACCTGTCCATCCATAAATGTGGACAGGTAGTTTTTTGCTAAAAACGTGCTTGGCGTATACTTTTTTTCTTATATTTTATTGCTAAATTATTACCAAAAACTTGTGCTCATATATAAATGGCCATATGTATCTATATACCCATTAAATAGTCAAAAAGAACAAACACCCAAGACTGCTTAATGGCCAAAAAGACTAGGAACAACCTCAACATAACGGAAAGAGCCCACAAGTAAGGAAACGCCATTCGCAAGTTCCTTTCCAGCAGAAATTTTGAGTAAAATAAAACGCAATTTCCACACTTATATCTACGTATGTACATATGTATGCCTTCGCATACATACATATGTATATACATACATATATACATAATTCGTAGCAGCATAAATACAAAACAAACCAAAAGAAGTGAAAAAAAATTATTTGCGAGCTAGCGAGGGAAACAGTGGAGCTATCAAAGTAAATGCCAAAGTGTATTGCTTGTACAAAACACACGCCCACCAACCCCTCCATCCCACTCAACATGCTTACCGCGTGTTGTCGCATTCACCGCAACCCAGATGACTTTGAATTAAATTGAAGAACTAATTTTTTCTTCTTTAAGCATTTCGATCATGTGTGCGCCGATCTGTTCAAATCATACATAAATATAGTATGTGTATGTTTGTATATGTAACCATATATCGATCCCAACACGAGCGCGTGCCTCAGAAGAAAAACATTTTAAATGCTTTTAAGGGTAAAATATCAGCGTGGCAGAACAATATCATTAGAATGAACTTCTTCAGGGCCGTTGAAAGGCAAATTGGTATGTATGTATGTATATACATAGTAGTTCAGTATCAGGTTAGTTTGCGTATTGGTTCGTGCTTTTGATAGGTTTGTACGTATGCTGCATGGCTTACCTTGTCGTTCATGTGATTACACAAAACAAACTTTACAGAAGTCACCTACAAATATTTTTTCTTTATCTCCTTGTGGGTTTGCGCACGTCATTTATGCCCACAGCTTGTTAAAGCTCTTTCTATGGAAACCAAGAACAAAAACTCGAAATGAAGCGCAGTTTCAAGTTTTTCCTGCCCACAAAAAGCTTTAACAACTTGTGGGTAGAACAGCGTGTGTAAATCCCCATTGTGAATTGTTTGCACAAGTGTATGAGTGTGGGAGTGTGGAGTGCCATTGCAAAGCACATACATATATGCATATGCTCAGCAAGTAGAATACTGAACTATAGGCCAGTCATGAGGGGGGAGCGGTGTAGCTGTAACCAAAAATATTAAACAAATAATATTCAAAGTCAAAATGTATGATTAAAACCGCATGTGTCCTTATAATGAGCCACATTTTATATTTAACCAGTATGGAAAATTCATTTGTGATCAATTCATACGATGTTTGAGTTTCAATTAGAGAATAAACGTGAGATCACGATATCTTGGACCAAATTTTGCTACGCCAATGTTGCACAGATGAAATACATATATGTATGTATATGTACATTCGTACATACATATGTATGAATCCTTTAGTGTCTGGATAGTTTTGGCTTTTATTGCTGAGTAAGTTACACTGATGACACACAGAACCTTCTAGCAATGTTGGTGATGATGGTAACTGAGAAAATAACGGCCTGTTGAAGCCAACTATCTTTCGCAAGCGTATGTTTGTCTCTTTCTTTGATATTTATTTTGCTCGTTTCCCGGTATACCTCTGTTTTTCAATGGCTTTATAAAACGGTGCCAAACAGGATTCAAACAAGAACAATACAAAAAAGAATATTCTAGCAAGAAAAGTTGATTTTACTTTTATAAAATTTAAGTTAAGCTTTAACTCCAAATAATGAAACAAAAAAGCCAACGGTGCCGATGTGACAGACTATTCCTTCTGTCAGCATAACAAAAGACCTTCTCTCGTATTTTCATTGATTTGAAGAATAATGAGCAACTATTTCAAAATTGTTATACGAACTAAACATTGAAGGACCACATCTGCGGATTATTTTGAATGCCTGCAAAGTCATCTCTGGATTCTTGCCATCTCCTTCGTGTTTCATTGTCGCCTTTGGTGCATGGTATTGTTTCACTGCCCAAGTTTTCCAAATGGCGAACTTTCATTTGCATGTATAACTGCAGTATTATCAACATGTTGCACAAATCATAGGCTTGCTTTATTTATGTATTGTGTGTAGCGTACTTATTTTGATTGTTAATATTCATATATATATACATATATATATATATATATATATATATATATATATATATATATATATATATATATATATATATATATATATATATATATATATATAAGTATATAAAATTTTTGACAGTCAAACTTGGACAGTCTAAAGCCTCATCCATCGAGTTACTCGCCTACCAACAAAAAAACCTAAATTGCCTTCTAGAAAATTATAGTACTGGCAATAAATGTTGTTAATATTGTTAGAGTCTTGTTCCAAACACAAATTATAGAATATCGGATTTCTCCAGCACAGTTCCAAGTTACTAAGTCATGGTTCAGATGAATATGGAAAACACTGGGTAAACCGATGTTCCAAAACATAGGAGAGATGGCGAACTGCAAGATAGGAAAGGAAATTCTCGCGTTCATAAAACTTTCGACCGGAAAAAACGAGCAACAGCATATCTTTGTAATCAAACCAGAAGAGTGGTCTCAAAACAGCGCACCTGCGCTAATTGGATTAAGGATCATCGACCGCTGTAATCAAGCAACCAATCAAGCCATGGTTCAATTACCAACTAGTTTTGTTATATGTATATAAAAAAAACTCCACGGAGTTTCAAAGTAGGCCAGACATTGATTGATATATATTTTTTGTTTTGGTGCATTACACATTGTTATAAGCATGTTAGACTCACACTCAGAGTGTCGCAGGTTCAAATCCTGCCCTGGGCTTGGTCTCAACAATGTTTCTTTCTAAAAAAAACTATTCTCGAGTTTTTCTATCCTCGATAGAATGTGCTTCCAAATTGAAAATTGCTTGAAAACCAATGAGATTAAAAATTTTCCATACAAATTTCCTTGGGATTTCTTATTTTTCATCTGATTAAATTTAAAAAAAAACAAAAATTAGTCCTTGGATTTGGTTTTTGGATTTTTAATATTATTATTGTGTGTTGATTTAAATTATATACTGCTGCTTAATTTGTGTGATTACTTTAATAAACCATCTGATTATAATCGACCCTTTGAAACAGTGCTGCCAAGTATACCACTTACTCGTTTGGTGTTTTATTCGCACAACTCGATACGAGCTCGATACCAGATACGAATCGAAGACGCGTAGTAATTGTTACTAGTGCTGCCAGCTTGGTCGTAACCATATGGATTTCGTTGTTTTATTCGTACGCGACTAACTTGAGTGGCGAATCAAATGACCCAGCTCAAAAATTTACAGTACTCTTATTTTGAAAATAGAACATGTTACAACACTTTTCCACCTGTATATTTTTTGTTTCATTTATTACCTGTTGTTGTTTAGTCGTTTTATTATTTCGTTTTTTTTTTGTTTCATTGGAGTAATCCCCATTAAAGAGCTTTTCGTTCCAATTACATATGAAATGCTCAACACAAACAGAGAATATGATGCAATTCGGCTGAGAATTGTTTTGTTGTGTGTACGAGTATATGTAAAATCATATGTATTTACTGCAAAACAGTTCTCATACGAATTATTTTATATTCTAGTTTTGCCTTGACCGTGTCATACGTATATACATAGTACAATGCTTTTAAGCTACTCAGTAAGTGGCACAAGCAAAAATGAGGATGTTTTATTAAAAGTATTGGTTTACAGCATATTACTAGACTAGTTAGTTTCGTTCATCGTAGTATGTCGAAGTCTGACTGGGGTCTTTACATACTATATATACATATGTATGTATGTATACTCGTATATCTCACTTATTTCCAGTGCATGCATGCAAATGCAAGGTATGTCGCAACGTAGGAAGAAAATATTTTATTATTTTCAATTAATTTTTTAAATCATTTTTATTATTTTTTGGACATTTTATGACAGTATACAACATTTCTATTGTGATTTCCGCATTGTGCGCAACTAGATTTGGATTTGAATCTGGATACGATTTTTGTTTTTCTTTTTGCCTTGTTTTCTAGTTTTCTCTTTTCACCATTTTTGTTTTTTGTTTTGTTTTGTTTCTATCAGGCCAGGCGGTGCTTCGCAAACATGAATCCAGTTTTAAATTAGGTACTTTAAAACTTGTTTTTCCAGACGCATACACTCTGCAATTAGTGAGGCAGGCAGTAGGTAGGTAGAGTGGCACCTAGCCAAGTTGAAAAGTCATCGCAGTCAGCCGTTAAAAGCACTTTATGAAAATTTACCGCTCAGCTGCTACACAGGTCAGCTGATTGCCAGCAATAAAATGCAGAGAAGTAGTAAAAGTCAACAACTTTTTCGCCTGCATGACTTAGTTTACAATTTTTTTTCCCCCAAATGCTTCAAATTTTGTGATTTATTATTAAACATGTTTCAACACAGCTACAAACATGCACAAATACATGCATACAGGAATACCTTAAACAAATGTATGTAAATACGTGCATGAATGCTCATGTAAAAGATCTGCATTATTACAGATACCGTGTATCTGCGTGTTGTTGTATTACTTTGTTTTTACAATACTCGTTCGGTGGACCCATCGTAAGTAAACAATACGATGGCCTCTCATACACTCTATTGGCATATTGTGATGTGAGTGTGAGTAAGTTAGAGGTAACATGTTGCTTGTTGCCTGTCAACGATTGGTCCAGAGAGCGAGCTGCTGCAAAATCTTTATACTAAAAATTCTGCCTGTATGACAGTTATGATTTGAATATTGTTGTTGCTTTTTTGCTTGATTTTTCTTTCAAGTGTCTTAATATTTACATTTGGTTGGTATTATTTGTGCCAGAATTTGATCTTATATTTGAAAAATTTTTGAGGCAATTAAGGTTGGGGTGGCAGAAATTGTAACAATAAAAAAATGTTTCAAAGCAATCTTAAAGGGCGACAGTTAATCCGCAGTTAATCAAACTGATAACTATCGATAGCATAGCGGTGGACGATATCCGATACTATTAATGAGGTATTCAACATTGCTACGTTTACATACATATTAAGATTATCTGAACGCGGTAATCTATTTACCCATTTACACAGTGAGTGAGATTAACAGGCATTGCGATACTTTTTGACATTTCATTTGGGTATTTCTTTTTCTCTTTGCTTTCTTTCGATATTGTTCACAAAATTGAAATTTGTCAAATAAAAACATTTATTTAAAAACGAGTGAAATCAATTTGCTAAATATAATAATTTATTTTAGAACAGCAAAAAGAACGAGTTAAAGCGATTTAAAATGAGACAATCACAATTTAGTAGATTTTGTGGCGTTAATACGCAAGCGAAATGCATTATAATTTTGTTTAATTAATCAAATAATATATTATATATAATAATTAATAAAAATTGATCATGGAAATAAATGATATGTCTTCATAAGAAATTTCAATATTTTTGAAAGAAGTTTCAGAACCAAATTTATTTTGTATGCCAAACACGGCAAGTTCTGGTAGATTGATATTCAACGCAACAAGTACACATTTTATCCCATACAAGTGACCTTTCTTCCCACAGCTGCACGAGCTCGCTACGTCCTCCGGACGTCACCTTAAACGCTTTCTTCTTTTAAATTGTGGAATTGCATTAAATATAAATATATAACGAAAAAAAAAATCAAATCAAAATTTCACTCACTTTTTCTGATTGTTGGTTGATAGCCATTTTTAGTTACATTTATTTGTCGCTTCTTTTGTTCATATTGACAAAAATAATCGATAAAACTGATTTGCGCAGATAATAATCTCACAAAGTGATCGAGATTATTTTTATATCGGGCATTCTGCGAGATAATTTATGTGATAAAAAAGTAATAACTTTATAAAAACAGAGATATTTTCTATGCATTGTGCTACTACTTAGTAGAATGGTTCAGACCTTCAGGGAATTTACTCAAATAATATTAGCGAGGACTGCTTCAGGGACAATTCCGTTCTTTTGAAATTTGCGTTGGATTGAAACAACAAAAATTGAACGAAGTCGCTAAACAAGCGAGTTGGATTCGGCTTTTTGACACATTTCGTTGATTCGGCGACTCAGAACAGTGATGCCACGTAGATTTATGATGGTAAATACTCGCACTCGTACATTGGATTGGACAGGCGACTCGGAACAGTGATGCCACGTAGATTTATGATGGTAAATACTCGTATTCGGACTTTGGATAGGATTTTTATACCCTTTACCTTTAAAAAAGTTAAAAAGGGTATACTAATTTTTTTGGGGGTTTCAACTACAAGATGGATACATGATAGGTATGGACATATATATACAAATATGATCAGAATCAGTTGCTGAAAAATTTAAATTTTGTCCGTTCGTGTGTAGCCACTTTTTTCCTACACAGTTAGGGCTATCTTAATGAAATTTTGCAAAAATATAGTCTGGACAAAGATATTGAAGTAGATTGCTGTATGAGCCGATTTGGAGAAAGACCATGCCTACCTTCCACATATAGAAGTTTTTTCATATTTATTAAAATGGCTATAGCTTCGGTCAAATTAATGGAATAGTGGCGCAATTCGGTAGTTATGTAGATGTGGGTCTTACAAAACAATTTGCAAAATGTGGGCGTTATATATTAACTGATACGCCCACTATTAACAAATATTCATCACTGAAGATCAAATAAAGATTTATGGATGAAAGCAACATGTAGACATTATAAAGAAATTGCAAAAAATGATCTTGATCTTTAAACCCAATTTTGATATAAGCCTACTTTGGGGTCTAAAATTAAATTTAGCCTACTTATGCTCCTATTGATGCTATGAGAATAAACATTGGCAGAAATTTACATGGAGTCCGTAATAGTGTGTGTGCGTAAGATGGGGATCATACTACTGCCACGCCCACAATTAACCAAGAATCATTACTAGGTTCCTATTCAAAATTTATCAACGAAATTTCACAGGAATGTTGCGGGCACTTACATTAACTACCACATTTATTTTCACGGCCACGCCCACTACTGACAGATTTTTATAACTTAAAATCTATACAATGGGGTCGATCAGATAAAGGCACGCCTCCCTCCCATATAATGAACTTTGGGGATCCCAATTAAAATTACCCTATATTTGCTTCTAATGATGATGTATGAATACATATGGGTAGCAGTATATATTAGGTCCATTCTAGCACTACTACTACCATGCCTACAATTAACCAATATTCAGTTTTTGGGCCCTATGCAAGATTCATCAACGAAACTTCAGACGAAGGTTCAGAGTGCTAGTATAAAACACAAACCAAAAAATTGGTGGTACATTTTGAGAGCCACGCCCTTTATTGATATATGTTTAAAACTTGGGGCGTAAGCCAATTTTTTGGACCAAATTTTCTAAGAATTAGTCTATAGCGACTGTAAACTATTCATAAGAAATGGGGACGGTCATATAAAGGCGTCCCTCCACTCAGGGTACCCTACCGAAAATTACCGTAGATATGCTTCTCATGATGATTTATGAATGAAACATGTCCATTGTTTAACTCGCACACACAGAGAAAGGTAAATAAAGTGTGTTTCGAGGTCGGTCTAACCGGACTTCAGACTTTTTTACTCGTTTTTTTTTGTATACGAGTCAATCTTGATCGAACTTTTCTTAGGATGTTCCTGGCAAATTGAAGAAAAGCGTTCATAAGCCAGTAATAAGCCTCGGTAGAAGCAAATTCGGTACATAAACTGAAATTTCGTTAGATTGTGAATATTGGATTCCGAGGAATCGGAGCTGCGACTGTTGTGCGAGCCGAGTACAGGCACATAGGCGTGTGTCATTCCTCCTCTCCATCCTATATGGATTATGTACATACATATATGTATGTATGTGCATATCTCTGTCGTTTCTTTCAAGTGTCTGCGGCTAAATGCGATTGTTCGCTTGTACACTTGGCAATGTCATTGAGGGAATTTTGGCAACTGACACATGGAAGCCACAATTGCGCATAGACCTCTTTGTTATTTCGGTTTATTGCATTATTTATACATTTGTGTTTCGCAGTTCAGTGAACTGACAAATCTGATTTAAATTTATTTTTTTCTCGCTTTTATTTTGGTCTAAACTTCACTTTCACAAACACGAGCGTACCAAATTAAATACAAATTCGTGCAAATGAATTCACATTTTTGTGTCGTGTCGCCTTGAGGAAGTCAAATTATTCAAATGGAATACGCGTGGAGAGCAATTAAAAATTGCGTACCCATGTGCATGCATATCCTGACATTGTGTATTTGTATATATTAAGTTCGTTTTTCTACTGCGTAAAATCTGTACATACCACCAAAGCAATCTCAATGGCCACATATCTGACCTTTTCCAATTTAATCGCGAAGTGCCATCAATACACTATTTTGTAGACACAAGTGATGATGCTCTGCGCTAATAATATCATTCAAATCATGTTTTTCTGTATTTCCACATTTCCTCCTTCTCCGCTGCATTGTCGACAGCTCTCCCTCGATGTTATTCTGCACGCCTGAAGATCAATACTCAGGGGGTTCCAGAGAAGTGCACAATTTCCGCCCCAGCAGAATGTGAAGTCGTCTCCAGTTTATAAGGGTGAAGTAACTGACTCTGCTAGTCGGTCACTGGACCCATCATCTTCGGTCGTTTCTCAATTCACTGGTGAGTCCAACGAATTGTTTGCGAGGTCTCTGTACCAAACGGTCTTTTTTTCAAACGGCTAATGGGGTTGTGCTCTAGTTCCGGTTTCTATATGTGCCCCACTTTCATGTTGACTTTTAGCTCGGTGTGCGTGTTGTTGCTCGGCGATTTTCACACTATACTTAATCCCACTTTCTTTAAATGGTTTTATGCATTTATATCCCCCTTCGTTTCTCTTTTCTCAATTTCGCTCTTCACTCTGATTAATGGAATTTAGCGGTTGACTCAGTTGGCGAGGTTGCGCATTTCTTGTCGTTTGTTGCTTGTTTTGTTTTGCTTTGTTTTTTGTTGTTAAACTTTTATTTAATATTATTGCATCGAGTCTATTTTTAACATGTGCCACAAATAATCAATTAAAAATTATTTAAGAAGCGAACGTATTGAGTTCTCAGCATACGAAATAAGAAAGTTAATTGCATTGTTTACTGTTTTACTACATTAGATTCCTTTTGGGTTCTTTCTTATCGGCTCTGAAATGTTTACGTATAAATTTCTACGGTTTAATCATAAACAATCTTCATAAACTTAATTTTTATACTCTTTTTCACCCTAAAACAAAGGGGGAAAATGCTCCTTTGATAAATTTAATCGGTTGACCTGTTTTGTCTCACCCATAAAGGCGCTTGGCGGTCATAGAGAGGGTAAATGTTTAGGCAATACAATGTACACTTCCAAATCGTTAGAGATATCTTTGCAAAAGTAAAGCTGGGTCCTTGAGACAGAACTAAGGAGCTATATGAATCTAAACGGACCAAGAGAAAGGGAACGCCTCCCTCCCATTTTATAAAACTGTAAACACCTTAGTCAACTTGACTACAACTTCGATTAAATTGAGGATATAATGAAAAAAAGTATGTATCTATGGGGCCTATTGAAGTATAGGCAAAATTTGGTTCCACGCCCACTATGGACAAATGCTCATTACTCAAGTTCCATACAAAGCTTGGTTGGTTGGTTGGTTTAAGTGGTGATGTACCCACATCCAATTAGCGCAATAGCGCCATTTTGGTACCACTCTTTTGGTCCCACATCCAATTAACGCAATAGCGCCATTTTGGTACCACTCTTTTGGTTTGCTATAGAAGTGTCCTGTTAAAAATCTCGGTCGACTAAACCTTATAGCCAGTTTGAGAGGTTTATGAGCGCAAAAATTTCCCCCATCTTGCAATTCGCGATTTCCCTTATGGTGTGGAATGTCGGTTTGCCCAGTGTTTTCCCCATCTTCTTCTGAAATACAAAGCTTATCGTTGACATTTGTTGTGAATCAGAATATTAGCACTATACAGCTATATCCAAGAGCAGATGAAACCACGCATACACACCCCATATAAGCAACTTTTGGGATCCCCATTAAAATTACCCTACTTCAGACCTATTTATTGGTTTAAATTAAAAGTTTTTATCTTCGTTCGTAGCCAGCCTGAAGGATATAGTAGAAGTGTGGGGTATGCCGGAGAAACCCCGTAAAAAAAGTTCTCCAAGCCTGAAGGATAATAGGCGGTTAATTATGTGCTCGTATATCATTTTCAGCACCTTCTTTATCATTTAGCGTTACATCTCAGGGTTTGCTTTGTTTCTATCACCAACTCGTCTCTATAAATCAGAGTTTCAAGCTACTTTTATCCAGTTTGCAGCTGTAATTTTCGATGTCTTGATCTTTCGCACATAACCTGGGATGTTCTGTGAATGTATTGGGGGTGCTTAGAGATTTGCACGTTAGTTTCTGCTATGATATTCTCTTCATATCTTCACACATCTTCACAAGAGTTAATTCTTCCTTTTATTGCTGATAGTATTCTTCTCTCGTAATAGAGAGTCCACAGATTTGCAGCTTCCTATTCGATTCGCTCGATTGATTCCCAAATTCTTCGTACATTGAAACTAAACCGCACTTTACAACAAACACAAACATTATTGATTATTATTTTGTCTTGCTACCCTTACTTCCTTTTTCTTGGGGTTTTTATTCCGTTCTATATCTTTTATGTGTACGATGAACTTTCTTAGAAACCTCAATTCAGCATATATGTCTATATATTATATTTATTCAGCAGTAAATAATCGAGGCTCAGAAATTGTTCGGCCATTAATCGTCCTGCTTACAATATTTATTTTGCATTATTTTCACCACACTTCACAGATCCACTGTGCTATTTGGTATACTTAGAACAGTCATCTAACCTGAGCGTATCCGTCAGGGATATGAATGGTGGAAGGAGGCAACAAATATAAAATGGTAGTCGAAGGGGGAGGGGGGGGGGGGGGTGTTCGGCTGTTTAGTCTCAGTACTTTTTTGCAAATATTTACAAAATGTCAAACTGAGCAAACAACAGAAGGGCGCCGCCGCCATACGCATTTGCTTGGCATCTTTCACAGGCGCCACCATTGTTCGGCACGTTTCTGTTGTTCCTTTTGTTATTGTTGTTTAACTATTTTGCGTTTTCCATTAACGTCCGCCCGCCCGCCCCCACTCGATTATTGTTTGCTATGATTGCTTTTCACTTGCCACAAGAAGGAACTTTTAAAAGGCAGGCTACAGTCGGTCAACAGTGGCGGAGAGATGTGATATTCGATGGTAGGACTGTACATAATTCAATCAATCTCATATCGAATATTTTGCGAATAGATTGTCATAACTAGATAAGGTTAGGTTAGGTTAGATGACTGTTCTAAGGCTGACTTAGGCCTGTTCAAGGCCTATTGTGGCCATTAGAGCTTTTCCCCCACACCTCCGGATCCTCCTTAAATTTGATTTGATATTATTATTATTATTATTATTATTACTTGAAAAGCAATAACTTAATTATTATTTTACATTGTAAGGGGAGCACTAGCTGCCAGGGACTTCAGCTCGTGGATTTGATAAATATAGCCACTTTCATTAGCTTCATCCGGGAAACCTTATCATTACTAATTTAAGAGGTCTTCAATTCGAATTTAATTTGTAATTACGCATTACTTATTTAAGTATTTAAATATAATTCCTCGATTCTAATATGCGTATTTCGTATAGGAACTCCTACAAATATTCAGATAGATTCTGAAAATACGTTTTTAGTCCTTATTAATCAGGGTTGGATGTACATACATACATCCATACATATGTCTTCTCCTAATTCCTTCCGCCAGGCAAAACAGTAAATAAGGAGCATTATATGAGCGTACTGAAGCGTTTGAGGGAGAATGTTCTTCGCAAGAGGCCGGAATTGTGGAGAAACAACTCGTGGTTTATTCACCACGACACTGCACCGCCTCACACATGTCATCTTGCGGAACGGTATTAAACAACATTAATACCGTTCCGCAAGTTCCCTATTCACCTGACATGGCCCCTTTGATTTTGTTCAAACAGCCTCTTTGCTCAAGTAAATTTGACATAGCGAAATTCGTAGAATACACCAAACAATGACTTGCTTACAAAGCTATGACGCACACATTACTTGGCAGATTTCACTCAAAATTGACTTGTATATAACTGATAGATCTATTTTTTTTTTTACAATATTCCAAGCGCGGTTCGTTTTATTGAAAAATTCAGGGTACTCTTTGAACATAAGGTAAATATTTACATATTTAAGTGGGCCCAATTAAAATTACCCTACTTCGGACCTATTTACTGGTTTAAAATGAAAGTTTTTATCTTCGTTCTTAGCCAGCCTGAGCGATGGATAGATAAATAGTAGAAGTGGGGTATGTTGGAGAACCGCCGTAGAAAGAGAGTTGCAGTTGACATACACAACATATAATTCGCCATACCCCATATCATATCCGTTCCCTTTAAATGGGCCGACCGCATAGGTCGCGAACAGACTATCATATTCAGGCTGGTATGAAACTTGTTCCTTCAAGGAATTGATTGAATTGCTAAATAACTTTAACTTGATACTGAGTTCAAGGTTCTTCTGGGAATGAGAGTTTGAGCTCTAAATTTGTATATATGTATGAGGACATGTATATGGTATGAGGACATGTATAAGGTATGAGGACGTGTATAAGGTATGAGGACATTTATATGGTATGATGACATGTACTTACTGCTTATTTGATATACTCGTACATATAAAGATATAGATATAAGTATATAGACATAAGATATACTCGTACATATAAGTATATAAGTATACATATAGTTATATAAAATTTTTTTTTAATTATTTGGCTACAATCTGCAGACATCATAGCTTTAAATAGTATCAACATATTGTAACGAATCTCCTGATTGTCCGGTGTTACGCTCGCCGGATTTACAGGGTCCATGTAAGAAATTAATGACTCGAATTTAAAACATTTTATTTCAACATCCAATTTTGTCGTCCTTTTTTACTACTTCGGGTATTGTATTGGATTCCTTTGACTTAATTCTTCCTATGATTGAATTCTGCCTGTAAATAGACTTCTGCTGCTATCGAATTCTTCCTGTGACTATTTTGTAGAACCAATGGAAACTGTGTTTGGCGCGTTTGTATCTTGGTGTCCTTAACTACTCGTCTTTACTTTGAACTCTCGTTTCAACTTCGAACGCTTGTTTTCCCACACCGAACATTTGTTTTCCCACACCGAACATTTGTTATTCCACCCGAACGTTTGTTATTCCACTCCGAACGTTTGTTATTCCACTCCGAACGTTTGTTATTCCACCCCCTGAAATATTCTCAATCTCTATTTAACCTACAAGTTTAACGTGATTGAGAGTTCGTTTTATACAAAAAGAACGAAACAAAGGAAGTCAAAATCTGACTCGCCTACTTTAAATTTTTTTTTATATTTTGAATAAAAAGATTTTGTGTGGATGAAATTTGTCAGTGGAAAATTTCACGACAGGTAATATCTTAATTGATCTTAGTCTACCTACCTATCTTTGAGGCCGACGCAGCAATTCAAACTCATCGGAAACAAACGTTTGTCGAGACCTGTGTGGCAGGTGGTCTTAAAATTTGTCTCAAGTGACATCGTATTGGAAATATTGAAAATGATTTGTATTCAAATTGAAATCTACGCTACCATCATATTCCTATAGTTGCCTAGGCCATTTTAGTCTCTTCAAGACCCCAATTAATGGTCGATATACACAAATTTTGGTATTCGGTATTCCCATCCATCAATAGTTGATTTTGTGTTATTCGCACGTCTGGCACACATACCTACCTACCTACCTATCTACATATTTATTAATGCACCGTCATGTCTATCACGGGTGTTTGGAACGGAGGGGGAGGCGTGTAGGGTGCGAAAAGTGTTAAGTGTGGTGTAACTGAAAGCGACAGTTGATTTGTTGATGAAAATAAGGCGGCAACTTCTCGGCTGCTGTGTGTGCACACTCATTGTGTGGCACAATGCCGTTTGGACTCGAAACACGACTCAATTAAAGTTGTTTATTTATTTATTTAGATTTATATTTTTCTACTTCTATTGACATAAATGCATGCAGCCAGACAAGACGACAAGAAAATGAAAAGAAAAACTACATCGCTTTCTTGTCTTGTTAAGCTGCTATCAATCAATGGCCAGCAGTCGCGTCGCTTCTCCACTGCCTGACGACGGCGGCACATACATATGTATGTATCTAATGTGATCTGGGGGGCTATCGCTAGGCGTGGAGCAGCGCGGCACATGCTCTGCTATTCCATATTCTATGCATATTATTCATACGGATTTTGTATTTGGCTGTGCCCAATTCTTAGCTTGCATGTGTGTCAAGTGTGCACACACACACTCACACATTTGTGCAAGTTGCGTTTCTATACTCACAAATATACACACACACCTTTGTGCAGTTTGTGCTTTTACACACATGCACACATAATATATTTATTCACACGCTCGCATTTCTCATTGAAATATTAGAACAATGAAGAAAATGCAAAAAAATGCAAAAAAAATTAAAATAAATAAACAAAAATTATTTGTGATTATAAATAAAATTGCAATTTTCCTTGTGTGTAAACAAATAAAGACGGCTGCAAAGTGGGAACTAGGCCGAAGCGAGGTTGAAACGCCACAATTCGAAATTATGCATGCACATGGCGATTTTCCTCCAATACCAAACAAGGTGGAAACATATTCTATTGTCAAATGGATGCATTTGTCACATTATTCAGATATCAACTGGAATTGTATTGGTGGGGTTCAGCATGTCTGCGAGAAGCATCTCTCATTTTTCTCATATCCTTTGAAATTTATGTGTATACGCTGCGGCCATTCATTTAGGATTTCTGTGGAGTTGGATGGATGCCAGTTTAAGAGACATCTCTCATTTTTCTTATAGGAATTTGCGTTTAAGCAGTCTAGTTCCATAGACTAGCAGCAGGTTGGAAAGGTAGAATTTAATCAACCAAAATGTCATTTTAAAACCATTGCGAGACTTTTGTGTTTTAGAAATATTATTTTACACACACCATTTTTTTACAATTTCACAAATCGACACTCAACAACATCATCATCATCGTCATTGTTGGCTCGACAGTCCTAGTGGAACCTTGACTGCCCACAAATCGACACTCAGCATCATCATCATCATCATCATCATCGGCATTGTTGGCTCGACGGTCCTAGTTGAACCTTCACTCGACACTCATCATCATCATCATAATCATAATCATCATCATCATCATCATAATCATAATCATCATCATCGTCAGCATCATCATCATCATCATCATCATAATCATCATCATAATCATCATCATAATCATCATCATCATCATCATCATCATCATCATCATCGTCATTGCTGGCTCGACGGTCCTAGTTGAACCTTCACTCGACACTCATCATCATCATCATCATCATCATCATCATAATCATAATCATAATCATCATCATCATCATAATCATCATCATCATCATCATCATCATCATAATCATCATCATCATAATCATCATCATAATCATCATCATCATCATCATCATCATCATCATCGTCATTGCTGGCTCGACGGTCCTAGTTGAACCTTCACTCGACACTCATCATCATCATCATCATCATCATCATCATCATCATAATCATCATAATCATAATCATAATCATAATCATCATCATCATCATAATCATCATCATCATCATCATAATCATCATCATAATCATCATCATCATCATCATAATCATCATAATCATCATCATCATCATCATCATCATCATCACCATCATCATCATCATCATCATCATCACCATCATCATCATCATCATCATCATAATCATCATCGTCATTGCTGGCTCGACGGTCCTAGTTGAACCTTGACCGCCCACAAATGGACACTCAATAGAGTAAAGTTGAGAATAATACCAAGTCCCGCTTTCAATTTCAAACCAATAAAAATTAAAAAAAGTTCCCAAAGTGGAGTCGCTATTTTTCTCACACTACTACCCTAACATTAAGAGGCCAACCTTAATAAGGCGATTGAAGTGAATTTCCTTAAAAAGAAGGATAATTATAACGCAAATATAATAAATAAAATGACGCAAATCATTGCTTGATTGTTCCATGGTTACTCCATATGAATTGAATCATTCCACCTACTCTTTCATTTATACTACTCGTACATGAGGCCAAGCTGGATTGAAATTATTGTACATTTTAATGCATTCAATCAGGGTCGCATACTCACCTAAACTCGGGCTATTTACATTTCGTTCTATATGTAATTTTAAACAGTGTTCGTGTTGTTGAGAAACTCATACAAGATCAACCCTATACTACTCTAAAATTGAGTGAACCCACACCAAGGTGAAGTTGCGATAAAGGTGAATACAAGGTGAATACAAGGTGAAATCCTCTCCTTCCCTTTTGATGAAATGTCAAACATAAGCAAAATGCAATAATGCAGCTGATGAAAACGAGCCTAATTCAGAGGAATACGAAATTCATAATAAAAAATTGCAAATTCAAATTGTTTACAGATTTATTGTTATAGAACTTTTCCAAAAATTCAATTTTGACAGTTCACCAGGGAAAATTAGTTTAAAAAACTTATTTTCTACATCTTTAGAATAAATTCACCCAAATGATTTTTTTAACCACTGAATTTCATTTGAATAGATGACATGCGCCTTGACCGACACATCAAAAGATTCGCACTAAAATTCATTTCATCTCAAGACATTCGTTGAGATAATGGTATAATTGTGTTTTGCTTCATATTGAGTGCTAAGTATACAAAACTTCCAATTTTTTGTCTCATAACTCAGCTTTGCCACACTTCAGTGCAGGTAAAATGGCGAGTTGATATTATAAATTATGGTGAGACTTCTCTGTTAGCAAGCAGTCCTATACACATTTTATCGACAAAAATTCATTGTATCACCGTATAATGCAAAATGACTCATGAAAACTTCCTATTTTTCTACTTTGAGCGTTTTTTTAGGACTTTTTTTTCTTTTGTCGGTACAACTCATCATATATAGCACTCAGACTACATTCATTGTACTATATTTGACGTTCCACTCTTATTTTTCTGTGAATCTATACTTGATTGGTGAACAAACCTTAGTAGATCCTGTGTCCCTAAGTGGCCAAAGTTGGCTTTACTGAAGATGTCAGTGCCAAGTACCTTGAACCTGATTCTACCGAACACGGGGCATACTCTTATAAAGTGGTCAACCGTCTCATCTTACTCTCCACAAGCCTGTGTAAAGTGCACTATCTGCAATGCCTATCTTTTGGATATGCTTAGCCCATGCGAAATGACCTGTCATCAGTCCTACCAGAAGTCTGCAGTCTCTCCTACCAAGTGACACAAGAAACCTTGATGTGATGATGATGATGAAATAACTGGCAGGATAGCATTTGCCCATTTGCTGCCTATTACAGCCCCCCCACCCGCGATTCTGGCCACAGCGAACCCAATCACTAATAATAGCAAAAGGTTCTGGGGAAGAACATGTTCCGGAGTAGTAAAACTGGTCTGGGATCCTTTATTCGCAAGCTTCTCTGCGACTTCATTCCCCATAACTCCAATGTGTCCTAGAACCCATGTTAGCGTCAGACTGCTATGTTTTCCAACATAATTCAATCTGGATTTGCACAACAGCACCAACTTGGAAGTGAGTGACAAAGGGGCTTATTAAGGCCTTCAGAGCAGCCTGACTGTCACTGCAGACACAGATACTTCTGCCGCGCCATCTGGTTTCCACCGCATAGTCCATCGCCCTTGGATCGCATAAACTTCCGCCTGAAAGACAGAAGCATGACAATCAAAGGCGTAATGGAGCTGGACACCGTTGAGTTCCACGAGTTTATATGATACAGTAATTTTTGGAAAAATGAGGTGAAAGAGGTTGAGGGGCTTTCTGGGATACACACATTTTTTTTATTATTTATTTTTGTTTTTATATGTTTATTTATTTAAAAATGTTTATACACAAATATATTTAATGATAAACGTATTTACTAGGTCTCTGGCCCCACTTAAGTGTATATGAGAGTATAAACGAGAATGACGAAATGTAGGCCTGTTGTTTGTTCCTTGGGTTCCGGGCCTGCCTTGGGCTAAAATTATGTTTATCTTGAGTTTTGTATACTCTATTCTCATTCCGGTCATTATTCGTTTTGCTGTCCAGCACACCACGTGTCCCACCACTCACGTGTCCCACCACTCACCTGTCCCACCACTCACGTGTCCCACCACTCACGTGTCCCACCACTCACGTGTCCCACCACTCACGTGTCCCTGAGCGTTACATGCCACATACATATGTACATACATAGAAGTTTATCGCAACTTTTATTGGACTTTTAATAAGTGTTGTAAAGGAGTTTTCTAGCTTCTTAAAATATATTTGTATTAAGAAATGTATATACTCGTATAAGAGACAAAGTCCCCTCAGATTAACAGACAGACCCAGATATTTAAGTCAACTAACTTCAGAAACTGGAGAATTGTTTGACTCTGTTCACAAAAACGAAACCCAAATAGTAATACGGTGCCTAATTGGAGTGACCAGACGTAAGGAAAATATTATTATTATATCTTACACCATAATTAATTATGACTGCAAGGGTTTAGGGGAATGAGTACTAGCTACTGAGGCCTCCGACTAGGAACACAAAAGATTTTTTAGAAAGAAGCATTTTTGAGACTAAGCCTGGGGCAGCATTTGAACCGGCGACTCTCTGAGTGTGAGTCTAGCATATTTACCACTAAGCCACAGAGGGCGGGTACTGAAAATATAGAACAATGTACAAGTCGCCGAAGAGCTAAAATGCAACAACCTCATTAGAAATGGAAAGGAGGTAATACTCCATTCATATTTCTATAATTGAGGGATAAATAAAATAACAATTTGAATGGTAACTTTACCTCTGGATGGACCCAGAGGTAGTCATAACTCTTCTGTATAACAGTATAACGAGAAGTTTAATATGTATGTTGGGTATTTTCTATGAAATGTGGTTAGTCCGCACTGATTCTCAACGGTTCTTATGTGTAGGACATCATTACATATCCATAGCGGGGGAAATATCAGAATACATGTTATGCTACTAGAATAGGTACGCGTTGGATAATTTTATAATTTAATAATTTTATTAATGAATTTTCATTTTTTTTAATAATTTCTACTTTCAATTGCTAAATTTTCGTGATCAGCCGATCACACATGGCTAAGATTAAACTCTTGTCTAAGTTGTAAATAGGTAGGTTGATTGCTAATCATAAATGTATGTATGCATACACACATACGCAGTATATGAGACTATATGGTGTGCGCATTGAACCCAGAACAAAACTAAGTACACCGTATGCTCAGAGTACCTGCTTTCTTAGCTGAACTACCATGTCTAGTCGTCCGTCACTTAACGTTTAAGAAGACTTCCAACTGTTTAAAATGTTCCTGCCTACCTAGGAGAAAACTCACGTATACATGCAATTACTTGTTTGAATATATTCCCATGCGATACCAAACTTTGTTCTCTTCAGCTCTCTCCCACTCTCATACACACTATAGTCTCTTCCATGTATGTAAATATTTTAAGAACAAATCAGGCCAAACACACGTGCTTTCTTTATGTTCAACGTATACGCAACAAAGAAAACTATCCACACATGCTGGGACCCTAAAAATAACTTCTCTTTAATCGTTTACATATGCTATGAAATCTTAACCTTTTCCACTGTAAAATAAAAATAAATTTTAAATAAATAAAACAAAAATGTGCGACACTTTCCAGACAACGAGTATCTGCGGACGGACGGACTGAGCAAACAGATGATATCAGGCGTTTGCATAGCTGCATGCTTGTTTATGACTGCCTCTATGCGAGTGTGTGTAAATTACTCGATACTTGCGGGCATGTGTAAATTACTCGTATACCGGCGGGCATGTGTAAATTACTCGCATACTTACGAGTAAATAACTCGTATGTGTGTAGCTTACATTTTCGAGTTATCTGTTCAAATATCTACAATGAACACTCGAAATAAATCTGTAAACAGAATTGAAAGCGAAACGGAAAAGAGATCATCATTTACTTAAACCAAAAGCGAAGCAATAGAGAGAGAGACAGAGAGAGAGACGCAGGCAAAATAACATAAAATACGATTATACTAGGGAAGATAGTGTGTGACTGTCGGTCGCTCCGAGTGTTGTCATGCCCTGCATTTTTAATTTGTTTCGTTGTTAGATGATAATCAAGATTATTAGAGTGTATTATAATTTTGGTCTGCCTTTCGTATGTATTTATAAAGATCTTGGCAACAGATATAGTAGAAAGGAAGGTGCATTTCGAATAGAACTTTCGCTAATAGCATTCTCTATACGAATTCTTTGTGTGTTGTAGATTTCATTGGTAAATATTGTATTACACCGAACTGAATGTGTGTTGACATGTTCAACAAAACTTTATCTGGAGAAAACTATAAACGAAGGATGATGTTCATTAATCCGTTATCTCAGTCTGAAGTTTACCTATTGTTCTTTATATACATATGGCTATCAATTCTAGACATTCTACCATAACTATGTCCAATTTACGAAATCCTATAAAAACAAATGAAGGGAGAAAAATGAAATTATATAAATTATGAGTATGTAATTGATTTGAAGAAGAAATTACATAAGATAACAACTATGTTGCTTTCAACGCGAGTGTGAATAAAACACTACCCGTCGCTTAGCATCGTAGTATTTGGCAGCACTGGTTTTGACATTTGTGAACAAATTTTATGAATGTATTTTATTTATAAATGTATAATTTTCACAAACCAAATTTATTTTTTAATTCAAATTAAAAGTTATTAAAAATTTAGTTTATTTGTTCTCTATTTTATATAATGACAGCTTTTTATATAATAACAGCGGTTGAATCTTGGTTTACTCTTTTTCTCTTTCACAGACAACAAAAATGTCTTGGCAGCATTTCTGCTTGAGGCGCTAAACCATAAGCGAATACAAACAGCTTGTCTTAACTAAGCGGTCAATATGTATGGATAAGCGAGAGTTCTATTCACACTCGCGTTGAAAGAAACACAGCTAATGTTACGCGTATTAGCAAACCGAACTGAGAGCAAAAATAATAAAAACTGTTTATTAGTCGGTCAGTTATACCGACTATTACATATACGCTACACTTACTTATTATTGTTGTTTAAATATTACCACGCCTCCTATTAAGTGACAGGCATTCCAGTTGTTACTGATATAAATTGCAGTGCGTTAAAATGGGAATGGTTGCAATATTTAATAGGAAATGTGATGGGGAAGAAATATGAGAGTGGGCGAGAAAGAGAAAGGGCGATATAGAGCGAGAAAGGGCGAGACTAAGAGGCGTGCCAATTAAATTTGTCACGTGCATCGATTTATGACCATAAAAAATCAGGTTTGGCAGCACTGTTAGCGGTCACTAAGTGGTGCCAACGTACAAAACTCATCTAGTTAAAGAAAGCTACTTGGATAAGTTTTTTTTATAGCGTTCAAAAACGTATGCGCCCATTAGGCTGCAGGCAGAGTGCCGACTGGCGACCGAACCGAACTTATTGCTGACCGAAAAAAAAAAAACTGGTTCAATACAAATTAGTGCAAATCGGCGCCGAGATGGCAGAGTAACAGCCGAACCGAACCGAACTTATTGCTGACTGACTGGACAAAACTGCTTTAGAGACTTATTTGTGACCGATTGTGACTGATGTTTGATTGTATGTGTAAATATTTAAGTTTTGATGCTATTGAAATATTTCTTTCTGTTTTGTTTGACACATACAGTTTGTCAAGTAATTGTTTGCAAAATAAAAAATGTAATGAAATTTTCACTTTAATATTGATTTCAAGCAAGCAATGCATATATTTAATTTAAAAAAATATTATAATTTAATATTTGCCAATTTTCCTCAACAGAAAACATCAAAAAAATTATTAAATAATTACAAAAAGATCCGTTTCTGTAGCAAAATAAAAAACAATAGCCACTTCATGGTGTCAAATAATTCTTTGCAAAATTCAAGGAACATACAAATAAGCTATTAAACTAATAGTAAATAATTGAATACTAAATGTGACTACCAATAGAATCAATAACGGCTTACAACCTTTTTGACATAGACGCAATAAGTTTTTGTATATCGTGTTATTCGGCCACCTTTTCCCATTCCTTCCTCCTAACTCTTATTAGAAGCGTTTTTATTAGTTGGAACGCGAATTGCACCTGTTTTTATAAGGTGTGCCCATATATTCTCGATTGGGTTCATATCAGGGCTTTGTCCTGGTGTGTCTATGACTGTATATAGGCAATTATATGTAATCCAGGGCCTGCACAAGAGCGATTTGTGCCTAGGGTCATTGTCCTGATACACTTTGAATTTTCTTTTGCCTCAGAAGCGGTTCTATTTGTAATTATTTAATAATTTTTTTCATGTTTTCTGTTGAGGAAGATTGACAAATATTAAATTATAATATTTTTTTTATTTAAATATATGCATTTCTTGCTTCAAATCAATATTAAAGTGAAAATTTTCGTTACATCTTTTATTTTCCAAACAATTACTTGACAAACTGTATGTATGTATGTGTGTATCTATCATGTAGATCATTATACCATGCTCTTGCTTTTTTGTTTATGATTGGTTTTGTTTACCGTTTGAACGAAATATACATACATATGTATATATAAAACACAATTCTTTTCCTTCATTCCACACCAACAACTTCTCCTACCTCTACCATGCTCTTGCTGTTGTCAACGCAGTGTATGATTGGTTTTGTTTACAAAAAAAGCACAAGTTTCAGTCGGCACTCTGCCATCCCATAAGTTCAAACAAGTCAGCAATAAGTTCGGTTCGGTTCGGTTCGGTCGCCAGTCGGCACTCTGCCTGCAGCCTTAGGAAAACACCACATAAAAGAAAATCAGAAGCAGCCGAAGAGTGACACACATAATGACAATTAAAACCATGAATGAGTCCGTTCAGCTATTAAATACATTTTGTATAAATATTGTTTACCATTTCAATTTGAATTTCGTTTCGTTTTGATGAACTGTCTTATTGGAGTTTCTTTATCGCTCACAAGAGAAGAAGTTCACCTTGCATCTACCTTTCAGATAGATTCACCTTGTTCAATTCCATCGTTTCAGTTTCAGTTGCGGTAGAAGCAATGTTGCCAATTCAAATGTTTAATTCGTGAAAGACTTGACAAAAAAGGAGATGGAATAATATTAAAAAGATTTTTATTCTGTCCATTGGTCCTCGGTTGTAAAATTGAAGGAATAAAACAGAAGCAAAATTGAACGGAAAGTGAATGCTAGTTAGTATAATAGATTATTTGTGAGAAATGTGAGTAATCTGATGCTATTGAAACCTTCTGTGGGCTATCATTCAATACTCTTGGAGGTCTGCTGAAGAAATGAACCAAAGAAAAACAAGTTAATCCTGAAAAAATCCTTCTGGATTAAGACCAGTCAAAGTCTTTCTGAGACACTTTATAATCATAAAAGAACTAAAGAGCTGATAAGCATGCATCGGTGATAATTTCGAGTCAACACTGGCATTTTGAGTGGTCACTGACTCAACTACCATTTGCATAAGATGGCTAGACCTATCGCTGTTGAGAGCACAAAAGTTCTACAATCAAATATGCATGGCAATATCAATGCAATACTCCCTTTGTACTCCCCAGGGAAGATCTCCCAAAATTTTTGCTGGATAAATTCCGTATGCTTTGTGGATAAAGTGATGAAACCTCACTACATCTGATCGCATAGTGCGGAGCTCTGATACATAATAGATATTTTGGTTTGGTGGATTTGATATTGTGCTGTGTTGTTTCTAATATGGTTTCGCTCACTGCGTTTGCTTCTTTGCGTCCCTCTCTATTTCTCTCTTTTACCTTTCTATCTCTCTTTCCCTCTGTCTGTTTGTCTCTCTTTTTATGTTTCTCTCTCCTTT
Organism: Clusia tigrina; assembly: GCA_920105625.2. Taxonomy (NCBI): domain Eukaryota; kingdom Metazoa; phylum Arthropoda; class Insecta; order Diptera; family Clusiidae; genus Clusia; species Clusia tigrina. The sequence goes on from OV050032.1 coordinate 194,974,844, forward strand.
TCTGTTTCCCTATCTCTACTTGTTTCTTTTTCTGTGTCTCTCTTTCTGTTTTTCCCTCTTTGTGTCTCTCTCTCTCTTACTGTTTTTCTCTTTGTTTCTCTCTCTTTCTGTTATTGTTCTCTCTTTCTGTTTCTTTTTTGTTTCATTCTCTCTGTTTCAGTTTCTCTCTCCTCTGTTTTTCTCTCTTTATGTTTATCTTTCACTCTCTCTTTATGTTTATCTCTCTCTCTTTATGTTTATTTCTCTCTTTATATTTATCTCTCTCTCTCTTTCTGTTTATCTCTCTCTCTTTATGTTTGTCTCTTTCTTTCTCTGTTTCTCTCCCTTTATGTTTGTCTTTCCCTATATGTATATGTTTCTCTCTTTATTTCTCTCTCTCTGTATGTTTCTCTCTTTATTTTTCTCTCTCTGTATGTTTCTCTCTTTTGTTTAACTCTCCCTTTCTGTTTTCTCACTATTTCTGTTTCGCCCTCTTTCTATTTCTCTCACCTCTTCTTCTTCTCTCTTTTTGCTTCACTCACTTTTTCTGTTTCTCTCTTCCTACTTCGCTCCATTTGTTTCTCTATCTCTCTTTATGTTTCTCTCTCTTTATGTTTCTTTATATTTTACTCTTGTTTCTGTTTCTCTTTATAGGTTTCTTTCTCTCTTTTTGTTTCAATCTTTCTGTTTCCCTATTTTTGTTTTTCTCTTTATATTTCTCTTTATCTCTTTCTTTTTCTTTCTATTTCGCTCTCTCTATCTGTGTCTCTCTTTCTGCATTTCTCTCTTTATGTTTCTATCGCTGTTTCTCTCTTTTTTGTTTCACTCTTTCTGTTTTCCTCACTTTTTTTGTTTCGTTCTCTTTCTGTTTCGCTCTTTCTGTTTCTATTCCTTTTTTGTTTCCCTTACTTTTTCTGTTTCTCTCTTTTTATGTTTTTTCTCTTTGTGTTTATCTCTCTTTCTATTTCGCTCTCCAGCTGTTTATCTTTTTCTGTCTTTCTCTCTTTATGTTTCTCTTTTTGTCTTTCCCTCACTTTTTCTGTTTCGCTCTCTTTCTGTTTCTATTTTCTCTCTATCTGTTTCTCTCTTTCTATCTGTTTCTCTCTTTCTATCTGCTTCTCTCTATCTATTTCGCTCTCTGTTTCTCTCTTTTTGTCTTTCCCTCTTTACGTTTCTCTCTCTAACTTTCTGTTTCTCTAACTTTATATCTATCCTTCTGTTTCTCTTTCTCCCTCTTTCTGTTTCTTTTTCTGTTTCTGTTGCTGTTTCTCTGTCTCTTTTTCTGTTTCTGTTTCTCTGTCTCTTTTTCTGTTTCTCTGTCTCTTTTTCTGTTTCTCTTTCTCTCGACTTCCCTCTCTTTATGTTTCTCTCTCTCTCTCGGCTTCTCTCTTTATGTTTCTCTCTCTATCTTTGTTTCTCCCTCTGTTTGTTTCTATCTCTCTTTTTTCTGTTTCTCTATTTCTGTCTCTTTCTCTATCTCTGTCTCTTTCTATCCCTCCTCATCTCTTTCTTGTACATTAAAGTTAATCATTTTAATTGTGCATTTGAACGAAATCTACAACAAACATGCATAAATGCATTGCATCACTGCCATCAACAAGAAACTAAATAATGCGCATGTGTAACTAATCCATTTGTGGAATTTATCCAACAATTTTATACGTATTTAATAAATTCCGACAACAACAAAACGCTCGTGCGATTCCGTAATTCCACGCGTGTTTGCGATTTTTTGCGCTTTAACAATTCTGCGTTACACCGTTGCACCCCGTTACTTAACAAAGAAAAGCAACCGCAAAAAGAAAACACGTTGTTTACGTCTACACTTGAAACAATTTTTTCTTTTTATATTCATTTCATTTTCATTGATGGTTACGATTTCATGCGAGCTTTCTTCTGGGTAAAACATGGAAACTGATGTTTTTTTATTTGTAATTTCGATAATCTGGTTGTTGATCAGTTACTATGTATGTGAGTATATTGCACATTGCCAGTGAGAACGAATTTCATAGGACAATAACAGGTAATAATACTGAAGCATTCATTTGTCATGTCACGCGACCGATAATAGCACATGCCATTACCCGATGGTTACCATAAAGTTGCTCTGCAATGGGAAGCAATTGCCACATTCTGTCGAGTTTGTATGAAGATTTGAGTTAAAATGTTGTATGAAGTCAATTTAAAGAGTTTCTTCATTGCAGTAGTGAGTTTCGATACCGGGTTGGTCTTAGGGAGCTGGCCATGGTCTGAATTTGCTTTCTCTGTCGCTCTTATGTACTGTAGCTAGTGATGTTTTTTCTAGCATTGTCTTTCACAGAGTTTACAGTCATGGAGATGCTTTAATGCTGAAGTCTCGTAAAAATCTTACCACCTATCAGACTTAAGACAGCGAAATTTGCATTAATTAAAGTACAACGCCTTGCCTGCTTTGTCATCACTGGAGCTATGCGCACCTGTCCAACGGCAGCAATGGAAGTGATACTAGATCTAACACCTTTACATCTAGTAATATAAGACTATGCTAGGAAATCTCTTAGCAGTATACAAGAAATTATCTCGTGAGAATCAAATGACACCCAAAATACATGGGGTAACAATTCAGCTCAAGAATATGGTATACTAAAATCTCACAAAGATTTTATGCTAAGAAATGAGTTGCAAAAAGGAATGCAGAGAGAGAGAGAGAGAGAGAGAAAGAGAAAGAGAAAGAGAAAGGGAAAGGTCTAACTGAGACGTATAAAATTAGAGAAGCCCCCTCTTATGATATACAGATGGTTCTAAGACAATGGACAGAACTGGGGCAGAGTATTTGGGTCTAGAACCAACTACTGGAAACCAATGGGTTCTCTCCCAAGCATTTTTCAAGCCAAGATTCCCACTATTGAAAGATGTGCCCAGATCAACATTGACAGGAAATATCGGGGGAAAAACATCGTGATACTATCCGATAGTCAAGCAGCACTCAGGAGTTTAAGCTCATCCTTGATGAAGCCAAAACTTGTGTGGGAATGGATTGGGAAACTGAACTCCCTAGGCAGTATGAAGAAGTTATCTCTAATGTGGGTACCAGGCCTCATAGGAGTAGAGGGAAATAAAAAGGCTGATAGCTTAGCTAGAAAGGCTGCGGCCTCTCCTTTCAACGGCCCTGAACCCTTCTGTAGAGTATCATCCAATACCAGTGGAGGTCTGCTGAAGAAGTGTACAGATGCAAAAAGTAGTCAAACCTGGAAAACTTCCTGGATTAACACAGTCCAAAGCTCTTCTGAGAGATTTTAGTTCTAAAAGAGCTAAGAGTAAATAAATGTGCCTCGGAGTAAATTAAGAATCATCACAGGCATTTTAAGCAGACACTGTAGACTCAACTATCATATGAACATGTTGGGTATATCTTCAAATGCCATCTGTCGATTCTGTGGAGAAAGTGACGAAACCTCACTGCACCTGATCACAGACTGCGGACCATTGGCACACAAAAGACTCTGGTGTTTTGGAGAATATATCTTAGATATGACGCAAGAATAATTTAGTCAGGATGTTTATCAATCCTTTACTTTCCCTTATGTGAATCTGTACGATGGTAGTAGAAATGAACTTTTCTCCATATGTATTCAATCCAGTTTTATAAGGGCCTTGGGGTTAGTTTAGGTCAAGGATTCTGCTACTCAGTACTTCAATAACTAACTCTAAACTTTGTACTTTGAATATGCATATTAAACAATATCTATTAAAACATTTTATATAAATTTCTTCGAACCAAATCTCCAAGTGTACCAAGCCAAGTGCCTATTTACTTAACTCCTCCTTGATACATGCGTCGATACATGCAATTGTGAACTCACTTTTATGCGTGCACTGTGGGCGATCATTAACCCGTGAGAGTTGGCCACGGAGTATTGGCAGAGTAGGTCCGGTGCAGAGGCAGTTTCGCCATCAATTATTATTTATCAGTTCATTATCATTTTTTTATGGAAAATGTAAACAATTTCTTTCTATTTGCAATGTGTAAAGAAAACAAAAACAAAAATAATAAAACAAAAAAACACCAACAACAACAACAACAATAATAATACAAACAAAACGGAAACAAAAATTGAAAAGTAAAAATTAATCAAATTTATTATTTACCTCTCGCCATTGCGTTGTTGTCTATATTTGCATTTCTTTTATTTGTTTTTACTTTTGTACCGGTGATTAAACGTGTTTTTGTTTTTGTTTTCGTTTACGTTTTGTTTTTTATTTAAGACCTAACTTATCCTCTCCATTTCTGACTCTCCGGTCCGCTGCTCTCCCTTTGCAAAATTATTCACCCAACTAATATTTCTTATAAAGGTGCTTTTTTTGCGTGCTGTTGTGAAATGTTCCAGACGAAAGTACTGGAAACCAGGCCACTGGGTTCTACGAGTATTTCACCACTTTTTGCTACTTTCCAAGTAAATTTCTGGAATTAAATGATCATTTCATTGTCTAATTGTCTAAGGAAAAAGCGCAAAGTGCAAAAGTGAACAGTGTTTGGTGAAATAGGACAGCGCCTGCCTTTTCACCTCAGACACGACACTGCCCTGTTGCTAATTGTGTGTGTCTGTTTGTCACGTCACACTTATCTGGTTGGCAACATTGCCAGAAGTCCTCTCGGAAAAATGAATCAGTTCGTTTTGTCATATCGAGACCAAAGTGAATTTATGTTAAAGGTGAAAAAGGTGAATTTTGTTTCTTAAGCATTTTCAAGCCTAAGCAGAGTTCCATAAGGCAGCTGATCAAAATAAACAAATTCAGAGGAATGCAGAAAGTCATAAGTCATAATAAAAAAAATGTATTTGCATATTCATATGCTTCAATCGTATTTCGTTTCAAAATTGAATTTCGAAAGTTCAACGGGGGGAATTAATTGAAAAAAATCTGTGCTTGGCAGCACCTTTACAATAAATTAAACTTGATCGATAGGTACTTAACGATAAAGCAATCTGAGGTTTTTATTCTATGCCTGACTTTACTCATACAATTAACGAACTGACTCTTAATTTGCTTTAATATAATTTATTGGCTTTTTGAGTTATTGGCACAATTAATTTGCAGTATTTCGTATTTAATAGCTCGTCTATCCTTACATTGTATGACCACAAACATTGGTAAATTGTCTGTGGTTTGTTTGTGTAACTCCACCGCCAACCACTTCTTCACCACTCTCACATAGCTGTGGAAAGAAAGTATTCCAGGGGATTACGAAGCCGTCTTTAATGAAATCTGCACCTGGGAATTAAACTTGAAAAGCGACTTCCTCTTTTTATAATTTAGAGAATTTAATTGGAACCGGAATAAGCGAAGGTAGTCTCTAGTAGTTTTTCAATTGCGTCCCTAACCAAAGGACATGAAATAATAATAATATCAATTTAATGCGGGTCAAATACTAATAGTGTAAAATTCCGTATTCCTGACTAAACATGTATAAAACGTAACATTCGTATTACATGTAAAATATTCGACAGGCGGTTCTACTGCTTGTATTGTTCTCGCTAATGCCATAAGTCTTTAGCGATGCATCATTAGTGCTGTTGTCTCTGTCACTAATCCTATGAACTATAATCGATGGGTCATCATTATATTTGTATATAATGGATATAGTTGCTATGTGGGAATTATAGTTTAGCACAATTCTGACTTAAAAGCAGCAATGATGAGAGGGATTACAAGTCTAAAGTGAAACTGCTGTGTGGTAAACTGCACTTCTGCTTAAGGGAAGAGTTGTTAACCTCCTCCACTGCTTTCATAAAAAGGTGTTTGTGTGACTACACAATCCAGTGATCTGAAGTAGACGATTTTCGTAACGAATTCAATATCGTGATCGCCCCACACGAACTCAACCTTACCGAAATAAAGGCCATCTTTTGTTCCCCTATACACCATGTCTATTGTATAGATAGATAGATAGATCGAAGTGGGGTAGGCCGGAGAACTGCCGAAGAATGAGGCCTCCAAGCACTCAGGCATTGATGCCCATTGTACTAAGCCTGTAAAAATATTTTGGGAGGGGGGGATATGGAGGATTTTGGAAAGGAAGTTAAACCTTTTCAGACTTCTTTGTCCAGGCATAAGGAATGCACTATGTCTATTGTATACTATTGGCAAGAGTTCCACGATTCTTTGAGAGCTACTTTAAAGAATTCGTGACTATATCTAAAAGGTAAAACAAAACCTAATTTTTAAAATTTTATACTGGTTGTTTCGGCTACTAATGGGGAGGGTTCCCAGCTATAATTTCATTTTACACAGAACCGGGATATAGTTGCAAATACTAAGTGGTATTGCTATGCTTCGAAACATGTCCAAGTGGGTAATGATGATGAAGGTAGTGAGAGGAAGGCTGTCGGGATGCTTTTTTCGCTTACATAGTTAGTTACTTGAGAGCCCTTTTTCATGAACACGAAATGAAGTTGCTCTAAACTCAGTTGTATATCTGTTTATATGGTATCTCACGACTTAGTATTGATGTCTGGGTTTTCATATATTTGATAAATATTTACAAAGCGTGGTCGATTGCGTCATGAAAGCTTATTTATTAAATGAAATAGACGCAATTCCTAATCAAAATTAGGTCGGAAATTATTTACAAGTGCCGATAACTCACTCAGGTTTTTTTTGTGTGTATCATACTAACTGATAAGGTTGACTGGAGGAATAGTTTAATTTGTTGTGTGGTTTTTTTTCATTACTATCAAGTGGTAAAAAGTATTTTCCTCTTGAATGGAATGGTGATTTCGTCCCATTGATTGCGTGGTGAGTTTTTTGCTAGCGCGTCAAAATAATTAGCGTAGTGAGGTGGCTATTTTTCCCCAGAAACAAAACTCACCAACTGTGGCAGAGCAGTGTAGAAATTCTCTCCCAGTGAGGGGTGAAATATGGGGTATCTGTGAGGGAATTTCACAGTCTTTGTACTTTGGAAGCGTTGTAATTCTCTTACAGGTACTGTTAGAGAGTGAGGGGTGAAATATGGGGTATCTGTGAGGGAATTTCACAGTCTTTGTACTTTGGAAGCGTTGTAATTCTCTTACAGGTACTGTTAGAGAGTGAGGGGTGAAGTATGGGGTATCTGTGAGGGAATTTCATAGCCTTTGTACTTTGGAAGCGTTGTAATTCTCTTACAGGTACTGTTGGGGGGTGAGGGGTGAAATATGGGATATCTGTGAGGGAATTTCACAGTCTTTGTACTTTGGAATCTGTGAACCCTATCTATGCGAGCGACATGTGTTTAGAAAGTGTTCTCTACACACTTAATTGGTGTTGTACTCAGAAATTCCTCTATCTTTCGGTTGCTGGGGTCTAAATGGATCGTTCACACCGTTAAGGTTATCAATTCTTGTCTCGGGTCACATGTGGCACATAATTTTCGAGCTGTTCGCGAGTGAACTGCGATTTTCGTAATTTACAATTATATTTTAAGCCTTTATATTACTTCAGTTCGCTTGAAGAGAGTGAAAGTAGTCGTAAATCAGTGACTGCCAACTTTTAATGATATTTCTTTATGGTCTTTTGCTTTTCAGAAACATTTACCCGTGGCCATAAAATGCATCACGAAAAAAGGTTTAATTAAGACGCAGAATTTGCTCGGCAAGGAGATCAAAATTTTAAAGGAATTGACTGAACTGAATCATGAGAATGTGGTCGCACTGCTCGATTGTAAAGAGTCTCAAGATTGTGTCAATCTTGTTATGGAGGTGAGTGGAAAAGAATCTTTATATTATTGAAAATTGCAAGTGAGGGAACAAAAGATAAGTGTAAATGAATCATCCGCGCTGTAGAGTGGACCATCTGGATCAAGTTTAATTTTTTTTCGATCTGTTTATCCCTTTTTTTTAAGTCTGTTCTGTTCGCCTTGCGTCATTGCCACATGTCTTGCGCAAGATATGGCAACATTTTTGATTCACAGCATTATTTGTGAGAACTGGAGATTAAACAGCCAGGGATCTCATATGTTCTGCGTACGTGTAAGTAACGCTTATGCGTGTTTAGTCATGAATGTGGCAATGCCCTTGTCGTCATAGTACTACGAGTAGGTACCAAGCTATGATACGATGCGGTGCCTTTAAATAAAAATTATACTAAATCCAAAGAAGCGGTGATTGAGCAAATGATTCATTTCATTTTTATCTGTACATCCAATTCGAAATGTTCTCAGTTAGTTGAAAGAGGAAAAGTCATCTGGAAAGGTACTTCACGGATATTATATTTCTTTAGACCCCACTCAAAAGGAACATATTGTCGACATCATAAGCTCAGGCAGTAGATAATTGTGACCCTTTTCAGGCTATCGAGAACCTAACATGAAAGTAGATTATTCGCTCGACTACGATAATCATCGCCCTCTGAATTATCCGCCGGACATTATGTAAAGATCAAGCATCTGATATAATCAAATGAAATTGCGTCGAGTTTTTTGTTTCGACGTAGTATGATTCGCCATCTGCTGTTTGCACTGGAGATGAGGTAACGCTTATCTTTGTTGTATTCCAGGTGGGGTTAAAGTTAACACCTGTTGCACTGGAGTGTGTTTTCCTCCATGCATATGAAATACTGCAACTACTATTATATAAAGTATTGTGAAGTATTATACTCCCTTGTGTGTAAAATCTGAATTGATTATGACTCTGAACAAGATCGTCATTATATTTTTAAATGGGAAACAATAAAGAGCAAAAACTGGGTGCTGTTGTTGGTTCCACCTGATTGAGTGAGGTAGTATTGATCAGAGAATACAGAGAAAAGAAAGTATTTTTCGCTGCCAGCGGCCGTAGCGGGCACACCACGATTTTGAGGGGATTCACCACGATTTTGAGGGGATTCACCACGATTTTGAGTGGATTCACCACGGTTTTGAGGGGATTCACCACGGTTTTGAGGGGATTCACCACTATTTTGAGTGGATTCACTACGATTTTGAGTGGATTCACTACGATTTTGAGTAGATTCACCACGATTTTGAGTGGATTCACCACGATTTTGAGGGGATTCATGTGCAACGTCCGTCTGCTTTATTTCGCTGCTTTGCCGTTTGACGTTTAAGTTTCTTTTCTCTGTATTCTCTGGTATTGATAATGCATGGAGGAAATATTTGGTTTATCAAATATTTGAGGTGAAAATTTGTTCTGTCTCACAGAAACAACAAAAACCGGCAAAGTATCCCGAACTCAAAATAGACAACATATATATGGTTGAGAATCAAATGTTGGTGGAACAACTTCAATTACAGAGTGGAGCCAAAAAGTGGTCATACCAAGAAGCAAAATAACGCTCAGCCACCACGTCCCAATATATTAATGTTAATGGCGATTTCCACATAGCATTCTATTAAATCAGATGTGTTTAGCCAACCAACCCACTCCCCAACCCGGACCCCCTATAAGCAACAGTGCTCTTTACAATGAGAACTTTGTCATGTGGATTATAACAACAGAGCGTGCTAGCCCTCGCTTGAGAATTTCTAATAATACGCGTATATAGATAGGATAATTCCTCCCACTCATTTGGTTTTTCACGCTTCCGCCACATTCCGTTGTCGCAAGTGAAGATATCACTCTGCTTGAGTTCGAGAACGCGCAAAAACACATGAGTCACTCAGCCAGCCAAACGTAAAGAATTTTGCAAGTGAATTGAGAGAGAACTGTAGAACTGAGAAATGCCATCATCCTCATCATATGTCAGCGGAATAAGTTCAAAACGGTAGCCACAAAAATACACCACAATGAAAACAAGTACTTAGAATGAATGTGTACGACGAACGGGGACCAAGCCAGCTAAACCAAACCGTACAGAGCGGGCAAAGATAAACAATGAGAAATCTTTATTCATATTGCTGCGCATTTTCACCAAAACTAATTTGAAATGTCAGCAATATTTTTTACTCTTCGTCGCAGTTCGCAAAAAATACATAATTGCCAATACGTTTCAATTCACGACCGCAGATGTCGAGCGTGTAATGAATGTAGCCGCTTCAAGATACAATAAAAGGAAATGGAACAGTGAAAGGGGAGGGAACAGGGAACATGGAACGAAGGAAAACGCACGTACAAGCAGACGCAATATTTTGTGGGTCATTCACATTTGACTAATAGTGAATGGCTCCCGCGCCCCTTCCGTTCAATTTCAGACAGTGCGGTTATACGAATTAAATAAAACTCATGGATTTTTCTGAATGAAAAAATAATAAATTCAGGAAAAGTGTGGTGGATTTGCAATGGTACTCCTCCATCTTTGTATACTTGTAGAATGTGTTTATTTAAACAATGTAGAAACAAACAATATTACTTCTTATACTCTTAGCGCCCTGTTCTGAATTGGAGCATCGTATCCTCAATCCCCCATATAAATAATTTTCTTTGGGATACAGAAGTAATCATCCGTTGGATTTCTTTTTAGAATTAGAATGGATATGGACGAGTACATACATATTGGGGTTTCAATCCTGAAAGCATTTTAGTGATCTTGGGCTTTTTGGAAATGTGAAATCTAATCCTAGTCCCGAACATTTCTTACTTTGAGGGATAGGAAATTTTCAGTATTTAACTTTTACTGGTTCTTCAAGAGTATGTTTGAGACTTTGGGTATGAGCATGTTTGGGACTTTGGGTATGAGCATGTTTGGGACTTTGAGTGTGAGTATGTTTGGGACTTTGGGTATGAGTATGTTTGGGACTTTGGGTATGAGCATGTTTGGGACTTTGGGTATGAGCATGTTTGCGACTTTGGGTATGAGTATGTTTGGGACTTTGGGTATGAGCATGTTTGGGACTTTGGGTATGAGCATGTTTGGGACCTTGAGTGTGAGTATGTTTGGCACTTTGGGTATGAGCATGTTTGGGACTTTGAGTGTGAGTATGTTTGGCACTTTGGGTATGAGTACGTTTGGGACTTTGGGTATGAGCATGTTTGGGACTTTGAGTGTGAGTATGTTTGCCACTTTGGGTACGAGTATGTTTGGGACTTTGGGTATGAGTATGTTTGGGACTTTGGGTATGAGCATGTTTGCGACTTTGGGTATGAGTATGTTTGGGACTTTGGGTATGAGCATGTTTGGGACTTTGGGTATGAGCATGTTTGGGACTTTGAGTGTGAGTATGTTTGGCACTTTGGGTACGAGTATGTTTGGGACTTTGGGTATGAGTATGTTTGGGACTTTGGGTATGAGCATGTTTGGGACTTTGAGTGTGAGTATGTTTGGGACTTTGGGTATGAGTATGTTTGGGACTTTGGGTATGAGCATGTTTGGGACTTTGGGTATGAGCATGTTTGCGACTTTGGGTATGAGTATGTTTGGGACTTTGAGTGTGAGTATGTTTGGCACTTTGGGTATGAGTTTGTTTGGGACTTTGGGTATGAGCATGTTTGGGACCTTGAGTGTGAGTATGTTTGGCACTTTGGGTATGAGTATGTTTGGGACTTTGGGTATGAGTATGTTTGCGACTTTGGGTATGAGTATGTTTGGGACTTTGGGTATGAGCATGTTTGGGACTTTGGGTATGAGCATGTTTGGGACTTTGAGTGTGAGTATGTTTGGCACTTTGGGTATGAGTATGTTTGGGACTTTGGGTATGAGTATGTTTGCGACTTTGGGTATGAGTATGTTTGGGACTTTGGGTATGAGCATGTTTGGGACTTTGGGTATGAGCATGTTTGGGACTTTGAGTGTGAGTATGTTTGGCACTTTGGGTACGAGTATGTTTGGGACTTTGGGTATGAGTATGTTTGCGACTTTGGGTATGAGTATGTTTGGGACTTTGGGTATGAGCATGTTTGGGACTTTGGGTATGAGCATGTTTGGGACTTTGAGTGTGAGTATATTTGGCACTTTGGGTATGAGTATGTTTGGGACTTTGGGTATGAGTATGTTTGGGACTTTGGGTATGAATATGTTTGGGACTTTGGGTATGAGCATGTTTGGGACTTTGAGTGTGAGTATGTTTGGGACTTTGGGTATGAGCATGTTTGGGACTTTGAGTGTGAGTATGTTTGGGACTTTGGGTATGAGTATGTTTGGGACTTTGGGTATGAGTATGTTTGGGACTTTGAGTGTGAGTATGTTTGGCACTTTGGGTATGAGTATGTTTGGGACTTTGGGTATGAGTATGTTTGGGACTTTGAGTGTGAGTATGTTTGGGACTTTGGGTATGAGTATGTTTGAGACTTTGGGTATGAGTATGTTTGAGACTTTGGGTATGAGCATGTTTGGGACTTTGAGTGTGAGTATGTTTGGGACTTTGGGTATGAGTATGTTTGGGACTTTGGGTATGAGCATGTTTGGGACTTTGGGTATGAGCATGTTTGGGACTTTGAGTGTGAGTATGTTTGGCACTTTGGGTACGAGTATGTTTTGCACTTTGGGTACGAGTATGTTTGGCACTTTGGGTATGAGTATGTTTGAGACTTTGGGTATGAGCATGTTTGGGACTTCGGGTATGAGCATGTTTGGGATTTTGAGTGTGAGTATGTTTGGCACTTTGGGTACGAGTATGTTTGGCACTTTGGGTATGAGTATGTTTGAGACTTTGGGTATGAGTATGTTTGAGACTTTGGGTATGAGTATGTTTGGGACTTTGAGTGTGAATATGCTTGGTACTTTGGGTATGAGTATGTTTGGGAGTTTGGGTATGAGTATGCTTGGTACTTTGGGTATGAGTATGTTTGGTACTTTGGATATGAGTATGTTCGGGAAAGGGATCTTTGGTGAACAAGTTTGCTATTATGTATAAAATTCATTGAAAAATCTGATTCGGACGAGTACCAACGTTTATTCAATTTTACGATATATTCCCTTTATAAGTAGTATTATAGTGGGTTTCTTTTCTGACCGATCCATATCAAAATCTTCGATATATCTGAGATATCACTGTTGACTAAATGTGCAATTTATTTCCTACCAAGGGTATTATTGATAAATATTCTGGGGCCACGCTGTGCGAATTGCAAATATCCAACGAAATACAAAATTTCCAATGTGCAGAGCATGGAAATGGACGGACATATGTCCCAAGACGCATGGACGGTTCAAATTTTTTCAACACGAAAAGGGATCATAGAGATAACCGTCCGATGCGAATTAAAAACGAGAATCATCGACGTCCACTAAAGTTTGAACCAAATATTTCTTCCATCACTGTTATATTCATTAGGAAATAATACTGATACAATTATATGCCTATATCTTTCCCTGGTCAATTTTTGTAGCTACAACATTCAACACATATACTACATATCGACGATTAGTACGTGCAAAAGTATTATATGTCGGTGTTGACAATCTCCAGGAGTCTTATACCAAAACATTTAGCTATGCACATATTTCAGATATCGGTGTATAATCTTAACACAAAGGAAATTTTTTAATTTGTGCGTTTCTCTCAAAGAAAACCATTCAAAGCCTACTTAGGATAGTCATACATGAACCCATCGAAACTCACTGACCTGAGACCTTTTAAAATACTCAGGTGCTGGAAGATGATTTGTCAGTAGTTCTTCATGGATTTTGGGACGGAACCACAGGATTGGTAGTTATATTTCGAACCCATTATTATCTTTATCAGATTGAGGTATTAGTATTTTCTTGCAACTTTTATGTTTTATTTACGGAAGAGTTTTTCGACATTGAATCAGGGAACTTCGTTATTAATGTGCCTCTTTATATAGTTTAGTTTGAATTTCGCTATGCTAGTCATATCCGTGTATGGCTCATTTTCTGGTTCTATTATACAAATTTTACACCTAAACTGCTTTCAAATATTTCCAATAAGTTGATTGTTTAATTTTATACTGGTTATTAGATACTTAGTTCTATTGTGGTTCAATAACTAGTCACAAATTATGAGTATACAATTTTGAACCAGCTCTCATTATACTAGTTGGTTCACCAGGTCGGTATTGTACTAGTTTATAACTAGTTCAGTACTTATGTTAAATCCGGGGACACATCAATATTAAATTATACAATTCGTGCTGATTGAAAACTGATTTCCAGGCTCTGGATTTCAAGTCGATTTCAAATTCAAATTAAGTCGTTTTGTTTTTGGTGCTCTGCAAGCCGTATATTTTTTTGCTCGAATTCGAAATCCAGAGCATGCCTGATCATTAGAATTAATTATACTAATTTCGGCTTATAATATAATTAATCGTAGTTTGTGAACTAATTGTACGTTATATGGAAACTAGTTTTACATTAGTACCGAACTTGCCGATGTCAAGAGTGGCTTAGATGGTCAATCATGTACATGTATTTTTGCAAATGTCCGTGTGCGTCGCACAGACACTGATTGATGGAATATCAACACTTCTTGACGTCAAATAATGTAGATGGCATTAGTGAAAAATGTGTGTATGCATCACAAGGACACCGATTGATGGAATACCAAACTTTTTGACGTCAAATAATGTAGATGGCATTAGTGAAAAATGTGTGTATGCGTCACAAGGACTTTTTGATTTTCCACACACCCATTTTTCACTAATGCATCCTCATTATTTGACGTCAAAGGATTGACCGTCTAAGAGTCGGCTTTACATTAGACCATAGCGGTGCAATACAGGTGATCAGATTCTCTGTAAGAGGTGCCCTCTTTTTATGTTCAAATATCATTTTTACCTCTTGTTATGTTCAAATATCACTTGTATTCTGTTATTGGTACTATTTACTTCGTTCATTGTGAAAGAGGGGAAGAGAGATAAGCTTTAACTTTTCTCTGTTACAAAATAAACCTTCCTTAGCTCTTTTAACAGAGCACTGTTAGGCACTGATATTAGATCACTGTCATTGGTGTCGCTATGTCTGCTTTACTTCCTTAGTTACAAATATATTCAACTTAAGACTATTTGTATCAATTTTATTGTGATTATAATATAAATTACAACTTTAAATATATAAATTTCGTGCTTAATTCTCTACAAGCTACAAAGACTAGGCACCTTAAGCTTAACATGTACTTAATTAGGAAATACAAGTAACTAACGGTCTCCTCTCCCCGCATACATAATCAACATGTAGCTGTTGGCCAAGCTAGTCTTACAACATGTGTGCCAACCAACAAACACAACGTTTTGTTGATGTTTAAAATAATTATTCGGACAATTGTATTGTTGCGCAGCTGCGGTCCGAAACACACCGCTCCAGTTGCACGTGCCGCATGAGCGATCACCACAACCGACCAACTGAAATTTGATTATTTACACGGGGGTGCGAGTAGGCTCACAGTGTGGAAACTATGGAAAGATTTAAAGCGAATTCATTCAATAAACAACTAGCAGAAAAAGTAACATGCAAAATAGAGTAAACTAATGAAACAAATATCGGCAATTGTACGTGGCTGTTGTTGTTGTTGTTGTTGCTATATTGTTGTGAGTGGTGACGCAAGTGCACAAGTTCGTCGTGTAATAAGCCGAAAATTTACGCAATTTCCATGAAATTGCAACAAAAAAATATAATTAAAAATTAAAATAATTATAATAAATTAAAATCGAAATTAAATAAAATTATTAAATATGTATTAAAATTAACTTAAATGTGTAAAAACACGAGTTTTGTGAAATGGTTTCTTGGACATTTTTTCTATTTGTATTGTTTTTTTTTCGTCTCACTTTTAAAACTTAATTTCGCTAATAGTATTTAATTTCTACGGATTCTTGTTGCTGTTTTTGGGTTTTGGCTTCTTTTGGTGGCAAGTCTCGTCGACGACCGTCTTGAAATGTGCTCGCTAAAAATGCTTATAAATGCCTGCAGTGCTACTACTACTTCTCCTGCTCCTTCCGATTTAAGCTAATTTGTTCAGTGGTATCTCCTCAGTGGGGTGCACTTGATCCTTTGGTTCGGGTTTGCGGGTGCGGCAGCACTTCGTCTTAATACCGCCCACATCTTTGCGGCAGATAATGCCAATGATCAGACCAATGACGGCTACCACCATTATGCCTGCGTGAATGGATACAATATTTTCGATTCATTTCGCTAAACACGCACACAAAAACTCACTTATTAGCATAATGTTGATGGCCTCCTGTGAGACGGGCACCTGATATGGCTTCTCGCCTGCATCGTCACCCCCATTGAGAACGCCTTCGGTGCTTGATGAGACTGTGCCCAGTATGCCGGCTTTTAGAATGGCGCCACTTGTATCGTTCCCATCACTGCCATCCGGCAGTGTCAAGTTGGCAGTTGGGTTGTTGTCGGCGGCATCGACATCTGCGTCGCTGTTGTTCATTTTGGGCTTGGCTGTGGACAATTTGGATTGACATTTGTTAACTTTTCTCTATTTGCAATGTTGTCTTATTTCATTTATGCATGTGCATACATATGTGAGTTTTATGCTTACCGTGTTTGGGTGTGGTTGTGTTGTCGTTTGCGATTTTCCTGTCTAAACCGGCTGCTCCTGGTGGCTTCTTGTATGGCGGATCTGTAGCCAGTATTAAACTCTCATTGAAGGAGGCGCCCAGCACTAGCTCGAAGCAGCTAACATCGAAGTGCTTGAAGCTGATATTATCAATGGACTTGAGCAGATTGCATAGCTCCTGTACGCTAGTCTGGTCCAGCTCGGGCAACTTTAATTTAATAAGGTTTCGCAGCGGTGTGAAAGCTTGCGTATTGATTTTCTATTAACATGCGGAAAAAGGAGAAACGAAACGTCAAAAATGTATTGTTTACGTGCTGGAACGGCAATTCGTTGCGAAAGTGCTTGAAAGCGAGGAGCGCATAAAAGCTTTCCATGTTTTGTGCTTGTTAAATTAAAAGCTTTTCCGTACTGAGGACGCGCTCCGCCTTGAAATGTGTCTTTTTAGAGTTGCCAGACCAACGGAAAATATCTTTTTCTTGGTTAAAAATTTTAAATTCGAACGAATTCATAAAACACGAAAAAGGAGTTGCGTTAAATGACAGGCGTTGAATGATAGGACAGACTTTTGTATGGAAAAGTTATCGAGTAAATTATACTCGGATGAAACGAGGGAGTTTTTCTATTCTCGATGGATGGATGCTTCCAAATTGAAAATTGCTTGAAAACCAGCGAGATTAAAAATTACCGATGATAATTTCGAATCGAATGTGCCTAATATAAAGCTGGGTCTAATATTGATTAGAAAAAGTTTTCTATGTTTGTTGAATATTATCGATATTTTTTTACATTTTAACGATATCAATAATGTCAATATATATATTTTATATACATTTCTATAGACAATTTTTATAATAATTGTTCTATACATGCAGATGTCGAAATTTTTGTAACATTCTGATTTATATGGGGCTTTCAATAATGGGCCCTGTTGTGACTCTCAAGTTAATTATCGTATTCATTATAAAATTCAATTAACTTAAAAGCTGGTAATTTACGACCTACCTTATTGAAATCATTAAGATCCAGTTTAAGTGCAGTTAAACTGCTCAAATTGGTAAATGTGTCATCGTACAACTGTGACCAATTGCAGTTTCGACATGAGAGCTCCAATAGACCTGGCTGGTTTAGAAATGGACTACCATTCGTCAACACAATAGAATTATTGCTTAAATCCAATGTGCTCAGATCGGTGGCTCCAGCAAATGCATCCGGTGCTATTTGGGTCAGATGATTGTTAGCCAAATGAAGACGTTGCAAACGATGTAAGCCTTCAAAGGTCTGCAAAAATAAATGCATATATTACTTTATATATATTTATGTACGAGTATATGCATAATATTCTGATTTTTTGTCTATAGATTTCATTATCGACAACGTAACCGCACTTGTCGTTTAATAGTAGAATGTCATACGGAATGTATATATATATATATGTGGTGTGCATATATATATAGTGGTGTGCAATGGAGGCCGGGACGGACTCCATTGCACACCACTGAACCACAATTTCTTCTAATATGTTGAAGTCAATCCATAGAAAAAAAACTTGAAACTTTATGCGTTTGATAGAAAATAAGAAGAGTAATTGTTGGCAACAATTTCACCTTCGCGTCTCATAGGAAGAGTCTTATTTACAAACTTTCTCTCAGCTACGAGTACTACCACCACAGCTATACATCATGGTTTACAATCGTTAAGGTGTTAAAGCTCAATAATTATACCGACTTCACCTCACCTTAAGCCAGGATGAGCTTAACAGGCTTGCCAAATCGCGAAGCACAACGTATATTCACCACTCACCTCTTTGGGTATTTCTGTCAATTCGTTCTCATTTAAATTGATTTCACGCACTTTGCTGCAGTTGGCAAAATTGTGCGGCTGCAGTTCTCTGATATGATTCCGGCTTAAATCTACGATCAAAGCTGTGTCGGGTAGGTCGCTGGGCACTTCCGTGAGACGCGCATTAGAGCACTGTATGTATTTGTAGTCCTCCAAGCAGAGGCAGGCCTTGGGGCAGCTCGGTTCGAGCACATGATTGCTGCGTTTCGGTGGTAAATCTGAAAGATACAGAAACAAATAACATTTTATATATAATATATACTATATATATATATATATATATATATATATATATATATATATATATATATATATATATACATATATATATATATATATATATATATATATATATATATATATATATATATATATATATATATATATTTATATAGTAAATTAGTTATATTAGTTTGTACTACTAACCTATTTCATTGATGAGTGGTGTTGTTGCATATGTATTGGGCTTTAATGCTGTTACTGTGGTTGTTGCTGTTGATGCAGCAGTTGAAGTTCCAGCTGCAGTTGCTGCTGTTGCTGTTGCTGCTTCTGCTGCTGTTGCTGTTGCATTCACATCAACGGTTGGCATCAGTCTGTTGGCTTCTGTGGAAACTTGTGCATTACCTTCGGTCTCATCGTAGTAATCATCATAGTCATCAGTGTAATCATCATGCAGTGATGAACTTTGATTTGTTGCTGGCGCTGCACGCGTATAAAATGTGCTGAATTGAGAATATCATCAGCATTAGTATCGATTGAAATAAGTTTCATAATCAGAAATACGTAAGAATACGTATACTATATAATATGTACGTATAACTGAGCGATATGGGTGAAATCTTTATAAAAGTGGTACACACACATACATATATATATTTTATGATAAGAATTTTGTAATCGAAAGGGTTGGCACACAAAACTTGTTGTAGTACACTCGGTTTTAGATTATATTGGAGTATTATTAACAGCAATTGAATTATATTTCTAGCACTATTTCTTGTGATATCATAAGCGATAAATGTTGATAAGGATAAATATGGTGGGTGGAGGTGAAGTTTGGGATTCAAGATTTCACCGAGAATGGTTGGTGGTAGGGTTCGAAATAGTTGCTTCTAAAAAAAGGTATTCTAAAAGGTATTCTCATTTGGAATTGTCTGATTGTTAAACAGAAGAGACTAATTTTATACTAATTTTAGATTCGAATCGTAATATTTTATATTCCTCATATTTTGTTAAGAAAAATTACGAGTTGATAATATGTTGCCACCACCCTTGAGTTTATACAACCCCTGATAGTGCTAATAATAGTTTCTTAAACAATGCAACTCTTGCTTCAATCGAATTGAATATAACCAGGAAACATGGTCATGGTCGTGGTTCCCTGTCATCCCTTAAAATAATTATTGATCTCTTCTTTTCGAAGTCGATTTCTATTACTCTGCCACACCATCTTTGAATCACGGTCGTGGTTCCCTGTCATCAATTATAATAATGATTGATCTCTCCTTTTCAAAGTCGATTTCTATTACTCTGCCACACCATCTTTGAACAATATCAATAATGAAGAGGATTCATGTGATCACGTCTCCTTTAATGATATGTCCTTTTTAAGTGTTATTAAGATGAATAATACCGTTCTTTGTAAATGCAATGCCGTGAGAAATAAAAGAATCCTTAAATCAAATCGAGAAAGCTATCAATTGCATCCATTTTTGTGATGCCTCAACTCCTCTGAATTAACAGACTTTCCCTATCAGAGCAAGTGGGACGATTGAATGGAAAAATAGAGCTAAATCGGTCTATGAAAAAGTGAGAGTACTAAAGGAAGTTCTTCCTGGAGATTCATTTATTTAATAACTAAGTGAATGAAGAACATTTTTCTGCCAACCTTCTTGTGTAAATGAAAAGAAATTTGTTGACCACTCACATTAAAGGGGGTTTGAAATGGAGGGAGAACCACACACATCCATGGATGCTGGTGAAGCAAGTTTAGCACAACTTTTTATGACAAATGGATAAAGCTTGAAATCCTTCTTTTCTCACCTCCTCCTTCTCTCACTAAAAGGGTTTTCTTGCGCTTTTTTTTTACTACTACTTCAAAAGTTCCCACTAGGGAGGGGGGCGCCTTAATTGACCGCTTGTTGCGATTCTCGCTAAATACTCTTGATTGATACTAATTGAGCTCTCTGAATAGTTACTACATACTCGCATATATGTATGTATGTACAAATGGAGCTATATATATCCATATGTACTGTGATTAGATAAAGAAAGTAAGCAGAAGAAGGACATGTTAACTAAATATACAAGTTTATTGCTAATTACGTTCATTGATTAAAAATTTATTGGAATTAGATAGCGGGGAGTGCAATTGCGAGTGGCGGCTTTGTTGGATACTTTTATTCATTTCAGTCGTATACGACTTTGTAAACCGATTCCGCGCGGTATCATATGCTACGAAATTGCGCTACAGAATGTACCTTGATCTAATTTGACACTAAAGTCCAGCACATATTCGGACAAAACGTGGCTGGTTTTCATCTGAACGCTCTTATATCGACCTTGCAACCACTCAGTTTGCCCTCAACTTCTCTAGAATCTGTTAGCTGAGTCCACTGGTAGACCCTTCACCATTTTCTCTAGTTTCACTTGTATTTTATCTTTCAATATTATGAAATGTTCTTCATTATTCATTTTTTTCTCTCTGCATTACGAACTTCTCTTTATTTTTTCAATATTACGATGGGAACTTTCTGCATTAGTTTCAATACTATGAACATTTTTTGTTATTTTCTCTTTTAACGAATATTATGAAAATTTCATTATAGTTTTTATTTTTCTATATTACGCAAACTTCTTCATTGTTATATTTATCTCTAAATACACCGAACATTCCTCAATTTGGCAGTCGTCTCAACCTTTGAATCTGTGTCAACTCCTCTTTCGGCGATACTATTGAAGTGTTTTCAATTCGAGTGTACTCGCGAACTTGCTGTGCCACTTTTAGCATGTCAATGACTTAATTTAATTGCTCTGAACGATGCTATATACGATATATGGAGTTGTCTCTACAAATATAAACGCGCTGTTTTAGTTAATTGAAGGTAATGTTGTAAAAATGCTGTCAAAGTTCACAATTCGCTTAACCGGGTACAAGCCCGCAAGCTCATTTGTCTCCATATCTGTAAACGTTCGAGAGTTACGCATCATGATAGTCTTATATAAATGCCGCTTTAAAGTAATGTTGAAAACGTAATTACTGGTAATTAGAAACTATAGGAATTGAAATAATTGCATGACACGTAGATTGAAAAACAAAAAAATTGAAAATAATGTTAATAAAAAGAATAACTTTGCTTTTGCAATTAGAAAAATTGATCAGGAACTGGACTGGTTGATTCGAGAACTAATTTATAGAGCTTGAAAAGAGAAACTCTAGAACTGTAATAAACTTCCATAACTAGAACAATGAATATAATAGAATAGAATGTCATTTCCTAGACTTGGTATATCACTTCTAGTAGAAGTAAATACAATTTCTAGAAGTAAATATGATTTCTAGAAGTAAATACAATTTCTAGAATTAAATATGATTTCTAGAAGTAAATACGATTTCTAGAAGTAAATATAATTTCTAGTCTTTGAATATATATTTCAAGATTTGTTGAAAATAGTTTCTTGTACTTAAATATATATTCTAAGATTTTTTTAAATATAATTTCTAGTCACTGAATATATTGTTCCAACATTTCTTCTTTCTTTATTTCTAGTCTTTGAATATATATTTTAAGATTTGTTGAAAATACTTTCTAGATTCTGATCATATCAGTCTAAGATTTCTGGAAAATAATTTCTAGACTTGGAATACTCGTACTTATTCTAAGATGTCTTGAAAATTATTTCTAGACTATCTTCAAAGATTTTTATTACAATATTCTAAAATATCTTCGAAAACAACTTTCAGAAATTGTAGAAAACTTGGAAAACTGGAGAATAATGTTTGGAAATTTTATAGAACTTCAAGAATGGACAATAGCTACAATTAAATCATTTCTAAAGCTAGATTACTCCAAAATAAAGTTAAGATTATTTGTACATAAACTGATAGAACAGCAAATTTAACACATACTTTTGAGAACTAAGTGTTAACTTCTGGAAGTCTTTGAAAGTAATATATAAATTACAATTAGAAATTAGAGAAATAATTATCTCATACAAGAAAAACAAGAACTCCAAATCCAACAATATCTTCAACAGCTTCATCGTAACTTCTAGAACTAGGAGAGAAGGTCTGACTATAACACCAAATCCAACAATATCTTTAACAGCTTCATCGTAACTTCTAGAACTAGCAGAGAAGGTCTGACTAAAACACCAAATCCAACAATATCTTCAACAGCTTCATCGTAACTTCTAGAACTAGCAGAGAAGGTCTGACTAAAACACCAAATCCAACAATATCTTCAACAGCTTCATCGTAACTTCTAGAACTAGGAGAGAAAGTCTGACAAAAACTCCAAATCCAACAATATCTTTAACAGCTTCATCGTAACTTCTAGAACTAGGAGAGAAGTTCTGGCAAAAATTTGAAAACCAATAACATCTTCAACAGCTTCATCGTAACTTCTAGAACTAGTAGATATGATCTGAGACTGAAAAATAACACCGAAATATTTTGTGGATACCATCCTGAAATTGAACATTAGTTCTAGAAGGCTTCAAAGCTACTTTTAGCAACTGAGCATTATTAGTGTACAAACCCGGTTTGATTACCAACAAAGTAGCATTGGATTAGGGCGTTAGGTAGGTAGGAGTGCCCGCTTAGTTGGCCAAGATTAGGGCGTTACTTCCTAATAAATAACTAAAAACTCAAGTATGCCGAATTATTAACACATTACGTAAGTGGAAGATAAATAAATATAAATTTCCAGAACTGTGTCAATGTGTCGGTAATCTCAAAATCAGAGTTAATTAAATGTTCTGAAATTAATTTGCGTTTTAGCCTCAACCCATTATTGCCATAGCACACCCTGAAGCATAATATCTTTAATGGTTAAGTGGTATGGGGCTGACGTGTCCATTTTGCACACACATATGTAAAGTGACTGCCAGGACTCGCACACACACACATGTATATCATATGTACCCCCACATGGATGTGTGACTCTGCATATAGTTAGGTGTGTCTATCTATGAAATAATAAATAATATGCGCTAATTTGCTTGGTTTTCGTTTTCGCCTCTTTCTTGTTCTCTCTCTCACTCACTCTCTTTATACCTCTCTGGACCTCTCTCTCTCTCTCTCTCTCTCTCTCATTCTCTATTTGTCTGTCTGTTTCTTTCTGTAAATGAGTACCTTTGCTGTCCTAATGTTCTTGACCTATTTATCACTCATACCCTTCTTCTACTTAGCTTGCTTTTTCGTTTTTTTTTCCCGTCGTATGCACTCCCATCCACATATTAGTATATTTTTATACCTTCACATCATTATTCTGTGCTTGTTTACATGCGTTTTTATGGGCACTTACAGAGCAAACCTGTTTACGTCATGATTTTCAAGACTTTTGACCAGATTTCTGCCTTTCAGCATTTATTACATTTGCTTATGCGTTGCTGTGAATATATTTCCTTTCAAGAAGCATGTTTTTTGTTTTTGTTTTTAGGTTTATTCCTGCCCCAGAAACATATGCGAAATTGTGCTGAGACACGCTATACTTAGGAATTAAAAAGGTGGATAGATGATACCTTCATATGCTTGGATATTGTTATTACGACCTTTGTAGTGTTGTCAGTTTTAGATGCTAACTATGTGTATTTGTGTAGCTAGAGTTAGGCTGGAATAATCCCGAGCAAAATAATATTTAGGGTTTCAGAGCGCTCAGATATACATATGTACATACATATGTGTGTGTGGGTGAACAGACGAGGAGTTTTCCTATAGAAAGTAAATTGTGAAACAATATTTGTAGAGTGATATCGTGGGCATCGAAACAATGGTGAAAATAGTTTGCGGAAATGAAACAATAATAGAACAGTTATTGATGTACGACTTGGGCCAGACGACTTGTACGACTTCTACCGTGTTTTGTTAATATTTTAAATTAATTAAAATAAAATGTAAATGCGTCACTCTTTCTTTCTAATGCAAATGCTGCGCAGTAAACACTCTGCTTTTTTTGCTTACTCCTATGTACAGCTTACTTGCTATAAAGTACATACACTCATGCGTCACTTGCCAAATTAAGCTGATTATAGGCTATTGATAACTCTACATGTGTAAGTGGGTCATTAAATAATTTATGAGCACTTAATTGTTGTTGTTGTAACCATCTCTCAATTATGCATCCGAGTCGTATAGTCACTACTCTCCACTTTCTCTCTCTCCCTGTGTGTCTTTGCAGCCTGCAGATCTGCACTATTTCTGAGTTTCTTCCAATTAGCCTTTAAGCGGTGAACAACATTACGAATTGGCCCAGCTACTACACATAAACAAAATAATAATAATAAAAAGAGCAAAATCAATAAAATGCGACACGATTAAATGACTTTATTATCGATTATAGCTCTTGCAATTTGCCCCGCTAATGGAACAAATGGAGAAGTCATCGAATTTGCCACTTCCTCCTTGTCAAGAGTTTAAAGTGCGTACTCACACACTTTCATTATGCAACTCTGCACTCTCTGCTGCCCGTCGAATGCTGCGCTTCGCTTAAATGTTAAGGGGAAATGGTCAGTGGTTCTTCTGTTAGATGATCAGCGTTTACATACATACATGCAAACATATGTACATTTTTTTCTTCCCCATATACATACATATGGACTCGTCTGTATATGAGAACATATACGAGTAGTTTGATATTTTTATATATTTGTATGAACGACTATCGCATTTTATGAGGTATTTCGTCAAAAGTACTTTGTACTTTAGCACTTCATGCCTGTCCGAGTTAAGTGTTTCGGTTTATATTTCTTTTTATTTATTTCCATGTATGTATGCAGTATTTCTTTTGCGTTCTCTGTGCCAATCATCCCCTCGGTTAATGTGCCTCACCTATTTTTCTACCCAGTAACAATGAATAATTCATCATATCAACCCTGTGACAAATGCTATTCACACTGTCATAGTTTCATTAGTTTATAGGAAATATTAATTGTTGGTATAATATGTGATAGAGACACAATTCACAGAATTATGCTGGAATTACTAAAACTGAACACTTTCTAATTAAGATCATTTTGTATTCCAAAAGCAAGCAAAGCTATTTCCAGCCACAAAAGTGATTCTATTTACAGAATTCGTTAAGGCTGCCAATGTGTGGATTGATCTCAAATAGATTTAATCAACTCTAGGGTATATTTTTAAATTCTTGTATCAATCTCTGTTGATTCCATTGCAAAGAACAATCTTTAAAGTCATAATCATTTTTATATATATTAGTTTATTCATAATTTAATAACCTGTTGAAAAAAGTGTGCGGTTTCTTATAAAGACTTATAAAATAAGTAAATATCACATTAATAAAAAAAATAATTAAATATGTTAATTACCTTACGCTGAGTATAAATATTAAAAATAAACCAAATTTATAATAAACATGCATCGTTTATTATTATTACAATTATTATTCTTGGTTATAGAGTATTTGAGGTTTAAATACTTTAATAAATTATTGAGTTGTTTATTAAATATTATTATTTAATATAGTTTTTTTTTTTTTTTGTTTTTTGTTTTTCAACAATTTCTTTCACGTCATGTTTTTTCATAAAATTCTGCTTTCCGAATATGTGTTAATTTTTAAAACATATTTTCGTTCTCGATAAACTGCAAATATTATGTATAAATTATAAGTTTATTTGTGCATTCCATTGTTCAGGTGGCGCTACAGTCAGCAGGTGAACAGCGTGTTCATCACAAAAGCGCCTGAACGTATGCAAACATTTAACATAACTTTGCTGTATGCTTAAATTCACTTTATAAACTGCAATAATATGCCTCCACACCCCTCTTATTGTCGGTTGTATAATTCAATTGTTAAATAAGAAATGTGTAATGGGCATATTTTACATACATATGCATACTGCTTAAGTCAGTCAGTGGTAGAAAGAGGTTTCACGGGACGCATGAAAGCTCTAATTGTTTGTTATAAGCAAAATTTTTCGGCTGAGCTGGTATTTTTTTCCTTAATAAATTTTTGTTAAAAGGCTTTAAAAGACATGGCAAAAGAATCTGAGTGTTAATAGGGTTCCTATGTAATAAAATATTTCCCCATAAAGATTAGAAAACAAAAAGTTTTAAATTAATTTCATGAAAAGGAACAGAAAATATACAATAACTAAATTGTGAATATGGAAACTAAAAACTCAGTTTGAACCTCTCTCTTCTACTCATGACTGAAGATGTAAATTTTTGGCTTAGCGTGGTACCAAAGAGTATACAAATATTGAGCTCGCATGACGAACGAAATTATTGTTGCAAACATTTTGGTCGAGGGGTTTTCTAGTAAATACACGTATTGCATCTCGCTTCCCCTTCCCGCTCACCGATTTTTGTGATGTGGCCTTCACTTCCATTTCATAAAATTTTTAGTGATTCAATCTCTATTTATGTATACTCTTTGGTGGTACCTATTCAGCATATAATTTACCCCTTCTTCTCTTTCGGCTAGTATGCATAGATTTATTAGTAATTAGTTGTTTGATATTTCTTTATAGTTTTAACAGAAAATAATTTCGATAATTCCAAATCGATATTTATCAACCTTCCCTTCCTTCATATTTATTCAACTCCCTTTAAATAGACATTTGGCAGACATTTTACACAATATTCCTACGTAATCATATAGTTTTCTGTTATTTGTTGTTGCATTACTGAAATGCATGCGTGTTGTTATTCTCGTAAATCTCAACAGTTGTATGGATATGTATGTATGTGTGAAATAGAGTGAACCCTGTTGTGGGCAGTACCGTGTCACACCGCTCTCGTAGGCAATTGTGAATTTTAGCATTTGTATGCAATTACTAAAATAGCCCTGCAATTTTTCACGGTGAAACTTCGTCATTTAATTGTGTATTGTTACTTGTCACTTATTAAACTGCCAATTGAGCTTAACTTGAAATTGCAGTTCATCCCACTGCCGAGATAAAAATTTGTTTGTTTGTCATTTAAACGTCAGTACATGTGTAATGCATGTAAATCAAGTAAAGTACATAATTATAATTACTCATACTCATGAGTATGCGTTACATGATATTAAGCAAATGACAGTCCAGTCATATTCCACCTCTGAGATGTGCTGCATGCCGTGCTGCGTTTTAACGATCAAACAAAAAGGAAAGGATTTTTATCATGAACATCGACATTTTTTTAATTGTTGTGTCAGGGCATGTAGACCACTGCTGCCTGCATGCAGTTACTCGTAGATCTGTGCTCTGAACACATATTGAAGATTGCCCTTATTCTATCTCTCGCGCTATCTTGCTTATTGTGAAAGTATTCTACACGACTGAACACTGTGTGTGTTTTTTTTTCTTTCAGTTCTTATCTTATCAGCTTAGTTTGTTGTTGTTTAGTTTGGTGTTCCTTTTTTTGCTATAAATATTTTAGAGTTAATCACCTACACAATGCGAGTTTGTTGCCATTACCGCTAACGTTAAATTTTTATGACTTTCATGTGCGAAACCTCATTTCTTTTTACTTTTGAAATTTTTTATTTAATTTTTTTTGTTTTATTGGTAGCCTAAAATTAACACTTCCCCTACTGCACAATTGACGTGTTACTTTTACCAGTGAGCCATTTTGTTTTTCTTTTATTTTTCATCTCCTTTTTCCCGATCGCTACTATAAAAGAGTACCAACTTGTCAGTATTGTGAATGGTATATAATGGAAGAACTGCGGAGTGCAGTTCAGTGGGCAAAGACAATTGTTGTGATTGTAATTGTGAATGAGATAATGTGGAGCGACTGCAGTTTCAACAATTCCGTATGTGTTGTTGTTGTAGATGAAAGTGAACGCCTTTGCTCGGTTACGACTCTTGTGTATGACACCTGCAAGTTATTGACTAATAAGACCTTCCACACTCAAGAAGCACTCTCAGTAGAGCGTTCAACCACATGCTTTCTAGCTGTACGATTTTTCTACGTCATCGACCGCTACAAATTTTGCATCTGTGTTCATGCAAGTTTAGCATTTTTGTGGCTACCAATTACAATGACAACATAGAAAATTACACACTTGTTATCTCCTTTCCAACGTAAATCAAAATAATGCTGTAATTTTGTGGATTTGTGATTGCTTGAGGCAGATTTGTCGATTTGCATTTGCAGCGTTCTACCAACAGTAAGTCACGCTAAGTCAGTCAGTCCCCTTAAATTAAGCGTATGTAAATTATATGAAAATTTCAGTTTGCCGCCAATTTGAAAATCTGGCGATACACAAAGGAAATTTCAAATACATATTTCCAAGCGTTTATAGCATTGTTTTGAAATTCTTTTAAATGCTCGCACCATACATACTTATAAGTATGCATGTGTGTGTGTGTGCGAGCGTGTGTAAGCATTTATGCCGTATATTATCGCTGTTTTGTCAATTCAAAATGTTGACCTTTAGACAAGTGGTTGTTCGTTTATTTATTTATTATTATTTTTTTTTGTTTCAAAACTACTTTCTCAAAAATATATTTAAAAAAATTCAAGAATATATGTAAGTATATTTTTATACACTTTGTATTTGTGTTTACATGTATTATACAATTTATTGTATTTATTTATAAATTTTTAAATTTTCTGTTAATGTTTGAGATAAATTGCACACGCTGAATTTTCTATATTTAATATTTTCCTGCTCGTTTTTCGACCGTCAACTTAATAGCTTATCCACCACCCGCTGCCCACAATAACGAAAACGAACCGCCACATTTGAGCGCAAAACAGAGACTGATTCTGTAATTCTTTGTGTGCATTTGACGAGTCACGGCGGCAGCACAGCGGCCAGCGGCTCACTAATATTTCTTTGATATTACTTCATCGCATAGCAAAACTAAGAAGGTGAAGTCACCTCAGAGTCGCTCATTTCATTTGAAGACAAAGTAGACTACATTAGAAATGAATCTGCCTGAAGATGAGGCGAATTTGTACAGAAAGTATTTTCACTCTGATAATTCCACCGCTAAAATTTCAAAATACTTCACTAAAACTACTTCAAAACTATAACTAGGTAGAAGTCATAGTTTTTTTTTTTTTATATGTATGCACATAATATAAATATAAAATATCTACATGGGAAAAGAACTAAGTTATTAACGTGAATTATATCCGTTATAAAGAAATTAAAAAATATCAAGCGAATCTGCCAAAGCGTTGGATATCTTATACATTGGTACTAGAAATGTGGAGCTTTAAAAATTTAACACAAAACTCACCCTCCACAACAGACATTAAATTTACCATATAATATTCTCCTAGTTTTACTGTGGACTATATTTTGTTACGTTCATTCCCGCTCCAGTGGCTGTCTAATAAGTTTTTTGGAATATTGAGAACATAAAATGACTTGAATGACTCAAAATCTCTATTTCCGATTATAACACTACACCCTCAGGGGATCGAAAGTGGAAAAGTGGGAATTCTATATCTATACAATTATATACATTTTTTGTAATTTTTTTAGCTAAGCTGGTGTGGGTTTGCACACACTATTCTGATTGCTACTTGTTGAAGTTTTTTCTGTTTCATATGCAAAGAGAGAGTGTATTTGTTGTTGTTCCCCTTATAACAGCTTCCACTTTCAAGCCTAGTGATTCTGTTACAATATGGTGAGCAAACCCCTCATGATTCTGATACAATATGGTCAATACGGCATATCCCTCATGATTATGGTAACATGTTATTGTTTGAAAATAAATGCTTGCAAGCCATGAGTAATATATCGGCAAATGCAAGTAAGCTTTTTCTAAGTGCTGAGCATTGTATCAACAGGTTTATTGAATTTATAAAATTGTTTTAAAAAAAGTGCATTATTTTGCGGTCAGTGTCAGTCAACAACTGTCAAAGTAGGGCGAAACTTAAATAGCACTGTTGCACAACTACGTACTTTCGTACCATTTAGGGTACCTTTTTGTATGGCGCATAAAAAGAACAGGTGTCTTGGTACTAGTACTTTTTCATTGTTTTCAAAGTATTATAAACTTTTTTTTATTGGTAGTACCAGAATGTCCAACAGTTACATTACAGCAAACAATTTTGTGAAAATAATTATTGTAGTTGGTGTTTTTTAAACATTTTTTAAATTTGAGAGTACTTTTTTATTGCTCTCTAGTGCATCAGTGTTAAATAGTTTAAACTTTTGCGCAGTGACACCGCACACTTATTCCACTGATCTGTTACCAGTGCTGCCACTCGACCGAAAACACAAATCCCATTTACAAGATTACTTATTCGATGTTAAACGTATTTTTTGTTCTCAGCATCTTGTCTCTCTCGAGTGCTGATTGGCAGACACACTGTCTCAATCATCTGATTAAAGAAGTTCTTGATCACACTGTAAATAAAACGAAATTGTGTTACAAGTAATATACATTTTTTCTAAAAAGCTTACTTCCAAAGCAAAATAGTTTATTTGATATTGCAACGGTAGTCATAAGCCGCTGTCTGGTAAGTATGGTTAGTTTCGGACAAAGTTTTATAAAAAAACACTATATAAACTTCGCACAAATGTAAATTGTTCGTCAGCAACATGCGCATGTTACTTGTGCGCAAAAAATATAATATTTTGTTTGATTATATAAAAAAATATAATATTAATAAATTATTTCTGGGTTTATATTTGTTTGTATAAATAGTATTGTTGTATATTTTGTTTATATAATTATATTTGAAGTGTGGCAACTCTGGCAGTTACTAACACTCTCTTCAATATAACTTCCGCTCGCTCTCTTAACTTGGTGGCCAACATCAAACAAAGCAAGGCAAGGCAAAAAAAGTGTGCCTTTTCTTTTCTTGAATTTTTTCGAGTTAAATTGTGGTGTTATCGGTCAAACTTTTAACTTGATAGCAGAAAATTTTCAGAGCGATATAAATGGGTTGTAAACCAATGCCTTCATTGAATTTGGAACTTTGTCCTTTTTGAGGCGGCACAGTCATAGTAAAAAATAAAGTTTTCAAACGTACTTTATTTGTGACCATGAATGGTTTTGAAACTCTTATTTCAAGTTTCAGGGATCACAAATTACAAGCAAATAGTAACTCCCTCCCTATTGTGAATGGAAGCAATCACATGAATTATGTGCGGATCGTATGATGAACTTAAAAAATAGTACACCTTTGGTTATAAGACTAACAAAATCCACTTGCGATGTGGAACGGAAGAGTGCTGAAACACTGTCTCACTGTGCCCAGAGAACCTTCGGTATTGAAACCACTTCCCCTGTAGTTGTTGTTACAACAACGGAAAGTACAGTTTTGACATTTCTCGATCAACTCTGATTGTGAAACCAAGCTCCAAGATTGTCAACCAGAAAGACTTATCTACTCCCTCATATATACCCCTCAATTGTACACCATCGTCAGCAACTTACTCCAACTAGTAGAACAAATTGTGACAGAACAAGTGGTGTGACAACGATGGGTACATTCTCAGAATTCTAATCTTTATGCTAGTGAGTCTTTGACGATGCCGACGCTTCGTTTGGATTGCTCCGGCTTGTCTTCTTGTTTGAAGTCCAATTGTCTGTGCGATGCCTGCCGATAAAAGTGTTGCACTGTGCCAATGACTTTTACAAGCCATTTTTGTTTATTCATGTATTTTTGCTCAATTTGGTTACTTCTATTCTGCTCTGTTCCCATCCCAACCCATTCCCATTCCCATTTATGCAAATTTCTGCTCCACTTGTCACTGTTTTCAGCGAGTGAAAGACAGCTTTTGTTATTTTCATTCTGTAATTTTAATTGTTTGTTCTGTTGTTGTTTTTGTTGTTGTTGTTGTTGTCGTTGCTTTGTGTTTTTATCTATTATGTTGTGATTAAAAACCCTTTTCAAATAAATACATACATGTCAATTGAAGTTGATATGCATTTGTTAAGCCGGAGTTGTTTGAACTCGTTGTATTGTTGATTCTAGACTGATACATTTGCATGGGCATGGATGGAATGGCATGGGTGCAGTGGGGACATTTGAGAAAAGTTATGTTTCAACTCTTTCAGTGAGACAATGAATTCGATCCTTCAGTACAGTAGTCGCTTGGTACCTGTTAAAATGGATTCAGAAAGGTGTTCTCTTTTTCTCATAGGCTCATACACTTGCATGCGTCATGTAACGGTTCAGTTGGAGAGATTTTTGCTTATGAACTTCTGTTCCAGCTAAATTCGAAAATGTATTCGATTCTTTGCAGCATAAACTCCCTGTCCGGATTTCAATGTTAATTTTTCGTCGAGGGCTGAAGAAATGCGGTTGGTGTCACGATGTTCTAATTCGGGGGTCGAACGTCATTTAAATAAAAAAGAAAAAAAAAACATAATAAAACATAAAAAACAAAAACAAACAAATAAAACAAAAGAAAACACTACAAAAGAAAAAAATAAAAAAACATAAAAACATAAAAAAACATGAAAACGAAACAAAAAAAAAAACGCACAAACAAAAACCAAATAAACATAACAAAATAATAAATTAAAAACCACAACATAAAAAAAATACAAAAACAATAAAAAGACATAAACGCAAACAATAGAAAGCAAATACAAACTCAATATATAAAAAATATTATCACAAACACAACATGATCATCACATAAAACACAAAAAAAAACCAACATAAAAAAATACAAACACAATAAAAAACATAAACTAAAATACATAAACACAAAAAAAACTAAACTCAACATAAAAAATATAAACACAATAAACGAACCAAAAAACACAAAAAACAAACATAAAATCACTACAAAAAAAAAAACGCAACAAAAAAACATAAACATAAAAAACACAACAAAATATACAAACACAATAAAAAACATAAACAAACAAAAATACATAAACACAAAAAAAATAAACTCAACATAAAAAAAATACAAACGCAATAAACGAACCAAAAAACACAAAAAACATAAACATAAAAAACACAACAAAAAATACAAACACAATAAAAAGCATAAACACAATGAAAAAACATAATCACAAACAATAGAAAAAACAAACACAAATGAAAACATAAACATAAAAAACACAACAAAAAATACAAACAATAATAGCACGTTTGTCTGGCATAAGTTTCAATGGGACAAACGCAGCTTTTCTCAATTTCTGACATCATCGATCTAACCAACCGAAGCACCAACAGTTTGCAGGAAGATTTCTTACGCTCAGCATCAGCTGCGCAACAAATGGAACTACGTGTCCACGAACAGGAAACTAAATACATGCACACAAGCAACAAACACAGAAACCAGGCGAAATCCTTACCAATCGGATCATGCGAATTCGAAAACGTATTATCCTACAAATACTTAGGATCAACAAGTAACGCTTCGATGATTACTGTTGATCCAGCGAACGAGAAGTCAGCGAAAGAATACAGGCAGAGAACAGGGCCTATTTTTCTCTTTATAAGACGCTGGGCTCATCCTACCTGACAAAAAACACAAACTGAAAACTATACAAAACTATTATAGGCCCTGCTCCCGAAACGTGGGAGATACGAAAAAAAGACGAAGACAGACTAGGAGTCTTCGAAAGAAAGGTTCTGCGAAGAATACATGGGGCCATTAGAGAAGATGACGGAACATAGAGAAGACGATGCAATGAAGATATGGACAACGGACAACGAATGAAAAGACATTAAAATTATAGACTAAAATGGGATGGCCACGTGCTGCCCATGAGTGACAACGATCCAGCGAGACGAATATAGAGCAATTTATTCACTATAAACAAAAAACGAGGACGCCCAAAAAGAAGATGGAAAGACACCGTAGACGAAGATGGAAAGACACCGCAAACTACATCGGTTTCAAACACTGGAAGACGATTGCCAAAGATCGCGACGTCTGGAGGTAAACATTGTGGGAGGTCAAGTTCAACTAGGACCGTCGAGCCAACAATGACGATGCATACCATAAATCTTTATTCATATAAAAATATAAGCGAGTAACTTGGGTGTCGAATCGAACGCAGTTTGTAAGAGGTTTCCCGCTAATAAAACCGGCTGTGGACCATATTCACTTCTCTGCCTAGGAGTCCACTAGATACATATTTTTCCAGTGCAAAGATCACACTATTGGCAGATCAGAAGTGTTTAGTTTCAGACACTGTGTGGGGATCAGAGCAATAATCTAGAATAGCTGGAACAATTAAACCTGGATTTAATTTAATTGGATTCAATTTAAACCTGGAAGGTCATCGTTATTTTTCCAACGCAAATATCATCATTAAATAGCGTCGTCGAAACGACGAACGATGACCTTCTAGGGTTGAAGAATGAATGGATTCACTCTCGTAGATGCGTGAAATAGGTCGCTCCTCTTCTTGGGTGCTGCCAATCTACAACCCAAGTTAAGATACACTTCCAGCACACACACGCGGTGTAGGGTGAACTTGCGCATAACAACGTATCAACTTAGCTCATTTTAAAATCAAGTATTATTTGCATTTTTCACCCTTCCACAAAAATGAAGGCAGATGTTCACTTAACTTCATTCCAACCGTGCAAACATTTTTGGCAATTCTCTTTGTGTGGAAGAACAAACAAACCAACAACAACATCAAAATAGAGTGAGTTCATGTCCATAAAATCAACAGCCAAACAAATGAACTGGATTGGCGGCGGCGTAGAAAATCCTGTCCTTGGTCGTCACACACAATGGCACACTCGGTGAACGCAAATGTGCAAAATGTGGCTGGTTTATCGACAACAGCCTCACAGGAATGAACCAGACACACAAAAAACCGCCGAATAGCGACAGAGCAGAATTCGTCTGTGCTGCGGCTGGTAGGGACACTCCAAACAAAGGACTGGATTTAGCGTATTTCTGGAATATTGCGTATTAGCATCTGCATGCCATGCAGTATTAATAACAACATCAACAACAACAACAATACTCATTCATACACGCGTGTACAAAACAGTTAAGCACACAAAATTTACATGTCGTGATCCTTCCCTCCAAAGTTCTAAACACAACTGTCGCATTACTCCAACTGACTTTGTTGATGATGTTCTGCTTAATATTGCCTTCATATCATTTTAAGTTGTGGATCGAAACACACGCTTTTATTTCTATATACTGTGGATCCTTGCCTCCACGCCTGGGTCCCGATCTAAACGAATTCTGTAAAGATAGTGGATGGAATGCACCTGGCCTTTACCTCCGTGAAAGGTTTAGTTACTTCCTGAGTCCCGATCTAAACGAATTCTGTAAATAAAGTGGATGGAATGCACCTGGCCTTTACCTCCGTGAAAGGTTTAGTTACTTCCTGGGTCCCGATCTAAACGAATTCTGTAAAGATAGTGGATGGAATGCACCTGGCCTTTACCTCCGTGAAAGGTTTAGTTACTTCCTTGGTCCCGATCTAAACGAATTCTGTAAATAAAGTGGATGGAATGCAACTGGCCTTTACCTCCGTGAAAGGTTTAGTTACTTCCTGGGTCCCGATCTAAACGAATTCTGTAAAGATAGTGGATGGAATGCATCTGGCCTTTACCTCCGTGAAAGGTTTAGTTACTTCCTGGGTCCCGATCTAAACGAATTCTGTAAATAAAGTGGATGGAATGCAACTGGCCTTTATCTCCTTGAACGGTCTAATTACTTCCTTGTTAGTGTGTACCTAAAAACTAAACTCACGCAATGAAGCCAGAACGTTTTTGTCAGAAACTGCAAGATTTTCGTGTGCTTTCGTCTCAGAACAATTTCAGTTCCTCAATTTAACCGCGCTTCCAACAGTCTTCCGCTACGTGATTTCATGGTCCAAGCCTCGCCTGCAGAAAGTGCTCAAAAGTTAACCAAGCAGAATATATTTCTATCAATATTGTATCTTTTTCGTCTTTCAACCATGCCAACTAATCCTCCGCAGCTACAACAAGAGGCAGAGGCTGAGGCTAAGGCTGATAATATGGAATACGTGAATTGGCTCTTCGCGGAGGCTGATGAGCTAATTGAGGTGGGTTTTACCGCGGGGGTTGCCCAGCTGAAATATTTCAAGATTATGCTTCTTAAGCCCGAATAGACTTAGTTCCATGATGCTTCTCAGTTAATATTTTTATAGAAATCGTGTTTAAAAGCTTCTACGGGCTTTTGCACCAACTTGTAGACTTTTCCATCTAAAAAATAGACCAAAAGTGGTCTATTCTTTAGATGTATGTATTCTCACATACATTGCTGAATACTTCCACACTCCAAACTTAATTTCTTGTTGGGAAATTGGGTAACTCCTAAGCTGAAAGGTTTTTCCAGTTTCTTTCTAAGCAGGTTTGAGCTAAGGATGATATGTGATGAAACCCTTTCCTTTTCCCCATACAATTTGTATAAATCAAATGACACGAAGTATGGGGTTATGGCTATAATATGACTTCTGTAAGCTATAACTACTATTTATACTTCGGGAATAGCAAATAGTAACAAACATTTTTAAATGAAAATGGCTTTATTGTTCTTCAAAATATTCCCCTTGATGATCAATTGCACTTTCGCATTCGTTCAAACCATTTGTCATGGCAGTTTTTCCATTCCGAGACACCTCCAAAACATGGTTTTTGAACGCTTCAACTGCTTCTTCAGCGCTCGTAAATCGTTGAACACGCAGTTTACCTTTGATATTCGGGAACAACAAGAAGTCATTGGGTGCCAAATCAGGACTGTACGGAGGATGAGTCATCAATTCGATGTTTTGACTGCTCAAAAATTCACCTGTTTGACGAGATGAGTGAGAGCTCGCATTGTCATGATGGAGAATGATTCGTCTTTGGCGGTTGGTTTTACGAATTTCTCCGAAGACCTCCGGCAAACAAATGGTCGTGTACTACTCAGAATTGACCGTCCTACGTTGCTCAAGCGGAACAGGGACCCATTCGGCCGAAGAAACAGGCGACCATTTGCTTCGCTGTGCTTCCTCCACGAACAACATTTGTTGGATTTAGCTCGTCTTGGAATACCCACACGGTCGATTGTTGTTTTGTTTGCGGCTCATACGCATATATCCATGATTCGTCATCTGTCTCGGTTTTATACACGTCGTTTGAAGCACCACGGTCGAACTTTTTAATCATTTCCTTACACCAATTGACACGAGCCTGTTTTTGAGCGATTGTCAAATTATGTGGGATCCAACGCGAACAAATCTTTTTTACAGCCAAATGTTCATGCAATATTGAATGTATGGAAGTGGAAGTAATGCTCAAGGTGTCCTCTATTTCACGATATGTCACATGACGATCGTGCATTATCAGTTCACGCACTGCATCGATGTTTTGTGGCACAACAACCGATTTTGTACGATCTTCACGGAGTGCGTCGGCGACCGTACTACGACCACGATTGAATTCACTATATCAGCGATATACTGTGGTTTTTGATGGTGCTTTATCGCCATACAAAGAAATTAGTTCATCGACACATTCTTGTCGAGATAATCCACGTCGAAAGTTGTGAAAATAATCCAACGAAAACCTTCTCTTGAAATTTCCATTTTTTGGCCAAATTGAGTTTCTCAACTCACTGTAAACAAAACAAATAGAACTTGTACATCATCACGTTGTGAGTACGTTTATGCTACAAATTTAAAACTTTATTATGGTGTTGCCAGATTTTAGCTATTGACATTAGTGTTGCCAATTC
The DNA here is from genome assembly GCA_920105625.2 of Clusia tigrina. Lineage (NCBI taxonomy): Eukaryota > Metazoa > Arthropoda > Insecta > Diptera > Clusiidae > Clusia > Clusia tigrina. The sequence goes on from OV050032.1 coordinate 195,012,839, forward strand.
CCGAAATATAAATGGTACCCCTTTTATGACTTCTGTAAGCTATGTATAATATGACTTCTGTAGTTTCAAGCAGAAAATAAAGAGAGAGAGAGGCATCGGAAAATTTAATAAAGATATATTATTGTGGAATATATGTGTCGGTTTCACCCTGACTAATAACAAGGGAACAGACTCGGAGGTTCTAAAAAGGTAAAGATCCATAGTTGGCCTTGATTTCTGGTTCCCTATAATCTAATCGCTTAAAATGAAAGTTTTAAGTGCCTCAACTTCTTTCCCCATTTAACAATGCGTCCATATTTCATGCTATTCAGAACATTCAAGGAGTGGAAACAAATTTCCCCCTGCTTTTTTATTGGCATACGCACCTCCTTATCATACAAAAGAACACTTTTTAAGAAGCTAGTATCATGCTTCTATGCTTATGTCCTTATATGGAGAATTTCCAGTAGTTTCTAGGCCTGTAACTTTGAAATCTTCTGCAATTATTGTCAAATTAATAAAATATGTTTCCAACGGTAACACTGAAGAGTGTGTGTAGTGTATTTGTTATGGTCGATACGACCGACTAAAACCAGTTCTTACTTGCTTAACACGTGAATGCTCCAAAGAGAGGGTGGTGGGAAAAATCATGTCATGGCCCAAAGTTGACTTAATTTGGAGGGTTTTTTGTGGAGTTCGAATTTCGATGGGTTCGACTACCTGAGCACGCATGCATTCCCTTATACCAAATTTGTTCAGGTTCCTTCTACACTATGATTGCTCACTCCAAATTTTTTAATACACATTTTGATCCATCTCAGAAATGCTTCTTACTTTGCCAAGAAGCACCTCTGCAACCGAACCGACTTGTCCTGGTTTCTGCGGCGTTTAACGTGCTCTGATAACGCAGCCAATTAACGCCGTGATTACTTTCGGAAATTTCTTGTGAATATTTCGTTCAATGTCAACAGATTTTTTCTCAGCCTTCAACTGGTGGGCCCCCGTAATTGTCACCACCATTGGTTGTGCGATTGCCTGAGAAGGCGGTCTGGGAAGGCGGTTTAAGAGTCGCCTCGTATATGCGTGCAGCTTGATTGAAATTAATGCATGCGTATACGCACGCAATTTGCTTTAAAGAACAATTGCATGTTGCGCTTCGTTCCATCTTCTCCGTGCACTGCTCAGCTTTGTGCAGTTGCCCTGTGTGATGATGAGCTGATGCCGATGCCGATGCCGCCGTTGGTGGTGCGGTGTATGAGGGCGGCAACACTGCAACAGCATCATCCCATCCCATCGCATCCCCCAACGCGTTCATGTCCATCCATTCATCTACTCGTATGCGTCCATGCACAAGTACACCACACTTTTAGTTAGTTAGTTCTATTACAGCCGACATCACTTTTTCGCTCGAGATTTATGCATATTTTAAGATTAACGAGAGATGTGCGCGCGCGCGTATTAAAATATTCGGGTCAAGTATAAAAAGATTAGTTTTTGGCACAAATTTAGACTTGGTCTAGTTGGGAACCGCACGACTTGTTGCACCAGTCGGAGCGGATGCTTTAAGTTGCGCTTTTTCAATTGTTATTTTTTATCAATTCTTTTAATGGCAATCTCAAAACCCCCTCCTCCCACTCGCTGCTAATTGTTTCTAATCAATCTTTTTCAATGTCTTCTTTTCCAGTACTGCAATGGAGGCGATTTGGCGGATTATTTGAGTGTTAAGGGTACATTAAGTGAGGACACCGTTCGTCTATTTCTGATTCAACTGGGTGAGTATACGATTCAACTAACAAATTGTGATTTTTCCTCCTTCTCCCAATTATATTTTAAAGCGTTGCTGGGGCTCTGACAACTTCCTCCATGTTATCCGAGGCAGACGTGTAACAAAAATGTTTTCCGCTCTCTCAGGAATTGAAAGTTCTTGCTAAACATGAACAGCAATTGAGTTACAATGCTAATGGGATTAACAATGGAGCACTATCTAGGCAAAAAAAGTCTATCGCAGACAATGACTTGGTAACAAATCTTCCTTGCAGGATGAACAAGCGTCCCATCCCACTTCTAAGGGGTGGGCTTGCCATCCATCTTTCAGCAAAAAGCAAACTCTTCTATCCCCCTGGAAAACATACTCGACTTCTTGACCATCTCTGAAGAGGAATCTTTATGCTAAATAATGTTAAGTTTGGTACAGTGGTAAAATAATCAAGACCCCTCCCCTTCATGATCAAATTATGATTCTCAGAAACGAAGACTAGACTTCCTGATAAGCTCCTACGTAAATCCTTAGTCTAGATATGATTTTGCTTGCCACTGTGCAAAGAATATTTTAAGCTCCAGAGCATCTCTGTGGAATCATATTTAAACTAGACAGAATGTCACAGTAGGATTCTTAGAAATACAGTGAAGAGGATTCTAAACTTTCTAAAAAGGTCCGGCGAGAATCCTTTACTCTCCTTTAGTTGCGGGTCTTAGAAATGTAAAGAATATTCCAGAGATAGGTAGGTAGCAGGTATGAGAACTGCCATTCCCACTTAATTATGCACTTTTTCCCCGCATGTGTACGAAAACCGTGGGAAAAATTTAGAAGTGGACGGCGACGTTGAAAATCAATAGGTAGGTAGGTAGGAGTGGCCGCCTAGTTTGCCAAAAGCACACTTGAGCACACACACGCTGTGATACCACGGTGTGGCACCGTTCAAGCACTGACTAAAAAGTTCTTTTACTTGGGATGGTGATAGTCAACGCAAGGACAGTTTGTCGGACATCTCACTCAGAGCATAAGAGACATCCATTGTACTATATTTGACGTTCCCCAGTTTTGTTTCTTTGGGTGTTTTCTTTGAACTTAACTAACTGTGACCTAATCATGGTAGATCCTCAGTCCCCAAAGAACCAAAGTTTTCGTTACCTCGAACCCTATTCACACAAAAAGTGGTCCACCGTATCACCCAAAAGCCAAGCAAAGACTGTTCGCTATGCCTTTCATTTCCATGAGCTTAGCTCACGGTACATTACTATAGTCCTGGGTGTGATGACACTGAACAGCAACTCAAGCAATTGGGTTTATTCTTCACGAACTACATCGACTTCTGGCTACAGTTGTAGCGACGTGGAATTGGGCGAAATACTTATCTACTTCCTCGGCGATTGAACCATTTTCTGATGATTACTTTTGGACTAGTATAGGGGACTTCGTTCAGCTCAAAAATCATATCGTTTAACAATATTTTTGTGGCTTTAATACTTCTAGAAATGCATTAAACCTCACTCCCCTCTAGATATATTCTTGCTAATCAGACATTACTCTCTTTTCTCTTTCATTGATTTAGCTGGAGCTATGAAGGCACTTTACACTAAAGGAATCGTTCATCGTGATCTCAAACCTCAGAATATTTTGCTATCGCACAATTATGGCAAACTCTTGCCAGCTCCCTCGAAGATCACCCTTAAAATAGGTACGTAGAAAGCATAGGCTCCAAGGTGAAATAAAGGAAGGAAGTGATCTTCCCCGAGCAGGGAGGTCAGAGCGTCCAGTTGGATACAGATTGATTATTGATCTATTGAAACAGTTTTACGGGGATCAACTCGGCACGTAAACACCTTAAGAAAAGCTTTTTTTTCTCTCTCGCATATTTATTGATGACGTACAATGGTGATGATGATGATGGTCATTGTGATGATGTTGATGGTCATTGTGATGATGTTGATGGTGATTGTGATGATGTTGATGGTGATTGTGATGATGATGGTGATTGTGATGATGATGATGATGATGATGATGATGATGATGATGATGATGATGATGATGATGATGGTGATGGTGATGATGGTGATGATGATGATGATGATGATGATGATGATGATGATGATGATGATGATGATGATGATGATGATGATGATGATGATGATGATGATGATGATGATGATGATGATGATGATGATGATGATGATGATTGTGATGGTGATCGTGATGGAATAAATTGGTGCCTTAATGTCGAATTCTACAACAAATATCCAGTTCGCCTGCCTTCCCTTTCCGATTGGGATGCTCTTGATGGCCGTCCTGTTTGACATTTATGGCGACATTGTCTGGGACAGAGAACACAGAGAAAAGAAACTCTTGTTCGCTGCTAGCGTCCGTAGCGGACACACCAGGATTTTGAGTGGATTCACCACGATTCTGAGTGGATTCAACACGATTTTGAGAGGATTCACCACGATTCTGAGTGGATTCAACACGATTTTGAGTGGATTCAACACGATTTTGAGTGGATTCAACACGATTTTGAGTGGATTCACCATGATTTTGAGTGGAATCACTACGATTTTGAGTGGGTTCACCACGGTTTTGAGTGGATTCATGTACAACGTCCGTCTGCTATATTTCGCAGCTTTGCCATTTGACGTTTAAGTTTCTTTACTCTGGTGTGGGATGCTACTCTACCTCCATAGAGTATTTTCGCGAATGTCAAAAAGGAAGACAATGACAGCATCCCATCAGGAAAGTTCAAAGTGAATGGCCCACTTTACTCATTACTGTCGAAATCAATGAAAATGCGAGAGAGACAGAGAGAATCTGGGTGCTATGATCTGTGTACGCATCGCATTTCCGACTGGATGAGGCCTCCTTTTGGATCGCTCTTACCTCACTTCCTCGCTTAATGCTCTTTATCAGTGGTATACTTTAATATAACAAGCGTATTTTGCTCTGTCTGTTTCCAGCGGACTTTGGTTTTGCCCGCTTTTTGAACCAGGGAGTAATGGCAGCCACTCTCTGTGGTTCTCCCATGTACATGGTAAGTTTTGTGCTTCAGTGACAACTGGCCAGATGGTTCCCTAATTGGCTTGTGCGGATTTGTTTGTTTTTGCAGGCACCCGAAGTGATTATGTCGCTGCAGTACGACGCCAAAGCAGATCTCTGGTCGCTGGGCACAATCGTCTACCAATGCTTGACGGGCAAGGCACCGTTCTATGCACAAACGCCGAACGAATTGAAATCCTTCTATGAGCAAAATGCGAATTTGGCACCCAAGTGAGTGAATCGAACGCGCTTTAGGCGCAAATAAATGTCTGCCGTCTCTATCTGGCCAGCACCCTTGGTGGCGCTGTGCTTATTCAAATTCACAAATCTATTTTATTTATAGTAATTATTTCATTCATTTTATTTGCTCTCACACACACACTTACACAGAATACCCAGCGGCGTCTCACCCGAATTGCGCGACTTACTTTTGTGCCTGTTGCGTCGCAACGCCACGGACCGCATTTCTTTCGAAAGCCTTTTCATTCACCGATTCTTGCAGGGCAGAAAGGCAGCTGGCTCTCCAAGTACGTTGTGCTATTGTGGTAGTTTTTCATTTATTTTCTTTTCAATGTAACCAAACTTGTGTGTTTCTTGTTTCAGTGGATATGCCTGCACCATTGGGTAGCACACCGCCATCAAAGCCGAAAAGCCCACTACAACAACAGCTGGAACAGCTGCACCTTATGCAACAACAACAGGAGCAAGAGCAGGAGCAGGAGCAGGAGCAAGCCGACGAAGAGCAGTTGCTAGATGAAAATTCCAGTAAGTTTTTGTCGAAGCTTATTGAATAGTCAATTCCCTTCGTGTCAAGGGACTTCCCACTGAGAATGCTCATTAAAAATCGAATGTGGAAGATTATTACTCGTGTTTGGGTTGATGGGTCCAGGGGCCGCCGACTGCAGATGTTCGTTATAACAATTGAGTGTGGTAGATTACTACTGAACATCCAGTCTGAACTAATGTAGAGTGTATATTGGACTATAAGCCTTCCAAGTGCTTATTCATCACTCTTTAAGTTTTACTTGCAATTTTCTTCCAATCTATTCATACGCAGGGAGAACAACCACTCAAAGAGTGCAGAGTTTTTTTCGGTAGTCATTATGGCCATTTCGTAAGCAACGAGCCCTCCTTCATCAAAGAATATTTTTGCAAATCGTCAATTTGAAAATTTAGATAGAGAGACTAAAACTAAATCGTACATTAACCTGTGAAGGTTTGTGCATTCCATACAAGATGCAGAATTGTGGCTTCACCAATTTCAAACTCAAGTTTACGAGCGCATAAATTCCTATTCCAGTTTAGTTTTAGTAAAGTAAAACTGTACGTAAACAAGAAGAAGGCCCAGTAGTTTCGGAATGTACCACCACAAACCCATCTGCAACACTCTCAGTAGCGTTACTTATACTGCATCTATTTGGGGGTATTCGAGTCTTAGAACAGGGTCAACGGGTGGGTCGCTCATATCGGCTATGAAAATCAACTATAGTGTTAGGTATTCATAGATCAAACAATATGCTCGGCTTCTACGGTGGGCTCCATGTAATTATGTTGCATTCCTATTACATGGATTAGTTTGCTTATGTATGGGGCTTTCTAGAGTTTGTAAATGGTGCGATCCCTGGTCGCTGGTACCTGGTTTTAAACTCTGTTAATCAAAAATTCCTTTGGTGAACCTTGTAAATTGATTTTTTCACCTTTTCTCTGTAGCACTCTAATTTGTCTCTCTTTATATTTATCATTTCAGCATCTGTCGTCGAGAATCCGGCCATATGCGCCACTATAACCAATGTGGGCATACTTTGTGACAGCGAAAACAACAGCATCTCATCGGGCTCCCCCGATGATTCCGATGATTTTGTGCTGGTACCAAAGAACCTCCCCGAGGATCAACAGATTATTGAGTATGAGAAAAAGTAAGTCGACAAGCGGAAGGAGCAAGATTTTTGGTCATGTGTGGTGGTGGTGGTGTTGATGTTGGTGGAAAGCATTTTTGAAACACTATTAAAGGGGACAAATTTCACAGTTTTTTGACCGTTCGTTTGATTGTTTATTTGTTTGTTTGATTCACATTGCATTACATGTTTATTTATTTATTTATTAAAAAAAAGCAACAATTGTGTAATGATCTTTTCAAATATTCCAATATGCATTGTAATCTTTATGATGAAATATACTTGCATATTTAAAAAGAAATCATATTTCAATATACCTACACTCGCACAGAGACATACTCACATCCTTCTGTACAGACAGAGACACAACAAACATAGAACTCAGTTAACCACCTTGGAATTTATAGCGACCTTTTTAAGTGTTGATCAAGAACAATCAAGAAAAATTTGGCACAAATTGGCCGAACAAACAAAGAAAGAAAGAATGAAATAAAGAGAGAGAAAGAGAGGGGACAAAAGACTGGAAGTACGTTCCGAACGACAGTTTGATAGTATGACGGGAAGACACCACCGTAAATATACGTCGCATTTCTATCATTTACTTCCTGCCTGCGCCCATTCCCATAAAATTTGAATACATTTTAAAAAGTAATTGCAGGCATGCGACGGGTCAAGGAGTAACAACAATCACAGCCGCAACCACAACCACAGCAGCATCGCCAGCATCGGCAGCATCTCAAAACGAATCCAGTCCACCACGCCCCAGCACTCTGCCCATTTCGGAGCCCAAACCCGTACCGACTCCAGTGCGACGCAGCTCCACCAATACTGGAGCCAGTAGTGTTGGTACAGCGGGAAACGGCTTCGACAAACAATCCACTCGCATCCGCTACAACTCGACCGATCAGGCATCGTCGCCGAAATTGCCAGAGGCAATCACAGCAACTGCGGCAGCCGCAGCAGCCGCCGCCGTGGCAGTTGCCGCGGCCACCGCCACACAGCAAATACCGCGCTCGCAGCCAATTAGCGTAAAGAAGCGTTCCGATCATCGTAAGAGCAGTGTCAGCAGTGACATCAATTCAATTTCACCACCAGCTGTGCAATTTGCCATTGGCACTCCGCCGGGCCGGCTTCGCTCCGCGTCGGGTGGTTCACTGTCGGAGACTCCGCCGCCCAGTGCCCCGTGCACTTGGCAGGTGAGCCCTGGCACTCAAACGCAATCGCCTTTGCGTCGTTCTGGGCACAGTTCGCCGGTGCTGCCCTCCGCCCTGACCAAACTGCCCACTTTGGGCAGTCCGACGCTAATGGTTGGGCCCGGTTCGGTCGGCTCGATTGGCTCCGGTTCCAGTTCGGAGAACAATAATCAGCATCACATGCTGGGGCCGCGCGCATTCACTTTACCCGAGCTGGGTGCCACCGGCGGCTTGCAGAGCCTGCTCGACACGGCCAGCAGTCGCGCCAGTGGCACTGAGGGCCACCACCATTTAAATGCATTCCATGCACCCGAGTTGTCCGAGGAGACGCTCATGGATCGCGAGCACAACGAGACGCTGTCCAAGTTGAATTTCGTGCTGGCCCTCACGGACTGCATCCAAGAAGTGGCCGACTCGCGTTGCGCTCCGCTAACAGCGCTGATGGCAGCCGGCGTTACCGTCGATCAGCTGCAGCAACAGATACCGCCGCATGCGCCGGAGCACTGCAAACGCGCCGAGCGTCTGGTGCTGCTGGTGCGGGCGCTCCAGCTGTTGTCGTCCGGCCTCAACTTGGCATCGCAACAGTTACGCAGCGGCAATCTGAAGCCGTCGGTCAATGTGAAAAACGGTGAGTCGGACTTCTTAAGTGCCATAAAAGGCCTCTGTAAAATGGTTATAATTCCAAACTAAATTGTGCTATTGCAGCTTTGCTCACCATGAACTCCAAATACCGCAACATTCTGTTCGAATCGAAGAAGTTGAACGGAGCCGGCTTGCTGCAGAAGGCGAATGCATTTAATATCACAGCTGACAAGATACTCTACGACTACGCTCTGGATATGGTAAGTGGGGGCGGGAGGTGTGATATGAGTCACCATTTCCAATAACATGAAAACTTCCTCTCTTTGGTGGAATAGTGTCAAGCGGCCGCTTTGGACGAACTGCTGAGCAACACCAAAAACTGCTTCGAACGCTACAATACGGCGCATATACTCTTGCACTCGCTGGTGCAGAAGTGCAACCATCCACAGGACAAAATCCTTCTAAATAAATGTAAGTAAATGAGAGAGATAAATAGGTAGATTGATAGATAGTTATAAAGATGGATAGATATAAAGATAGATAGATATAAAGATATAGAGATATAATGATAGTTAGATATAAAGATTTCTGATCATTGCCGCGTTATCAGCCTTCGCCAGTCGTCTCTGCTTCGCGCACGCTGGCGCCAATTGGAAACACCAAGTGCAGCCAGGTCCTCTTGAACTTCCAACGTAGTGGTGGTCTCCCCCTCCTGCGTCCGCCACCCGGCGGCATCGATTCAAATACTTTTTTCGCCGGTGCACTTTCATCCATTCGCACAACATGTCCCAGCCAGCGCAGCCGCTGTGTTTTAATGCGCTGAACTATATCAATGTCGGCGTACAGCTCATACAGCTCGTTGTTCCATCTGATTCGATACTCTCCGCAGACGCATATAGGACCATAGATCCTTCGAAGAATTTTTTCTCGAACGCCCCCAAAGCTCGCTCATCGTTGTTTGTCTTCGTCCAGGTTTCGGCACCATAAAGCAGGACGGGAAGGATGAGGGCTTTGTAGAGCGTAATTTTTGTTCGTCGAGAGAGGGCTCTGCTTCTCAATTGCCTACTGAGCCCAAAGTAACACCTGTTGGCAAGAGTGATTCTTCGCTTGATCTTCTTGCTGACATCGTTCGTGGTGTTGATGCTGGTTCCCAGATAAACGAAATCCTTCACAACTTCAAAGTTGTAGTCGCCAACAGTGACGTGGTGTCCAAGACGCTGAGACTCTTTGTGTGTTGACACATGTATAAAGATATAGATATAAATATATAAAGATAGATAGATATAAATATGGATAGATATAAATATGGATAGATATAAAGATAGATAGATATAAATATGGATAGATATAAAGATAGATAGTTATAAAGATAGATGGATATATTAACGCACTGACTGTCATTATATGTCATCCAGGTACAATTGCTAGAAGGGATTATATACGTTAGAAGAGCCTTTCGAAGATCATATTGCGCAGAAACTTGGTTTCGAATCGTTTCATTGAGCCAAGGAAATGAGAAATCTTGCTTCTACTATTTACTTAAGAAATAGTTTACAATATTCTCTTTAACCAAGAAATTTTATTCCTGATTCACTCTCGTAACTACAGTGGCCAACTCTCAAATGCACCACTTCGCTGATCCTCAGGATGTTTATTGTGTAGGAACGTTTCGCATTCAAAATCATTCAACAACATGTTATGGAATTCTCCGCAATTGAGGTCATTATTAATCATTTGGGGAGAGGAAAACATCAATAATTGGTCACATCATCGGTGTCTTATGAGAAAGAGACCACAGATTTATAGAATTAGTAAGAAAGAGACAATAACATGGCCATAAACCCCCCTTCTTTGATGATTAAAAACTAATTAATAATTATATTAAAATTAGTTCAGTTTAACAGTTTCCCATTTCTTCACTTTAAAATTGTCGCTGCAGCAGCTAATTCGCAACAGCGCTAACTCGTTGAACTTTGACGCCATTTATGGTTACATTTATATCGCAATGTAATTGAACTTTTAAAATAGTTCACCGAGTTTAATTGAATATAACAGTTTCACTTCAACTGACGTAAATCGACGATCAAATAAACGCATTTTATACTTGAGATTCTTATAGATCTTTCCAGAATCTAATATCACTTTCCGCAATTAAGTTCACTTCCAGAAAGTAAATTATTATTTTATGTAGGGCAGCACTACCATTCAACTTCATAACAGGGAAGGAACTCTTTTTTGTGATTAGACTATAGGGACACTTCAGCAAAGTTCCCTCTAAGCTGCGCAGCCATTTTTTGTATTCCGCGCACAATGGGCTTATTCACCATATTTTTTTATATCATCTCATAAGAGAATTGCATCTAAAAATGGCAACAATTCAAACAACCATAGAACGACTCTCAACTTGGACACTTTTACATACATTTAGAACCTTTTTGACTCACACATACGCGCAGTCAGTGGGAACATTGAGGGAACATTGCACTTCAGAAGTCACCACAAGTCCTCATTAGAATATGGAATCCAACTAAAGTTTGCTTTATGTTAATATGACAAGTCAACTATTTTAGAGTAGCGTCCTTTGACTTATTAAGTTGTAATCAAAATTTTCGTGCAGTCTTCATTTGTATTGATTTTGTATAAGTAACTTATTTTGTCTTGCGAGGTAGTACAATGAACCACTTCAAATAAAGACACATTTTAAATGGTAATAAAGAAGTATTTGAAGACTGTCAGAACTATCAAGCGTAGCAGGGGGGAGTAGTTATGTGGGAAAAGCACTTATTTTGAATTCTCTACAATGACAAAATAGCTCATACGAGTACACTCATTCACTCATGAATGAGTTGAGCACTCACTCACTAATAAAGGAGATTTGAGTGTTTATTGAAGAATTTACTCACTCAGTTTTGATGCCATGCACTTTTGAATGTATCTTAAATGAATGAATGAAGAATGTACCTTCTTATTAGATAATTTATTATATTTCATTAGGCGATTCATACTACGATCTTAAATGACACTCATTGTTGTTTCATAAACATACAATTCTAAGACTAATTTTTATATAAATCTTGATGATTTTACAGATCGCGATGCAGTTGAGAAGAGATTAAATATACTGCAACAACAAGGATACATTTATGTAACTGATGAAAATGCCTAAGCAGGAAACACCTGCTCGCAAGGGAAATGCTTGTTTCTTCCTTCTTTATCTTGTCTTGTCATGTGCGAATCATTTACAAAAATCTACAAAAATGAAAAATCAAAAACAAACAAAAAATATTCAAAACAAGAACAATCAAGAAATCTTCACAACACAATTGAAAATCACTTCCAATATTTTATGGACGGAGTAAATGTTAATTTATTTTCTTACGTATGAATACATATATTAAGCTATAAATGGAAATGCTGGAGGCGGAGAGACAGAGGAGAGCGAGTGAGACGGAGACAGAGAGCATGAGCAGCGTTAATGAAAGTGTTCAAGATTCTGATGGGATGATGGGATGCGGATGTTAGATGTTGAGGGGAGGGGGTATGAAACAAAAAACTGTTTAATTCATATTATATTTGCTAAATTTTTTAATGTATGTAATGTAATTATATATATATATATATATATATATATATATATATATATATATATATATATATATATATATATTATATATATATATATATTTATATAAATATATATATATATATATTATGTATATATATATATATATATATATATATATATATATATATATATATATATATATATATATATATATATATATGTATATATATATATATATATATATATATATATATATATATATATATATATATATATATATATATATATATATATGTATATATATATATATATATATATATATATATGTATATATATTTATTTATATATATATATATATATATATGTATATATATTTATTTATATAAATATATATATATATATATATATATATATATATATACATATATATATATATATATATATATATATATATATATATATATATATATATATATATATATATATATATATAAATTCATATAGAATAATTGAGGAGATTATTTTCAAAAACAAAAAAAAATTATACACCCGACATATTTATATATTTTATATAAAATATATATATACATTTATTTTTTAGAAAATTTTTTTATTTGTTAGCTTGATTTTTTTGTCTGTATTTTTGCATGTTTTTATTTATTTTTGCCCATTTTACGTCTCATTGTTGTGTAGCGCACAAACACGACGCTATTCCATTATTTGCCCTCCCACATGGCAGGCCATTTCGGCAACAGATTTCTCCGCGCTGGTTGTTGCAGGTCTTTCAGTGTACCTCCAATATTTGTGTAGCTCTATTGGCGTCGGTGCGGAGGTGCCTTACGAATCTCTGTAAATTTTTTTTCCGTGCCATATGCATGCATGCGTATGTATGAGATGGAGAAAAAATTCTCGGAGAAGAAACAAGTGCAGACAAGTTTTTTTATCTCCGGCATTGCATTTTATATAATTATTTTATATAATTATTTTATATAAATTATTTCATGTGATTATTTTATATAAATTATTTTATGTGATTATTTATAGTTATCTTTTAATTCTTAGTTTTTTTATTCCCCAAATTTACAATAGAATAATTTTTTTATTGTTTCATTTTCATACCGACGACGGTGTCGTTTTTTTTTGTTGCAAATTTATTATAACACAAAATTAGCTTTGCCAAATCTGCTGAGTCCGGCTCTCAGCAAATTTAACGAAGCGAGGAGTTGGCATCTTTGTTATACACCCACCGCGCTCGTGTTCCCACTGCCGTGTCGTGAAAAATGAGTGCAAGAGCCACACAACAGAAATATACGAGTATGTACAAGAAAGAAGACCCTCCTACGTTTGACGTTTGTAGTGTTGCGGTTATAGTCATTAATTACGACACGGCACCAGGTAATCCGGGGGCGCCTATTGTTTCAATAGTAAAATTTACCTAGCCCGTTTTCTTTAGCGCATAATAAATGCAGCAATTTAGCAGTTTTAGTGTGCAATCCATTGGCAATATGCAATATATACATACATAAATATTCTCTATACATACATAAATATTCTCTATATATACACATACGAGTATGTATACACATATTTTCTATATTAAACAGAATTTTGTTTAATATTTAGCTCTGTCACAGCAGACAAATGTTAATTTTTGTAAATAAGCTCCTCAATTCATTTACTTTATATGTTAGTAGTTTTATATAATGTATTAAACATAATGGACGTAATCTAAGGCAAAATTATTGTGTATGTAAATAAAATTAACTAAAAAGAAAAGGAAAGGCAGAAAATGTGAAAATCATATCGCGACAAAATGTAAAAAAGCGATATGAAAGTAGCCAAAACCATGCATGCATCCATGCGAACATAAGTACATTTAATTCTAGTTTATAAGCGTAGCAGGGGAGCGGCACCAGGACCCAGCCAATCAATGCGTTCATGAATGCCCCAGAGTATTCAAAATGAGCATGCATCAAATTGAGGAACTCGATCGTTTATTTATGTAAGTAGTTTTTGCAATGGCAAAAATAAAGCAACCGGCGTTTAGTAGGCAAGATAACTGGCGAAGGACGATCGACAAGCGGACTGGTCGTTTTTCAGTTTATACCAGAAAAGTTCACAATAGTCAAATGAATGTGAACCTTTGTCGTTCGGCTTTCGTTAACAAGGCGGATGGATACTGCAGTCCGAAGCTAACAGGTGGCAGACTTCGTTTGACAATGAGAAATAACGTGCTTTTTGTTGTTTTTTAATGTGGTTGTTGCTAGGATAATGACAATAACCACAGTGAAAAATACACCAAGTACGTCGTTTCTCGTTCAATTCGAGAATTGGGAATGTGCACAAGTTTCCTGTTATATACGAAAATTAGATTCTCCTCCAAAACGAAACCATTCCCTTTCGATATGAAACTATGTGTTGTACACATACACACATACACATATACTTTTACTTTCACTGTCCATTTGCGACCGTCGAAAGTTTTATTCACAATAGGACGCTGACTGCTTTTGTTCATGGCCGTTTGGACCGCACTTTTATTCACAATAGGCGGCTGACCGCTTTTGTTTGTTGCTTTGGACCGCAGTTTATCCGCCAGAAATTGCTCTAGCAGCCCACATTAGTCTTAAAGTTTCAATTATATTTAATTAAATATTAAACAAACAAAAAAAAAAAAAAAAACAGCATACACTGTAAAAACTATGCTGTAACAATTATTATGGAGGTGATTGATACTCTGCTTACCATTATAAATTCTATTTGAAAAATAAAAATTTAACTGCGCTTAAGTCGAAATTTTGAGAAATGCATTGCGTGGGCCGCCGTCGCATATTTTAAGAAGAATAAATGAAAAATTAAAATTTTAAGAACTAATTAATTGTTAACTGGGCTCTTAAAAAATAAATATAACGATTACTTATAAATGTTGTCATTTGAATAAACAATTATAATTGATGTTTTATTTGCTTTACTTAATACATCATTATATATATAAATAAATAATATATATACCAGATATGTATGCCAATACACTCGATACGTGTATGTGTGAAGAGAAATGGAAAATCGAACTTAAAATTAAGTACATACGTAAAGCAAAATTTAAAAACAAAAAAAAAATAAATAAATACAAAATATACAACAAAAGCAAAAACAAAAAAAAAACAAATACAACAAAAGCAAAAACTAAAAAAAAATACAAAAAATACAACAAAAGCAAAATAATTGTCATTTAACAAAGATTTAATTTAGTGATTGATTTTTGTGAAACTTCCTTAGTAAATTTTAGTTAATAAACTCTTGAAAATGAAATAAAATACAAATTTAATTCAATAAGCCAATTTGTGAATTATGAAGCAATTCAATATTCTTTTGTCAAATTTATTTTTATGCAAATTATTATAATAATAAGAATAATAATATTCTTTTGTCAAATTTATTTTTGTGCAAATTATTATAATAATATTCTTTTCTCAAATTTATTTTTGTGCAAATTATTATAATAATAATAATAATATTCTTTTGTCAAATTTATTTTTGTGCAAATTATTATATTAATAATACTATTCTATTGAAATTTGCCCGTGGTAAAACTTTTATATTTTCTGTTTAAAATTTTGTATGTAGTTTAGTTTGAAATTTTTTATAGCATTTAATTTTTTATTCTTGAACATATTGTTTTTTAATTCATTTACTAATTAGTTAATTAAACATGGCATATACGTGTGCGCTGCAGATATTTGTAGAAACTTGCTTTTCCATATACAAACATGCCAATGCTAGGCGTTTACTGACTATTGTGACCTTTGGTATACCACGTATGAAGTAATTGCTCGCTTGCTGATGTACTAATTCTATCGACAATGCATGGGAGGTGAATTGCGGGCAGGTCTATTGTGAACATTGTTATGTGTAAGGTGCATTCATTATAAAAATGAATGGAAGAGTAATTTTCCCTGCTAAACTACCAAAACTTTGTAGAAGAATGCTTTTTGTGGAAGATTTGAGTTTTGTGGTGTAACGAGAATTTTTCTGCAATTTCATACTTGTATTTTAAACTTAAATAGTGTGAAAAATAAGCAATATTCAAAGTAGAAATGCGAATGTGGTTTCTATAGTAGCGTTCTAAAAAATTGTGCCCATCAGGAAAGCTGAACTCAGTAATAGAAAGAGTACAGAGACAAATATTGAACGAGTTTGTTTATCTATAAATATGAAATTTACTATCTAACAAAAAACACATTTATAAAATTCTCCATTCCTCTGAGTTGATCAGTTGTATTATTTCAATTTGCTAATGTTTGACAGTGCCTAAGGAAATTTAGCTTACTTCCTTCCACCTTTACGATAAATTCAAGGGGAATTTATCTTAAAGATGGCAGCAAGGAGAAATGGCTCCCTTGGAAATTTTCAAACATGAGCAAAGTGCAATAAAGCAGTTGATCAAAATAAACGGAAGTCAGAGCAGTGCAGAAATTGATCAAATACAAATTGCAAAACAAAAGTTCACAGTAAATACAAATCCTAAATTGCAATTGTTTGTGTATTTGTTTTGATTGCATTTCCCTACAAAAACAATTCTGACAGTTCACCAGGGAAATTCATAAAAAAAAGAAATTGTTGCTTGTATTCACCTTGGGCAAATTCACCTTTGTTAAGTGCGTGTACTAAATGCACCACTATCAAAATACACCATATATTGTGCTATTGTCACTATAAATTTTTTGTTACTAAATTTAACAAAACTTGACCGATGTTTTGGACCGCTTAAACGATACGTATGTAATGCCACAGCAAGCGTGATATCTCTGACCGATAATGTAACTCCAAGCTATAGCTTAAGGAGGTAAGAAGGTCTTGCGACACACTCCACTTGAGAATTCTGGCTCTCCACTTACCTTTGCTTCAACTGTGAAAATTTAGTCATCTGGAAGCGTGCCTCTAAAATGATCTCTATTGAGGGTACTTTCAAAACACCTCTAAGTATACCTCTTAAAATGATCTCTATTAAGGATAACTTGAAACACCTTGAAGAACACCTCTTAAAATTTTCTCTATTAAGGGTACCTTAAAACACCTTGAAGAATACCTCTTAAAATGATCTTTAGTGAGGGTACCTTGAAAAACCTGGAAAAAAGCTTTCTTAAAATGATCTTCTTTAGTGATGGTACCTTGAAAACGCCTCTTAAAATGATCTTTAGTGAGGGTACCTTGAAGAACGCCTCTCAAAATGATCTTCTTTAGTGACGGTACCTTAAAAACACCTTGAAAAACGCTTCTTAAAATGATCTCTATTAAAGGTACCTTCCAAACACCTTTAATAACACCTCTTAAAATGATCTTCTTGAGTGAGAGTACCTTGAAAACACCTTAAAGAACGTCTCTTAAAATGGTCTCTATTAAGGGTAACTGGAAAATACCTTGAAGAAAGCCTTTTTAAATGATCTCTATTAAGATTAACTTGAAAACACCTTAAAGATCGTCTCTTAAAATGATCTTTAGTGACGGTGCCTTCAAAACGCCTTTAAAAACGCCTCTTAAAATGATCTTCTTTAGTGAGGGTACCTTGAAAACTCTGTAAGGGAACTACCAGCAATTCGGAAGTGTATCACAAGCCTCTCCAATTTCGTAAACTTCATAAAAATGAACAGGAATTGGCGAAGTTTGCGATACTAAGTGAATTGCCCTAGGGTTACTCTAGCCGCGGACGATTCATCAGCCTCAACTCGTCGCTAGCTGTCGTTTATGTTGAAATTTCTATGGGATTACAACAACAACAAATTGGCGAAGTTGCTACTCGTATTACTAGCGAATGGGAATTGATTCATTTTGCCGACTTACCGGTCTTTGAACTGTGCTCCCAAGTCAGTTGTTGTACGGTTTGAACAAATAATGACAAGTTTTTATATAAATATATATAGAACCTTTGTTGCCAGTGCTGCCAATTTCATCCATCATGGATTTCGTATTTTCGTCCTTTTTTCGTAAGGGGGTAATTCGGGTAATACTTCGAATGCGGTTTCTGTGGATCTGCTGTATTATGCTTAAATTACTTCATGTTTGAACAACACACAAAAAATCGCAGCATTTATTAAACTTGCTGAATTTGCCAACAGGATATTCGAATTAGTTTGGGCACTTTGGTAAATTTGATGTGTGAGTACAGAAATTCATTGTTTTGTGCAGAGCTTTCTACCTACCTCCCTCCCTCCCTCCAAATTTTGTCGGAAAATCACAATAAAAACAAGGACATTCTTCCATTTAATCATTACTAAATGAACCAACGCTGCTTGGTTGGCGTATCCTGGTTGCCTGTGTGCTCCCCCCTTAACAGGTGGTTTTTTCAGCACTCACTGGGGTCATCAGATAATTCAATAAGCGAGCTACTTCCACCCTTTTAGCGTAGCTCGCACTATTTATATTGCGCGGTCCCGGTTACTCTCAACTACGCATTTTCGCCCGTTTTTTTTAATTAAGAGCATGTGTGCACATCTGTGAGTGCGCTTCCATGTCGCAATTAGTGTGTGTGCGCTTGTGTGGCGGAAAACGTTGAATTTGTTTAAAAAGCTTCCATCCTTCACATACCCGACATAATTGAATTACTTTCGGACATGCTGCAGCTGGCCTACCTTCCTTTACTAATTTAATTGTCCCTCTTCCGCGCGCACACCCACACTCATGCAAAATTGCTGTGGTTACGTGTGTGCATGACACGAGCGAATTTTTTAAGGCACAAATCAAGTTTGCCGCTCTCCCCAACTGCATCACCTGGCAGAGAATTTTCACTTAGCGGCGAGAATGGTGAATATTAGAAGGTTGAGGCTGCGGATAGAGTGAAAAAACCTACCTACTAAATCAGTTGTGAAAAAGAGACGCGCGAAAGGGGGAGGAGGGTGGTGTATACAAACACAGTCTTTGACGTAATCATAGAGCAATTATTTGGAAGCTAGAATGGTGAATATTTGATGGCTGAGTGAAATAAACCTACCAACGAAATCAATTGTGAAGGAGAGTCACCCGAGGGGGGCGGAAGGTATGGGATATTGTATACAAATCATTCTTTGGCGTAACCATAGAACAATTATTTGGTAGCTACCACGCATCAGGAATTTGTGTCGTACTGGAAAGTCGCAGAAAATTGGATCTATTAAAGAGGACATCTATTTAGGGAAATAACGGAAATGACAGTTTAGTATGAAACTAGTGTTTGCATTCACATTTAAAATAATTCAGCAACAATTTCGCGGTAAAGTAAGAATTTTCTTCAAGTCATTTCAACATATTGATAGCAATATGTGGAAATGACCGCCTGGACTCGCACACAAATCTATGCTCGTGTACATTCATCACCTGCTTTCTAACCCACCCTGAGTGGATAGATGCTGGGATGTGTGTGGCCATGGGTGGGATTCTGTGTTGCATGATAGTGTGTCTGCCTGCGTCTACAAAGTGCTGCAGCGGCGATTTCACCATTTTTAATTAGCTTAAAAGTTTTTATTTTAACATGAACATCAAAAAAAGCGTGGATTTGTGAAAGTTTTCAATGCGAGTTTTTTTGTAGCGCGGTTTGTTGTATAATTTCGCTTCACACACCCCCGCACTGGCACATGATGCATCCGATATCCGTTGCGTTATAGAATGCATATTTACCTGGTATGTTGTGGTAAGAAAGGAACAAGAAAATTAATAAAAAAAATATTGTAAATGCTGCTTTTGGCATCAATTTTTGTTTGGTATTATTCTTATATCCGCCGTTTTTGCTTTTCAGCACTCAGCGTATGCAATTACTAATATTTTTTCTATTTGTTTTAGTATATTCCAAACATTGTTGGAACTTAAGTAAGCCACATAATAAATATGATAAAACTTGTAGTCGTAAGCGCTGCAAGTGAATTTGTATCATGCGAGTTGTGTTGTAAGCGCTGCAAGTGAATTTGTATCATGCGAGCATTCAGAAGTGTCAAGAAGAATGTTCGTTCGGTCGCTTCCATTCAAATTAACCTAATTTACTTGTCTATGTGTGAACAAGAATTAATTATAAACTATTATTCCAAAATAATATTAATAAAATAAAGATGAAAATTATTAAAGGAATGTTTTTTATTTATAGCTTTGAAGAATAGAAGTGAAAATATTGGAGCACTGTCGACCAGGATCTGCAGCGCTTCAGATATTTATTTATTCAAAGACAAGCGGACATCCAGGGGGATTTTGGTGGCTGGACCTCATCCGAAGTAAAAACTTTAGAGAAGTATAATCATAATTTGGCGGTTAAAACCCCGAGTTAAAAACTTAAGAGAAGTACAATCATAATCAGCTATTTTAGCGGAAGCGTTCTTAGACCAGTACTAGTTCCACAAGGAAGCGTTCTTGGCCCAGTACTATACACCTTGCTCACATCCGACTGGCCTGCGAATAAAAGCCTTTTAATATCAACTTTTGCAGATGATGCAGCTATTCTTAGCACTCATAAGAACCCCGAAAGTGGCATTTAGAGACCTACAGGAATATTTGGAAGTGATAGATAGATAGATAGATAGATTGTAGTCAGAGCGGGAACTAGTCACCAAGTCACTGCGGCCAAATAGACCTATTGTGACGCACTCTTTTTACAAATGCTCCCCAAGTCCAGTACTCATTACGAATTCAGAGATTTCTTAAGATTTGTTCTAGGAAATGGTTACCTAAGTAACGAAGGAAATGGTTACCTAAGTAAGGAAGGAAATGGTTACCTAAGTAACGAAGGAAATGGTTACCTAAGTAACGAAGGAAATGGTTACCTAAGTAACGAAGCCGGTTCCATATGACACCATTACAGTGACAAATCTGATGTTCAGCTGTTTCCTTCTCTTCGTTACACAACCTACAGAGGTCATTTTTGGTGATCCTTATATTGTATAGGTGTTTCATTACTCTATAGTGCCCACTCAAAAGTCCTGGGACAAAGCGACTACCTGATCAAGACCAGCTCAGTATCTCGTTAGTTCTCTTGAGAGAATGGAATGGCATCAAAGTTTTAGTTACTCTAGTAAAATTTTTTCCTAGCCATTCCTAGATTCCTTAATTTCGTATTTTGCCATTCCTTAATTTCGTATTTTGTGGAGCTCCAAGGTAAGCCCCGGAATGGTTCAGGTCCAGTAAAGCTACTGGCTACCCCTTTTCTAGCTAGCTCATCTGCCTCTTTTCTAGCCAACGCATCTGCTTCTTTTCTAGCTAACTCATCTGCCTCTTCGTTCCCCACGTGCCCCTGGCAACCATATCAGATGGACTCTTTGATGCTAGTCAAACTTCAGTAGAAGTGGGCAATCTCAAACTACTTTGGATCTAATTTCAAACGCGCTAAGTGCTAGCAACGCAGCCTTACTGTCTGAGTGACAATTGGTGGTGTCACTTTCTAGTTCTTCTCTTAAGGAAAGTTCTATTGCATAGATTTCGGATTGAAACACCGAGTTCTCACGTCCTATGCTGCTAAAAACGCATCTTCTGGGTCTTTCACCAAATACCTATCCTACACCCACACCTTCATCCATTTTAGAGCCATCTGTGTACCGTACATGAGACAGGTTTAGGTCTATTATGTTCCCAATTAACCCTATCAGGGAATGTGACGTTGAAGTTACGTTGGAAGTTGTATCTGGTATTGTAAAAGTCGCTTAGGGTTAAATATTTGTGGCTCGTTTCTATCTCTTCACTAAATAGCGACCCTAAAAGATGAGACGACCCTTATTCATTTTCTAAGATGACCTTTGCCACAAATTGTGAACCTTCTTTCTTAATAAATGAATGAATCGGCTGGAGATTGAACAAGGACTCAAGGGCAAATACTGCAGAAGCTGTGGGGATGAAAAGGAGGGGCGACTGTGGAACATCTCTTCTGTAGGTACCCGGCTCTAGCCAGAAGCAGAGCGGGCTCTTTAGGCAAATACACTTTCAGTTCTCTTACGGAAGTGTACGGCGCGAAGGTCACACAAATCCTGCGCTTTATTAGGGCTTCGAAATGGTTTCACGGTTAAAAGTAATGGTGCAGTGGTATCGCCATGGACCCATAGTGGTCTGAGTGAGTTGGTCTGTAGACCGGCTGCCATGAAAACCTAACCTAATCTAACCTAGTTTATCGAGATGATGATTTTCCCCACTAAGCTTTTGCTGGTCCATATTGTGGCCCTAGCCTTATTTATGGTTCAAGTGACTATTCCAAAGCAGCTGTCATCAAGTGTTCTACCTAAGTAGTTAACTTCTCTCGAGAAAGCAATATTTTCACCAGAAATATAAGGTTCTCTGAAGTTCGAGGTGATAGTATATTGGCTAGACAAATGGAGAATAAGAGTGAAATGAGAGAAGAGAGGCAAATGGAGAATAAGAGTGTGCCCAACAATCTCGCTAAGTAAGTTTGGGATGCCTCAAAACAGTGAAGCAAAATATCTGTGTGTTCATCTTGATCCTAGGCTCACATGGAGAAACCATATAAACTCACAGCTCGCAGCTTATGCTGGGTCCTTAACAAAAATTCAATACCTAATTTCATTGCAAAGTGATGCTTAACAAAGCCATCATAATGCATCATAGTGGTCTTATGGTTGTCAGCTGTGGGAAACTACAAAGATCTCTAACATCGAGATGGGCCCTAGGTAGGTTACTTCATTAGCTTGTGGAATAGATACGCCCCATTTAATGTGACCTTAGGGCAATTATCCTTATGAAGAGTGAATGTGGCGTGGGAACTTTTGCCTTTGTTTACACTAATGCTTCAGTTAGCCAGCCAGGACTCAATTAGTTTTAAGTCCTCACAAGGATCTCTTGATGCAATTCTCGGATTTCGATGGCAGTTCAAGATGGCAGTTCAGGATGGCAGTATCATCAGCAAACGTGGACGTTGTAAGGCGACTATCTGTGGGTAGATCCGAAGTAAACACTAGGTATATAATCGGTCCGAATACACTTCCCTGTGGGACACCAGCTTTAATGTTATAGTCAGGGGTAACAAACTGCCTGCACTTGACTCTATACTTGCGATTGTACAAATACGATCTTAGTATTTAGTAGAATTTGCAGAATTTTTATATAAGACCAGCGTGCCAGACCCTATCAAACGCCTGAGCAATATCTGTTCACATTTTCAGCATTAGCAGTCCTTCAAAAAGTTTTAACAACATTGGCAGCAGACTAATGGGTCTGTATGACACCGGTTGTGTTTTATCTTATCTTGATTACCTGGTAAAGAGGTCGCCCGAAGGACTCACTTAGGCCATCATTGACCCGTTGTTATATCGCATGAGACACAGGTTCCATCCCTTTCAAAAGTCCAGCAATTGGAGCTTTTAATGAATCAGTTGATGGAGCTAATCGTTTTATTTGAAGTATATCCCAAAGGGTCCCGAAAGTGGTCACCCAGGAAAGTGCTCCTCATTCTGGACAACGCTGGATATGTGCATAATAGGTGTTCAATGCACTGTTGCTCCTCCTCGTCCATGCAACACCTGCAGAAGTCGTTAGAGGCAATCCCCAGCCTACTATTTTGAAAGAATCTGAGAGGTGAATTTTGTTAAAGTTGATTCTGATTGGCGGCAACAATGAATGGAACTGCAGGATACCGTTTCACAAAAGCCCCATACCGCCATACGAAGGCGGGAAATTTGGCAGCACTAGCAACAGCGGTTCTGGCAATAGCGAATTTTTACATGAAAGAAGTTTTATCCCGTACACAAACCATAAAAATCGATCAGTTTCAATTCGCAGTCCTAAAAGCGAAGTGGCTCAGTTTTGTTCTTGTGTTCCCATACACATTTCAAAATTAGCGACATACCAGATAATCTTAATTTAGACAGATTGAGTATATAAGTCGTAGGGATTGTTTCCCTCAGTCAACACCGAACCCCATAACCTTTACACCCAGTTCTTATGCCGAAGATACCAATCTAGTTGCTGAGATCTGCCTTATTAGCAACATTTCAATACATCACTGAATAACTAAAACCACGAATATGAAGGATTATATAGGTAGAAGAGGATGGGATTCAATGCGTTTATAGATATGCCATATATAGGACCTTGTAAAATAGAGCAGAGTCACGAATAGCTTCTAATGAATCGTTTAAGGTGCTTGACATCTGTGTCCTTTAGATATGTAAGGTCTGTAAAACGGACCGTTTTCTAAATCCTTTCTGTTCTGTATCGGCAGATGAGTGCCACAAACTTGCCGAGAAAAGTTGGAATATTGGTTCCAACTCTCATTCATCCCAGCGACTTTTGCGAAAGTATCGACATGGTAGACCCAGTTTTCTGTGTGACTTCAAAGTATACAGTGTCCGGACATCGCCTCCACGGTCCCTTTTATAGTGTGCCTAGAAAATCATGGAAATTCATTGAACCGATGTTTACTTGTTTCAGTTCAGTGTGTTCAATTCTTGCTGCTCCATCTATCGTCTATTTTTTGGTTGACATTCAGGATTATTATCAGCTTTCATTTCACTTCATATCCAAGTATCCTGCATTCATATTGTACTCAGTTCATTTTCGGCAAGTAGTTGGTCCACAAGCGTTGTTGAAGCATCTCGGGAGAGATCTCAACCAACACAATATCCCATATTGCACTTTGCTTGCAACCAATAATGTGGATTTAACTGGAATATCTGCGTCCGCGGCGAGTATCGGATCGGATAGAACGAAGAGTTGCACGAACTATAAGACGAGATTGGCATAGTCGAGCGAGTCAATATCCAGCGGCTGCAGTGGCTAGACCATGTCCTGCGGGTGGATGAAACTGTTGCAACCCGGAAAGTATCCGATTCGATGCCCCAAAGTGAGCGATGCAGGAAGGGAACACCATCACTGATATGGAAAGACACAGTTCAGGAGGACCTATCTGGTCGCGGCATTTCTAGCTGGTGTCAGCGTGCGCTCAGCAGACGACTGGCGAAGGCTCATTATGCGGCATTGACCGTCTAGGGTTATCCCCACTAGCTAAGAAGGAAGAAGGAGAAGAAGTGGAATGTTGTGTTCAGAGATTTGATAGTCGCCCCTCTCATAGCTCCATTGAACTATAAGAAACCATTACGAAGTTTATATTCGTGTATGCAAACAACCGCTTCGGGTCCATTATAGTTCCACAGTCAGACTATTACTTCCTTGAATTTCCTGAAATCACCATGAATTAAAATTTGATGGCGTATATTGAATATTATCTCTGATTTGAATAAGCATATTAGATTCCTTTGTGAATCCTTTTCAAATCCTGGGGAACTCCTCTTCTCCTATTCAAATCACGATAGAATTTGATGATGCTTGAAGGTAGAAGAAAGAACGTGACATTTTTGGTCCTTTTGAATAAAACCTCCCGAGAAATATGTTGTTTTCTCCATAGTATTATGCAGAGGAAAGTCCCCCGGCTGTTCTTGTTCAGAACACGGCTGTATGAGTTTTGCGTTGTGAAGACTTTGTTACCGCTTAATAACCATGTCGATAGGCTGGGATCCCTGACAAAGTCGTACTTCATATTGGTACAGCGTTCATATATAAGTTACAGCCCGGTACTCATGTACCCAGAATGTAACTGTCTAATCTGGACCAAACTTCATTGCTTAGGAAATTATTACCTAGAACCGCCAGGATTGCGGAGAAATCTCCTAAGATTTCAGAATTCTTAATGACTTCTAAACTCTGGGATGTTTTATAACTACAGAGCTTGTCACAATAGGTCCAAAGATGGACGCAGTGACTAGATGACTTGTTCCCACTCTCAAGCAATCTAGCATCTAGCATATACAGAAAAGTGTTTCCTTCATATTTTACTAAATTACATTAAAGGGCTATCAGCACTATCAAGGATCTTATGAATCGTCCGAATTGGTTGTTGTCTTGGAATACCATGTGGGGCTGTGGTCTGGATTTATGTATGCATACTTCTGTCTCAGTATGGCATACATTTGAGATACTTGTACAACCGCCTAGAATCCCGCCATGTGTCGAATGCTCTAAATACGAACTCAGTGGCGAATACGTTGGTGTTGCACTTATCATGGAATGGTTGGATTTTCGGTTTAACAGTGGTGAAAAGAAGGGTTCTAATTTATAGCTTCGTCCTTATTAAGCATGGAGATTCCTGATCCTTTATTATTAAAATACACGCAAACTATAATTATCCAGTCTTACTTCCTTGTGGCACTGAAAACAACAGTTGCCCAGGACCGTCTGGCAGCCCTAAATAATATCATCGCCGTTTTCAGGATACGCCTAATATGGGTTCCGGAATATTGAAGAGAACTGTAGGGCTGATGTTGAAGGGAACTGTAGGGCTGCTGTTGAAGGGAACTGTAGGGCTGCTGTTGAAGGGAACTGTAGGGCAGCTGTTGAAGGGAACTGTAGGGCAGCTGTTGAAGGGAACTGTAGGGCTGCTGTTGAAGGGAACTGTAGGGCTGATGTTGAAGGGAACTGTAGGGCTGCTGTTGAAGGGAACTGTAGGGCTGCTGTTGAAGGGAACTGTAGGGCTGACGTTGAAGGGAACTGTAGGGCTGCTGTTGAAGGGAACTGTAGGGCTGCTGTTGAAGGGAACTGTAGGGCTGACGTTGAAGGGAACTGTAGGGCTGACGTTGAAGGGAACTGTAGGGCTGCTGTTGAAGGGAACTGTAGGGCTGATGTTGAAGGGAACTGTAGGGCTGCTGTTGAAGAGAACTGTAGGGCTGCTGTTGAAGGGAACTGTAGGGCTGATGTTGAAGGGAACTGTAGGGCTGCTGTTGAAGGGAACTGTAGGGCTGATGTTGAAGGGAACTGTAGGGCTGCTGTTGAAGGGAACTGTAGGGCTGCTGTTGAAGGGAACTGTAGGGCTGCTGTTGAAGGGAACTGTAGGGCTGCTGTTGAAGGGAACTGTAGGGCAGCTGTTGAAGGGAACTGTAGGGCAGCTGTTGAAGGGAACTGTAGGGCTGCTGTTGAAGGGAACTGTAGGGCTGATGTTGAAGGGAACTGTAGGGCTGCTGTTGAAGGGAACTGTAGGGCTGCTGTTGAAGGGAACTGTAGGGCTGACGTTGAAGGGAACTGTAGGGCTGCTGTTGAAGGGAACTGTAGGGCTGACGTTGAAGGGAACTGTAGGGCTGATGTTGAAGGGAACTGTAGGGCTGCTGTTGAAGGGAACTGTAGGGCTGACGTTGAAGGGAACTGTAGGGCTGATGTTGAAGGGAACTGTAGGGCGATGTTGAAGGGAACTGTAGGGCTGCTGTTGAAGGGAACTGTAGGGCTGATGTTGAAGGGAACTGTAGGGCTGCTGTTGAAGGGAACTGTAGGGCTGATGTTGAAGGGAACTGTAGGGCTGCTGTTGAAGGGAACTGTAGGGCTGCTGTTGAAGGGAACTGTAGGGCTGATGTTGAAGGGAACTGTAGGGCTGCTGTTGAAGAGAACTGTAGGGCTGCTGTTGAAGGGAACTGTAGGGCTGATGTTGAAGGGAACTGTAGGGCTGCTGTTGAAGGGAACTGTAGGGCTGATGTTGAAGGGAACTGTAGGGCTGCTGTTGAAGGGAACTGTAGGGCTGCTGTTGAAGGGAACTGTAGGGCTGATGTTGAAGGGAACTGTAGGGCTGCTGTTGAAGGGAACTGTAGGGCTGATGTTGAAGGGAACTGTAGGGCTGATGTTGAAGGGAACTGTAGGGCGATGTTGAAGGGAACTGTAGGGCTGCTGTTGAAGGGAACTGTAGGGCTGATGTTGAAGGGAACTGTAGGGCTGCTGTTGAAGGGAACTGTAGGGCTGCTGTTGAAGGGAACTGTAGGGCTGATGTTGAAGGGAACTGTAGGGCTGATGTTGAAGGGAACTGTAGGGCGATGTTGAAGGGAACTGTAGGGCTGCTGTTGAAGGGAACTGTAGGGCAGCTGTTGAAGGGAACTGTAGGGCTGCTGTTGAAGGGAACTGTAGGGCTGATGTTGAAGGGAACTGTAGGGCAGCTGTTGAAGGGAACTGTAGGGCTGCTGTTGAAGGGAACTGTAGGGCTGATGTTGAAGGGAACTGTAGGGCTGATGTTGAAGGGAACTGTAGGGCTGCTGTTGAAGGGAACTGTAGGGCTGATGTTGAAGGGAACTGTAGGGCGATGTTGAAGGGAACTGTAGGGCGATGTTGAAGGGAACTGTAGGGCTGCTGTTGAAGGGAACTGTAGGGCTGATGTTGAAGGGAACTGTAGGGCTGCTGTTGAAGGGAGCTGTAGGGCTGATGTTGAAGGGAACTGTAGGGCTGCTGTTGAAGGGAACTGTAGGGCTGATGTTGAAGGGAACTGTAGGGCTGATGTTGAAGGGAACTGTAGGGCGATGTTGAAGGGAACTGTAGGGCTGCTGTTGAAGGGAACTGTAGGGCTGATGTTGAAGGGAACTGTAGGGCTGCTGTTGAAGGGAACTGTAGGGCTGCTGTTGAAGGGAACTGTAGGGCAGCTGTTGAAGGGAACTGTAGGGCTGGTGTTGAAGGGAACTGTAGGGCTGATGTTGAAGGGAACTGTAGGGCTGATGTTGAAGGGAACTGTAGGGCTGCTGTTGAAGGGAACTGTAGGGCTGATGTTGAAGGGAACTGTAGGGCTGATGTTGAAGGGAACTGTAGGGCGATGTTGAAGGGAACTGTAGGGCTGCTGTTGAAGGGAACTGTAGGGCTGATGTTGAAGGGAACTGTAGGGCTGCTGTTGAAGGGAACTGTAGGGCTGATGTTGAAGGGAACTGTAGGGCTGATGTTGAAGGGAACTGTAGGGCGATGTTGAAGGGAACTGTAGGGCTGCTGTTGAAGGGAACTGTAGGGCTGATGTTGAAGGGAACTGTAGGGCTGCTGTTGAAGGGAACTGTAGGGCTGCTGTTGAAGGGAACTGTAGGGCTGATGTTGAAGGGAACTGTAGGGCTGATGTTGAAGGGAACTGTAGGGCGATGTTGAAGGGAACTGTAGGGCGATGTTGAAGGGAACTGTAGGGCTGATGTTGAAGGGAACTGTAGGGCTGATGTTGAAGGGAACTGTAGGGCGATGTTGAAGGGAACTGTAGGGCTGCTGTTGAAGGGAACTGTAGGGCTGATGTTGAAGGGAACTGTAGGGCTGCTGTTGAAGGGAACTGTAGGGCTGCTGTTGAAGGGAACTGTAGGGCAGCTGTTGAAGGGAACTGTAGGGCTGGTGTTGAAGGGAACTGTAGGGCTGATGTTGAAGGGAACTGTAGGGCTGATGTTGAAGGGAACTGTAGGGCTGCTGTTGAAGGGAACTGTAGGGCTGATGTTGAAGGGAACTGTAGGGCTGATGTTGAAGGGAACTGTAGGGCGATGTTGAAGGGAACTGTAGGGCTGCTGTTGAAGGGAACTGTAGGGCTGATGAACTAGCCAGATGGGCTAGTCCTCTGTGTACGGACAGATGCGAGGTTTGAATACCAATTGCCACCGGGAGGTCTTGGTCAGACGAATGCGGCACTAGGCTAATGTGGCCGAAACTTGATAAGCAAAAATCGAGACTTGCTTGACCTGTCGCGAGATGATATCTCTAAGGTCGTGGCTTGTATAACTGGTCATTGGCTATTCGGCAGGCATGGTCTCAGGCTGGGAGTATTCTCTCATGAATACTGCGGAAGCTGTGGGGATGAAAAGGGAAGGGCGACTGTGGAACATCTCTTCTGTAGGTACCCGGCTCTAGCCAGAAGCAGAGCGGGCTCTTTAGGCAACTACACTTTCAGTTCTCTTACGGAAGTGTCCGGCGCGAAGGTCAAACAAATTTTGCTCTTTATTAGGGCTTCGAAATGGTTTCACGATTAAAAGTAGAGGTGCAGTGTTACTCGGTGGTATCCCAATGGACCTATAGTGGTCTGAGTTGGTCTGTAGACCTGCTGCCATGAAAACTTAATCTAACCTAACATAATTTATCGAGATGATGTGACCCCAGAAGCCTTTAGTACTCGTAATAATACAAATTTGTAAATTGTACAGGAACATGTATGGATATGCTCTTACCTGAACACGCCTCTTTTCAGACAGTATAAACACTGACGAAATGGATCTACGTAGCATAGCGGAGTTTCCTTTCTGACAGGGGGATACTTGCTTGAATAGCCTGGAACTAAATTCAATTCCACAGGCTTTGAGCAGGAATTCTGGCCGAACTTAAGCGACTCCTGCCATTTTACTTACTCGTCTTACAATTAAAAATTTTAAAAAATTAACCACAAATTATGTTAAGTTTAAACAAATGCTATTTTTTTAATTTTCCCAATCACAATGAATACAACAAAGATATTGAAATAAACTGATTAACATAAGATTTTGCAAAATATAATTTCTTTGTGGATAAGTGTCGCGTAGTTGGAGTGTGTTGTGTGAGGGGGGGGTGTGTTGTTTCAGTGAGAGTGTTTTGTGTGAGTTAAAGAGTGTTATGTAAGTGAAAGAGTGTTGTGCGAGTTAAAGAGTGTTATGTAAGTGAAAGAGTGTTGTGTGAGTTAAAGAGTGTTATGTAAGTGAAAGAGTGTTGTGTGAGTGAGGTCTTGTTTGAGTGAAAGAGTGTGTTGTGTCAATGATATTGTGTGTTGTGCTAGTGAGATTGTGTGCATGAGAGCGCGGGCGTACCTGCGTATGAGTGTGTGTGTACCTGCTTCGTGTGCTATTGAGAGCCATTGAGTGGATCGTTGAGTGTGTCGTGGCGCCGATGCCTCTGTGTTCTGTTCTATTGAATCCATTGTTAAATTGTGTTGATCCGAACTCTCGCAGAAAATCTAATATCATAAGCAAAAATATATATAATTCCAGGATAATGTGACCGATGATCAATTGTTAAACCAAATGAAAATGAGACATCAACACAAAAGTTTACAGTTGAACACCTTGCATTGCAGATGGGGAATAACACTGTCGCACTGCATCGCGCTCGTAACATCCCTTCACGAAGTGTCTCAGTGGAATTAGTGTTTGCGTTTCAAGGAACACAAGTCTCGTCTGTGAGTGAGGGAGATTCGTACGATTCGTGCGTGAGCGGTCCACCATTTAGTAATGGCGGCGATAGGACCGAGACCTCTGCCATTGCCGCAGTTCGTATTGGTACAGTGCCGTTGCATCCAATGCCGGTGCGTTGGACACACGTACCGTGTACATAGCCGCATTGGAGGCATACTGAGGCGTGTTGTGCTGAATGGGTATCAGAACGATAACGTGCATGTTGTTCGGCTCGTTTGGATCGTCTGGATTGCGAACTGGGTCCTGATAGAAGTAGGGATTGGCCACGGTGGCATTGTGATTGGTGTTAGCGTCTATGTTCGCATTAATGTGGAAGTTGGAATTAATGGCTGTGTACTGGTATGGTAGCGGCGTGGGGCTTGGACTGCGGCTGGGGTACTGGTACGGTATTGGGAACGGATTCGAATGGCGCAATGGGCTGGGAGCGCGGCGCCGGCGTCTGTTTGTGGGCACATTTGTGTCCGTACTTGCACTTCGACTCCCATTCTGATCTTCGAATGTGGTCGAGCTGGAGGTCTGGTGGGCAGTCGTTTGAAACGAGTTGTAAGCGTAATTGTATTCTGAAACGCGCTCTTGATACTGTTCCTTGGGATGATTTGTGGAATTGAGTGCATTACTTTGTGGTGCTCCACCAACAGCCGTGTCCATCTTGGTCTCCTCTGATGGGTCAATAGCAGCCGCAAGCGGATTCGAATGCAGATAATTCTCAGACCGATTGTACGACGAAACTGACGGCACTGTAGCGTTCAATATGAATGGGCGTGGTGATTGGCCCAAAGCGACTTTCTCATCACTGGTCGTAACAGTTGTTGGCAACTGCTTGGGAGGCATTTCAACTTCCGTGTGCACCGATAGTGTATCCATGCTAGGAGAAGATGGTGTCGTGTGTGTAATATCTACTTCGCTCTGACTGTCGGTTTGGCTGCCACTGCCACTATCGTCGCAGCAGTTGTAAGTGCAGCCGGGTTCTTGACACATGTCGCAACACTGACCAAACTCTTTGGTTTCTGGCTTAGGACCGACATATTCGTAGGTGCAACCCGGTTCCGGGCAAATATCACAGCTTTGCCCGAAATTCCTTGTAGATGCTGGTTGTTTCAGCTCGCTGTGATATATACTAGTACGATGTACATTGTCTGCAATGTCGATCTGTGTTAACTCTATGTGGGGAACCCATTTTGTACTTACAGCAATTGATGTGGTCATATTTTCAGATGCTACTTACCTTGACATGGAACTGCTTTAGCGGAACCATTTCCATCATGTGTTACTGCCATCTG
The DNA here is from genome assembly GCA_920105625.2 of Clusia tigrina. NCBI lineage: Eukaryota > Metazoa > Arthropoda > Insecta > Diptera > Clusiidae > Clusia > Clusia tigrina. The sequence continues at coordinate 195,045,066 of OV050032.1, forward strand.
TGCAGAAAGATGCTTCCCTTGAGACCCGGTAGTTTCAGGCACCAAATTTCCATCATGTGATATGTTCATCTCTGCAAGTGGACGAGACGGATCTATTTCAATGGGCATATTACCAGATGAATGCTTACCTGCAGCTTCACAAGCTGTTGCTTCGTGTTCAATCGACACTTGTGAAACCTTCATTTCTGCTATTGCACGGTTATCTAGAAACGTAACTGCTTCTTCGGGCCTATATCCATCATGTGATATTCCCATCGCTGGAAAGGAAACTTTATTACCTTAGAGACGGAACTGTTCATGAACATATGACCAGATGGGCGCTTACCTGCAGATGGCGCTGTTTTAGACGACAAAATCGCAGCATTTGAAATTGCCACCTCCGCCAGTGGAACAGCAACTTGAGAGCGAGCTCCTTCACCGAGCATATTCCCAACATGTGATAGTGACCTCTCTGCAAATCGAAAATTGTCTAGATCCAGATGTTTCAGGGTAATTATTATCGAGGGGCCGTTACCTTCAGAGGCGTCCGTTCCAAAAATAGTCATATCTACAGCAAATGGCGGAATACCTGCAGACGGTGTTTTTTTATCGGCGAGACTCCGAGTTTGTGATATTGTGATTGCGTTTCCCCACGGACCTTGCGAGCCTTGCGGAGCATGTGCTTCTACGGGCTTCACCCCAACAATTTTGTGCACATTTTCTGCTTTCCCTTGGGACTTTCCCGCACCGTGGTTGGAACTATAGCGTTGTGATTTTTTGGACGTCTTTTTATTGTTCTTGCCCATTTTCTCCACACACTGCAATGAAATGGAAGTTCCCTCCAAAGCAACGGTTTGTAAGAAAAAAATTCTTCCTTGGGCGTTTTTTTGTCTAGTTTTCAGCGGGATTTTTTTTTGGTTCGCGTTAATTAACTTTTGGCACAATTGGTTTGGCAAAATATTTACAAATCTTGAAAACTACTCCGGACGTTTAGCAATTGTATGTCTGGCAAAGCAATTGAACGTGAATGTGGCCTTCGGACCACACTTCGCCGCACGCTCCTTAGAAATGCGATTTCACAGGAAATAAGCGGCAGTGTTGCCAAACCAGCGGCTGGGGAAATTTTCTATAACGACTTTTTTCCTTACGATTTGTGGATTTTTGTCTACTTTTCTGGTGGCGTGGCTTTTTCTACCACGGATGCAGTCTACTGTCCAGAATTCGACACCAATGGAAAACGGTACGAATCACAAAAAAGAACTATTTCGGAATATAAAACTTCTGAATTAAATATTCGTCTGCGGCTGTGTTATAGAATTTTGAGGAATTTTACAATGTCTCTTCGACAAAAATCTTACGAGTGTTCAAATTCGAGGATATAAATTTGGCTCGAGGAAATAGCGGGCGAAGCAGGGTACTTCTTAGCAAGTTGGAGAAGGAGAAATTCAAAATGCCAAGTGCAATAGTCGCAGAGTGTGAGTCTAATCGTCGACACTTTCAAGGAAATTTCGAAACATATTTGCGAGGACGACGTAGGTAGGTTAGATGGCTGTCCTAAGACCCACTTAGGGCTGTTCAAGGTCCATGGTGGCGAGGACGACGTAAATGCACAGCGAGCGAAAATTTCTTCAAAAAGTTGAATTAAAATCCCTTCAATTAAGCCTATCAAAGACTTTCAATACAGTAAACCAACTGATCTGCCAAAAGATGTTAGCAATGAGCCGAGGGTAAACCTAGATCGTTGAGACTTGGACCCTTGGTAACAAGGGAAATGTCATTGAATGTTGTAACAACAGTGCCAAGAACCGCAGCGGAAGGTACGTTAATTTCCAAGATGCCATCATACCCGAATAATACGAACAGCAGGCAACCTCACTGGAGAGAGAGAGAGAGAGAGAGAGAGAGAGAGAGGTATTAGTTGAAGGTGATTTCTCCTCTAAATCAAATCACAATATAGTTCTTTATAGATACGATTTTCTGTTTGAGAACAGATTTCTTTTTTAAAGTTGGGTTGGCCCAACAAGAATAGTAATCAGCAAATGACAAGGTCGAAAGGGGCCTTGCCTATGACAAAGGGGACTCAATTTTCAGAAGCAATTTCTTTCGAAATCTCGGGAATAGCAAACCTGGTCCCCATAGTAGAAAAATCGTTGCTAATAAGTAAGAACCGCTTAAATAAATCACATTCGCCTCTAGATTTTAGGGAGTACAGAAGGGAAACTTAGAGGGAATTTAAACAGAAGGGAGACTTAGAGGTAATATAAAGGGAAGGAGACTTAGAGGGAATATAATCAGAAGGGAGACTTTGAGGGAATGTAAACGTAAGGGAGACTTAGAGGGAATATAATCAGAATGAAGACTTAGAGGGAATGTAAACAGAATGAAGAGGGAATATAAACTTAAGGGAGACTTAGAGGGAATGTAAACGTAAGGGAGACTCAGAGGGAATATAATCAGAATGAAGACTTAGAGGGAATGTAAACAGAATGAAGAGGGAATATAAACTTAAGGGAGACTTAGAGGGAATGTAAACGTAAGGGAGACTTAGAGGGAATATAATCAGAATGAAGAGGGAATATAAACAGAAGAGAGGGGCAATTTGAACCAACGAACTAAAATTATTTCTTCACTGAACGATATAATCATTAATTTTAAACATAAACTGTTTACCATTAAGTTCAGCCGCGGTCCTCTAAAACAAAAAGGTCCGTTTTTTGTCCGCATATCGTCTTCAGTTAAAAGTGAATATGAGAATACATCATTAAATCGAAATTCCCTCGTCCTCATAATTGCAACTTTGGCAGTGGAATAATGCAATTTCAACCGTTGAACCGCAGCCCCCTTAGCATTATCCGATCACTAAAAGAAATATGCAAAATATTCTCCATTTTTCTTTTTCTGGCACTACTTGAAAGGGATTTTTTCCGCCTCTTTGCTTCACATTCGCAGTCGCCAAGTCCAACGAGTGACAATTCAACGAGTGAAAATTGAAACTTTCTGGAATGAGACCAAATCCCGTCGAGTCGGCCATATTTTGAAAGTTGCTGACGTCAGCACAGCGCTGACATATCAAGAAAATAACGATTCAATCGAATCGTGTCGTAGAGTCGCACATTTTGCAGAGCAGTTACGAATAGTACAAAAAAATAGAATCAAAATTAAATCCATTAAAATGATTGGCACAAACTTCGGAATTTATCGTCCACCTGTGATTGAGCCCCCGCCTGAAGTCGTAGCGGAGAAGAACCAAAATAAAGGCAGGGACAAGGCCACCAATTTGAAACCGACTATTAAGCCCAATGGGACTGATTTGTACGGTGACGAAGAGTGTGTATATGGAGATCTCCGTAAGACGTTTGCTACGCGGAAACTGTATAGATTTGTGCACGGTCTGAAGAAGTACGTGCCCACCATACCGGATGAGTGCACACAACATTTTCTGGCTCCTTACGGTTTCCATTCGGACGACCAGCGCCTCGTGCGCCTCATTTCAGAAGCCTCACTTCAATTCATATCGCAGGTGATCGCACAGACGAAGAAACGTTACGAGCCCTGCCGCACTGTCGTAACCAGGCGCTTCACATATTGGGTAAGTGAGCGGGTGCTATCGTCGAGTATGGTATATAAACAAAATCTTCGAAAATCATGTTTCTTGAGCCCAGTTTGGAGCCGTACACCATTCAAATGTTCTCTTCCACAGGTACCGTGGGAGTATAAGATACGTACGTATAAGCTTACAATGGATGATCTGATCCCGGTTATACACCAGCACGGTTTCAAAGAGCGGCGCGCCACCACAATTCGTCGTAATCTGAAGCAGTTGGTGGGCGATTCTAAATACAAAGAGGAAACGGGCACGGTCTCTAACAAACCAGTCAAAAGGAATTCACTTGGTGTCCCTAAAAATCGGTCGAACTGAGTTTATGATCTATGATGATGAACTCGGAAGGTCCTGTCACTAGTTAATTGAACTTTGAACCTCATTTTATAACTTTGTAAATGTTTTAAAGACCTGAAGTGTTTTCCTGCGTGAGAGGCAGTTATAATCAATAAATACATTTTTGAGATCCTTATACATTGTTTGGTTAAGATTTAGGTTTAGGTTGATGTGGCGCCAAGAAGCTCACTTAGGCACAAATAATGGCCCATTGTGATACCACGGATGGGGCGCTGACCACCCAAGTCGAGTATAGTTACCGCTTAGACGATGAGCGCCTGTGCAGCACCGCACCGTAGTTGCATATAGAACAATATTTAATACAGTTGCGGGATGACTAATAACCATGATATTAGACGGAATAATCGTATTTGAGAGAAGCTTCTTAATAGGAGATGCGTGCACGGCACTTCCTGTGTTGGCTGTATTAGACTTCACATAATAATCCAAATTTTATAGTTATAAATCGGTTGAAATTTTGGGTGTGGTGATAATAAATGAGCACCAATGATGTAGAAACATACGGGCGAGTGATCTCCAGCTGTGTGGGGTTATTAGAGACAATAAAATGTTCAACCACTGAGAAAGGGAAATTAAGCCTACAAATTAAGAACACACAAATCGTGGTTTATAAGGACATATTCCTAATTCTTAGTTGCTTAGATAAGTGAAATAAGATATTCCGAATGCATCTTTTTCGCCTTCTCCACACTCACATAACATCGCTGATCGTCTGGATATCGTCTCATACCAAATATAGTCCTCTCCTCTTGCAAGATATCAACCTTGTTGCCAAAAGAAAACTCATCGCAAGGCGTCTCTCCGCTTTTCGCCGCATTTGGCCCGTGGCTCTAAATATCGAAATTTCCATCAAACCAGCAACTAGAAAGTCAAGTTCAGATCCACCCTAGGATGTTACCATCATCCAGCGTCAACAAACAACTACTCATCCGTGCAAAACAAAGTACAAATCCAGCAATATACAGGCAGCATTTTTATAGAAATAAAAAACGTTTTCGATGTTGTCTTCGGGGACGATTTATGAAAATTTGTGAACGTAACCAGAAAGGATGCTCTTTGGACTTAGTATGATGCCTCTTTGGACTTCGGTCGTGGTGTTCTCACCTTCAGACTGTGTTTCGTGGCTTCCTCAATGACAAAAATACCGGGAGTATATCAATTATGTATCCTGGAATTATTACTTTGAATAAATGTAATAAATGAAAATATGTAAATGACAACTGGAAATTTGTGTTTACTGACGGATCCAAAACTAACGACTCGACTTTTTTCGCTGTTGTCACACAGGACGACATATTTACAAAGGGCCTGCTAACAAATTATTGCTCTGTTTATACTGCTGCAGCGCTCGCCATCCATGAAGCTTTACTTTATACAATAAACAATGCCGGAAAATTCTGTATCTGCACCGATAATCTATCTTCGATTAATGCCTTTAGCAATAACTATCGTATATCCAGCATTAGGGATAAACTAATAAAACATACAAGCGCAACAAAGATCATGTGGGTTCCTGGTCATTGCGGTATCTACGGTAACGAATTCGCTGACAATGTTGCCAAATGCGCCCATAAGTCTGCCGCCATCGCCTTTGAAACACGCAAAAAAAAGAGACATCAACCACGCTGTGGAAGCTCACTTCAACGCAAAACTCATCTCGGAATGGAGTACGTTTCACCATCACTATAAGGATCTAAGCCCGCTACGCATAAAGCCGGTGTACCCAACAACAGCGAGCTCTCAGGAAATTGCGATATTTACTCGCCTTCGATTGGGCCACACAGAACTCACGCATGACTCCGTGTTAACTGGTAGTTTAAGCAGCTGCAATTACTGTAATGCAACTGCTATCTCTGCGAATGCACGTACTCAGCGAATGCCCTGCCTTTTCGACTGTCAGGAAAACTTTGTTCAGTTCAATAACACCATCCACCAGTGTGCCCTGCCATCCAACTTACTCAACGAACCGTCTGGTAGTAATTTGATCACTATCTTTCCACCAGTGTGCCCTGCCATCCAACTTACTCAACGAACCGTCTGGTAGTAATTTGATCACTATCTTTATATTCGTCTCGCTTTGCAATATTGCTAATATGCTTTAAAATTTAACTAATACCTAAAACCATATTCGAAAAGCAATACAAGCACTCAAAAGTATCAATGCTTATTCCGAGAATTAACTCAACCCTTTCTAGAAAAATCTTGGAAATGTCTCTTCACAGATGCCTCCTCTATGGATAGCAACGCCTCATTTGCTGTAGTGGACGATCTCGGAAACACCGTTAGTACTGGCCTTCTACAACCACATTGTTCTGTATATACAGCTGAGTCTATAGCAATCCTTCAAGCAGCTCTTCACGCTTCCAAATCAAACTGCAAATACTTGATTTGCACTGATAGCCTATCGACAATATCTGCTCTGATGAACTATGCGAACAAAAGTAACCTTATAATAAACATTCGCAACATTTTAGATCAATATAGAACTAACATCAAAATTATGTGGTTGCCAGGTCATGCGGGTATCATTGGTAATGAAATTGCTGACGAAAGGGCGAAATTAGCTACAAAACAGCCTCTACATCTCATTTATTCTACAGAAAAGAAAGATTCACTCAGAGCAATAGATTATTATCTAAATAGATTAAGAATGGACAAATGGCGAAACATTACCCACCACTATGCCAATATGAACGTAGATGGTACGAAGGCAATGTACCCTCCGAACAGTCGTTGCGACAACTTACAAGCTTTCACCCGCCTTCGAATCGGACACACAAACCTCACACATATACACTTACTAAAAGGCTCTGGAATACAATCCTGTCCATATTGCAATTCAACTCCTCTGACAGTAACTCATATTCTCGATGAATGCACACAATTTTCCGTAATACGAATTAAGATTTTTCAAGATCAATCCCCATCAAACTTTTTAAAAACAATAAATAATGTGAACATACTAAAAATGAACAATTTCTTAATTCAATCAAACATAAACCATTTAATATAATTATTTATAACTTTAGCTTTACTCCATTTTTAAATTTTATGTAAGTATTTTATATTTAGTAAAATAACTTATCATGATGCCTATATGTACCAGAGAGCCAAAAGCCTTGCCAGCTAGTGCTCCTTTATTATGTATTCTAATTATTAATAATTATTGTACATATAATAATAATAATAATAATAATAACTAATATGATTTTTTTTTCTTTTTATTTATTTTTTTTTATATCATGTTTAGTGGTATAATTAATTATACAAACAACTTAACGTTAAGCTTAAAGCTAAGGCACTAAAGTCTAGGGTTTTCGGCCTATATTTTATTTTATTGTAGTTGATGCGTTAAATTCCAAAAAATATTTCGGAGGATCTTAGTATTTTTATGAATATGGAGATGTTTTCGCTTGTTATGTTGGTTATTAATTCTTTTATTGTTTTATTATAAGGGGTTTTTGAATAAGAGCGCTACAAAAGTTTTTTTTAAAATAAAACAAAACCGGTTTTAGATATCAATGAAAGTACGTTCGATGCCATTATGTATGGAACTCGATTTCTTTTGCATGGCCACCACGGGCACGCTTGCAGAAGTCCAGACGCTGAACCCAATTTTCAACGGTTTTCAAGCATAAATCGGCCGATACTGCTGCAATTTCACGTTCGATATTCGTACGAAGTTCATCAATCGTCGCTGGCTTGTTGGCATAGACCATAGACTTGACGTAGCCCCACAGGAAGTAATCTAACGGCGTCAAATGGCCATTTCGTGAGATAACACGTTCACCAAACTTGGTTTGCAGTAAATTGATTGTGGCATTCGCTGTGTGGCTTGTGGCGCCGTCCTGTTGGAACCACATGTCCTCCAAGTCCATATTATCCAATTGGGGCCCAAACATATTCGGTTATCATTGAACGGTAGCGATTCGCATTCACAGTAATGGGTCTTGATCATCACGGAAGAAGTACGGCCCAATGACGCCGCCGGCCCATAAACCGCACCAAACCGTAATTTCTTCGGGATGCAATGATGACTCATGGAGTACGTGTGGATTGCTGTCTAACCAATAACGCATATTTTGCTTATTGACGAAGCCATTCAGCCAGAAATGAGCCTCATCAAGCTGAAGATGATTTTCCGATGAAAATCCGAACCATTTTCAAGTTGTTGCTCAGTCCAATTAACGAACATACGACGCTTATGTTGGTCAAGCGGCTTCAGTTCTGGCGTCAATTTGATCTTGTAAGGATGTAGGCCAAGATCTTTTCGCAAAATTCGCCACAACGACGTCACAGAGATGCCCAACACTTGAGAACGACGTGTGAGAGACACATTTGGGCTTTCTTGAACTGAAGCCTCAGCGGCAGCACTATTCTCGACACTACGGGCACTTCTTTGTCTCACTGGCACGGGAACATTTTGTACTGTGCCTGTGGATTCAAATTTTTCCACTAGACGCTCAATTGTTGATCTGCTAGGACAATTATGACGACCATAAATTGGACGTAGCGCTCTTAAAGTTGAGGCGACTGACTCCGAATTTCGGTAGTAAATTTTAATAATTTCAACTCGTTGTTGGCTCGTATATCTTTGCATAATGAAATGGCAAACCTTACTGAAGAGAAATGTCAAAAGAGCGGGAAAAAAGATGGCGTCGTTTGCTGTCAATATCGATCTTGATGCAACGACACAGGTGGTGCAGGTAAGTGACGTTTCCTAGCCAATTCTGTTTTGTTGTTCTCTTTCGGTCTCGGTTCTGTCAAATTATGAAAACCGGTGCCGCCAAAAAATTTGCCGCACTTTATTGAAATTATCGAAACATAAAATTTTGCTGTTTGTAAATTTTATTAATTTATTATTAAGTGAAAATAATAAAATGGGTAAATTTTGTGTAATATGCCGCAAAAGTTGGGGCAAAGAAAATGTGAAGTGTTTCAAAGTTCAAAGTGACGAGAATATCTCAGCCGTTATAAAACTAAAATTTCAGCCGTCAAAGAAAATTTTCGTCCGTTACTACAAATATTCTCATGCCTCCGGAACCCGCCTGCTGACTATTTTGACAGAAGCGAGATCTGAATTCTCTCAAAATTTATCTGCACCACCTGTGTCGTTGCATCAAGATATCGATTTACTTTTGTAGCGTTTCTTTTGAAAAACCCTTTGAGGCATATCTGGTCTGTTATGTTGCATTCTGAAATGATGTGCTGGAAGGAGACGGTAGTTTGGTTGCAGATTGGAATACGGTGTAAATAGGTGGGAGTGGGTTAATCTCGTGTGTCCTGTTCTGAAGCGGATGTACTTTTGAAGATATTTTTTTGGAATATTTGAAGGATATGTTGGTGCTTTTCCGGATGGGCTTATTAATTTATAGTGGTGTTGGTAGTTTTGCCACTCTTGTTGTGTCTTAGAGATATAGAAATTCGATATTACTTGCTTGATGTCCAGTTTGTGTTGGGTTGATTTGTTTATTATTGGAGCTGTTGCGCTAAATTTTGCTAGTTCATCTGCTTTGCTATTTCCTTGAATTCCAGCATGTCCGGGAATCCACATTAGTTTTATTTTGTCTGCGTGTTGTGAGAGAATATCACGGATTTCGCAAATAGTATCGTTTTGGTGGGAAGTGTTTATAGTGGCTTTGATGCAGGACTGTGAGTCGGAGCAAATGATGTGCTTGCCTTTCTGATTTTCGAAAAGTTTCACAGCATCAAGCACCGCTTCTGCTTCGGCAGTAAAGATTGAGCAATTATTATTGAGTTGTGTTAATTGTGCGGCCTTGTAGTTATTGTTCACAATTGCATAGCCAACACCAGATTCAGATTTCGACCCATCGGTGTAATGAAAAAGCCAGTTGTTTGCTTTATGCGTTTCCATTATATCATTGAAAGCTATTCGATAGACTCGGTGACTTGTGGATTGTTTTGGGAGGTGCATTAGAGAGGTGATAATACTGCTTTTTTGGAGGAACCATGGTGGTCGGCAAGGGGTAAACTTCTTCCGTGGTCTTGGATCGAGCTCAATTTGGAGGATAGCTTGGGTTATTTTATCTTCGTTTTCTTTTGATTTCGTTTTCTGTATCGAAGCTTTGCTGACGTTGTATTTGTAGGGTAGAAGTTGTTGTTCCGTTGGGATTAGTAGTTTTGTTGCAAGTTTCATTGTGCATACATTTATTCTGTCGCGGAGTGTTCCTAGTCCGGATTCTGTCTTTGTAAAATTTTCAGTGGTGTTGTTCGAAAGGCACCCAGTCCATATCGTGCAGCGGCGTTTTAACGGGTCCGCCATCTAACGTTTTTTTTGTCAACTAGTGCTTATTTCGTGAATGGTAACACTCATGTCTGATTTGACAGATAATTAGTTTTATCCTTCCGCTGAACGAATATGGTTGTGTATACGCTTGAACAACGCTGGGACATTACTTTGAAAATCATGGTAATGTTGCAGAATGTGTGCGAAAATTGTGTACGGATTTTGGAAGAAGAGAAGCACCGTCAGCTCCGTATGTTCGTTATCTTGTGAAAAAAGTGAAAGAAACTGGCATCCTCATCGATAAACCAAAGCGTGAAAAGCCAAAAACAGTGCGTACACCCGAGAATATTGCTGCTGTGGCAGAAAGTGTGCGTGAAGCGCCATCAACATCAATTCACCGTCGTTCTCAACAATTGAACATTTCGGAGACATCATTGAGACGAATTTTGCATAAAGACCTTGGTATGACGCCATACAAAGTCCAATTGGTTCAGGAGTTGAAGCCAACTGACCATCCAATGCGTTTTCGCTTCGCTAAGTGGGCCTGCGATCGACTTACAGAAGATGCCGATTTTGCCAAAAAAATCATCTTTTCAGATGAAGCTCATTTTGATCTTGGCGGGTATGTAAACAAGCAAAATTGTCGCATTTGGGGCACAGAAAACTCGCACGCATACATTGAAAAGCCGATGCACCCAAAACGAGTCACGAGTCAGTTTGGTGCGGATTTTGGTCCAGAGGCATAATTGGGCCATTTTTCTTCGAAAATGAGCAAGGAGTGGCCGTTACAGTCAATGGCGACTAATTATCGGGCCATTTTGAACGAATTTTTGTTCACAAAAATTGAAGAGGAGGATATTGGCAACATTTGGTTTCAACAGGACGGCGCTACGTGCCACACAGCCGAAGCTACACTCGATGTTTTGCGCCCTGTTTCAAAAAACAAAAAGTTATTTGGCGGACCCTATAGATTGTTTCAATTTTTCTGAGGTTTGCTTTAGAAGCATGTCCGTAGATCGCAAGTCCATATTCGATTTTGGAAACCAATATTGATTTTATGATGTTTATTGTAGTATTTGGGTGAGCATTACTGTGGTAACTACTAATACATTTGATTAGGTTTAGTCCATTAGTTAGTGCTTCTTTAAGGTAGTTGATATGTGTTGTAAATTTATATTTAGTGTTGAATATAATTCCTAGAATTTTCAGGTCATTTACATATTCAATTTTGTTGGTATTTATATGTATGTCTATAGGAGTGCATTTTTCTTTTCTACATATTGTTACGAAATTGCCCTCTTGACAATTTACTCTGTTACAAAATTGCCCTCCTGACAATTCCTCTAACTCTCTGTACTCGGACTCGTACCACTGGATTGTGTAGTAATCAAACAATCGCTGGTTAAATTAAAATAATTAGCTTTATTTAATTATTGCTATTTACACATTTAATATTAGGCTTAAAGTTTACTTAGTTATTATTTGCACTTTATTTAACAAACCATTAGTCACTTTATTTACTAATGAATTTCACCACTTTGTAAATCACAAATACTGCTGCTTCGATTAAAATGCCTGCTGTACACACTTTTACGATCTCTGATCTACTGTCTTCGACTTTGAACAGTCTTGTCGCTTTTATAGTTTTCGAATGGTTGGTGTAGAAACTTCTACGCCATTCTCGTACTTTCTAGAATTTTCGATCCATTTCGACAGAAGTCGAGAATATTCTTTTTGATATTACCGACAGATGGTTCTTGAATAAGCTTTTATTCGAATAGTTCACATCTTGACTCACAGGGGGCACTCATTCTCTAAGATGGGATCCTAAAAGTATGCAATCCCTTTTCACTGAGCTATCACGTTTCAATATATTTATGAATGGCTTCAGTTTTAGATAAGGAGAGTTTTGCTCCCGTGATATTGCACCAGTTTGTTATTTTGGCAAATAGTATGTTTATCTTGTTTCGTAATATGTCTTGATTTTTGTGATTTATGATGATGTATAGATCATCTGCGTAAATGCAATGGTTGAATGCTGGGTTGCTTATAATTATTTTGTTAAGTTTTTCATATGCTATGAGGAATAGTGCGACCGATAGTGGAGATCCTTGTGGGATACCATTTATCAATGGCATGGTTTTGGAGAAGTAACGATTTATTCTTACTTTGAATTTTCTGTTTGATAAGAATGATGTTATGAAGTTCAATATTTTAGGGCCCAATTTCCATTCTTTTAGTTGATCAATGATAGCGTGAGCGCCGATGCGATCGAAGGCTCTTTCAAAGTCTATAGAGAGCATGGATATGTGGTTTTTGGATGAGAGGTTTGTTGTTATTTGATGGTCTATAACGAGGAGAGCGTCTGTATTATAACTCTATTTGTTTATAGTAACTACCTTAATGTATACGTATATGATTAACGAGTATCTAGTACTTGAGTAGCCATGAGTTGACATTTCTTGTGGGTTACACATCTCTAGCTTTTATGCAGATCACTTTACTTTGACTTTTGCTTTTATATGGTATTGATACAGACATTCTTTTGAGATTTGTAATATTAATTAATAATGAAATAAAGACTATTAATAATGAAGAACTAAATGTTATTGTGGAATGAATCAATTGAGGACATAATAGTCTGCTGTTCCTTTTCCTCGTTTGAAGGCGACTTGTTTCGGACTGATCAATTTGTTTCTTTTTAGGAACCAGCAGATACGTTTACAGATTATTTTCTCCAATATTTTGGCAGTACAGGATAGAAGAGAGATTGGGCGATATCCTTCAATGTTGTTTCCCGGTTTTGGTATTGGGATGATCGTACTGATTTTCCATTCTTGTGGTATAGTTCCGCAGTTGAAAATGTTGTTGAACAGTTTGAGAAGAAACTTTTTCCAGATATAGCAAGATGTTTTAACATTGGAAAACATATCCTGTCGGGGCCAGGTGTTTTTCCTTTTAGCTTTGAGAGCGTTTCGTTAAGTTCTTTCCAGGTTATATCTGTTTCGATCAATTTGGCTGTTTGGTGAGGATGATAAATGATATGTTTGGGAAAGCTTTTTTTTTCGTTGATAAAAGTGGTGGAAAAGTTTGAGTCGTCAGATGCTTTTGACCATGTATCAGCGAAGATCGATGCTACATGTCAGAAATGACTTTATTGGTGGGATCCAGTATATTAATTATGGTTGTAGATATGTTTTTTCCGTATAATTTATTAACGTGGTGCCATAAAGTTTGCATGGAAGAGTTGTTATTTATTTTGGATGTAAAATTGTAAAATGAATCGCGTTCTGCCTTTTTGGTTTCTCTTTTGAAAAGAGCGTTTGCTCTTTTGTAGGCTAGTAGGGTTTCAGTGTTTGTACTGTTTTTCAAAGAGTGCCATAATATTTGTTTATTGGCTCTTAATTTCAAGGTTTGGGTTCCACCAGTGTATGTCCCTTTTGAAGGAGAAAGGTGACGATTTTTTTATTGATTCGTGAGCAGCAGCTATGATGCATTTTTTTAATATCGATGCATCTTTATTAATGTTGTTTGAGGTGTTATATTTCTCAAAATTGTGCTCGGACTTAGTTGTGAATTTTTCCCAATTTGCTGTGCAAACTTTGAATTTAGGAATATTTAAGGTTTTTGTTCTGGTTGGTCTGAAAATTGGAAAATGATTTTTTTATTTCCTTCATCATCATCATAATTGGCGTACAACCATTTCTGATCATTGCCGCGTTATCAGCCTTCGCCAGTCGTCTCTGCTTCGCGCACGCTGGCGCCAATTGGAAACACCAAGTGCAGCCAGGTCCACTTGAACTTCCAACGTAGTGGTGGTCTCCCCCTCCTGCGTCCGCCACCCGGCGGCATCGATTCAAATACTTTTTTCGCCGGTGCACTTTCATCCATTCGCACAACATGTCCCAGCCAGCGCAGCCGCTGTGTTTTAATGCGCTGAACTATATCAATGTCGGCGTACAGCTCATACAGCTCGTTGTTCCATCTGATTCGATACTCTCCGCAGACGCATATAGGACCATAGATCCTTCGAAGAATTTTTCTCTCGAACGCCCCCAAAGCTCGCTCATCGTTGTTTGTCTTCGTCCAGGTTTCGGCACCATAAAGCAGGACGGGAAGGATGAGGGCTTTGTAGAGCGTAATTTTTGTTCGTCGAGAGAGGGCTCTGCTTCTCAATTGCCTACTGAGCCCAAAGTAACACCTGTTGGCAAGAGTGATTCTTTGCTTGAGCTCCTTGCTGACATCGTTCGTGGTGTTGATGCTGGTTCCCAGATAAACGAAATCCTTCACAACTTCAAAGTTGTAGTCGCCAACAGTGACGTGGTGTCCAAGACGCTGAGACTCTTTGTGTGTTGACACCAAGTACTTCGTTTTGTCCTCGTTCACCGCTAAACCCACTCGCCTCGCTTCTCTCTCCAAGCCGGAAAATGCAGCACTCACGGCGCGGCTGTTATGGCCAAGCCGTTTGTTACTGAGCGAGGATTCAGACAAGGTGACTCCTTATCGTGTGTTTTCTTCAATCTAATGTTGGAAAAAATCGTACGTGCAGCAGGTCTAAGTCGCACAGGCACTATCTTTTTATTTCCTGATTCCATTTCACTTTTAGATTTGTTAAGTTATTTTAATGTTATTTACTTTTGTTACATATAAAACTAGTAATACGAGTATATAATGCAACCTCATATAATGCATCCTCCAGCCGTTAGCCCCGCTGCTAGTGCTGCCGTTTATTTTATTTTTTTCGAAATTATAGTAATATAGTTTATTAATAACTATCTAATTATAAATAAACAACTTTTTTTTTAATACAAAATACATTTAGTGTTTTTTGTAACTTACCTGAGTTCAGCGGGAATTCAACATAAAAGTTTCTCAGAAAATTTCCCAAATCAGCTGATCAGGTGCCAAAAATCCCTCGCAGCTTTATATAAAAAGCAAATACAAATCGTGGGATCAGGTAACATAACAAAAGTTGGTCTGAAATAATGTGCTCTGCCAACATTTTATGAAGTCCAACTGTGACACCATTTCAACACCAATGACTCCAATTCCACAGCCAGGGAATTCTCAGCCACATCCTCGTCGTTGATGAAGTGGGTACAAACGATTAGAAGAGTTTTATTGTTCAACATGCCTTGGCAGATTTGGATTCATGCACCCGAGATCATTAGGCCGCATCGTAAGTCACAAGTAGGCTTTTCCAGTATCCATCCTACTAAATTAGCCGCATATAAGTAAGGCATTAAATTAAACTAAGGTATAAACAAAATAGCTTTCGTTTTAAAAGGACCCTCGGGAATTATTTAGAATTCTATAGGAAGCACTTTAAAGACACATTTCACATTTCAATTGCTAGCACTGATTTTGATTAAAATTGAGCAACTTTATCTTACCCGATTAGTCCGATATTTTCCTATTCTTGATTACTAGTTTCCATAGCAAACCTTCAGTGAGGAAGGTTGACAATTCGAATCCCGCCCATTCTTCTAACGTTTCATTGAGTGCTCTCAAGTCCTTGTCTTTGGATAATTTGTAAAAGTACTTCGCACGTTTGGTTGTACCGAGCCAGGATTTTGCCAAGTTCTCTAAAGTTCTAAGAAAACCCTCGTATTAGGCTTAACATGAATAAATCAATATTGCGAGGTAATCGGCTTCTTAAAGCAATGCTTGGAATAAAGATTAAAGTTCCCCAGAGTGCTATTTAGAATCGTGCTGATTACACGGTGGAGTTAGCTTCTCATCCGAGTGTAGCAGTATCCAGTAAGTTGTCCATCCCAAATATTTGCTAGAGTTTTTATATTAACTCAATCCGAAACGTATTGGAATAGAATAGAACGATGCGGTTGTTACTCGTTGAGGAGATGTTATTGGAAATGTAATCCAAATATAACATGAGAACTATGCTAGGAAGATGGGCTCTCAAATAATACCAACAAAACCACAATAATTCCGACTTGTTCGTTGAACCATTGCACACAGCAACTCAGAGGGTGGGCGACAAGTAAGTTCAATATCTTCCCAAACTTAAAACTTACAGTAGGAACAATTACCTTGATGGCGGCATCTTTATAGTCCAAACTGAATGAATCCTGCATTGCATTTGGATCCAAGCAGCCACAAAAAAACATCAAAAATATTATACAATCACAAAATGTTATAACGTCGCAAACCAAGCGGCCACTCCTACCTACCTACCTATACATTCACAACAACAAACATTTATGATTCTCATGTACTCGTATGTGCGTCGGGGGAAGAGGACTGTCAAAAACTCTTGAGTGAATGAGTTCCTTAACTGAACACTACCAACGGGTCTCCAGGCGATCCATGTGATCGAGCCATGGAACATCCCACCTAACCACACCTCAACCACAAACTAACCCAGACGTCACGTCTAAAATGTGATCTGATTTCGACAACTTTTCTGTCGAATCTATTTAAATGTGTGCTGCAAAGAACTCTGTCTTGCTCTGAGGTCAACTTCATTGGCGCTACTCAGGAGAGACAAATTGTTTACCCGGTTGTTGTAGTAATGAGTTTAGTATTATTATTATATCTTCCACCATCATTAATTATGACTACAAGGGGTTGGGGAACGAGATCTAGCTGATGAGGTCTTCGACTCGAAGAGAAAACGATTTCTTAGAAATAAGCATTTTGAGACCAAGCCCGGGGCTGGATGGGAACCTGCGATCCTCTGAGTGTATGTCTAGCCTGCTTACCTCTAGACCGGGGGAGGATTTGAACCCCTGTGTGATTGTGAGTCTAGCTTGCTTACCACTAGACCGGGGGAGGATTTGAAACTGCGACCCTCTGAGTGCGAGTCTAGCCTGCTTACCTCTAGACCGGGGGATGATTTGAAACTGCGACCCTCTGAGTGTATGTCTAGCCTGCTTACCACTAGACCGGGGGAGGATTTGAAACTGCGAACCTCTGAGTGCGAGTCTAACCTGATTACCTCTAGACCGGGGGATGATTTGGAACTGCGACCCTCTGAGTGTATGTCTAGCCTGCTTACCACTAGACCGAGGGAGGATTTGAAACTGCGACCCTCTGAGTGTATGTCTAGCCTGCTTACCTCTAGACCGGGGGAGGATTTGAACCCCTGTGTGATTGTGAGTCTAGCTTGCTTACCACTGGACCGGGGGATGATTTGAAACTGCGACCCTCTGAGTGCGAGTCTAGCATGCTTACCACTAGACCACAGAGGGTGGCTGTGTAATGAGGTTGAACAAGTTCATTCGGAGTAAATTTTGCTTAAGGGGCAAATCGTAGACAATAGAAAAATCAACACAAAAACCACGTGAAAACAGCCAGCAAAGAGACTCAATCAATGCTTCAAGTGTAAGGAAATGGCTATACTCGTACATCCATCAATTGAATCCGGGCATTCAAAATTAATGTTACTATAATTTCAGGGGGATCGCGAAACGGGCCGAACATGTTTATGTACCTCACACTATAAAGGGTTTGGAGGGGATGAATACTGGCAACTCGAGCTTTCGACTCGAATCGATTTAGAGAGAAGCATTTCGAGACTATGCCTTGGTCAGGACGCGAACCTGCTACCCCTCGTTTGTGGGACTAGCACGCTTTCTGCTAGACCACGGAGGCCGGCATATCTAATTTTCTAATATTGATTTCTGTCTGTTGTGGTTAATTTTCGTTTTCAATTTTGTCAACTTACTCTTAGTTCCCTGCATCGGCAAAATATTTTCTCCAGCCTCTCAACGTCCATTCGTCCATTTTTGGTGGTATCTGTAAGGTAAGAACAAAGAACGCTCCCACACCCTCCCAATGTACATTAAAGAGATCGAAGCCTCCCGACATGCACCCTCAGCAAGGATTCGTTCAACTTTCTACTTGTGTGGCAAATCGTTGAACATAAACCGTTCTTGTCACGGCGATCCACAGAGCGTTGTCCAGTGATCAGTACCAATCGTAACCCTGCCACAGTGGCCCAACAACCCAACTGCAATATATTGTTATGGGAAGAAATATTTGTGTCAAATATAATGAAAAAATCACAAATTCCTGTTGTTTTACTAAAATTTTCCTGTCAACTTCGCTCACGACTGCTCTCTTAATTTGGGACTTAAAAGACGAGAGCGAAGCGAAACTCTCCGGAAGGATTTTATCTCTTTAATGTACATTGCCCACACCTGAAATTGTGTGAAATGTCCTGAAGACGATGAATGGAAACGAAATAAAAAATATGTTTTCAAAATAGATTTTTTTTTTTTTATTGCTTATATACTATATTTATGTACTATACACATTTATTTATATATATATATATATATATATAAATAAATATGGATAGTACATATATATATACATATATATATATATATATATATATATATATATATATATATATATATATATATATATACATATATATATATATATATATATATATATATATATATATATTAATATATATATATATATATATATATATATATATATATATATATATATATATATATATATATATATATATATATATATATATATATATATATATATATACATATATATATATATATACGAGGTGTGATCAAAAGATAACCGTAATTGTGTGATCAAAAAATAAAATATTTATTTATTCATCAAAAACTATCTTGTCCCCTTTAAAGTAATTCCCCTCAGGTATAATTCACTTATGCCAGCGTTTTTTCCAATCCTCGAAACACTTCTGAAACGCTTTTTTTGGTGTCGCCAACAGCTCCTGTTTCGATTTTTCTTTTATCTCCTCAATCGTAGCAAAACGCTTTCCTTTCATCGGTGTCTTCAGTTTTGGAAAGTGGAAAAAGTCAGCGGGGGCCAAGTCCGGTGAATACGGTGGTTGAGGCATGATAACGGTTTTGTTTTTGGCCAAAAACAGCTCCTGAGCGATGTCCATGCGACGTTGTTTTTGCTCAAAATTTAGCAATTTTGGAACAATCTTCGCTGCCGCACGTTTCATGCCTAAAACATCCGTAAAAATTGCTTGGCATGAGCCGAACGATATGCCAACATCATCAGCAACCTCTCTGATAGTGATTCGACGATTATCCAAACTCATTTTCTTCACTGCGTCAATGTTTTCATCGGTTGTTGACGTGCTCGGGCGACCAGGACGAGCATCGTCATTGACATCTTCTCGGCCTTCCTTAAACCGGTTATACCACAATTGAACTTGTGTCCTGCTCATAGTAGACTCGCCAAAGGCCACAGTCAACATTTCAAATGTCCTTGCGCATTTAATTTCATTTTTTACACAAAACTGAATACAGTTTCTTTGATCCATTTTTTCGAATAGTACAAAATCGAAGAGCACACCAAAACACGACTAACCTTTTTATCTGTCAAAAACAAACTGACAATCCAAAATGGTTGGTATTGCCAACATATATAACAGACATGTGTACCAACATAACAGAAAAAAAAATGCGAACATCGAACATACGTAACTCACGAAAAGATGAAAATAACGGTTATTTTTTGATCACACCTCGTATATATATATATATATATATATATATATATATATATATATATATATATATATATATATATATATACTATACATATTTATATATATATATATATATATATATATATATATATATATATATATATATATATATACTATACATATTTATATATATATATATATATATATATATATATATATATATATATATATATACTATACATATTTATATATATATATATATATATATATATATATATATATATATATATTTATATATATATCTATATATATTTATATATATCTATATATATTTATATATATCTATATATATTTATATATATCTATATATATTTATATATATTTATATATATCTATATATATCTATAAATATATATATCTATATGCATATATATATATATATATATATATATATATATATATATATATATATATATTTATATATATATATCTATATATATTTATATATATCTATATATATTTATATATATCTATATATATTTATATATATTTATATATATCTATATATATCTATATATATATATATATCTATATGCATATATATCTATATATATATATATATATATATATATACGAGTATATATATATATATATATATATATATATATATATATATATATATATATATATATATATATATATATATATACGAGTATATATATATATATATATATATATATATATATATACGAGTATATATATATATATATATATATATATATCCATATGTATATATATCTTAATATATATTCGTGTATAGTTTGTACAATGTTTATTAAATATTTTGTACAAAAGTTCCGTTGGACCAAGTGCCGCAAAGGCCACTAGTCTTGCCCCTCAACTATTTTGCATTGAGAGTCGATGCCGGGGCATTTGCAACACTGTCGTGGAAAGTTGTTAGCTTTCAGAGGCAGACTTGACTGAGTCCACACTTGACATTTTTGGTGTGAAGCAAAATCACAAAACATCCTTGAATCCTGCTCTATGATTGGATTGATTTGATTGATAATGTGTGGAACGGACTATATAGTATAAACTCTATTCTATAGTGACTTGACGCGCTCAGAGGACACATTTTTGGCCATCCAAAGATCGCCTCTTTCACTCACTTCCACACAACTTGCCCCCTGAGTGAGTGAGAGGCGACTGATTGGTTGTCTTTTTGCTCAGCAGTCTCTGTCAAAGTGAGGTGCGGACGGTGGTCATTCCACGGAAAGAAGGTACACAAAAGTAGCAGGCATGATGGCCTGTTAAAGCTCGTCAGTGTGCACAGTATTTAATCATTGAAGAGATGAATCCCCAAAAAAAAAATAAAACTCCAATCATAAAGGAGCATTTAAGCTCGAGACGATTTATTACTTTCAATATTGTAGAATTATATATAAGTGTGTATTTATATGTACTCGTATATATATAAAAACACATATAAGCAAATGCATATATTGATGTAATATACTAGCAAATGCGTACATATGTATGTAGATATATGGCTACTACTACCCTAGAAGTCTATTAAAACAGCAGAAATATAAAGTAAATATAACAAAGAAACAAAGAAACAAAAAAAAGCAACATAAACAAAGAATATTATTATTATTATTATTATTATTATATCTACCATAATTAAATATAACTGCAAGGTGTTGGGGGGGGGGGGGGGGGGGTGAGTACTAGCTGCCTGAGAAAACGATATTTTAGAAAGAAGCATTTTTGAGACCTAGCCCGAGTCCATTTGAGTGTGAGTCTAGCATGCTTACCACTAGACCACAGAGGGTGGCAAACACAGAGTACAACAACCAGAAAATGGATGGAAAATGGTTTCAAATTTATTGGTACCGTCGGAAGAGGGATCGGGATGTGTGTGTATTGTCGGAATTGTCAGGGTTTAGTAAGCGCTGCCAGGCCGCTGCCATGGCTGCTGCTGTTGACGCGGCATCTGGTGAATGTTGTACGGGTTGGGAGACTGGCAAGCGCACGGGGACGGGAACGGGGCCAGGGACCGAAACAGTCATAGGGATTGTACAGGACTCCTGGGCACGGGGCGCATGTGAGCGGTGTAGGTTTAGGGGTTCTGGCGCGGACAACAAATGTTCCCGTGGAGGGTGTAATGTATGCGTTGCTTGTGGTGTTTCATTTGAACGCTTTGCCTTTGATTTTACTGTAAGATCCATGGGACATCTTTGCTGCGGTGGAAACATATGTTGCTCAGCTTGCTGAACACCGCCGAAGATGTTAAAGATTGTAGTCGGGCCTTGTTGTGGAGCCGGGCCTTGTTGTGGAGCCGGGCCTTGTTGTTGAGCCGGGCCTTGTTGTTGAGGCGGGGCTTGTTGTTGAGCCGGGCCTTGTTGTTGAGCCTGCCATCTATTGTATTCTCCCATGTTTATTGTTGTTTCGGGTCGGGAAGGAGGTGGCAATGACATTGCCATTGGTTTTGATCGTGCTTCAGTTGAACGGTTGCTAAAAAAACTGCCGTACATGCAATCCTCCTGTCGAACTGGTGGTGTTGGTATTGGTGGTAGTGGTGGTGGTGCTGGTGGTGTTGGTGGTGGTGGTGTTTCTGATGGCGGCGGCGTTGCCTGTTGAAGTATTAGAAAAAGCGCTGATAATACTGTCACATATTTCGCTACAACCCCAGAAAATGAATGAGCACCCCAGTAATCCGAGGCCTCCGGCGTCTCACCTGTTATACGGGGATTAGGTGGTGACAATATGAGCAAGTTTGAAGCGGATCCCAGGGGTTGCGGGATCACTTGTTGTTGTTGCTGTTGTTGTTGTTCTTGCTGTTTTTGTTTTTTTTGTGGGTGTAATAGCTGTGGGTGTTCTGGTTCTCCGTGTCGTGGTTGTTTATGGGATCGCTGTTGGTGTTGTTGGTATTGTTGGGGTTGTTGTGCTTGTTGTAGTGGTTGTACTTGTCGTAGTTGTTGTACTTGTTGTACTTGTTGTAGTTGTTGTACTTGTGGTACTTGTTGCACTTGTGGTACATGTTGTAGTTGTTTTGGTTGTTGTACTTGTTGTAGTTGTTGTAGTTGTTGTAGTTGTTGTACTTGTTGTTGTACTTGTTGTACTTGTTGTACTTGTTGTAGTTGTTTTGGTTGTTGCCACTGTTGGTGTTGGGGTTGTTGCGGTTGTTGTAGTTGTTTTGGTTGTTGTGGTTGTTGTAGTTGTTCGTGCTGTCGTTTTTGTGATTGTTGGTGTTCGTGTTGGAGTTGTGGATGCGGGGGTTGTGGCTGTTGATATTGTGGTTGGCTTGGTTGGTAGTGTTGTGCCTGTGGTGGTTGTGGCTGTTGTTGGTGGTGGTGTTGGCGATGTTGTTGGTACTGGTGTTGCTGGTATTGTTGGTGTTGTTGCTGTTGGAGTTGTTGTTGTTGGTGTTGTTGTTGTTGGCGTTGTTGCTGTTGTTGTTGGTGTTGTTGGTGTTGTTGGTGTTGTTGCTGTTGGAGTTGTTGTTGTTGGCGTTGTTGCTGTTGTTGTTGGTGTTGTTGGTGTTGTTGCTGTTGGAGTTGTTGTTGTTGGAGTTGTTGCTGTTGCTGTTGGAGTTGTTGTTGTTGTTGGCGTTGGTGTTGTTGCTGTTGGAGTTGTTGCTGTTGGAGTTGTTGTTGTTGTTGTTGGCGTTGGTGTTGTTGCTGTTGCCGTTGACGCTGTTTCTGTTGCAGATGTTGCTGTTGCATCTTCTGATGTTGCATCTGCTGCTGTTGCAGCTGCTGCTGCTGCTGTTGCAACTGTTGTTGTTTGTGCTGTTCATATTGTTGCCGTCGAATTTGCTGGATTTGTTGTTGTTGATGCAACTGTTGTTGTTTGTGCTGTTCATATTGTTGCCGTCGAATTTGCTGGATTTGTTGTTGTTGATGCTGTTGCTGCTGCATTTGCTGCTGCTGATGGTATTGCATCTGTTGGTGATTCCAGTATGCAATTGGCGGCATATACGGTGGCTGAGGATGCTGCTGCCAGCCAGGGTACGGTTGGCGCAGCGCCAATGGAATAAATTCACTTTCAGATACTGCGTATGCTGTTGTGCTGACTGGCAGATGATTGCCCAAGTTATGCGATCTGGATGCATGCCGTAGAGTACTGGTCGCTGCATTTTGAGGAGGCAAAAACGGCGCTCCATTTGAGTGATCGGTGACATCAGCGGCAGCTAGATTTTCGTGACAGGCGTACATCATGGAGTCTGCTGGATGGTTGTTGACAGCGTGTGCGTCGGCTGCTGTGGCCATCGCAGTGCCGGCAACTAAATGATCGCGAACACTGAAATTGCTGTTGGGTGACACCGGCTGAGGATGGTGGTAGACGCCGGTATATTTGCTTGTGAAACCGAATGCACCTGAATCCGCGCATTCTGCATCTGGTGCTGATGCTGCTGTTGGTGCAGGTGCTGGTGTTGGTGGTTTTAGTGGTTGAGCTACGGACATATGATATTGTTGTTGTGACAATTGCTGGATTATTTCATTGACATCCCTGCAATAGATTCGGGAAATAAGAATTATTTTAGTCATTATCCCTGCTAGAGTTGTTTCTGATTACCTGTGTTCAAACTGGTTGTAGCGGTGGAGTGGAGTCGCGAGAGCTATTTGGCTTTCAGTGCTCTGCCTATATAATTGGTTAGATCTGTCAATGTTGCCGCTTCTTGGGGCATGTGGCGCATCGTAGGGGAGTATTGGCATATAACCGAAGCTGCGCAAGTGATCTGAACTCTGTTGGCTGTCGGAATGTACCAAAGGTGGAGTGTTTTGGCGATATGGGTAGGTTGACGACTGCGCATGTGCCGCATAGGTGGGGGAAGGATTCTCTGTGGCCATCAACTGATAACCGGAATAGCTTTGTGCTGCTGCCGGTAGATTTCTGGACAAATGACTGGCTACGTTGCTGTTTGCGGTAGTTGGATCCGGTTTGTCAATATTTTGTTGTGGTACAGTTGGACCATTGTCCTCGCACAGGTCAATGAACACTAAGGGTTCTGACGATTTTGGCGCTTTGGTTCGCATTGGTTTGGATTTAACGGGAGCCTGTGTTTTTGGTTGCACCTGTAGCATACCGGACTGACCCATTTCACATGTTTGAGATTGTCCTGGAGCCTGCGCTAGGATGCCATTCTCAGATTGTGATCTCTGTTCTTCCATCTCTGCCTTAATGAATTTCTTCAGCCGCTCCATTTTGTGGTTTCTTGTTTTGACATGGGTCTGAATTATATTTAATATATTCCCTGAAGGCGTTTCCCCATCCTGCGACCTGTGACTAAACAGGCCCCTGTCGAGGGACTGACTCCTGCCAAGGACTCGAGTAAGGGTTTGAGCTCTGTCAAGGGCCTGGTCTCTGTCAAGGGCCTGGTCTCTGTCAAGGGCCTGGTCCTTGTCAGGGACCTGGTCCTTGTTAAGCGCCTGCCCTTTCCCAGGGACCTGAACTTTGTCATGGGTT
The DNA here is from genome assembly GCA_920105625.2 of Clusia tigrina. Lineage (NCBI taxonomy): Eukaryota > Metazoa > Arthropoda > Insecta > Diptera > Clusiidae > Clusia > Clusia tigrina. Next base: position 195,070,185 of record OV050032.1, read on the forward strand.
ACAGTTTGGGTCGGAACTCTGCCATTAATCCGAATTGGTGCTTCGGGCCTTTCATTTGGCACCGTCCGTGCTTGAGCTTCAGTATGAGTCTGAGCCTGCACCATCGCTCTTTCATTGCTGAGCGCCAATTCGAGGTGTTGCGCTAGCGCCAGTGTCTGTCCTTGGGCAATTGATTGCGCGAGGGTTTGTGTAGAGGGGGCTTGTGGCCTGTACTCCGGCGTGTATGAACCTGTGGTTGGACTTATATTTGTTGGCACACTACCAATAGCTGGCATTGACAGATTTTGTGAGCCAGACGCTGAGCTTCTCATTTGCCCATGTGGCTGATTGAGATTCTCCCAACGGGCAATTCTCCCAGGTGGTGGTGCACTCCCCATGAACGCAGCCCCAAAGTTTGTGGGCGGTGAAATCTCGCTGCGCACATTTCCGGCCACAGTACGCGTGCTAGTTGACGGCATATCGGGGCGCCTAACTGGAAAGATGTCAGGTACATGTTTCCCTTGTTCCTTACTAGCGCTGGTTTTTGACGGCGAATTCTTTTTCACCGCTCTCTTCACAGGCTGTGTTTTTCTCGCGCGTCTTATGTACGGTCGCTTGGCTTTCTTCACCGCCCCCTTACCTTCGGCCTGTTCTGAAGCCTGCGGTTGCAATAGCGGTTGGGGTAGCGGTTGGAATATCGATTGGGGTTGATGTTGGGGCAGCTGTTGGGGTAGCGTTTGGGGTAGCGGTCGGCGTGGCGGTTGGGGTGGCGGCGGCATCTGCGTCTGTTCCGGTTGCGTCCATTGTGAAAACTGGGCTTGCGGCTGGGGTTGGGCACCCGACACAGATTGTCGTAGCAAAAGCGTACCCCGCGTTGTCATTTGTGCCTTGGCCAATTTCTCCTTTCTATTACTCATCTTGAATCGATATCTGCGGCAAACGTCTTTCTGAAAGAGTGATTAGAGTTGTAAATGCTGTAATAAATGCATGCATCCAAGTATGTATGTACATAAATATCTTAGAGTACTTTGTGAAACGGTGCAGTGCCATAGAATAAGGAGCCGGCACACGAAAGAAACAGACCTAAATTATAGTGTGCAGTTGCTGGGTAAACAATAAATGGTGAACGACCATTGATTTAAAGGAGCAGTAATGGCCAAATGTCCCACCACTGCGCACCACGTAAGCGGCGCTTTATATTTACCGGTATGAAAAGGCTTGAGGCAACACTTTGCCGCTTTAGTTTAGCTATTTCTCTGAGAACATGCATGAAAAGATACAAAAATTTAAGAATTAATAGATTACAATAATTGCCTCGGCAGATGTGTACGGGTACTTACAGGCAAATGCTGTGCCTGGCTTCCAAAGGCAATTCCCTAATTTTTTTACGGTTCATGATTGTATTCAAATTGAACATCTTGTTGCTTTAATTGAACAACGAATATGAAACTAAAAATTAAACAACAATTAGGAAATATCTGGTTAAATGTGATTATTGACACTCCTATTTGGCGCACTGGATAGATCCTGCAACTAGCTGCCTAGCTGAGTGATCGCGACCAAATGAGTTGGTCAGCCACACACAGCAGCGCCTCATGCATTATTCGCAGTACTTACAACAACAACAACAACAACAACAACAACAACAACCACAACAACAACAGTTTGTATAATAAATTAGCTTCCAAGTGGTCAAACACATCCACATGCTCGAGTATACACACTCACAAATATGGACAAATGTCTCATAGGCGCTCACTCCCATCGGTGTGAAGGCTATTTTCCACACAAACGAGCTGAGAGCATGAAAGATAAATGTCAACTTTTTCTTTTTAATACCTAAAAACTCAAGTATTCGAATTTGAAACGTGAGTATCCATGTATATGCAGTATAAGTCGACACTGGGAACTTGTGTTTGGGTTACACGCCAAACTAACGACTGACTGCCCGACAGCCTGACAGCCATCCGGGCGTCCAGTCAGGCACGTGGGAACGCCGTTGCATCCACACATGCACACAGGCCGCGTATGCAATGTAAACAAATCATTCGAAAGCGAAAGTAGGTCTGAAGCAGTGCGCTGGTAAGGGCGCAATCAGCTGCGATTGATCTGCGGCAGTGTTAACGGATTTGCCTCTGCTGGTGCGGTTCGTGGTGTTGGATTCCATTTTGTCAATGTGTGTGTGTGTGTGTGCGAGTGTGTGCGTGCGCGTGTATGTGTGTGTTTGTATTTTTTTTCATGCCGAGGTGTAGGACTCTAACCCAACTAAAACCCCGTGGGTCCCCGTGATACATTCAGTTAAGGTATTCCGTCACGGGGCGGGCTGAGAGTTTTTCCTCACTCTCGTTTCTCTGTCATTCTGTTGGGTGTGTGAGTGCGCGTGTGTGTGTTCTAAAGGTTCTGACTCAAATGAAACTGTTATAAATGCTCTTCGTAATTTGTGCTGAGTGTGCTGAGTCCGATTTTTTGCTCTATATATAGCCACATATGTACATATGTATATACACGTGTTGCGGTATATATTCATATACTACGAGCATGTATGGCTGTGTGTTTGCCCCTTGTTTAGACGTTGTTGCTGTTCCTTGTTTAGACGAAGAAGCCCAGCTTGTGTCTGGGTCTGGATTTGTGGAGCACTTTTGAATGAAACATCAAAATAGAAACAAAAAATATTGAAAGAAAAAAAGACAAAAGAAACAAACAAAACAAAAGACAAATATCAAATTGTATAAATAAAAATTGACTGTGATTCGTTTTTGTTTACGTCCAATGGGGAGTATTATGACGTTTGCATAGTAAGCAACAAAACAGTCGTAAGCAACGAGCCCAGTGACAGGCCGCAATCGCAGACGTAGGAACCTACTGCAAATGCATTTAAACCTGTCGGACCTGTGTTTCAGCTGCAGTTCCACGGAAGATGTGCTCGCATGAGAGTCTCCGTTTTGGCAGGATTTAGCAAAGAGGTTGAGGAAAACCACACACAATTGACCATACTAATCCGGTAAAAACGCCTAAATTGAATGGTCTGAAATTTGGACGAACGAATGATCAAGATGGCCCTAGGAACACACTCTGTGACTCAGCTGATAAATATACATGTAGAACTTTCCAATAGGGACACAAGAGATCTTGTGAGTTTTCCCAGTGGGCATATTTTTCAAATATATTGATGTACATCTCTGGCACAACACAGTGATCATCCTTATTGGGCCCCATTGATTTCGGCGCCTTTGCGTACTTTAAAGGTTGAAACCGATATCAGTAGACGGACTTTCACTACTCTTGGGCTTTACTCGTGCAACTGTTCAGTTACTGGCTGCAAATCCATCGTCCAATCGTTCTTATACTGATTTATGTTGATCAGACCTATGCTAAGAATCTTTGAATTGGCACACTGCTTTGTAAATATTCCATTGTGGATGTTCGCGTGTGAACTTTATACGAATTGAGTGTGTATTGGCGTTTCAGTGTTTCGGCGGTTATATCAACACATTTGACTACATCCGTGAATGACAAAACTGACTTAACTCAACCAGTTAAATCGCAACCTGTAATCCTCCTGACTGCTCCTCGCCCGACCTGCTTTTGGCAAAGGGCGCCAGAAGACACTCCGATCTACGCAAAGATGCGTCGAGAGAAGTCACGTGGCGCGAAGCAAAACAGCACACACGAAAACGCTGCATTTTTATCACCCTTCTGTGACGCATGCACATCAATTGTCTTTGTCGTTGGCGTCAAGGTTGCTAAGGTTGCTAAGGTTGCTGAGGTTGCTGAGGTTGCTGAGTTTGCTGGTTGGTGTCTGTTTAAATCATACCGTGTTAAACCGTACCATCAAGGATGCGCGTAGGGGTGAAGCTGCAAACACCTTCAACGCGAACAGAAAGAGGAATAGAACAATCAGCGTAGGGAATGTTTTTGCGCCAGATTGGAAAAGGATTCCGCGGCGTCCTCGGATTATTACACAAGATTTAGTTACCAAGGAAATTGTTTTTATGATTTCAGTCATTATTTCTCAAGTTATTGAAAATGTTTTTATTAATAAACTTAAATCTCCCCCATTACAATATACCATATCATAATTCTATCAGCGTCTTTGGTTATGGTTGGAAACAAAAGAGAACCACAAGCGAAGGCGTGCATTCGGAAATGCGGAAAGTTCAAGCCCTCAATTATAAACTTGTTCTGTAAACTGAACTCACATATGGTGAGGATGGGGGTCACCTCGGAAGGCTCCTGCAGATTCTGTATGGAGGAAGAGGAGACGTCTTTGCATATGTTGACAGAATGTCCGGCTCCCATGCACACCCGCAGCAAATACTTGGGATTCTTCCAGGGCTCTGCCAGTGATGTGAAACCTCTGGAGCCAAAACTTGTCATCACGTTTATCCAGAGGATATGACTCAAAGATGTACAATAGATCGAAAGGTCGCGGTGCTTTAAATCACCTACACACAATAATAATAATAATACAAACTTGTTCATCCATTCATGATGATGCCATCGTTCCATCGTACACGAATGATCCCGGCCTTCAATTAAATGACAATTGGGCGTTTATACGGTGAGTTCCTTCAATAAGATTGATCGATTAGGCAGAACACACCCATTTACTTGCGTATATAAGCAAATCTTTCAACCAATTTCTTTAAGAAAGAGTAGGAAAATCCCATTAGGAAATATTAAAGAAGGCTGAGGTTAGGTTCATCCGACTATGAGCTACCGTATATTAACAGAATGTTGGGAATTATGAGTATAGCAAAAGCGGGCGTCCCAGCTAGTCGATATCGACACTGCCCACGAATAGATCATCCCCACATTTAGCATTTATACTCCAATTAAGGTGCCACTATGGAAAATCTTGTACAGGTCTTGAATTATATTAAATTATTTTATATTATCCCAACCACTTCTGAAGCACAAATGAAACTTCAATATTTTTATATACGAGTGCCACCATCACCACTCTTGGCTGGACAATCCCTGTTGCAGTTTGGCCTAACACAATACGCATTATGTCAAACAGCCTCAACAGCTTCGTCACGGGTGTCCTCTTTGTACACTTTGAGAAGATCTCAGTTGGACGCCAGCAACAATACGTGTGCCTGTTTGTGTGTGTGTGTGTGTGTGTGTATTCTCAAATCTTGCAAAACCCGTCTGTGTCCTTTGTGGGAGAAAACCTCACAAACAAATATGTTAGCGTAGTCAACAGAAACACATCGGACTGACAGCGCCACAGCTATAAAAGTGGTCAAACGAAGAAGACACCTGAGCATTGCTGGCTGCACAAAGGATAAATGCGTATTTTGAATTAAATATTATGCAATTTTGTGGAAACAGAGCAACAAAAGACAGAACAACAAAAATTTTGCTGAATTAACTTCATGTGAAAACACCCCCGCCCCCAAACATGCTTTCAACCAATTGAACGAAAAATATATTTTTTATTTGCAAATCCATGGCAAACATTTGTTTTCCTCATATTTGGTTTTCCTATTGTTGGGTTGCTCAATTATAATGTGCGTGAGCGACAGGACACATCCTCATCTCCCAGTGGCAGCGCTGCATTTCCGCTCAGGACACTGCAACCTGTGGCCCACTACAGAAAGGCACCTCCACGCCTCTGCAAATTTTGCAAGCTCGAATAAACGCCTCGGAAAGTTGTTCATGAAAGAAAAGGAGAGTTTCTTTGGGAAGAATACGATCCTAGTCTCATTGTTTTATATGCAAGGCTACAGAATAAATAATTTCTGCTCCTATTTCGTGCACCTCGAGTTATAAAACGTTCTCGTTTCTGTCTTCATATCAACTGAGGTGTTCTCCCTGCCTTGGGTAGATTTCTATTTGCTTCATATTTTGTTTTTTCTCAACGCCATGCCTCCTTTATTTCGGCAGATTGGCCAGTTTTCCAAGTATGGCCTTCTTTGCAACCAAATCAAACAATTGTTAACTTGTTGAACGACGGTGTTTAACTAACAAATAGTCTAATTATGCTTTGAAAAGTGTAATTTTGAAGTGCCGATATTTGAGTGAAACTGAGAATTGGAAAGAATGGGGTTGACGAATTCATGAACGGTTTAGAAAACTGAGAAGAACGTTCAATTGCGTGAACGAAGGTAAAACCTCGGAGAAACTACCAAACAAGGTTGAATTCGGGTTGGACCGAATACGATACACCCTCTACCCCGAGAGTACCTAATTATATTTATCAAATTACACCAAATATACGAGTAAAGAGGTTGTTCGAAGACTTAATTATAATTCATACTTCTAATAAATATCGAATAATTTAAATATGATGGTTTGTACGAACGTTTTGCTCCTATATCACTCCTATATCCTCACATGTGGTGGGTGTGGTATTTGACTAAGTTGTCTAATAAAAATTTTGCTAATAAAGATTACACATTACTTCCATAGAAGGGTTATGAGATGAGATTTATACCTCCTCTTTACCTAAAAAGCGAAAAATTGGTATGTAGTGCACCTCACTTGCGTACACTTACGACCACACAATAACACAATCATACTCCATAATCTCATATGCCGCACATAGTATTGTTAGCTCAACTACACTCAATGCGTATTGCTTAATAAGCATTTCATATAACACAACGACTCAAGCAGGCTCTGTGCAGAACATTGTTGGCGCCATATACGCAATTCCGCTCAATGCAGAATCCTGAATATGCTATTTTGGCAGTGCAAAGACAAGGATCTCGATCACCCAATGTAATGTAAACAAAGCTTGCTTGAGCGTAATTTGTCGATAACTCTACATTTGAATCATATTTGGCAGATATGTTTAATAACAAGTAGAAATAAGATGGGAATGATTTATGTTAGATAGAGTCAGACAAAATATGTATCAAAATGATATAAAAGGGCCGTCGAGCCGAATAAAGATCAGATTGAATCTGAACGTTTAAATTAGCATAACTCCTATAGACCTCAATTCTTTCTCAGTGCTCTCAGTTAGGCTTAACTTTGAGATCAGCACAAATCTTAGCTTGACCAGCGGCAAACTCTGCCGGTCACAAGCTTTGCTACAGGGCGCATATCCGCTTCGCCAGGATCTTTTCTTTTACAGAGATATACTGAAGCATACTACATACAAATCCTGTATTATATTTCTTGGCGTTATTTATTTTATTTATTTATTTATCTCTACAATTGATCGTGGGACATTAAGTTAAACACCTTTTTAAGCTGTCCTAACGACATGAAGTATATATATATATATATATATTTTTTTTTTTTTTAATAATTAACTTATCTGGAACAATAAATATGAATGTACAATATAAATAGAATAAATAATCATTGTTCAATCATTCAAAACATAGAAAGCCGAAGAACCCCCGAGTCGGATTTAGGCTCAACGGTGATATAGATGACATACATTTTGGTGGCCCAGGGGGGGGGGAACTCTCATTCGAAAGTAAAATGAAATATAAATTATAAAGAAAATTTATTTATACAAATAAATTTATAAAGTTATAAAATTACAGAAGTGGATGATTTATACAATTAAAATTAAAATATACAACAAAATAATAAATAATAAGATGAATACAGATCACAATTTATGAACAAAGCAGTACAGATTGTCCAGAAATTCACTGCGCCCGAAAGTAGACCCCAAGTTCATTCCTGAACTGTACAGTGTTGCCAATACTTCGCAGCCGTACAGCAAGTGAGTTCCAGAGTCTTACTGCATACACGAAAAACTGACGATGAGACATAAGAGATGAGTGTTGGCACGGAACAAGTTGGTTACAACGCCAGGAACGTGTGATCCTGAGACATCTAAACAAATATGGAGATTCCCGGGTGTAAAGAAGCTTGTGAATGAAGATGATAGTCTTAGACTCCAAGAGTTGATCAAATGTGATCCCAAAAACTTGCCTTGATAAAGTGGGCACATGATCTGTACTACTCAAGCCATAAACATACCTCGTTATATTATTAAATAGGACATTAAGCCTTTCGTTTGCAAGTTGCGTCACAATTCGCAAAAATTTCACAACCATGCAGCAATGTTGGGAGAAGGTACTCCTTTGCCAGCAGCATATTCCAACAATTAGGAAAAGTCGATGTCATTGTAACAGTATTAAAACTATGAGCTATGACTGGCAGCAGCTTAAGAAGTATGGCCTCAACAAAGACAGGGTGAATCTCATCAGTACCACAAGCATTTGACTTTACACCCAGAAAACCCTCCAACACATCTGACTCGTCAACACCACAAAACCCAAACATAATTTCAGAGGACGCAGAACTACAAGAGTTTGCATAAGCATTCTTTTGCACTGCTTCAATTGGAAGATTGACAAAATTTCTTTTTAAATCATTAAAGTAGCAATATTCCCTATACCTATGCTCCGAATATGTCTCCATGTTTGTTTACTGGTTACTGCACTGGTAAATGTTTTTCCGAAGTGGGAGTATTTAGCGGCTTTGACATCTTTAGTAACCTGCCTTCTAAGATTTCTGTAGGTTTCATACAGAAGAAGTAGATTATATCGCCATGTGATGCTGTTGCTGTCATTGGCTGCATTCTGGCACCCCATCGGATACCCAACCGATCAGAATTCTCCGAATTTTTTTCAATCAGCTGACTGAGCGGACGCAATTTCTTTGAGCGGAAATTTTCTTCGCTACCGTACTCAACACATAGCACAGCTGTTTGTAGAGCAGATGTTTACGTATAAAGTGACAAATTTTTGTAGCATCCCATTCACAAACCAAGTGCGCTGTTTCACTCACCCGATAGGCAACCGATAGGTTGCCAGAATGCACCCATTCTCTCTAATGCTATGAGTCATCAGTGATGTTTTTCTACCTCTGTCATATCCGAGAACACAGAGAAGCGACACTTAACCGTCAAATTTTCTGACGTTTAGAAAAATGTCTTAGTTTATCATTAGTTGGCAATCTGTATAGGATTGTTTATCAAGGGTTCTGAAGAAAATCAGCCTCACTGCTACAGTTTTGTTCATGTGTTAGTGTGTGAGTCATTTCTCTGTATTCTCTAGTTATAGAGGGTGTTTTTTTTAGACGTGTGGTTTTCAAGCAGAAATAAAATGCGTATAATTTTATGTTATGGCCAAGAATTTAGCTTTATTATAAAGATAAGGATTTGCCATTATGTTTTAAAAATGATTTCGGGCAAGTGGCCGCCGCGGCTGCCTCGATTAAATTCCAGCCGAGAGGCCCAATTTTCGACCACTTTTCGCAGCAATTGGGGCCGTATGTCAGCAATAACGCGCCGAATATTCTCTTCCAAGGCGCCAATCGTCTCGGGCTTATCTGCGTCGACAAGCAACTTCACATAACCCCACAAAAAATAGTCCAGCGGAGTTAAATCGCACGATCTTGGAGGCCACGCCACAGGCCCACGACGCGAGATAATGCGCTCACCAAAAGTTTCCTTCAATAAATTGATTGTTTCGTTGGCTGTATGGCATGTAGCGCCGTCTTGTTGGAACCAAAGGTCGTCCACATCAACAACATTCAATTCAGGCACTAAGAAGTCATTAATCATAGCTCTATAGTGTTCCCCATTGACTGTAACAGTATGGCCGGCTTCATTTTTGAAGAAATATGGACCAATGATTCCCTCTGCCCATAGAGCGAACCAAACAGTGACTTTTTGAGGATGTAACGGCGTCTCAACAATGGCTTGTGGATTATCGTCACTCCAAATGCGATAATTTTGCTTATTAACGTACCGATTCAATCAAAAGTGAGCTTCATCGCTGAAGAAAATTTTATTGTGGAAATCGGGATCGGTGGCCATCTCGTTTTGGGCCCATTCACCGAACTTGCGACGCGCTTGATGGGCGTTCGGCCATAACATTATGAAATGGCAAACCAAACTCAGCATAAATCAATTGACAGCTGTCAAAAAGACCAACTCCGAAAAAAGTATTGCCAGATTGAAAACCACACGTCTAAAAAAACACCCTTTACTATGAGGAACAATGCTCTGTCGTTTGCACTGCTGGATATTCTTGTATATTTGAGAATATGCTCGAAAGTAGAGTTCGGCTATAAAAAAGGGGCACGTAAAATGTCAGAGCATGTCAGTTGTGAATAGTGGATGAATCCTCCTTCAACGCAAAAGCAGTTCAACCAACTCAAAGTGATTTACTAGTGGATTGTTCTATATTGTATAATTCAGGGGTCTCCAAACTTTTACTCGCAAGGGCCAGATTCTGATTTAAGCCACTTGCGGCGGACCTCTCGAATATGTGAATGAAAAATCTTATTATGACTAATGCAGCATTCAATTTTGTTTTTTTACAGTTTACCTCAGTTAACATACGCAGGAAATTATTGCATGTAACTCTTAATGGAAATGATGAAACCAAAGAGTATACATACATAGAGATGGAACTACTCATAATTGTGTGTAATAAAAGTGATGGCGATTTCACAAAAATCGGTGACTGACAAGGGGAAGCGAGATGCAATGAGTGTAGTCATGTTCGGGTGGTTTTACTAGAAAACCCCTCGAACAAAATGCTTGCAACAATAACTTCGTTCGTCATGCGAGCTCTATATATGCATACTCTCCGATGAAGCTCTGTTTTGTGCTGAAGAATTTCTTTGAAGTTGAGATATATGTATGTACATCGTAAACACCAATTATTATCAATCCTTGCAAATAATGATCCGACAAATCTGCTCTGAACTTTGAACTCAGATACTTGATGCTTGAAAAAGTCTGTTCACACAAATATGTTGGCAGTCGGAAACATAGAAATAAATTTACAAGCAAATTCCTTTAAATTTGGAAACTCTTTTGTATCCAAAAATGTATAAAAATAGAACAAGTTTCCTTGAGTTTATCCTTGATTTAATTGTTAGTTTGAAGATCAATAATTTCCATTTGAAACAGACTTGAAACGCCGGCAACATGGATTTTGAAACAACCGAATTTCCTGTGATTTCAGGCATAGAGTAAAGAAACAAGAGTCACAATCTGAAATGTCGCTCATTTTTCGACATAGAAGAGATCGGTGGGGGGTAGTAACCAGAGCGGCGCTACAATATGAGAGCTATTAAGTAATTGGCGCTATTAGCAGCGCCACCATACAAAAAGTTTGTTGTTCCAGAATGTGACTCTTATTTCTTTACTCTATGATTCAGGTCAATAACAAAAATAATAGAAACAAAGATTGCGCAAAGCGGAGTACACGAAGTCTTCGTTCTGCGCATCTCCGTCACAGTAGCATGGTTGCAAAGAGAAATGTCAAAAAAATACCTATCCGCATTATGTATTTATTGCTACGGTGACGTCACAGCCCAGCAACGAAATGTCAAACTCAGAAAGAAAATTATAACGGACCTGCGCAATGCGTAATCTTCTTCTCTATCATTCTTGGGTCAATATCAGAAAATCGCTGTTGAAGCTTCTTCTTTGATTCCACTCATAAAGTGTTAGAAATTAAGTGTAAAGTTTTTTCCGCAATAATTGTTTTCGAACATTTTTCTGTGTAATTGTTTTCGAACATTTTTCTGTGTAATTGTTTTCGGACATTTTTCTGTTTAATTGTTTTCGAACATTTTTTCTGTTTAATTGTTTACGTAATTTTTTCATAAGAATTGTTTTCGTATTTTTTCCCAATAATTGTTTACGACAATTTTCCATTTAATTGCCTGCATGGAAACATTTATGATCCCGGCTGGCGAATTTGATTCCACGAATTCGGAATTTGTGCTCGCGCCCGAATAGCAGATTTTGTGCTTTGCTATAAGGAGCAAAATGTATATAATGGAGCGATGCATTCTGAAACAAGAGAGATTGTGAAAGACAGCGGAACTGTGAGGATCGCCAGCCGGGAGCAGTCAAATATTATTTTTATAACCTTACGCGTGCTCACACAAGCACTTTAATGAAGTTCATTTAAACCTTAAAAAACTCCCGTCTTCATATTTCGCGACATAAAGTGAGTGAGTGACTTTTTTGTCTCATTTGTTTTTATAGCATTTGCCACGAGGCATTGCCAGAGAACACAGAAAAAAGAAACTCTTTTTCGCTGCCAGCATTCGTAGCGCACACACCAGGATTTTGAGTGCATTCACCGCGATTTTGAATGCATTCACCACGAATTTGAGTGGATTCACCGCGATTTTGAGTGGATTCACCGCGATTTTGAGTGGATTCACCACGATTTTGAGTGGATTCACCGCGATTTTGAGTGGATTCACCACGATTTTGAGTGGATTCACCGCGATTTTGAGTGGATTCACCACGGTTTTTAGTGGATTCACCGCGATTTTGAGTGGATTCACCACGATTTTGAGTGGATTCACCACGATTTTGAGTGGATTCACCGCGATTTTGAGTGGATTCACCACGATGTTTAGTGTATTCATGTACTACGTCCGTCTGCATTATTTCGCTGCTTTGCCGTTTGACGTTTAAGTTTCTTTACTCTGTATACTCTGGTATTGCCGCTGCTCTTAAACAAATGAGACTAAAAAATTCACTCACCAAAGGTACCGAAGTGTTCTTAGAAAAGAAATAAGAAACCAATTTATTCAACCTCCTCATGAATTTTTTTAAATTTTCAATATACATTTTTGAAAATCAAATGGGCTTGCACCAAAAAATTTTAATTTTTCAACAACCTTCACGCCGGGAATAACCCGCGGACCTTAGTTTGGACACCCCTGGTATAATTGAATACTAATTTATTGCATTCAATAAATGGGTTCACTCTCGTAACCTTCTTCCTATGAGAGAAGTAGGTTATGAATGAGAGAAATAGGTTGTGAATGAGAGAAGGAGTCTCCTTCTTCTTCCTCAACCAGTGTCTGCATGGGTTGGGATGTGGTCCTGCCAACAATTTGTACAGTTTTTATACAAGCACCAGCATGCAAACACGTTGGTCTAAACATAAATACGGTCCGCAAAATATGCATTTGCTTCTGTCGTTGTCATGTACCTTCCCAAGTGCTTCGTTCACAGAAGGGATGTGTATTTTGCCCACTCCCTCACTCGCCAACTTACGCACGTATCCACTCAATTGGAATGCACACGTTGGCTGTGCACATTTATAAAAACGTGAAAGTGCAATACAGCCACGCCAGTGGATGGAGACTGCAAAGACAGGCGCGCGTGGTGCTTTGTGTGTGCACCGATGGGTAATTCTAAGGTAACTCACGTTACAGTTAGTGGAATTCTGGCAACACATCCCCTTCAGCGATTTCACAGAGCACAATAAGCACATCCCAATACCAGAATAAATCAATTTTGAAAATATGACGGCCCGCTATTATAAATATTGTTCGAAGCCTAATTAGTGGAAGAACGGAAAACACAAAGTTGGAGTTTTTACTGGGAGCTCAAGTTATACTTCATAAACGCAGCGGAGAAAATTCCTTCAGTTAATTAGGACTGCAGGATGGAAACTAATAACGAATCAGATGGAATGCAAAAAATCAATTTCTATTGAAGTATGAACCAAGGAAAATTCACGTGGCATTCCAATTGAGTGCAGAAGTAGGGGAGGACTTGGTATGTGCTGGCATTAGATAAACCGTAGGAACTCACTTGGAATATCTGATGTGAAGTGGAAAACGTGACATATTATATAATGGATCAGATAGTTATCTGGGGTTTGATGTGAAGATTAAACAATCCGAAGTAATGTGAAGATTACACAATAGAAGCACTCACAAAGAACATTCTAGAAGACGTAAGGTAGTTAAGAGGAGGTAAAATCAGACTGTTTGGACGCGTTGAAGACATAAAACATAACTTACTGGAAAGGTTCTGTGGATGTTAGGAATACATTAACTCATCCAAGAAGATCACATTAAGAAAATTCAAACAAGAAATTATACTACGAGGGCGGATTGATATTGAAGCTACATAAGTTGGAAAGGTTTTTTTTTCAAAAACCATTTATTTCTCAACATAGTCTCCTTTTACTTCGACACACTTAGTAAGACGATATTCCAACTTTTTTATACCATCTGAATAATACGATTTCGGGAACCCCTCAAAATACGCGTTAGTTTCGGTAATCACTTCTTCGTTTGAGATGAATCTTTTTCCTGCGAGCCATTTTTTCAAGTTTGGAAACAGGAAAAAGTCACTAGGAGCTAAATCTGGACTATAAGGTGGATGATTAACCAATTCGAAGTGTATTTCACGAAATTTTAGCATCGTATCTAATGCTGTGTGAACCGGTGCGTTGTCTTGAAGAAAGAGCATTTTTTTCTTCTTTGATCCAATAATGCACGATAATACTTTCCTGTGATTGTGGTTCCTTTTTCAAGATAATCGATGAGCAATATTCCGTGTGCATCCCAAAATACAGTGGCCGTAACCTTGCCAGCCGATTTCACTGCCTTCGCCTTCTTCGGAGCACTTCCACCAGCTTCCACCTATTGTTTCGATTGATTTTTGGTTTCAGGTGTTTAGTGGTGGACCCACGTTTCATCAACAGTTATTAATCGACGCCAAAAATCAACAGGATTACGCTTTATCATGTCCAAACACCGCTGTGAAGTGGTCTGTCGAACTCGTTTTTGTTCGACACTGAGCAAACGCGGCACCCATCTTGCCGATAGCTTTTTCATATGCAAATGTTCATGCAAAATGTTGAACACACGTTCATATGATATGTTTACCATTTCAACAATCTCACGCAACTTGACTCGGCGATCATTCATAACGATATCGAGGATTTTCTTGATATTTTCTTCAGTAACCACCTCATTTGGCCTTCCTGTTGATGGTATTGTTGCAGTGCTTGTTCGGCCGCGTTTAAATTCAGCAAATCAATATTTTACCATGCAATCTGACGGAGCAGACTCACCGTAATGTTTATCGAGCTTTTCTTTTGTCTCTTTCGCCGTTTTCCCTTTCAAATAATAGTGTTTAATGACTGCACGAAATTCGCTTTTTTCCATTTTTCAAGAAACACAAAAGTTGCTTACTTCAAACGACTACAACAAATAAACTAATCGATGAATTTGGGTGAAATTTTAACAGCTGACGTTTGACAGATCGCAATTTCTAAAAAAAAAAGTTTTTGTGTTTGTGCTGCCATCTAGCGCTAGGTAGCTTCAATATCAATCCTCCCTTGCAGAAACTTGGTATGGATATGATCCATTTAACGTCTAGAAAATATGCATCTGTGCTTTACTGCTCGTTGTAACTGTTTTTTCGATGGATTGTCCAAACTGCCGTATTGGTGGAAAAGGGAAAAGTCACGGTGGGCCCTCTTGGAGAAGAGCCCATATCATCCTTTATACTACCTTCGAATGGAACATAATTGTTCTTATGAAAGAGTGCAGACAAATTTGGAAACTGTTGTCAATTTTGTTTGCAAACTCACTACCCTAACATAATATAACAACCCATACCCATGTCCATAGAAATAGGGGCAATATTGAATTCACACAACCGAATAAGAAACATTGCTGATTGTAGGCATGCCTCCATATTTCTCAATTCCACCTCTACGTGGGTGTGGTAGGCCAAACATTACGCCCCAATTCATCAATTTGAAACATTTCGTTGATAAATCTTGTAAAGCTCTCGAGTTATGCACAAAGGCTAAATGTGAGGAGGGTATTGGAGTAATCCTTAAAATTTCCCTTAGTTCTTTAGAGTGGGACTGTAATCCATCACGTAACATCTCGTTGGAAAATATTGTATTGAATTGTGGGAGTGACAGTGGAAATGTGCCACCCATTTGTGGCACTGCTGTCGAGTACGTGTATATTAAATTTAATACGATCTAAAGAGCTCAGCTGTGCTTATTTTAAGTGTTGTCTTAAGAGTTGCCTATATGGGAGATGGGCGTGGTCTTTGTCCGTTTTTGTGCACATAGGAAACTGGTTCTTTCATGATATCCAGGTGACTCTTATGTGAAGTTTCATGAAGTATCAGTTTGGAAAAATTTACAGACGGCGGCAAATCGAGTCAGGAAAAGAGGCTTATGAGGAATATATGTATGTATATATGTTCATATCTACCGTGCCTCATTTTGGGCATTATAAACACAGCTCAACCTGCACTTATTCAGTTTTTAAGGATAAAGGGTAGAAAGTCGTGATGCCAGTAACATTCGTGCTTAACTACTCTGAACCAAATAATGAGCTCAGTTCATACAAATGTCCTTTAATAATATTTAAGCCCAATCAGAGCACATGTTGACATCCTGTCAATTCAAGTTACCTCAACTGAATAATGGACATGTATTTCGCTTCTGCGGCGGTGCATGCATTTATCGACAATTATACAAACATGGATTTTAAGGGGGCGAGTAGGGAGGGTGCTTGTTTGATTTCGGACGTGGACACAAAGGACATGTCAAAAGCGCGTATTTAAGTTTATTCAGATGTCGCTATAAACGTATTGATACATATGCGTAAATTTATCAGATTATGGAATAAAAATCTCATTTATTGACATTCCTCATAATTCCATCCTTCAATTCATTGGGATTTTATATGGAAAACAATAAATACTGTCCTGGGCATTCAGGATGATTTTAAATTAATTTACAGCTGCACATTTCGTTTACTTAATTATGAGTCGTCATTTAATGTATGCGGACTGCTCGTAAATGATGGAGGTGAAGGGGAGTTTTCAGCAAGGATATTGCACAGCCATTAAGGGGAGTGGAGTCACGATATTTAATAAACAAGAACGATTTGGAGTGAGTCTTTACACACTCGAAGTGTAAAATTTAACCGCACGTGAAGGGTTCTGGGCAATGACGATCACTTCCACTTGTTTCGGAAAAAGGGAAGAGATAGAAATAGGCATTGCCCCAAGCTTTATGCGAGATACGAACTTGCGACAACACACGCTCAAGAATCACAATTAAGACAGACACAGTTTTGTCTGTGATTACACGAATTGGAACATTGTTTTCTATTGCTCCCATTGATTTCGGCGCCTTTGCGTACTTTAAAGGGAGAAACCGATATCAGTAGACGGACATTGCCATATATTCACTACTCTTGGGCTTTACTCGTGCAACTGTTTAGTTACTGGCTGCAAATCCATCGTCCAATCGTTCTTATACTGATTTATGTTGATCAGACCTATCCTAAGGACCTTTGACCTGGCACACTGCTTTGTAAATATTCCATTGTGGATGTTCGCGTGTGAACTTTATACGAATTGGGTGTGTATTGGCGTTTCAGTGTTTCGGCGGTTATATCAACACATTCGACTACATCCGTGAATGACAAAACTGACTTAACACAACCAGTTAAATCGCAACCTGTAATCCTCCTGACTGCTCCTCGCCCGACCTGCTTTTGGCAAAGGGCGCCAGAAGACACTCCGATCTACGCAAAGATGCGTCGAGAGAAGTCACGTGGCGCGGAGCAAAACAGCACACACGAAAACGCTGCATTTTTATCACCCTTCTGTGACGCATGCACATCAATTGTCTTTGTCGTTGTCGTCAAGGTTGCTAAGGTTGCTGAGGTTGCTGAGGTTGCTGAGGTTGCTGAGGTTGCTGGTTGGTGTCTGTTTAAATCATACCGTGTTAAACCGTACCATCAAGGATGCGCGTAGGGGTGAAGCTGCAAACACCTTCAACGCGAACAGAAAGAGGAATAGAACAATCAGCGTAGGGAATGTTTTTGCGCCAGATTGGAAAAGGATTCCGCGGCGTCCTCGGATTATTACACAAGATTTAGTTACCAAGGAAATTGTTGCTAATTTTTATGATTTCAGTGGTTTCATTGACATAATTTCTCAAGTTATTGAAAATGTTTTTATTAATAAACTTAAATCTCCCCCATTACAATATACCATATCATAATTCTATCAGCGTCTTTGGTTATGGTTGGAAACAAAAGAGAACCACAAGCGAAGGCGTGCATTCGGAAATGCGGAAAGTTCAAGCCCTCAATTATAAACTTGTTCTGTAAACTGAACTCACATATGGTGAGGATGGGGGTCACCTCGGAAGGCTCCTGCAGATTCTGTATGGAGGAAGAGGAGACGTCTTTGCATATGTTGACAGAATGTCCGGCTCCCATGCACACCCGCAGCAAATACTTGGGATTCTTCCAGGGCTCTGCCAGTGATGTGAAACCTCTGGAGCCAAAACTTGTCATCACGTTTATCCAGAGGATATGACTCAAAGATGTACAATAGATCGAAAGGTCGCGGTGCTTTAAATCACCTACACACAATAATAATAATAATACAAACTTGTTCATCCATTCATGATGATGCCATCGTTCCATCGTACACGAATGATCCCGGCCTTCAATTAAATGACAATTGGGCGTTTATACGGTGAGTTCCTTCAATAAGATTGATCGATTAGGCAGAACACACCCATTTACTTGCGTATATAAGCAAATCTTTCAACCAATTTCTTTAAGAAAGAGTAGGAAAATCCCATTAGGAAATATTAAAGAAGGCTGAGGTTAGGTTCATCCGACTATGAGTTATCGTATATTAACAGAATGTTGGGAATTATGAGTATAGCAAAAGTGGGCGTCCCAGCTAGTCGATATCGACACTGCCCACGAATAGATCATCCCCACATTTAGCATTTATACTCCAATTAAGGTGCCACTATGGAAAATCTTGTACAGGTCTTGAATTATATTAAATTATTTTATATTATCCCAACAACTTCTGAAGCACAAATGAAACTTCAATATTTGTATATACGAGTGCCACCATCAGCACTCTTGGCTGGACAATCCCTGTTGCAGTTGGGCCTAACACAATACGCATTATGTCAAACAGCCTCAACAGCTTCGTCACGGGTGTCCTCTTTGTACACTTTGAGAAGATCTCAGTTGGGCGCCAGCAACAATACGTGTGCCTGTTTGTGTGTGTGTGTGTGTGTGTATTATCAAATCTTGAAAAACCCGTCTGTGTCCTTTGTGGGAGAAAACCTCACAAACAAATATGTTAGCGTAGTCAACAGAAACACATCGGACTGACAGCGCCACAGCTATAAAAGTGGTCAAACGAAGAAGACACCTGAGCATTGCTGGCTGCACAAAGGAAAAATGCGTATTTTGAATTAAATATTATGCAATTTTGTGGAAACAGAGCAACAAAAGACAGAACAACAAAAATTTTGCTGAATTAACTTCATGTGAAAACACCCCCGCCCCCAAACATGCTTTCAACCAATTGAACGAAAAATATATTTTTTATTTGCAAATCCATGGCAAACATTTGTTTTCCTCATATTTGGTTTTCCTATTGTTGGGTTGCTCAATTATAATGTGCGTGAGCGACAGGACACATCCTCATCTCCCAGTGGCAGCGCTGGATTTCCGCTGACCCCACCAAATGATACCAATCACCCAGTAGGAAAGGTGCAACATCGCAAACTGCTCTTGATAAGTATATACTACTAAAAATAGGTTAGAGCTTCATCACGAGAACACAGAAGCTTGTAATTATTCACCTGGAAAAGACATACAAGTCAACTTAAAAGCGATTAGGCAACCAGTCCCTCAGTGCAATCGAAGATGTGAACAAGAATTACCGCGGCGTCATGGTTTATTGGAAACTAAAACATTTATAAAGATCGGGGAGTGCCAACAGAGATAGAGGAAATTCACAAATATGCAGAGAAGTGGAAAATCCTTCTGAACTGCTTCGCAAGAGCACTGCTACGACGCAATTACACAAAAGGATTCAAAAGTAAAGATACAATACACAACAACACTAACTCCAAGCATTGGCAAGGATATCTGTTTTATTTCAAACTACGCATTACCATACGACGATCAGATAAAGGACATGCGTCCCTCCCATATAATGAACTTTGAGGACCTCAATTTAAAAATATTACCCTATCTATGCTTCTAATGATGATATATGAATACAATTTGGGAGCAGCATACATTAGGTCCATACTAGCGTGCATGCAAGCTGGACAGACCATTCCCACTGCCATGCCCATCCATATTCATTTCTGGGGTCCACCCATATTCATATCTAGGGCCTTATGCAAGATTTATCACCGAAACTTCACACAAGGTTCAGAATGCTAGTATAAAACACTCAAAAAGATATGGGTGTGACATTTTGAGAGCCACGCCCTGTATTGATACATATTTAAAACTTATCAATACAAAACACGAAACCATACATTTGCAGGTTAACTTCAGTGCCATCCCCACTATCAACGTATCTGAATAACTTTGTCCCTATGTACGATTTATAGAGGAAATTTTACTTGATAGATTTGCACTATAATCTATAAAGCGGTCTAAAATAGGTGGATTGAATAAGCTGTCACGCCCACTATTAACGTGCATACTTGACTCATGATCTATAAAAAATTTATGAATAATATTTTTTATAATGTCCGCAAGAAATTATGAATCTCGTTGAGTGCAACATTTCAGCCACCACGCCCACCTTTATATAGAATTCACAGCATCTTCTTATGAAATAGTATATATATAGACCGATCTCTGTCTTCATGAGTGATGATCATAGCAATTTGGGAGTCATTTAACAACGCCATCTAACATTATATTTGCGAGCAGTACCAACTATGAGACTTTATTTAGTCGCATTCCAAATACAGGTGTTTCATATCCTTGTGTCGAACCTGCATGAATTGAATTTTTGTAGAAACTTCATAAAAAACCCCAGTCAACTCTCAGTATGACAGAAAAACATTCTGTGGAATATAACAAGAGAAAAGGTGAAGCTTCTGACGCAGACTCCAATGAGAGCTCCATTTAAGTTGGTAAAATGAAATACAGACTATGAAATGAAACTCAATGACTTCAGCAACTTACTAAACGAAGCGCTATTAATGCAGTATGAGAAATTGGAGAAATTTAGTAAGCAATCTAAATACCCACAAAGCCCCGGGTATGGTTTAATAACAAGAGAAATAGTGACAGAGCTGCCCAGAGATACCATCAACATTCCAAATTTAAATGAAGTTGTTAAAATATGCTTTAAGCAGGACTCCGAACAATCGATGGGCGCATCTACAGTTCTACGCTTAAGATGTCGCCTAAACTTTTCGTATCCAATAATAAAATTTTACATCAAACAACTCCTCCGAAGGCAGCGAAACACAAACGCGTTCAAAAAAGAAAGTCTGCCATACAATGATGCATACAAATGTCAAAAGAAATTGCACTCTTCAACTCACCAACTTGCAACACTCCAGAGAAACCCCCGCCGTGGTTACTAAGTAATTCGTCGTTTATCCTTTCCCTGCAACAATACAAACAAAGCAAAACGAACGCTGATGCTATCAACTGCACAAAAACGCTATCCAACCGAGATGGAAATGCATCTTCACTAATGACTCCAAAGACCACCATTCTACTGCGTTCGCCGTTGTCAATAGTGAAGGTAATACCCTCAAAGCTGGTGTACTTACCCACTTCTGCTCAGTATATACAGCATAAACTGTGGCAATCTTGAACGCTTCGGAGTACGCTTTGAAAACCCGAGGAAAAATCCTCATCTTAACAGACAGCTTGTCAACCATAGTTGCCACACAAAACATATGCAACAACAACCATGTGAAAGCCGCTATAAGAAACAAATTATCTGAGAACGCAATAAGCTGAAAATAATGTGGATACCAAGCCACACGGTGGTTTCTGGAAACGAACTTGCTGACAACAGAGCGAAACTTGCTTCCAAGAGCCTCTACACAAACCATCTGAATCAACCAACTTCCCTACTCCTTTCATAGAACTATCAAACGATGTTCCAAACATGCTCGCCAGCGACAACACAGACAGGTTCGCAGAACATCTGGAAAATGTCATTAACTATAGGGAATTAGACTTCCCTCTGAAATCTGCTAAAGGAACCACCTCAGCTTTGATAAAATAAATTACCAAATGCTGCGCAGAGTTCCGACACCAAGAAAACTAAGATTACTTAAATTAAATAAGACAATCATGAATACTGGCTTAATTCCAAAGAGTTTCAAAACACCCATCTTAGTTCCTGTAGTTAAGCCCCAAAAACATACCGGCCCATATGATGTTTGGCAAAACTATAACCTCCACAAGACTAATGTGTTTCTTAAAAACAAAGATCTCCAAGAATCTCCATTTCAAGTTGGATTTAAACCAGGCACCAGCACTTTAGGCGCTCTCCATTTTCTTGACCATCACATATTTAATTTAATTTAATTTTATTTAATCATACAAGAAGTTATAAAAACTTATGCTGTACATTGAACTTAGCCACAATTGTATCTTAAATCAAAAACTTAAAGCTAAAATTAATACTATTGACAATCATTAGAAAACAACAAACAAATATAACAAAAAACAAGAAAAATAAATAAAAAAAAGAAAAACAAAAGATTAAAAAAATAAAAAAGAAAGAGGGTAGTAGTAGAACTAGGAAGGAAGAATCTCTCAATTAGAAACCATACTTCTATTCTGTCAATCGATGTTACCAAAGCATTTGATAAAATCGGTGGCCACGTGATTTTAAGAGAGCTACAAGACTGGAAAGGACAACCCCAGTTAAAAATTTGCTTGCCGAGGAAGGTTCTCAATCAATCGAATTCCATATAAAATATCTTTCATAAGTTGTTTTGCAACTCCACAAACACTTTAAGTCGGCTTCTAAACAAGAGGAAAACTAGCTTATCAAGGAAATCGACGCCCTTTGTGAGGTAAAAGAGCTCGCAGCATCACTAATCGTAGACTTTTGCCCAACAAGTTTTTCTAAATCGAAACTCCCATCCTGGGAACTACAGAACAACATCTTTATTGATCAGTTGATAGCTCCACATAAGGAACACGCTAGCAACACAACTCACCAGCATAGCTATGCCATTGAAACAAGAGGGTTTTTTTCAGATGGCGCCAAACAAGATGATGGTGTTTCATTTGCAGTAACAGACGACAGAGGAAACACTCAATCCCACAGACTACTAGCAGATAATACAGAGAAAAGAAACTTAAACGTCAAACGGTAAAGCAGCGAAAAAAAGCAGACGGACGTAGTACATGAATCCACTCAAAATCGTGATGAATCCACTCAAAATCGCGGTGAATCCACTCAAAATCGCGGTGAATCCACTAAAAATCGTGGTGAATCCACTCAAAATCGCGGTGAATCCACTAAAAACCGTGGTGAATCCACTCAAAATCGTGGTGAATCCACTCAAAATCGCGGTGAATGGACTCAAAATCGTGGTGAATCCACTCAAAATCGTGGTCTGTCCGCTACGGACGCTGGCAGCGAAAAAGACTTTCTCTTCTCTATATTCTCTGCTACTAGCTCACTAAGCAACCATATTTTACGCCGAATTACAGTGCTTGATTTCATCACTAAACAGCCAACGGGTTTAATAGAAAATACGTGATATGCAACGACAGTCAATCAGTTTTTAAAGCCGCAAAAAAGTTGCGGCTAGCCGACGAACCATTATATCACACCCAACAACTACTTATGAGTATGCCGCGAAAGATAAAACTGATGTGGATCCCCGCTCACTCAGGTATCTTAGGAAATGAACAAGCCTATCAAGCCTCAAAATTTGCTCTAAAACATATCTTCATCTCTATTTGCCATTTGGAACCAAATCGAAAAAAAAATATTTTCAAGTTCTCTTAAACTGCAATTTGCCAACGATTGGTCAGAGTGCCAATACCAATACAAACTAATAGACCCTCAAGGCGTTGCAATCACACTTCCGACGAACAGCACAACATGGGAAAACAGATGCTTCATACGCCTCAGGCTAGGTCACACCTTCTTAACTCACGTACAATTCTCTTCACAACCTACAATCCTTTTCACAACATAGCTGCTGCTTTTGTAACTCCTCGAGCCTTACAGTTCACCACATATGACCGCATTGTCCAGCTCTTCACAACCTAAGAAATGAATTCTTCAAAGGCCGCAACCCATTCGAACTCATCTAACCACAGCCTACGAAAGGTAACATAAGACTAGCAAAACATAAGACTATCTTCAAAATTTTTAAAAGATCGTAAAACTTTCCATATAATATAAGTATTTAACATATTAACTAAAGCCGATGGCCCTGGTAGCTAGGGCTTGTCCGTTATTTTCTAATTTTAATTATAAATAACAATAAAAACAATAATAGTCTGCTATGAACTCAGTCTGAACTGTTGGAAACTTTTAATTAGTAGGCTAATAAAGGAAGCAAAAGTGTCGAACCCCACCATCAAATTCAGTTAGGAATGGAGTACGTCACCATTGCACAAGACCAACGCTAAGTTGAGGACATAAAGAACCCCATTGAACAAAACTAATGTCGCACTACGCCTTCTTGGAACATATCTCACAGGCCTTTGATAAGGTTTCGCACGAAGTGTTAATAAAGAACATTTCCAAAACTGTTCAAATGAATTTGTATAAATGTCTCCATATCTGTAGGATGAATTGTTCTTTATTCAGTAATGAGAAGATCCGACTAATCTGTATCATATTAAAGCTGGCATCCCTAAAAGAAGTGTCCTAAGTCGAACTTTGAATATACTATTCACTGCAGATTTGTGGTGTTTATCAATTGACATAGGAATCAAGTTTTTTCAGGTGTCACAGTAGTTGTATCACATTCGACGAGAGAATCGGAGGTGCGTTGTTACGCGGTGGTACCACAATGGACCCATGGTGGTCTGAGTGAGCTGGTCCTTAGACCGGCTGCCACGTTAACCTAACCTATCCTATCACACATATAATTGTCCAATCCCGACCACCAGTGCAGTTGCGTTGACTTCAGGTGATTCGAAGTATTTATGCCGTTAGTCCAGATATGCAGCATCCAACATAGAAAACACGTATACTCGTACTACACAAAAATATGCCACTTGGTCTTCAACTTAAGAAGTAAGATTCAATGCTAGACAACCAAATCCCAGTCTCTTGCAATAACAACTTAATTAGTTATAAATCCATCATTAAACGCTGGCGTCATCATCAAAAGACGTCAGTCGAAATTAGCCTCATTAAAACATAAGCTCGTAGGTACAGACGAACGTGAAATTACATAGAGAACAGAATACCCCAGTCCTCAAAGCGGTTCACATGAACTCGTATGCAAGTGATATTAATTTCATATGAATAATCGCAAAATGAAATTTTTCACGTACAAGCTCTCACATAATCCTATCAACTGGAACAGCCCCTTCGTAAACATGCTGCAGAATGGAATGAAATCAAGTTTGCTATTCGCACCGACAGCCACAGGATAATGGAAGTAGTAAACACGTAAGCCACAACAGCGCGCTAATTGCAATCATTACAAATGTATGCATGCAACATGCAAATAAGATTAAATTAGTGTGGATCCCAGGCCAGGTGAGCGCATACTTGGGAGGTGAGTGCGATGCTGATGATGCAGCTTTCATTGCCTCTTGTTCGACAGCACCAAAGGGAAGGATGTGTAAGACTCTTCTGCAATCATCAGCTCATTCGGTACATCCGCTAAGTGGATTAGAGAGCTAAGGCCACCGATACAACAATTTTAACACGCCCTCGCAGGATATCTTGCCCGCTAGCATACAAAAACCATTGCCACAACACACGAAACCAACCCAACGGCATTTGATGTGTGGCGACCATGCAGCGTTTTGTACCAGCGGCATCGTTGTCTCATGTCCACATTTTGCACTCAGAACGTTGCAAGCAGAGAGATGATGGAATACCGTGTCAAATTTACACGAAATATGGATACTAGCATTGGTGGCATTACTATTGTAAGTGGACAGCAAATACGAGAACACTAGATACAAATTGTCTCATTGCATTTTGTGGCGTATTTGTGTTGGTTTGGTGTGTCATGTTCGTCCGTGTACAGTCAACTCTGGCCACACATCCACATTTCACGCCATTCGCTACATAATGAGCCCCAAGCCTCTGCATCTCCTCTGTGGGATGTCAGAGGTTATAAAGGACTGACTCGTCACCTCTTCGTCAAATACAAAACATCATTACCAGGAATGGATTTTGAGACCTGAAAATCTTAAAGTGCAAGTGTTAGCCTTGCGTTTAGTGTATGGAGTTGGTATATGCACCTATAACTTCCTCGGACTAAACACTAAAATCAATTCTTAACCTACGACTGCTTAAGGCAGTATACTAAAATCCAGTCTAACTATCGCTCTTTAAATTTTTAGCTCCACATTTCATCCACTGCTCGCTCATAATTGTTCACCTTTAATATATTTAATAAACTTCACAGTTTAATTCAGTCGCACCAATGCAGCCTGCTCTGCGGTCCTACGTTATACAGATACCTGACTACAAAATTATATAAAATTGCCCGTCGCTAAGGACACATCTGCCAGGACTATCACATAGCAAAGCCACATCAACTACGACCAGAGCAGTGCAAACAAATGCACAAAAACCCTTTTGATGGATTCGTATGTGCGGCAGGAGGCGGCGCTACTTTTGCAGCATTTAATACCTTAATGCCTCGCCGCCCACAGCCGTAGGTAATAAGTGAAATTTAATAAGTTTGGAAACATTTTGCAAAAATCATCAAATTACCAGTGAGAAAAATGAACGGTTCGAACGCTGCGTTGGAAATCAGCGTTTCAGTTGCCAATGGAAGTACGCAGTAATACATAATTCGCTAATAAGCTGCGAATTACATACGAGGACGCCCACTCCTGCGACCGCTTCCCTGTCAGTAACTGTCACATTTAATACAGTTCAATTTGTGCATTTCGCTGGCTACGCGCTCGCCTATAATTAATGAATATAATGAGGGAAGTCGCTGCTGCTGGTGCAGTTGGCACTGACAACGGCCACAAACGCGTGTCGTAGAGGAATCTGCTGCACGTCTGTGGCGGGCTACGCAGACTGGGAGTTGCCCTTTCTGGAGTGAGAATATGTTCTGCCCACATTTTGGGTAGAGTCGAGCAAGGAAGAGTTTCAGTCTTTGCAATTATTATTCAATTTCATTATTACTGTTTATATCCACCTGCCAAGGACATATAAAAATCCGTCTACTAAAGTGGACGATATTAAAATATAGTTTTTAACTAAGTTAACTTTCAAAGGATTCTCTTTATTTTTGAATGTGTTCAGAGTGGTTGCAGAAATTTACAGCAAACAAGTTGAAATATAAAATAATTGCCACATGAGCACCATTCACATTTTTAACCCATTCTCGTTTTTAGTCCTGTCATGAGCCATGAGCCATGATAGGTGGAAACACAATGTTTTGGCAGCAACTAAAGATAAGCAGGTATCCTTTCAAATGAATATAGTTCTACTTCCAGGCCAGAGGCAATACTTATTTACAGGGTTTTTAGAATATATTGAATAGAGTGGAGAAATGTTCTTCACAGAACCCATAATATAGAGCACACCTGGCATGCCCCGTGTGGGATGCTACAATAGACTACAAAGGATAATATAGACTACAAAGCATAATATATACTACAAAGGATAATATGGACTCTGTTTAACGATCTATACTGCAACTCTGTTTAACGATCTATACAACAACTCTGTTTAACGATCTATACTAGAACTCTGTTTAACGATCTATACAACAACTCTGTTTAACGATCTATACTAGAACTCTGTTTAACGATCTATACTACAACTCTGTTTAACGATCTATACTGCAACTTTGTTTAACGATCTATACTGCAACTCTGTTTAACGATCTATACTACAACTCTGTTTAACGATCTATACTACAACTTTGTTTAACGATCTATACTGCAACTCTTTTTAACGATCTATACAACAACTCTGTTTAACGATTTATACTACAACTCTGTTTAACGATCTATAATACAACTTTGTTTAACGATCTATACTACAACTTTGTTTAACGATCTATACTAGAACTCTGTTTAACGATCTATACAACAACTCTGTTTAACGATCTATACTACAACTTTGTTTAACGATCTATACTACAACTTTGTTTAACGATCTATACTGCTACTCTGTTTAACGATTTATACTTCAACTTTGTTTAACGATCTATACTACAACTCTGTTTAACGATCTATACTGCAACTCTTTTTAACGATCTATACAACAACTCTGTTTAACGATTTATACTACAACTCTGTTTAACGATCTATAATACAACTTTGTTTAACGATCTATACTGCTACTCTGTTTAACGATTTATACTTCAACTTTGTTTAACGATCTATACTACAACTTTGTTTAACGATCTATACTACAACTTTGTTTAACGATCTATACTACAACTCTGTTTAACGATCTATACAACAACTCTGTTTAACGATCTATACTAGAACTCTGTTTAACGATCTATACAACAACTCTGTTTAACGATCTATACTAGAACTCTGTTTAACGATTTATACTACAACTCTGTTTAACGATCTATACTAGAACTCTGTTTAACGATCTATACTACAACTCTGTTTAACGATCTATACTACAACTTTGTTTAACGATCTATACTACAACTTTGTTTAACGATCTATACTGCTACTCTGTTTAACGATTTATACTTCAACTTTGTTTAACGATCTATACTACAACTCTGTTTAACGATCTATACTGCAACTCTGTTTAACGATCTATACTACAACTTTGTTTAACGATCTATACTACAACTCTGTTTAACGATCTATACTGCAACTCTGTTTAACGATCTATACTACAAATTTGTTTAACGATCTATACTACAACTCTGTTTAACGATCTATAATACAACTTTGTTTAACGATCTATACTGCTACTCTGTTTAACGA
Source organism: Clusia tigrina (assembly GCA_920105625.2). Taxonomy (NCBI): domain Eukaryota; kingdom Metazoa; phylum Arthropoda; class Insecta; order Diptera; family Clusiidae; genus Clusia; species Clusia tigrina. The sequence continues at coordinate 195,098,868 of OV050032.1, forward strand.
TTTATACTTCAACTTTGTTTAACGATCTATACTACAACTCTGTTTAACGATCTATACTACAACTCTGTTTAACGATCTATACTGCAACTTTGTTTAACGATCTATACTGCAACTTTGTTTAACGATCTATACTGCAACTCTGTTTAACGATCTATACTACAACTCTGTTTAACGATCTATACTACAACTTTGTTTAACGATCTATACTGCAACTTTGTTTAACGATCTATACTACAACTCTGTTTAACGATCTATACTACAACTTTGTTTAACGATCTATACTGCAACTCTGTTTAACGATCTATACTACAACTTTGTTTAACGATCTATACTACAACTTTGTTTAACGATCTATACTGCAACTCTTTTTAACGATCTATACAACAACTCTGTTTAACGATTTATACTTCAACTTTGTTTAACGATCTATACTGCAACTCTTTTTAACGATCTATACAACAACTCTGTTTAACGATTTATACTACAACTCTGTTTAACGATCTATAATACAACTTTGTTTAACGATCTATACTCTGTTTAACGATTTATACTTCAACTTTGGTTAACGATCTATACTACAACTTTGTTTAACGATCTATACTGCAACTCTTTTTAACGATCTATACAACAACTCTGTTTAACGATTTATACTACAACTCTGTTTAACGATCTATAATACAACTTTGTTTAACGATCTATACTGCTACTCTGTTTAACGATTTATACTTCAACTTTGTTTAACGATCTATACTACAACTCTGTTTAACGATCTATATTGCAACTTTGTTTAACGATCTATACTGCTACTCTGTTTAACGATTTATACTTCAACTTTGGTTAACGATCTATACTACAACTTTGTTTAACGATCTATACTGCAACTCTTTTTAACGATCTATACAACAACTCTGTTTAACGATTTATACTACAACTCTGTTTAACGATCTATAATACAACTTTGTTTAACGATCTATACTGCTACTCTGTTTAACGATTTATACTTCAACTTTGTTTAACGATCTATACTACAACTTTGTTTAACGATCTATACTAGAACTCTGTTTAACGATCTATACAACAACTCTGTTTAACGATCTATACTACAACTCTGTTTAACGATCTATACTACAACTCTGTTTAACGATCTATACTAGAACTCTGTTTAACGATCTATACTACAACTTTGTTTAACGATCTATACTACAACTCTGTTTAACGATCTATACAACAACTCTGTTTAACGATCTATACTAGAACTCTGTTTAACGATCTATACAACAACTCTGTTTAACGATCTATACTAGAACTCTGTTTAACGATTTATACTACAACTCTGTTTAACGATCTATACTAGAACTCTGTTTAACGATCTATACTACAACTCTGTTTAACGATCTATACTACAACTTTGTTTAACGATCTATACTACAACTTTGTTTAACGATCTATACTACAACTCTGTTTAACGATCTATACTGCAACTCTGTTTAACGATCTATACTACAAATTTGTTTAACGATCTATACTACAACTCTGTTTAACGATCTATAATACAACTTTGTTTAACGATCTATACTGCTACTCTGTTTAACGATTTATACTTCAACTTTGTTTAACGATCTATACTACAACTTTGTTTAACGATCTATATTGCAACTTTGTTTAACGATCTATACTACAACTTTGTTTAACGATCTATACTACAACTCTGTTTAACGATCTATACTACAACTCTGTTTAACGATCTATACTGCAACTTTGTTTAACGATCTATACTGCAACTTTGTTTAACGATCTATACTGCAACTCTGTTTAACGATCTATACTACAACTCTGTTTAACGATCTATACTACAACTTTGTTTAACGATCTATACTGCAACTTTGTTTAACGATCTATACTACAACTCTGTTTAACGATCTATACTACAACTTTGTTTAACGATCTATACTGCAACTCTGTTTAACGATCTATACTACAACTTTGTTTAACGATCTATACTACAACTTTGTTTAACGATCTATACTGCAACTCTTTTTAACGATCTATACAACAACTCTGTTTAACGATTTATACTTCAACTTTGTTTAACGATCTATACTGCAACTCTTTTTAACGATCTATACAACAACTCTGTTTAACGATTTATACTACAACTCTGTTTAACGATCTATAATACAACTTTGTTTAACGATCTATACTGCTACTCTGTTTAACGATTTATACTTCAACTTTGGTTAACGATCTATACTACAACTTTGTTTAACGATCTATACTGCAACTCTTTTTAACGATCTATACAACAACTCTGTTTAACGATTTATACTACAACTCTGTTTAACGATCTATAATACAACTTTGTTTAACGATCTATACTGCTACTCTGTTTAACGATTTATACTTCAACTTTGTTTAACGATCTATACTACAACTTTGTTTAACGATCTATATTGCAACTTTGTTTAACGATCTATACTGCTACTCTGTTTAACGATTTATACTTCAACTTTGTTTAACGATCTATACTACAACTTTGTTTAACGATCTATACTGCAACTCTTTTTAACGATCTATACAACAACTCTGTTTAACGATTTATACTACAACTCTGTTTAACGATCTATACTACAACTTTGTTTAACGATCTATACTGCTACTCTGTTTAACGATTTATACTTCAACTTTGTTTAACGATCTATACTACAACTTTGTTTAACGATCTATACTAGAACTCTGTTTAACGATCTATACTACAACTTTGTTTAACGATCTATACTGCAACTCTGTTTAACGATTTATACTACAACTCTGTTTAACGATCTATACTAGAACTCTGTTTAACGATCTATACTACAACTTTGTTTAACGATCTATACTACAACTCTGTTTAACGATCTATACAACAACTCTGTTTAACGATCTATACTAGAACTCTGTTTAACGATCTATACAACAACTCTGTTTAACGATCTATACTACAACTCTGTTTAACGATCTATACTAGAACTCTGTTTAACGATCTATACTAGAACTCTGTTTAACGATCTATACTACAACTCTGTTTAACGATCTATACTACAACTTTGTTTAACGATCTATACTACAACTTTGTTTAACGATCTATACTACAACTCTGTTTAACGATCTATAATACAACTTTGTTTAACGATCTATACTGCTACTCTGTTTAACGATCTATACTACAACTTTGTTTAACGATCTATACTACAACTTTGTTTAACGATCTATACTGCAACTCTTTTTAACGATCTATACAACAACTCTGTTTAACGATTTATACTTCAACTTTGTTTAACGATCTATACTGCAACTCTTTTTAACGATCTATACAACAACTCTGTTTAACGATTTATACTACAACTCTGTTTAACGATCTATAATACAACTTTGTTTAACGATCTATACTGCTACTCTGTTTAACGATTTATACTTCAACTTTGGTTAACGATCTATACTACAACTTTGTTTAACGATCTATACTGCAACTCTTTTTAACGATCTATACAACAACTCTGTTTAACGATTTATACTACAACTCTGTTTAACGATCTATAATACAACTTTGTTTAACGATCTATACTGCTACTCTGTTTAACGATTTATACTTCAACTTTGTTTAACGATCTATACTACAACTTTGTTTAACGATCTATATTGCAACTTTGTTTAACGATCTATACTGCTACTCTGTTTAACGATTTATACTTCAACTTTGGTTAACGATCTATACTACAACTTTGTTTAACGATCTATACTGCAACTCTTTTTAACGATCTATACAACAACTCTGTTTAACGATTTATACTACAACTCTGTTTAACGATCTATAATACAACTTTGTTTAACGATCTATACTGCTACTCTGTTTAACGATTTATACTTCAACTTTGTTTAACGATCTATACTACAACTTTGTTTAACGATCTATACTACAACTCTGTTTAACGATCTATACAACAACTCTGTTTAACGATCTATACTAGAACTCTGTTTAACGATTTATACTACAACTCTGTTTAACGATCTATACTAGAACTCTGTTTAACGATCTATACTACAACTTTGTTTAACGATCTATACTACAACTCTGTTTAACGATCTATACAACAACTCTGTTTAACGATCTATACTAGAACTCTGTTTAACGATCTATACAACAACTCTGTTTAACGATCTATACTAGAACTCTGTTTAACGATTTATACTACAACTCTGTTTAACGATCTATACTAGAACTCTGTTTAACGATCTATACTACAACTCTGTTTAACGATCTATACTACAACTTTGTTTAACGATCTATACTACAACTTTGTTTAACGATCTATACTGCTACTCTGTTTAACGATTTATACTTCAACTTTGTTTAACGATCTATACTACAACTCTGTTTAACGATCTATACTGCAACTCTGTTTAACGATCTATACTACAAATTTGTTTAACGATCTATACTACAACTCTGTTTAACGATCTATAATACAACTTTGTTTAACGATCTATACTACAACTCTGTTTAACGATCTATACTACAACTTTGTTCAACGATCTATACTGCAACTCTTTTTAACGATCTATACAACAACTCTGTTTAACGATCTATACTACAACTCTGTTTAACGATCTATACTACAACTTTGTTTAACGATCTATACTACAACTTTGTTTAACGATCTATACAACAACTCTGTTTAACGATTTATACTTCAACTTTGTTTAACGATCTATACTGCAACTCTTTTTAACGATCTATACAACAACTCTGTTTAACGATTTATACTACAACTCTGTTTAACGATCTATAATACAACTTTGTTTAACGATCTATACTGCTACTCTGTTTAACGATTTATACTTCAACTTTGGTTAACGATCTATACTACAACTTTGTTTAACGATCTATACTACAACTCTGTTTAACGATCTATACTACAACTCTGTTTAACGATCTATACAACAACTCTGTTTAACGATCTATACTAGAACTCTGTTTAACGATCTATACAACAACTCTGTTTAACGATCTATACTAGAACTCTGTTTAACGATCTATACTACAACTCTGTTTAACGATCTATACTAGAACTCTGTTTAACGATCTATACTACAACTCTGTTTAACGATCTATACTACAACTTTGTTTAACGATCTATACTACAACTTTGTTTAACGATCTATACTGCTACTCTGTTTAACGATTTATACTTCAACTTTGGTTAACGATCTATACTACAACTCTGTTTAACGATCTATACTACAACTCTGTTTAACGATCTATAATACAACTTTGTTTAACGATCTATACTACAACTCTGTTTAACGATCTATACTGCAACTCTGTTTAACGATTTATACTACAAATTTGTTTAACGATCTATACTACAACTCTGTTTAACGATCTATACAACAACTCTGTTTAACGATCTATACTGCTACTCTGTTTAACGATTTATACTTCAACTTTGTTTAACGATCTATACTACAACTTTGTTTAACGATCTATATTGCAACTTTGTTTAACGATCTATACTACAACTTTGTTTAACGATCTATACTACAACTCTGTTTAACGATCTATACTACAACTCTGTTTAACGATCTATACTGCAACTTTGTTTAACGATCTATACTGCAACTTTGTTTAACGATCTATACTGCAACTCTGTTTAACGATCTATACTACAACTCTGTTTAACGATCTATACTACAACTTTGTTTAACGATCTATACTGCAACTTTGTTTAACGATCTATACTACAACTCTGTTTAACGATCTATACTACAACTTTGTTTAACGATCTATACTGCAACTCTGTTTAACGATCTATACTACAACTTTGTTTAACGATCTATACTACAACTTTGTTTAACGATCTATACTGCAACTCTGTTTAACGATCTATACAACAACTCTGTTTAACGATTTATACTTCAACTTTGTTTAACGATCTATACTGCAACTCTTTTTAACGATCTATACAACAACTCTGTTTAACGATTTATACTACAACTCTGTTTAACGATCTATAATACAACTTTGTTTAACGATCTATACTGCTACTCTGTTTAACGATTTATACTTCAACTTTGGTTAACGATCTATACTACAACTTTGTTTAACGATCTATACTGCAACTCTTTTTAACGATCTATACAACAACTCTGTTTAACGATTTATACTACAACTCTGTTTAACGATCTATAATACAACTTTGTTTAACGATCTATACTGCTACTCTGTTTAACGATTTATACTTCAACTTTGTTTAACGATCTATACTACAACTTTGTTTAACGATCTATATTGCAACTTTGTTTAACGATCTATACTGCTACTCTGTTTAACGATTTATACTTCAACTTTGGTTAACGATCTATACTACAACTTTGTTTAACGATCTATACTGCAACTCTTTTTAACGATCTATACAACAACTCTGTTTAACGATTTATACTACAACTCTGTTTAACGATCTATAATACAACTTTGTTTAACGATCTATACTGCTACTCTGTTTAACGATTTATACTTCAACTTTGTTTAACGATCTATACTACAACTTTGTTTAACGATCTATACTACAACTCTGTTTAACGATCTATACAACAACTCTGTTTAACGATCTATACTAGAACTCTGTTTAACGATTTATACTACAACTCTGTTTAACGATCTATACTAGAACTCTGTTTAACGATCTATACTACAACTTTGTTTAACGATCTATACTACAACTCTGTTTAACGATCTATACAACAACTCTGTTTAACGATCTATACTAGAACTCTGTTTAACGATCTATACAACAACTCTGTTTAACGATCTATACTAGAACTCTGTTTAACGATTTATACTACAACTCTGTTTAACGATCTATACTAGAACTCTGTTTAACGATCTATACTACAACTCTGTTTAACGATCTATACTACAACTTTGTTTAACGATCTATACTACAACTTTGTTTAACGATCTATACTACAACTCTGTTTAACGATCTATACTGCAACTCTGTTTAACGATCTATACTACAAATTTGTTTAACGATCTATACTACAACTCTGTTTAACGATCTATAATACAACTTTGTTTAACGATCTATACTGCTACTCTGTTTAACGATTTATACTTCAACTTTGTTTAACGATCTATACTACAACTTTGTTTAACGATCTATATTGCAACTTTGTTTAACGATCTATACTACAACTTTGTTTAACGATCTATACTACAACTCTGTTTAACGATCTATACTACAACTCTGTTTAACGATCTATACTGCAACTTTGTTTAACGATCTATACTGCAACTTTGTTTAACGATCTATACTGCAACTCTGTTTAACGATCTATACTACAACTCTGTTTAACGATCTATACTACAACTTTGTTTAACGATCTATACTGCAACTTTGTTTAACGATCTATACTACAACTCTGTTTAACGATCTATACTACAACTTTGTTTAACGATCTATACTGCAACTCTGTTTAACGATCTATACTACAACTTTGTTTAACGATCTATACTACAACTTTGTTTAACGATCTATACTGCAACTCTTTTTAACGATCTATACAACAACTCTGTTTAACGATTTATACTTCAACTTTGTTTAACGATCTATACTGCAACTCTTTTTAACGATCTATACAACAACTCTGTTTAACGATCTATACTACAACTCTGTTTAACGATCTATACTACAACTTTGTTTAACGATCTATACTCTGTTTAACGATTTATACTTCAACTTTGGTTAACGATCTATACTACAACTTTGTTTAACGATCTATACTGCAACTCTTTTTAACGATCTATACAACAACTCTGTTTAACGATTTATACTACAACTCTGTTTAACGATCTATAATACAACTTTGTTTAACGATCTATACTGCTACTCTGTTTAACGATTTATACTTCAACTTTGTTTAACGATCTATACTACAACTTTGTTTAACGATCTATATTGCAACTTTGTTTAACGATCTATACTGCTACTCTGTTTAACGATTTATACTTCAACTTTGTTTAACGATCTATACTACAACTCTGTTTAACGATCTATACTGCAACTCTTTTTAACGATCTATACAACAACTCTGTTTAACGATTTATACTACAACTCTGTTTAACGATCTATAATACAACTTTGTTTAACGATCTATACTGCTACTCTGTTTAACGATTTATACTTCAACTTTGTTTAACGATCTATACTACAACTTTGTTTAACGATCTATACTAGAACTCTGTTTAACGATCTATACAACAACTCTGTTTAACGATCTATACTAGAACTCTGTTTAACGATCTATACTACAACTCTGTTTAACGATCTATACTAGAACTCTGTTTAACGATCTATACTACAACTTTGTTTAACGATCTATACTACAACTCTGTTTAACGATCTATACAACAACTCTGTTTAACGATCTATACTAGAACTCTGTTTAACGATCTATACAACAACTCTGTTTAACGATCTATACTAGAACTCTGTTTAACGATTTATACTACAACTCTGTTTAACGATCTATACTAGAACTCTGTTTAACGATCTATACTACAACTCTGTTTAACGATCTATACTACAACTTTGTTTAACGATCTATACTACAACTTTGTTTAACGATCTATACTACAACTCTGTTTAACGATCTATACTGCAACTCTGTTTAACGATCTATACTACAAATCTGTTTAACGATCTATACTACAACTCTGTTTAACGATCTATAATACAACTTTGTTTAACGATCTATACTGCTACTCTGTTTAACGATTTATACTTCAACTTTGTTTAACGATCTATACTACAACTTTGTTTAACGATCTATATTGCAACTTTGTTTAACGATCTATACTACAACTTTGTTTAACGATCTATACTACAACTCTGTTTAACGATCTATACTACAACTCTGTTTAACGATCTATACTGCAACTTTGTTTAACGATCTATACTGCAACTTTGTTTAACGATCTATACTGCAACTCTGTTTAACGATCTATACTACAACTCTGTTTAACGATCTATACTACAACTTTGTTTAACGATCTATACTGCAACTTTGTTTAACGATCTATACTACAACTCTGTTTAACGATCTATACTACAACTTTGTTTAACGATCTATACTGCAACTCTGTTTAACGATCTATACTACAACTTTGTTTAACGATCTATACTACAACTTTGTTTAACGATCTATACTGCAACTCTTTTTAACGATCTATACAACAACTCTGTTTAACGATTTATACTTCAACTTTGTTTAACGATCTATACTGCAACTCTTTTTAACGATCTATACAACAACTCTGTTTAACGATTTATACTACAACTCTGTTTAACGATCTATACTACAACTCTGTTTAACGATCTATACTGCTACTCTGTTTAACGATTTATACTTCAACTTTGGTTAACGATCTATACTACAACTTTGTTTAACGATCTATACTGCAACTCTTTTTAACGATCTATACAACAACTCTGTTTAACGATTTATACTACAACTCTGTTTAACGATCTATAATACAACTTTGTTTAACGATCTATACTGCTACTCTGTTTAACGATTTATACTTCAACTTTGTTTAACGATCTATACTACAACTTTGTTTAACGATCTATATTGCAACTTTGTTTAACGATCTATACTGCTACTCTGTTTAACGATTTATACTTCAACTTTGGTTAACGATCTATACTACAACTTTGTTTAACGATCTATACTGCAACTCTTTTTAACGATCTATACAACAACTCTGTTTAACGATTTATACTACAACTCTGTTTAACGATCTATAATACAACTTTGTTTAACGGTCTATACTGCTACTCTGTTTAACGATTTATACTTCAACTTTGTTTAACGATCTATACTACAACTTTGTTTAACGATCTATACTAGAACTCTGTTTAACGATCTATACAACAACTCTGTTTAACGATCTATACTACAACTCTGTTTAACGATTTATACTACAACTCTGTTTAACGATCTATACTACAACTCTGTTTAACGATCTATACTACAACTTTGTTTAACGATCTATACTACAACTCTGTTTAACGATCTATACAACAACTCTGTTTAACGATCTATACTAGAACTCTGTTTAACGATCTATACAACAACTCTGTTTAACGATCTATACTAGAACTCTGTTTAACGATTTATACTACAACTCTGTTTAACGATCTATACTAGAACTCTGTTTAACGATCTATACTACAACTCTGTTTAACGATCTATACTACAACTTTGTTTAACGATCTATACTGCAACTTTGTTTAACGATCTATACTACAACTCTGTTTAACGATCTATACTACAACTTTGTTTAACGATCTATACTGCAACTCTGTTTAACGATCTATACTACAACTTTGTTTAACGATCTATACTACAACTTTGTTTAACGATCTATACTGCAACTCTTTTTAACGATCTATACAACAACTCTGTTTAACGATTTATACTTCAACTTTGTTTAACGATCTATACTACAACTCTGTTTAACGATCTATACAACAACTCTGTTTAACGATTTATACTACAACTCTGTTTAACGATCTATAATACAACTTTGTTTAACGATCTATACTGCTACTCTGTTTAACGATTTATACTTCAACTTTGGTTAACGATCTATACTACAACTTTGTTTAACGATCTATACTGCAACTCTTTTTAACGATCTATACAACAACTCTGTTTAACGATTTATACTACAACTCTGTTTAACGATCTATAATACAACTTTGTTTAACGATCTATACTTCTACTCTGTTTAACGATTTATACTTCAACTTTGTTTAACGATCTATACTACAACTCTGTTTAACGATCTATATTGCAACTTTGTTTAACGATCTATACTGCTACTCTGTTTAACGATTTATACTTCAACTTTGGTTAACGATCTATACTACAACTTTGTTTAACGATCTATACTGCAACTCTTTTTAACGATCTATACAACAACTCTGTTTAACGATTTATACTACAACTCTGTTTAACGATCTATAATACAACTTTGTTTAACGATCTATACTGCTACTCTGTTTAACGATTTATACTTCAACTTTGTTTAACGATCTATACTACAACTTTGTTTAACGATCTATACTAGAACTCTGTTTAACGATCTATACAACAACTCTGTTTAACGATCTATACTAGAACTCTGTTTAACGATTTATACTACAACTCTGTTTAACGATCTATACTAGAACTCTGTTTAACGATCTATACTACAACTTTGTTTAACGATCTATACTACAACTCTGTTTAACGATCTATACTACAACTCTGTTTAACGATCTATACTAGAACTCTGTTTAACGATCTATACAACAACTCTGTTTAACGATCTATACTAGAACTCTGTTTAACGATTTATACTACAACTCTGTTTAACGATCTATACTAGAACTCTGTTTAACGATCTATACTACAACTCTGTTTAACGATCTATACTACAACTTTGTTTAACGATCTATACTACAACTTTGTTTAACGATCTATACTGCTACTCTGTTTAACGATTTATACTTCAACTTTGTTTAACGATCTATACTACAACTCTGTTTAACGATCTATACTGCAACTCTGTTTAACGATCTATACTACAAATTTGTTTAACGATCTATACTACAACTCTGTTTAACGATCTATAATACAACTTTGTTTAACGATCTATACTACAACTCTGTTTAACGATCTATACTACAACTTTGTTCAACGATCTATACTGCAACTCTTTTTAACGATCTATACAACAACTCTGTTTAACGATCTATACTACAACTCTGTTTAACGATCTATACTACAACTTTGTTTAACGATCTATACTACAACTCTGTTTAACGATCTATACAACAACTCTGTTTAACGATTTATACTTCAACTTTGTTTAACGATCTATACTACAACTCTTTTTAACGATCTATACAACAACTCTGTTTAACGATTTATACTACAACTCTGTTTAACGATCTATAATACAACTTTGTTTAACGATCTATACTGCTACTCTGTTTAACGATTTATACTTCAACTTTGGTTAACGATCTATACTACAACTTTGTTTAACGATCTATACTACAACTTTGTTTAACGATCTATACTACAACTCTGTTTAACGATCTATACAACAACTCTGTTTAACGATCTATACTAGAACTCTGTTTAACGATCTATACAACAACTCTGTTTAACGATCTATACTACAACTTTGTTTAACGATCTATACTACAACTCTGTTTAACGATCTATACTACAACTCTGTTTAACGATCTATACTACAACTCTGTTTAACGATCTATACTACAACTTTGTTTAACGATCTATACTACAACTTTGTTTAACGATCTATACTGCTACTCTGTTTAACGATTTATACTTCAACTTTGTTTAACGATCTATACTACAACTCTGTTTAACGATCTATACTGCAACTCTGTTTAACGATCTATAATACAACTTTGTTTAACGATCTATACTACAACTCTGTTTAACGATCTATACTGCAACTCTGTTTAACGATCTATACTACAAATTTGTTTAACGATCTATACTACAACTCTGTTTAACGATCTATACTACAACTCTGTTTAACGATCTATACTGCTACTCTGTTTAACGATTTATACTTCAACTTTGTTTAACGATCTATACTACAACTTTGTTTAACGATCTATATTGCAACTTTGTTTAACGATCTATACTACAACTTTGTTTAACGATCTATACTACAACTCTGTTTAACGATCTATACTACAACTCTGTTTAACGATCTATACTGCAACTTTGTTTAACGATCTATACTGCAACTTTGTTTAACGATCTATACTGCAACTCTGTTTAACGATCTATACTACAACTCTGTTTAACGATCTATACTACAACTTTGTTTAACGATCTATACTGCAACTTTGTTTAACGATCTATACTACAACTCTGTTTAACGATCTATACTACAACTTTGTTTAACGATCTATACTGCAACTCTGTTTAACGATTTATACTTCAACTTTGTTTAACGATCTATACTACAACTTTGTTTAACGATCTATACTGCAACTCTTTTTAACGATCTATACAACAACTCTGTTTAACGATTTATACTTCAACTTTGTTTAACGATCTATACTGCAACTCTTTTTAACGATCTATACAACAACTCTGTTTAACGATTTATACTACAACTCTGTTTAACGATCTATAATACAACTTTGTTTAACGATCTATACTGCTACTCTGTTTAACGATTTATACTTCAACTTTGGTTAACGATCTATACTACAACTTTGTTTAACGATCTATACTGCAACTCTTTTTAACGATCTATACAACAACTCTGTTTAACGATTTATACTACAACTCTGTTTAACGATCTATAATACAACTTTGTTTAACGATCTATACTGCTACTCTGTTTAACGATTTATACTTCAACTTTGTTTAACGATCTATACTACAACTTTGTTTAACGATCTATATTGCAACTTTGTTTAACGATCTATACTGCTACTCTGTTTAACGATTTATACTTCAACTTTGGTTAACGATCTATACTACAACTTTGTTTAACGATCTATACTGCAACTCTTTTTAACGATCTATACAACAACTCTGTTTAACGATTTATACTACAACTCTGTTTAACGATCTATAATACAACTTTGTTTAACGATCTATACTGCTACTCTGTTTAACGATTTATACTTCAACTTTGTTTAACGATCTATACTACAACTTTGTTTAACGATCTATACTAGAACTCTGTTTAACGATCTATACAACAACTCTGTTTAACGATCTATACTAGAACTCTGTTTAACGATTTATACTACAACTCTGTTTAACGATCTATACTAGAACTCTGTTTAACGATCTATACTACAACTCTGTTTAACGATCTATACTACAACTCTGTTTAACGATCTATACAACAACTCTGTTTAACGATCTATACTAGAACTCTGTTTAACGATCTATACTACAACTCTGTTTAACGATCTATACTAGAACTCTGTTTAACGATTTATACTACAACTCTGTTTAACGATCTATACTAGAACTCTGTTTAACGATCTATACTACAACTCTGTTTAACGATCTATACTACAACTTTGTTTAACGATCTATACTACAACTTTGTTTAACGATCTATACTACAACTCTGTTTAACGATCTATACTGCAACTCTGTTTAACGATCTATACTACAAATTTGTTTAACGATCTATACTACAACTCTGTTTAACGATCTATAATACAACTTTGTTTAACGATCTATACTGCTACTCTGTTTAACGATTTATACTTCAACTTTGTTTAACGATCTATACTACAACTTTGTTTAACGATCTATATTGCAACTTTGTTTAACGATCTATACTACAACTTTGTTTAACGATCTATACTACAACTCTGTTTAACGATCTATACTACAACTCTGTTTAACGATCTATACTGCAACTTTGTTTAACGATCTATACTGCAACTTTGTTTAACGATCTATACCGCAACTCTGTTTAACGATCTATACTACAACTCTGTTTAACGATCTATACTACAACTTTGTTTAACGATCTATACTGCAACTTTGTTTAACGATCTATACTACAACTCTGTTTAACGATCTATACTACAACTTTGTTTAACGATCTATACTGCAACTCTGTTTAACGATCTATACTACAACTTTGTTTAACGATCTATACTACAACTTTGTTTAACGATCTATACTGCAACTCTGTTTAACGATCTATACAACAACTCTGTTTAACGATTTATACTTCAACTTTGTTTAACGATCTATACTGCAACTCTTTTTAACGATCTATACAACAACTCTGTTTAACGATTTATACTACAACTCTGTTTAACGATCTATAATACAACTTTGTTTAACGATCTATACTGCTACTCTGTTTAACGATTTATACTACAACTTTGTTTAACGATCTATACTACAACTTTGTTTAACGATCTATACTGCAACTCTGTTTAACGATCTATACAACAACTCTGTTTAACGATTTATACTACAACTCTGTTTAACGATCTATAATACAACTTTGTTTAACGATCTATACTGCTACTCTGTTTAACGATTTATACTTCAACTTTGTTTAACGATCTATACTACAACTTTGTTTAACGATCTATATTGCAACTTTGTTTAACGATCTATACTGCTACTCTGTTTAACGATTTATACTTCAACTTTGGTTAACGATCTATACTACAACTTTGTTTAACGATCTATACTGCAACTCTGTTTAACGATCTATACTACAACTTTGTTTAACGATCTATACTGCAACTCTTTTTAACGATCTATACAACAACTCTGTTTAACGATTTATACTTCAACTTTGTTTAACGATCTATACTACAACTTTGTTTAACGATCTATACTAGAACTCTGTTTAACGATCTATACAACAACTCTGTTTAACGATCTATACTAGAACTCTGTTTAACGATTTATACTACAACTCTGTTTAACGATCTATACTAGAACTCTGTTTAACGATCTATACTACAACTTTGTTTAACGATCTATACTACAACTCTGTTTAACGATCTATACAACAACTCTGTTTAACGATCTATACTAGAACTCTGTTTAACGATCTATACAACAACTCTGTTTAACGATCTATACTAGAACTCTGTTTAACGATTTATACTACAACTCTGTTTAACGATCTATACTAGAACTCTGTTTAACGATCTATACTACAACTCTGTTTAACGATCTATACTACAACTTTGTTTAACGATCTATACTACAACTTTGTTTAACGATCTATACTACAACTCTGTTTAACGATCTATACTGCAACTCTGTTTAACGATCTATACTACAAATTTGTTTAACGATCTATACTACAACTCTGTTTAACGATCTATAATACAACTTTGTTTAACGATCTATACTGCTACTCTGTTTAACGATTTATACTTCAACTTTGTTTAACGATCTATACTACAACTTTGTTTAACGATCTATATTGCAACTTTGTTTAACGATCTATACTACAACTTTGTTTAACGATCTATACTACAACTCTGTTTAACGATCTATACTACAACTCTGTTTAACGATCTATACTGCAACTTTGTTTAACGATCTATACTGCAACTTTGTTTAACGATCTATACTGCAACTCTGTTTAACGATCTATACTACAACTCTGTTTAACGATCTATACTACAACTTTGTTTAACGATCTATACTGCAACTTTGTTTAACGATCTATACTACAACTCTGTTTAACGATCTATACTACAACTTTGTTTAACGATCTATACTGCAACTCTGTTTAACGATCTATACTACAACTTTGTTTAACGATCTATACTACAACTTTGTTTAACGATCTATACTGCAACTCTTTTTAACGATCTATACAACAACTCTGTTTAACGATTTATACTTCAACTTTGTTTAACGATCTATACTGCAACTCTTTTTAACGATCTATACAACAACTCTGTTTAACGATTTATACTACAACTCTGTTTAACGATCTATAATACAACTTTGTTTAACGATCTATACTGCTACTCTGTTTAACGATTTATACTTCAACTTTGGTTAACGATCTATACTACAACTTTGTTTAACGATCTATACTGCAACTCTTTTTAACGATCTATACAACAACTCTGTTTAACGATTTATACTACAACTCTGTTTAACGATCTATAATACAACTTTGTTTAACGATCTATACTGCTACTCTGTTTAACGATTTATACTTCAACTTTGTTTAACGATCTATACTACAACTTTGTTTAACGATCTATATTGCAACTTTGTTTAACGATCTATACTGCTACTCTGTTTAACGATTTATACTTCAACTTTGGTTAACGATCTATACTACAACTTTGTTTAACGATCTATACTGCAACTCTTTTTAACGATCTATACAACAACTCTGTTTAACGATTTATACTACAACTCTGTTTAACGATCTATAATACAACTTTGTTTAACGATCTATACTGCTACTCTGTTTAACGATTTATACTTCAACTTTGTTTAACGATCTATACTACAACTTTGTTTAACGATCTATACTAGAACTCTGTTTAACGATCTATACTACAACTCTGTTTAACGATCTATACTACAACTCTGTTTAACGATCTATACTACAACTCTGTTTAACGATCTATACTAGAACTCTGTTTAACGATCTATACTACAACTTTGTTTAACGATCTATACTACAACTCTGTTTAACGATCTATACAACAACTCTGTTTAACGATCTATACTAGAACTCTGTTTAACGATCTATACAACAACTCTGTTTAACGATCTATACTAGAACTCTGTTTAACGATTTATACTACAACTCTGTTTAACGATCTATACTAGAACTCTGTTTAACGATCTATACTACAACTCTGTTTAACGATCTATACTACAACTTTGTTTAACGATCTATACTGCAACTTTGTTTAACGATCTATACTACAACTCTGTTTAACGATCTATACTACAACTTTGTTTAACGATCTATACTGCAACTCTGTTTAACGATCTATACTACAACTTTGTTTAACGATCTATACTACAACTTTGTTTAACGATCTATACTGCAACTCTTTTTAACGATCTATACAACAACTCTGTTTAACGATTTATACTTCAACTTTGTTTAACGATCTATACTGCAACTCTTTTTAACGATCTATACAACAACTCTGTTTAACGATTTATACTACAACTCTGTTTAACGATCTATAATACAACTTTGTTTAACGATCTATACTGCTACTCTGTTTAACGATCTATACTACAACTTTGGTTAACGATCTATACTACAACTTTGTTTAACGATCTATACTGCAACTCTTTTTAACGATCTATACAACAACTCTGTTTAACGATTTATACTACAACTCTGTTTAACGATCTATAATACAACTTTGTTTAACGATCTATACTGCTACTCTGTTTAACGATTTATACTTCAACTTTGTTTAACGATCTATACTACAACTTTGTTTAACGATCTATATTGCAACTTTGTTTAACGATCTATACTGCTACTCTGTTTAACGATTTATACTTCAACTTTGGTTAACGATCTATACTACAACTTTGTTTAACGATCTATACTGCAACTCTTTTTAACGATCTATACAACAACTCTGTTTAACGATTTATACTACAACTCTGTTTAACGATCTATAATACAACTTTGTTTAACGATCTATACTGCTACTCTGTTTAACGATTTATACTTCAACTTTGTTTAACGATCTATACTACAACTTTGTTTAACGATCTATACTAGAACTCTGTTTAACGATCTATACAACAACTCTGTTTAACGATCTATACTAGAACTCTGTTTAACGATTTATACTACAACTCTGTTTAACGATCTATACTAGAACTCTGTTTAACGATCTATACTACAACTTTGTTTAACGATCTATACTACAACTTTGTTTAACGATCTATACTACAACTCTGTTTAACGATCTATACTACAAATTTGTTTAACGATCTATACTACAACTCTGTTTAACGATCTATAATACAACTTTGTTTAACGATCTATACTGCTACTCTGTTTAACGATTTATACTTCAACTTTGTTTAACGATCTATACTACAACTTTGTTTAACGATCTATATTGCAACTTTGTTTAACGATCTATACTACAACTTTGTTTAACGATCTATACTACAACTCTGTTTAACGATCTATACTACAACTCTGTTTAACGATCTATACTGCAACTTTGTTTAACGATCTATACTGCAACTTTGTTTAACGATCTATACTGCAACTCTGTTTAACGATCTATACTACAACTCTGTTTAACGATCTATACTACAACTTTGTTTAACGATCTATACTGCAACTTTGTTTAACGATCTATACTACAACTCTGTTTAACGATCTATACTACAACTTTGTTTAACGATCTATACTGCAACTCTGTTTAACGATCTATACTACAACTTTGTTTAACGATCTATACTACAACTTTGTTTAACGATCTATACTGCAACTCTTTTTAACGATCTATACAACAACTCTGTTTAACGATTTATACTTCAACTTTGTTTAACGATCTATACTGCAACTCTTTTTAACGATCTATACAACAACTCTGTTTAACGATTTATACTACAACTCTGTTTAACGATCTATAATACAACTTTGTTTAACGATCTATACTGCTACTCTGTTTAACGATTTATACTTCAACTTTGGTTAACGATCTATACTACAACTTTGTTTAACGATCTATACTGCAACTCTTTTTAACGATCTATACAACAACTCTGTTTAACGATTTATACTACAACTCTGTTTAACGATCTATAATACAACTTTGTTTAACGATCTATACTGCTACTCTGTTTAACGATTTATACTTCAACTTTGTTTAACGATCTATACTACAACTTTGTTTAACGATCTATATTGCAACTTTGTTTAACGATCTATACTGCTACTCTGTTTAACGATTTATACTTCAACTTTGGTTAACGATCTATACTACAACTTTGTTTAACGATCTATACTGCAACTCTTTTTAACGATCTATACAACAACTCTGTTTAACGATTTATACTACAACTCTGTTTAACGATCTATAATACAACTTTGTTTAACGATCTATACTGCTACTCTGTTTAACGATTTATACTTCAACTTTGGTTAACGATCTATACTACAACTTTGTTTAACGATCTATACTAGAACTCTGTTTAACGATCTATACAACAACTCTGTTTAACGATCTATACTAGAACTCTGTTTAACGATTTATACTACAACTCTGTTTAACGATCTATACTAGAACTCTGTTTAACGATCTATACTACAACTTTGTTTAACGATCTATACTACAACTCTGTTTAACGATCTATACAACAACTCTGTTTAACGATCTATACTAGAACTCTGTTTAACGATCTATACAACAACTCTGTTTAACGATCTATACTAGAACTCTGTTTAACGATCTATACTACAACTCTGTTTAACGATCTATACTAGAACTCTGTTTAACGATCTATACTACAACTCTGTTTAACGATCTATACTACAACTTTGTTTAACGATCTATACTACAACTCTGTTTAACGATCTATACTACAACTCTGTTTAACGATCTATACTGCAACTCTGTTTAACGATCTATACTACAAATTTGTTTAACGATCTATACTACAACTCTGTTTAACGATCTATAATACAACTTTGTTTAACGATCTATACTGCTACTCTGTTTAACGATTTATACTTCAACTTTGTTTAACGATCTATACTACAACTTTGTTTAACGATCTATATTGCAACTTTGTTTAACGATCTATACTACAACTTTGTTTAACGATCTATACTACAACTCTGTTTAACGATCTATACTACAACTCTGTTTAACGATCTATACTGCAACTTTGTTTAACGATCTATACTGCAACTTTGTTTAACGATCTATACCGCAACTCTGTTTAACGATCTATACTACAACTCTGTTTAACGATCTATACTACAACTTTGTTTAACGATCTATACTGCAACTTTGTTTAACGATCTATACTACAACTCTGTTTAACGATCTATACTACAACTTTGTTTAACGATCTATACTGCAACTCTGTTTAACGATCTATACTACAACTTTGTTTAACGATCTATACTACAACTTTGTTTAACGATCTATACTGCAACTCTTTTTAACGATCTATACAACAACTCTGTTTAACGATTTATACTTCAACTTTGTTTAACGATCTATACTGCAACTCTTTTTAACGATCTATACAACAACTCTGTTTAACGATTTATACTACAACTCTGTTTAACGATCTATAATACAACTTTGTTTAACGATCTATACTGCTACTCTGTTTAACGATTTATACTTCAACTTTGGTTAACGATCTATACTACAACTTTGTTTAACGATCTATACTGCAACTCTTTTTAACGATCTATACAACAACTCTGTTTAACGATTTATACTACAACTCTGTTTAACGATCTATAATACAACTTTGTTTAACGATCTATACTGCTACTCTGTTTAACGATTTATACTTCAACTTTGTTTAACGATCTATACTACAACTTTGTTTAACGATCTATATTGCAACTTTGTTTAACGATCTATACTGCTACTCTGTTTAACGATTTATACTTCAACTTTGGTTAACGATCTATACTACAACTTTGTTTAACGATCTATACTGCAACTCTTTTTAACGATCTATACTACAACTTTGTTTAACGATCTATACTGCAACTCTTTTTAACGATCTATACAACAACTCTGTTTAACGATTTATACTTCAACTTTGTTTAACGATCTATACTACAACTTTGTTTAACGATCTATACTAGAACTCTGTTTAACGATCTATACAACAACTCTGTTTAACGATCTATACTACAACTCTGTTTAACGATCTATACTACAACTCTGTTTAACGATCTATACTAGAACTCTGTTTAACGATCTATACTACAACTTTGTTTAACGATCTATACTACAACTCTGTTTAACGATCTATACAACAACTCTGTTTAACGATCTATACTAGAACTCTGTTTAACGATCTATACAACAACTCTGTTTAACGATCTATACTACAACTCTGTTTAACGATTTATACTACAACTCTGTTTAACGATCTATACTAGAACTCTGTTTAACGATCTATACTACAACTCTGTTTAACGATCTATACTACAACTTTGTTTAACGATCTATACTACAACTTTGTTTAACGATCTATACTACAACTCTGTTTAACGATCTATACTGCAACTCTGTTTAACGATCTATACTACAACTTTGTTTAACGATCTATACTACAACTCTGTTTAACGATCTATAATACAACTTTGTTTAACGATCTATACTGCTACTCTGTTTAACGATTTATACTTCAACTTTGTTTAACGATCTATACTACAACTTTGTTTAACGATCTATATTGCAACTTTGTTTAACGATCTATACTACAACTTTGTTTAACGATCTATACTACAACTCTGTTTAACGATCTATACTACAACTCTGTTTAACGATCTATACTACAACTTTGTTTAACGATCTATACTGCAACTTTGTTTAACGATCTATACTGCAACTCTGTTTAACGATCTATACTACAACTCTGTTTAACGATCTATACTACAACTTTGTTTAACGATCTATACTGCAACTTTGTTTAACGATCTATACTACAACTCTGTTTAACGATCTATACTACAACTTTGTTTAACGATCTATACTGCAACTCTGTTTAACGATGTATACTTCAACTTTGTTTAACGATCTATACTACAACTTTGTTTAACGATCTATACTGCAACTCTTTTTAACGATCTATACAACAACTCTGTTTAACGATTTATACTTCAACTTTGTTTAACGATCTATACTGCAACTCTTTTTAACGATCTATACAACAACTCTGTTTAACGATTTATACTACAACTCTGTTTAACGATCTATAATACAACTTTGTTTAACGATCTATACTGCTACTCTGTTTAACGATTTATACTTCAACTTTGGTTAACGATCTATACTACAACTTTGTTTAACGATCTATACTGCAACTCTTTTTAACGATCTATACAACAACTCTGTTTAACGATTTATACTACAACTCTGTTTAACGATCTATAATACAACTTTGTTTAACGATCTATACTGCTACTCTGTTTAACGATTTATACTTCAACTTTGTTTAACGATCTATACTACAACTTTGTTTAACGATCTATATTGCAACTTTGTTTAACGATCTATACTGCTACTCTGTTTAACGATTTATACTTCAACTTTGGTTAACGATCTATACTACAACTTTGTTTAACGATCTATACTGCAACTCTTTTTAACGATCTATACAACAACTCTGTTTAACGATCTATACTACAACTCTGTTTAACGATCTATAATACAACTTTGTTTAACGATCTATACTGCTACTCTGTTTAACGATTTATACTTCAACTTTGTTTAACGATCTATACTACAACTTTGTTTAACGATCTATACTAGAACTCTGTTTAACGATCTATACTACAACTCTGTTTAACGATCTATACTAGAACTCTGTTTAACGATCTATACTACAACTCTGTTTAACGATCTATACTAGAACTCTGTTTAACGATCTATACTACAACTTTGTTTAACGATCTATACTACAACTCTGTTTAACGATCTATACAACAACTCTGTTTAACGATCTATACTAGAACTCTGTTTAACGATCTATACAACAACTCTGTTTAACGATCTATACTAGAACTCTGTTTAACGATTTATACTACAACTCTGTTTAACGATCTATACTAGAACTCTGTTTAACGATCTATACTACAACTCTGTTTAACGATCTATACTACAACTTTGTTTAACGATCTATACTACAACTTTGTTTAACGATCTATACTACAACTCTGTTTAACGATCTATACTACAACTTTGTTTAACGATCTATACTGCAACTCTGTTTAACGATCTATACTACAACTTTGTTTAACGATCTATACTACAACTTTGTTTAACGATCTATACTGCAACTCTTTTTAACGATCTATACAACAACTCTGTTTAACGATCTATACTTCAACTTTGTTTAACGATCTATACTGCAACTCTTTTTTAACGATCTATACTACAACTCTGTTTAACGATTTATACTACAACTCTGTTTAACGATCTATAATACAACTTTGTTTAACGATCTATACTGCTACTCTGTTTAACGATTTATACTTCAACTTTGGTTAACGATCTATACTACAACTTTGTTTAACGATCTATACTGCAACTCTTTTTAACGATCTATACAACAACTCTGTTTAACGATTTATACTACAACTCTGTTTAACGATCTATAATACAACTTTGTTTAACGATCTATACTGCTACTCTGTTTAACGATTTATACTTCAACTTTGTTTAACGATCTATACTACAACTTTGTTTAACGATCTATACTACAACTTTGTTTAACGATCTATACTGCTACTCTGTTTAACGATTTATACTTCAACTTTGGTTAACGATCTATACTACAACTTTGTTTAACGATCTATACTGCAACTCTTTTTAACGATCTATACAACAACTCTGTTTAACGATTTATACTACAACTCTGTTTAACGATCTATAATACAACTTTGTTTAACGATCTATACTGCTACTCTGTTTAACGATCTATACTTCAACTTTGTTTAACGATCTATACTACAACTTTGTTTAACGATCTATACTACAACTCTGTTTAACGATCTATACAACAACTCTGTTTAACGATCTATACTAGAACTCTGTTTAACGATTTATACTACAACTCTGTTTAACGATCTATACTAGAACTCTGTTTAACGATCTATACTACAACTTTGTTTAACGATCTATACTACAACTCTGTTTAACGATCTATACAACAACTCTGTTTAACGATCTATACTAGAACTCTGTTTAACGATCTATACAACAACTCTGTTTAACGATCTATACTAGAACTCTGTTTAACGATTTATACTACAACTCTGTTTAACGATCTATACTAGAACTCTGTTTAACGATCTATACTACAACTCTGTTTAACGATCTATACTACAACTTTGTTTAACGATCTATACTACAACTTTGTTTAACGATCTATACTGCTACTCTGTTTAACGATTTATACTTCAACTTTGTTTAACGATCTATACTACAACTCTGTTTAACGATCTATACTGCAACTCTGTTTAACGATCTATACTACAAATTTGTTTAACGATCTATACTACAACTCTGTTTAACGATCTATAATACAACTTTGTTTAACGATCTATACTACAACTCTGTTTAACGATCTATACTACAACTTTGTTTAACGATCTATACTGCAACTCTTTTTAACGATCTATACAACAACTCTGTTTAACGATCTATACTACAACTGTGTTTAACGATCTATACTACAACTTTGTTTAACGATCTATACTACAACTTTGTTTAACGATCTATACAACAACTCTGTTTAACGATTTATACTTCAACTTTGTTTAACGATCTATACTGCAACTCTTTTTAACGATCTATACAACAACTCTGTTTAACGATTTATACTACAACTCTGTTTAACGATCTATAATACAACTTTGTTTAACGATCTATACTGCTACTCTGTTTAACGATTTATACTTCAACTTTGGTTAACGATCTATACTACAACTTTGTTTAACGATCTATACTGCAACTCTTTTTAACGATCTATACTACAACTCTGTTTAACGATCTATACTACAACTTTGTTTAACGATCTATACAACAACTCTGTTTAACGATCTATACTAGAACTCTGTTTAACGATTTATACTACAACTCTGTTTAACGATCTATACTAGAACTCTGTTTAACGATCTATACTACAACTTTGTTTAACGATCTATACTACAACTCTGTTTAACGATCTATACAACAACTCTGTTTAACGATCTATACTAGAACTCTGTTTAACGATCTATACAACAACTCTGTTTAACGATCTATACTAGAACTCTGTTTAACGATTTATACTACAACTCTGTTTAACGATCTATACTAGAACTCTGTTTAACGATCTATACTACAACTCTGTTTAACGATCTATACTACAACTTTGTTTAACGATCTATACTACAACTTTGTTTAACGATCTATACTGCTACTCTGTTTAACGATTTATACTTCAACTTTGTTTAACGATCTATACTACAACTCTGTTTAACGATCTATACTGCAACTCTGTTTAACGATCTATACTACAAATTTGTTTAACGATCTATACTACAACTCTGTTTAACGATCTATAATACAACTT
Source organism: Clusia tigrina (assembly GCA_920105625.2). Classification (NCBI taxonomy): domain Eukaryota; kingdom Metazoa; phylum Arthropoda; class Insecta; order Diptera; family Clusiidae; genus Clusia; species Clusia tigrina. The sequence continues at coordinate 195,124,797 of OV050032.1, forward strand.
TGTTTAACGATCTATACTACAACTCTGTTTAACGATCTATACTGCAACTCTGTTTAACGATCTATACAACAACTCTGTTTAACGATCTATACTAGAACTCTGTTTAACGATCTATACAACAACTCTGTTTAACGATCTATACTAGAACTCTGTTTAACGATTTATACTACAACTCTGTTTAACGATCTATACTAGAACTCTGTTTAACGATCTATACTGCTACTCTGTTTAACGATTTATACTTCAACTTTGTTTAACGATCTATACTACAACTTTGTTTAACGATCTATATTGCAACTTTGTTTAACGATCTATACTACAACTTTGTTTAACGATCTATACTACAACTCTGCTTAACGATCTATACTACAACTCTGTTTAACGATCTATACTGCAACTTTGTTTAACGATCTATACTGCAACTTTGTTTAACGATCTATACTGCAACTCTGTTTAACGATCTATACTACAACTCTGTTTAACGATCTATACTACAACTTTGTTTAACGATCTATACTGCAACTCTTTTTAACGATCTATACAACAACTCTGTTTAACGATTTATACTTCAACTTTGTTTAACGATCTATACTACAACTCTGTTTAACGATCTATACTGCAACTTTGTTTAACGATCTATACTACAACTCTGTTTAACGATCTATACTACAACTTTGTTTAACGATCTACACTGCAACTCTGTTTAACGATCTATACTACAACTCTGTTTAACGATCTATACTACAACTTTGTTTAACGATCTATACTGCAACTCTTTTTAACGATCTATACAACAACTCTGTTTAACGATTTATACTTCAACTTTGTTTAACGATCTATACTACAACTTTGTTTAACGATCTATACTGCAACTCTGTTTAACGATCTATACTACAACTTTGTTTAACGATCTATATTGCAACTCTTTTTAACGATCTATACTTCAACTCTTTTTAACGATCTAACGAACTTTGTTTAACGATCTATACTACAACTTTGTTTAACGATCTATACTACAACTCTGTTTAACGATCTATACTGCAACTCTATTTAACGATCTATACTACAACTCTTAAACGGATATCCATCTGGCACCGCCCAGGACCCTGCGGGTCAATGTGTCAGCCAGTTTAACCTAACCTAACCTCCCTGATACTCGCTAAATATTGTTTGTTGGACAGATTTGAGAGGTGAGTTCGTATACTTTTTTTAGTAAGCAAGTTCACGGTCGGTTCCGGGTCTAATTCTGCCCCGGACATTATCTTGAAGAGCTTATTTCAAGTCGCAGGCCTTACTTTCATTCTCCACAACCCCTTGGAAGCATCTTAAATTATGTTGTAAGGCATAATAATAAGAATAATAGTAACATTTTGGGTAATCTAACTCGTACATAAAAATTTGATTTTTCCAGGTACAGCATCATCCTCCAGAGAACTGCTCTTGTTCACAACATTGCTAATGTTAACAAGTTGTCCCTCAATGAATAGTAACCATGTCACCAGGAACTTTGCCTCTTTACATGTACAAGAAAGTGGCGCTGCCGAATATGAACTACTTAATGGATAACAACATAAACTACATGCAACAATTATGGAGGAAGCCCGACGCAGCCATGAAACACAAATTAAAAGAGTACTTCAATAAAAGCACTTTTTCCCATCTCCCTTTAACGCGGATTAAATTAAATCCGTCGTTGTGAATGCTTTTGAAACACGAAAGGCCATTAAGAGGGCAGCGGCAGGGGGAGGGTCAGGTGTAACTTAACAAGAAAGGAGTGCCTGTGAACCCGCCACCAGCTAATAGCCTAATTTAGTGCATTATGTTGCGAACGGTTGATACGCGGCTACATTGATTATCGCTACAACACTAAACGGATGTGGATGGAAGGACATGGATGCACGGACACTTCGCTGTGGCAAAAGCTTTTTATTAATTTTCCATCATAGATTCTGACGCGAAATCACTGGCAAATTGAGTTTTGAGCTAAATGGAACCATTTTAAAGTGATTCCCGCGAGTATATTAACGCTGCAATATCGCTGCCGTGCATGGATCAATGTTGCAATAAAAAAAGAGCTCCATGGATTGTTGTGTACACTAAATAAATATACGTTCGAACAGTCGCCATGCCACACGGTGGGCGGCAGTGCCTTTTGATCAAAATACAATTTGATTTATATCTCTGGTCTACGTCACATGGCCAGGGACTGAGCACACACATCCATATGTGCAAATGGATATTTCACTTGTTTGGGCTTCCAGTAAATTTTGTGTTTTTTGTTTTGTCGTTGTGGAGCAACAAACAACAATTTGCTCCGATGCTTAAATCAATTAATTGCATTGATTCCTCAGCTGTTCGGAATTTTTATTAATTTGTATGCAACGGCACGTATTGGCATTTATAAATATCATCACGATGCTCACTCTACTTTTTAATCCCTTTTCCTATACTAAGAAATTTTTATTGTTAACATCTGCACACCGCCCACACCACCCTTAACAATAAATGAATAAAATGTACACTTTGCCCTGACATCGCCTCGCTCACGAAATGAAAAGGATCTTTTTCTCTAAAATTGCGTATTTCGCCAAATGAAATGCATATTTTCTCCGAAATCGCCCTCTTCACGAAGTAAATAGTAAATTTTCGACTGAAGTCGCTTCCTTCACAAAATCAATATATCCTGTGAATCTTTTCAGGACGTAAATAGAAAATTTATCTCTGTAATCGCCTCCTACACGAATTCAAGTTTTAATTGTTTGCCTGAAATCACCAACTTAGCGAAGTGCAATGTATTTACGTAGTTTTGGCAACTAAATATTTTGGCATCCGAGTTGTGAACTGGTCAAATACAAAATTTGCAGTTGTTTTTTAGTATTTGTTTATAAATCCAGAGCGATGAAAAACAAAATTAATTACCGAAACATGATCCCAAACATAAGTTGAAATAAAAAATAGCACTTTTCCTTTCAAAGAGTGAGTAGTCCTTGATCGCTACCAGGCCATTGCTAGCTTAGCGCAACTGTTAGGTTAGGGACGTGGTTTTAGTAAGTCAAAACCTCACACTCTTGGGTGTTGCGTACCCCCTCGTGTCCTTTTGAATATTTCCCCTCCCACGAAAAAAAGGTGTCTCATTAGCTTTGATAGTTTGTAAAGTTCTCGACTTCTCAAACTTTCGGGATGTTGGGAACACTCTGTCTTGAAGATGCCGAAATTATTCAGTGAAATGCTCTTAGAATATTCGATGAATGTTCTCTAAGTATAAATAGCTATCAGTGATGCTTCAATATCGAGATATAGAAGTTTTGAAGTGAAGCAAGAATTCAGTCGAGAGTGTAAGTTGTAACCCAACCCAACTATACCACGGACAAATTCAGTATTTAAAATTCAGGAACTTTGATATCTTATAAAGAAATCTGCACAACAATATTTATATTAAAACATATAACATAAAATTTATGTACATTATATTTATAGAATTAAATTTCATATGTACAATTGACTAAGCAAATACATTTATTAACAGGAAAATAAGACAGAAGGGTCAAAGGTTAGGTTAGGTTAGGTTAACGTGGCAGCCAGTTCAAGGACCAGCTCACTCAGACCACCATGGGTCCATTGTGATACCACCGCGCCACAACGCACCTCCTATTCACTCGTCGAACCATTTTGAAGCCCTAATAAAGCGCAAGATTTGTTTGATCTTCGCGCTAGACACCTCTGTAAGAGAGCTAAAAGCGTATTTGCCTAAAGAGCCCGCTCTGCTTCTGGCCAGAGCGGGGCAACTACAGAAGAGATGTTCCACAGTCTCCTCCTCCTCCTCATCCCCACAGCTTCTGCAGTATTCATGAGAGAATACTCCCAGCCTGAGAGCATGTCTGCCGAAAAGCCAGTGACCAGTTATACATGCCACGACATATTCTCTCTCGGCAGGGCAAGCAAGTCTCTTCAGTGCCACCGAATTCATTGACAAGATGGCCGCCTGGCTATCCGAGTAGATATATATAATATTTCTTGTTACGGCATGTCTATTTAAGTAGACGGCTACCTCCTTTATGGCTAGGTCCTCTGCTTGATAAACACTGCAGTGGTCGGGGAGACGGAAAGAAAGTTCCAGTCCCAATTCTTGTGAGAAAACTCCAAAACCGACTCTATCGTCAAGTTTGGATCCGTCGGTGTAGAAATTCAGTTCCCCCCTTCTCCATGGCTTGACTGTTTGCCACTCTCTTCTAAACGGAATATGTGTCTGGAAGTGCTCATCAAAGTTGAGATTAGAAATAGAGTGGTCAATGTGTTGGATTAAACTACGCCAGGTATGCACGATAGTCGAGTGGCCAGTCTGCTGAGCATTCCATAATGCCCTGCGTTTCAGCCTTACGCTCATGCGGCAACCACTTGTTTCCCTACCAGCTCTAATGTAGGTAGGTTGAGTATTACTTCTAAAGCTTTAGTAGGCGTGGTCCTTAAGGCACCAGAGATGCATAAAAAAGCCGTTCTTTGGACCTTGCTCAGAAGCTTCAAATAGCTTTGTTTCTGAGTGGCTGGCCACCATACCAGTATTCCATATACCAATATGGGTCTGACCACCGAAATGTATAGCCAGTGCATAATTCGTGGGGATAGCCCCCACCTGATTCCGACCGCTTTTTTACATGTGTACAAAGCAATATTGGCCTTCCTGACTCTTTTTTCAATATTGGGTTTCTAGGTAAGTTTTCTATCTAGTACTAGTCCCAAATATCTAACTGTCTCCTTCATCGGAATTTCCACACCTTTGTATGTTAGCGGGGAGACCTCAGGAGATCTATTTTTCTTAGAAAAGAGAATTAATTCCATTTTCTCAGGGTTTAACCCTAATCCCCTTCTTCCCGTCCAACCAGTAAGCGTGGCCATGCTAGAGCGCAAAATATCAATAAGAGTGTTTGGATATTTCCCTCTGATCACAATTGCCAAGTCATCAGCGTAGGCGACGACATGGCAACCCTCTCTCTCTAAGGCTAGCAGTAATGAATTTAACGCCAAATTCCAGAGCAGGGGGGAGAGGACTCCTCCCTGAGGAGGGCCTCTGCAGACCTGTCTGCTTAAAGGGTCAAAGGTTAGTTACGGCCGACTTAGAAACGGATACACACTACATGACTTCTACTCTAGACGTTACAGCTAGAATTCCAACTCTCTATCCTACCAGGGAAGACTGAGAGTCAGACTCTGTGACGCGTAATTCTGACATTACCATCTACACTGACGGCTCAAAGATGGAGAGTGGACCGAGGCGGGTGGGTGTCTTCTCAGAAGGCTTGCAGGCAAGACAGTCATATCGGCTGCCTGACGCATGCAGCGTCTTTCAGGCCGAAGTCTGTGCAACTGAGAAAGCGGCCAGGCTGATACAAAGTAGTACAATTCGACCCTCGCATATCACTATCTGTGTGGATAGTCAGGCGGCGCTCAAGGCAATAGAATCCAAGACAGTTATATCGAAGTTGGTAATGAAATCTCGTACCTCACTACTGAACATTGGACCCACAAGGTTTCACTTTGCTGGGTTCCCGGACATAGCAATATAGGAGGGAATGAATTAGCGGACGAGATGGCCAGAAGGGGCTCTGAAATGGACATTAACGAAGCAGATACCTCCTTACATATCCCGATATATGAACTGTCTAGGAGCATAGATGAATTCACTATTGCGGTGACAAACAACTTATGGACTAATCGTGACGACTGTGAAGTGTCAAGGGCCTTATGGCCTGGGTTAAACAGGAAGAGAACGAAGGTTTTCTTAGGACTCAATAAACCTGCAGTAAGGGTGCTTACATGGGTCATTACCGGGCATTGTGCTATCGCACCAATGCTTCAAAGTTGGGCTATGCCGTCGAGCGGTCTATGTAGGAGTTGCCATGATGAAAAAGAGATAGAATCGATTCATCACATTTTATGTCAATGTCCAAGACTAAAGTTGAAACGATTTCAATGTTTGGGGTCGCACTTCTTCACAAGCTTGACAGAGATAACGAAGGTGGATTTATTGGATCTTCTCACTTTCATCTGGAAAACCAAATGGTTTAATAGGGATGGTACTTCCAATGTTTACGGAAATCAAGGGTAAGGACGAGTATGCCTGCTCCTGCCATTTTGAAGGCAGTCGCAATGGACATAGATGTCTCCGAGTGGAAGTTCGGATACTTCGTATCCGCACACGCCTTCCCAACCTCACCTAACCTAACAGGAAAATAATTGGATACAGCAATAATTGTAAATACATATTTTCTTTGTTTTTTTGCATTATAAAAACTCAGGGGCATATTTTTCCATTTCATTTTTGTTCAACATAACGATGGGTAGAATATGTGGGGAGTTTACATGTGTAATGCATATGAGGTACTGCACTGAACCATTTCCATTCAAGTGAAATTTTACTTCATAATAAGCTCAGAATGGAGCAAAGTCAATAAATAGAAAGTTCTCGTTCAGCAGAAAAAGTTCACCGAAAGTTCTTCGATCTGATTCTATACTACCAAAAATATATCTTTTTCGACAAGGAGAAAACTTTTCGTAAATTTCTTCGATCTGACAACACAAAATAAAATATTTATGTTCTTTTGTTGAATAGATGCTCATATATTTTTCACGAAAATGACCGAAATTACTACCAAAAATGCATATTTTCGACAAGGAGAACAATTTACCTAAAGTTCTTCGATCTGACAACATAAAATAAAATATTTATGTTTTTTTTTTTAATATATGCTAATATATTTTTTATGAGGAGATAATATGCACTTAAAGTTCTTCGATCTGATTTTGTAGTACCAAAACAAATCTTTTTCGACAAGGAGAACAATTCACCCAAACTTCTACGATCTCATAACATAAAATAAAAAATTCATGTTCTTTTTTGAATGTATGCTCATATTTTTTGATGAAAAGGTGAAGCAATTTAACTAAAGTTCTTCGATTTTATAGTGTCAAAAATGAATATACTTCTTATTTAAATATGTTTACAGATATATTTCTACTTTTGCGAACGAACATTTGAAAACTTATGCGAACTTTAGATCTTATATGTATATATATCATATACTTACGTATCAGTAACTATTTAACGGATGATATCAATTTTCTAAATTTCTATAAAATGTAAATATAAGTCAAACATGTTCTTAAACATTTATTTTTTTCATTTTTGAATTATTAAAAACATAACTCGTATGGTTTCTGTGATATAAAGGCTTCCAAATGAAATATATTGAAAACTTAATTTATTGCATAGTTTCAGGAGTCGCAAAAACAGGTCGAAAACAGGAGTCGTTAAAAGAGGTCTTATTCGTTTGTTCCAGAGATTTGTCCCGAACATTTAAGTCAAGATACTGAGTAATTTTTCTAAATTTTAGACTTCTTGGGACCACTCCATCTACTATTCTTCTGCTTTCTTAACAAACCAGTTCTTAATGAACAAGTGCTGTTTTCATAGAAAATTGCGCCACTTGTATGACTTCATGAGAATAAGTAGTGTAATTGCTTAATAAATAGTACTCATATTAGTGGCATAAATGTGGATTCAACGTTAAAGAACAAAGGAAAAAAAAGTCTCATTAATCTCAATTAAAAAGTCAAATTGAATTCCGTGGGAAAACCTTCCTAAGGTATTTGACAAGCCTGCAAACTTTTTCTTCACAAAATGTTTAACACTAATTAAACACCAACACAGAAGAGTTGTGTGGGAGGGTAACGCCAACTTAATGAAAGGACTGTAAAATTTATGCTCTGTAATTATCTGCGACACATCAAAGTCCCTGGGCCAACTTACATATTTGTATTTGTAGTGTTATATTTTTAGCAGCTCACCTTTTGAGAACGAACTTAGATTTGATAATTCACACTTGAAATTGTTAATAATATTAAAAAATAGTTAATTGTTAATAAGATAAGAGTTAATGTTAAATAATATAGAATTTAATGTTTTAAAAGATTGTGCTAAAGTTGTTCACTTTCAATATTTTTTAATAAATAATTCATGCAATATTTCACTGTGATAAGAACAGTCCGACTGAACGAACAAATCACGGCGAAACACGTCCGGAGTGTTTATTTATCTACAATCGAATGCAAGGCTATGCAGGCACCGGGAAGTACAGGAGCACAGTTGGCGGCAGTGCATGAAGGATTGCAAAGGCATAAATACACACGCAGCCACTCACACACAGCAACCCACTCACAGGCACACAAACACAGAGACAAACACGAACATATCGACAGATATACACAGAAACACACATCCCCCACATACACAACACATGCAAAAAATACACCAATATATTAAAATATTTTAATATGGTGAAAATATCAACAATAAGCCAGGTTGGCAATTATTAGGTAAAAAAATGTCGTGAAATACAGAGCAACAATATTAATAAAAACAGGAAAAAATTAAGAGAACAACAACAAACGTTGATACTCTGATGTACACCTTATCCGTGCGTGTGTGTGTGTGTGTGTGTGTGTGCATATGCAATGCAGATACACAGTGATATAGGAGGTATTATTGAAAGGCAAGCAAGGATGCACGGATAATTCACATACGAGCAGAGTACGAACGAAAAGGACACGTCAGTGTGGCACACTTGGAGCGACGCATATAAAGTACAAAACGACAAAAACAAAGACCCAAAAACGACATCAACAGCCAAACACAACGACAGCAACAACAAAAAAAGCTACAACTAAAAACAAAAAGGGACAGGGAGGAAATTAAAAAAGCTCAGCAATAACAGCGAAGGTAAAAGAATCAAGTAATATTCAAATAATTGCCCGTAATGTTGGATCTGTTGGATAGGTGTGTATGTAGTATGTATGCATGTGGGCGTGTAAATAGTTGCATTCAAAGCGTACTCTTTTAGCTGTTCTCCTCCTTTTGTATACGTATTGCATTTTGCTGCTTAATTAGAGCTGTAAGAAGGATTAAAAAAGTGATAGCAACTAAGAAATCCCTTTTGCTGGTGGCATACGCGCGCCATAGCATAAATAGTCGGATTGGCAGGTTGTCATACACAGCACTGAACGAACGAACGAATACACACCCACACACACACCCTCGCACACACAGAGAGAGAGCAGTGCGCAGCTGTTGTTGTTGTGCAAGCGAGGATTGGTGTAGATGTAGTTGTATACAGCCACAGGTTATGCTTTTATGCTTATGTCTGGTACTGGCACTGGCACTCTATTCACATTACAGCTCTTCTCTGTGCCAGAGTAGAGTATCTTTGCGGTCTTATGCGTTCCCTTATTTGCTTATCAGAAACGTCACCAAAAATTTCACTTTCACATCGACGCTTCCTTTGCAGTTGTTTCTGATTTGTTTTTACTCATGTCTTTGGTTTACTATGCACCCTACAATACCAGTGTTCAGATACCTTAATGGCTGGCTGAGCTGCTTTATGCGTTTCAGTCGTACGAAATACTGTGTGATGAGATTTGCTGTTATCACAGAACTGATACCAATGGTACCAAATAAAGCACTTACATATCTATTTGTGTAGTTAAAGTTGAATTTTAATAATAACTTACCGGTATAATGAAAAAAAACGATCAGGAATTAGCGGTAAATTTAACACAAAATGAGACCTACCAAAAAATTTAACAAGCCAAGCCTCAAAAATCGGAAGACCGTAAAACGAGTGCTATTTGTGGCAAAAAAAGTCATCAACAATAGAACTCCGAATGGCAATAAAATCAATAAACGAGTATTTATTTCTGAATAATTGCCACGCCTCCTTTTGAACATTACAAACACTTTTCATAAATCCAATTTGCACAAGAAATTGTGTGTGAAGTACATAAAAATGAAATAGTGACCATTAATTCAGGGTCTGCTTTCATATGAACTAAAAGCAAATTTTGTTTGAAACATTTCTCTTATTGATTGTGATTTCATTGAACATTGTTTCTTTGTTGCCATAAATTCGGTCTCCAGAGAAACTCTCTTACAGAGCTTTTGCTATGTCGTTCGAATTATTGCATTGAAAAATTTGCTTTGTCAATAATTCAAATAACCAACTGATCTGTACTGCCTCAATCGGAGTCTTGAAAATATCTTAAGAGGCTTGTTTGACCTCCAGCGAAAAATCGAGCACATTTTACGACACAATATAATACTACTTGGCATACACTGATCAGCATTAACGAAAAGGTCACTGATAGTTTAAACACTTCGTTATGTTGTTGATTACTACCTAGAACTAGAAGTTGTTGATATCTGTACCGGTCTTTTTTTTGCTTCAATATCACCGATATCGATCTTTTTTGATTTTTCTTTGTATATCGCTCAAAATTATTCCTGCACTATACAGAAATTATAATAGAAATATTAAACCACCATTTACTTGCTTTGCTTTCCATTAGATACTTTCATTATGGAATAATAAACGAATATAATGTTTGAATAGTTTGGTATAATAAAAAATTGTTTCGTTGCAAAGCACTTTGGAATCCAAAAGAAGAACGATTTGATCTGGCGAAATGGTAAACTCCAAATGGTTATTCTACTGCCATCAGCGGTGATTTATTGGCACTAACTTCGAATGCAGAACATGTTGAGCGCAATTAGCAGGATAAAAGCTGATGCTAGAGAGTGATTAACAGCATTTACCATACTGAAAAGTAGTGAGCATTACCGTAATTTCGAAACACTTAAGTATATACTATGTTTTTAATGTTAGGGATGGCACAGAACAATTTCGTGCTTCTCTTAATACCAACTTAGCGAGAGGCTTCTGTGTTCTTCCTGCATGTAAGCGACGTTCATTTATAGGGTTCACTATGCATTCATTCTAAGCGACTAGCAAATTAGATAAAAGATGTACCAAATAGGTGAAGGAGAATCAGAACAATCTTTTGGGAATCTTTTATTTTGAGACTTTTTTGCCGCCCTAAAGTGGCCGAGTGACCAAGGAAATAGCGTCAATAACAGCAACACGCAAGACAACACAGTCAAAACTACCACTGCCGGATGTAGGGTAGTCGGTATTTTTGCATTTAAAGCAAATGCATTTGACTGGGGGAGGAATGATGAAAGCAACAACAAAGTAAACACATACAAATTGCCAAACAGTATCAAAAATACCACTGCCGGATGTAGGGTAGTCGGTATTTTTGCATTTAAAGCAAATGCATTTGACTGGGGCAGGAATGATGAAAGCAACAACAAAGTAAACACATACAAATTGCCAAACAGTATCAAAAATACCACTGCCGGATGTAGGGTAGTCGGTATTTTTGCATTTAAAGCAAATGCATTTGACTGGGGGAGGAATGATGAAAGCAACAACAAAGTAAACACATACAAATTGCCCTGACTTAAAAGCAACACTTACATATACTATCTCTGGTAGTGGAACTAGTGAGAGAAATGCCCCACCAACGAGGAGAGAGTGAAAGAGCGCAGGATATCGAGAGAGCAAGAGAGAGAGAGAGAGAGAGAGAATGAGTGGTAGAGTGTTTCTGTGTGGGAGTGTGAGAGAAATAAACAACTAGCAAAATGGACTTATACACTTGCAATTGGGGTACATATACAGTCACATACATACTTGGAGAAGGCCATGTGTCTCCTCACTCTCAAGAAGTGATAGCAAAAATCTGTGAACAACGGAATTTTTTTCTTACTTTCTATAATACGTATAATAATGTTTTCGAAGAATTTGTTAACTTGTTTTTATATGAATTCTTGAGTTTTTGCCATAAGTAAACAATGGTTTTGCAAGAAAAAAGTGTCCAAGGTGACAAAAGGAAGTCGGAAGGATTGTATAGAATAGTGGAAAACAAGCTAATGAGATAGAATATGAGTGGACAACGTTTAAGTTGAGTATTTTTAGACTTCTAAATATTTTAAATCAATATACATATGTATGTATATGTGTAGATAGGATATATTGGGTATATATAGTATATTTAGCTACGAATGGGAACAAATAATAATATTTTTTCCGAATTTAATATTTCAATAGCACAACAAAAGACTTAGATTTACCTTGGACCATAAAATATTTATTTATTTTAATATTGCTACGAAATTGCCCTCCTGACAATCTAAACCGTTACGATATTGCCCTCCTGACAATTTAAACCGTTACGAAATTGCCTTCCTGACAATTTACTCCAACTCTCAATACTCGGATTCGTACCACTGGACTCTGCAGTAATCAAATAAACGTAGTTTAAATTAAAATAATTAACTTTATTTAATTATTGCAATTTACACACTTAATATTAGGCTTAAAGTGTACTTTATTACAATTTGCACTTTAATTAATAATTCATTAATCACTTTATTACATCTCAATCACAATTACAAATGTTGCTGTATCGATTAAAATGCCCGATGTACACACTGTTACGGTTGCTTTTCAATTGCGTCTCGACTTTTATTGTGTGGTGGCTTATATACCTTCCGAATGGTTGAAGTAGAACATTCTAAAACATTCCCTATACTTCGCGAACATTCTTTTGTCTACACTTCTAAAGAGGGTTCTTGAGTAAGTTTTTTTTCGAATAGATTGTGTCTTGACTTATATACATACACCTCTCTCGTAGTAACTGAACTTAATAGAGGTATCCTAAAAGTATGCAATAATTTATGTTTCAATAGAAATATTGATTACAAATTATTAGGTAAACATCCGCCTTCTGTGATCTAGTGGTAAGCATGGTAGACTCAATCCTGCCACGGTAATAATATTAGCTAAATAATCCAGTTCCTCAAACTCTCCAACTTATATACACTAATATAAATATACTAACTAATATAAATATATTTCATTAACTATAAACATAAGCTTGAGGCCACAGTAGCTCTAGCTTTAAGATATTAGCTCAAATTTAATTTATATATTAATAATAATAATACTAGCTAAAGAAAGCTGCAGTCATTATTTGCTGCCCCTGGAAATATGCTGTAAAATTACACATTAATTTGTTATAATTTGAGCGTGCAATGTGCAGCTTAGTTTCAGTTGCCACAAATAAGTGGCAAAAAAAACTCCAAGTGCATTCATTGTAGTTCTCTGATAAGAAAGCCACTTCAATGTAGCTATTTTGTGGGAAGGAATTAAAGCTGTATAGAATATAATCCTGTGAAAATTAAATAATAATTTCCACTGCTTCCGAAGTAACTTTAAAGTGTGCCCACCAATAAGATCAGGACAATTGATTACTTAGCTTAGAATAGTGAGCTAAGGTTGTGTGGAATGTCCTCGACCCATTTATCGTATGCGTGCGAGTTTGTCAAAATTTAAATATTAAGATCTGGAACTTGTATTATTAAGATGTTTATTAAAAGTAAAATAACTTTCCATGCATATTCCCATAAACTAACATCGTTCCGGTTTTCCTTTAAAAAAACTCGCAATATTGCACATAAATCCTTATTTGTCCGGAGTTGCTGTAAGTATGCATTGTGGGCGCCCCTAGTTTCGATTATAATTGTTTATTGACTTTTCTTCAATTATTTTTACTGTTCTAGAAACTCCTCTTGCAGTAGCAAATTAAAAACTGTGGCGATGCGACCCCAAGGAAGCGGGTCTGCGTCCCCTTGTGATTTTATTGCATTGTGTTTGTTGTAGCAAACCACACTGGGCGCCCATTTAAAACCAATGCTGCGTGCAATTGTGGACTGTTTGTTGTGCATACATAATTGGCTATAACTGCAGTAGCCTCGACAGGCATTTCTGATTTCCTATGCGCTGGGGGTTTGCGGGCTTGCAGTGGGTGGCTCCTGTTATGTTGTATTTTTAGCGCACGAAATTACTGTCGCGTGGCGCTGACGAGCGAAGACCACGTCATTCCTTTAAGTTGCCCTCTGCCCAGTGTTAGATCCAAACGAGGTTATGCACGGTGCTCAGTGCACTGCGATGTGTCTCACACACATGTCCGCAAGTATCATTTTTGTAGCACTTGAGACTTAATAGATGTTTAAAAATGTAACTCCTTTTGAATTGCATTTGGCGAAGAATGCAACCACGACGTCAGTTCATTTCTTCACCATATCCATATATCCTATATAATTACTAGGTTCATATCCTCCGCATTTATAATAATAGCAATGGAGCTGCTCGTAAGAGTTTTGCTGAAGTATCGACGTTTCGAATGTCATTTACCTGGGCACCGCCGCCACAAGGGCCAGTTCCCCAGAGGACGTTTTACTATTATTGATTGGATGGCGATTCGAATTTGAAGAACTTGTGCTATAAAATGTGTTGGGTCGTTGCTGCTCTTGTGGAGCTTTACACTATTACACTATTCAGCTTTTGTCCTCATTCAACGATTTGCCTCAAAATTAGTTATATCCATAAATTTCAGTGTCACGAACATTGAAACATTATAAAGCTTTGTTATACTTGTTGAGATAAGGATTTTAGGTAGGCTCAATACACAATTCGGCATATTAAGCGAATAATCGCCAAAGGATTAATTATAGATCCTTAATTAAGAATATTATTATCTGAAAATATCACAATTGCACATTGCTCATAATTTTGTCGTGGGCAAGGATTATCGAAGTTGGGCACGCAACCCGAGTGCGTGAGTTCAAATCACAATGCCCATTGCTAATTGGCTATCGAATTGCAAACCTACTTGACCCACTTTATTGCGTACTGTATTGTCACACAATACTCCATACTCCCTGGCTTGCTACCAAGCAACATACTTGCCTACGTAACTTTAATGGCAATAATGGGAGGTAATTTGAGGATGAGGGGTGTCCGAGCGCTCTGCACTGCAGATACTGAAAATACACTTTTTTCCGAAAGAGTGCTTTCTATTGAAACTTAATATCGATAATCCTTAAGGCGCTACGCTGCATAATTCAATACAAACGGAGACAGGCGAAACAATGATGCAATTATTAGAAGGTGAGGTAACTTCAGAGAGCGAACAAACTTGCACAAAACCAACAAAGAAATCGGGTTCGATCGATAATCATTTTCACTACGATAAAGTGATGTAGAAGAAAAAAGCAGATCTCCAAAGACAATAATTGGAAATGAAAGGATAATAATACAACTCATATCCTCCAAAAAAGCCAATAAAGAAAGCTGAAGACGGTTCGAAAGAGGCCGACTTTGAGATACCCTTTAGTCTAAGATGATTATTCCTACCACTGCTGTAGAAGTAAAGTGGCCGTGTGAGTTAAACCAGGGCGATATGGGATGGGGTAATATATTAGATAATAATAAACAATATCTTGGTAGGATGAAATTTATATGAGTGTAGGCGAGGCGGCTCAAATGTAATGCTAACTATGATTACCCAAATCATATCATTTTGTACCATTACATCAACTGTTATTAACAATCTTAAATACGTAAAGACACGCCCACTGTCAATGGAGTTAACCCACCCATTCTTTTTTTCGAGTTTTAATAGTGACACGGGGATTCATTGTGTAAAACTTTGTGGATAAATCTTACATAGAGCCTGTTTTATACAAATACGTTAACATTGGGTGTTGCAGCGGAGTTAATCCACCAAGTTTTTTAAACTGTTTAATACTGGTACCGTGATCTATTTTGTATAATGTCGACGATGATATCTTATACACGGACCCAGATATGAGTATGTTTGAATTGTGGATGTGGCTGTATAAATAGTGCTATTTACTAGAAAATACATTCTTACAATATCCTTAATAGGAGAGTAGTTGGGACAATTTTAAGTGGGTACCGAGTTGGTAAAAGTTGGCGTGGCAGGAAATTTATACCACCCACCATCCACACAGTCTGGTAGGACACACAGGCATGCAACTTCAAAATGTAGGCAATCATCAATTGAACCGAAGTTGTAATAATTATAAAAAAGTTCCCTACAGTTGCATATATGGGAGGTGAGAGTGGCCATTCGCCGATTGGATTCATATAACCATATCGATCAGACTTAAGGTCTAAGCTATAGTTTTGAAGAGTGTCATAGAAATATCTCTAAAAGTTGGCCACAGATGACTGGATATCAACCAAATCGACTGAGAAAGGGGCGCTGCTTATATATAAAGCCCCCCATCTCCTTACGGGTATTACAGAACAATTCAATCGCAAAAATTTAATACACTCTGTTTCCCTCTTTAAGGATTAAAGGGCATAAAGGCATCTTCGTTCATCATATATGTATGTATATGTAACAGTCATAGCGTAATAAAGTGGTACAGACATTTAAAGCCTGTGCTTCCCCTGAGACAACAACTTCACACGAGTGAATGTGATGTGATTAAAGTGTGTGAAAAAGCTCGGACAAAAAATACCAAGGACACATACGAGTAGAGAGCTATTGTCTGATGGGACAACAGAAACGAGTCCTGAACTTGTATTTGCTACGCTTAGTGTGGCACCAGATTTGGGCACTAGTTTTTTACACATTAAAAGAGCAGTCATGCAAGGTTGACTTCACCTTCTTGACCTTCCTCACGGATGAAGGGGGAAGGTCTAACAATTGCATTCACAGTATACATAAATGCATGTACGCTTCTACGAAGCTGCGTGGGTGCACCAGGACGGGAGGAAGACCTCTGCGCAATGTGTATTTCTCTAGAAGAGTACAGGCTTGCTTGCTACTGTTTCTGCTGCTAAACCTGACACTTGTTGGGCAAGTTTTACATGCTTGCTATCCATTATGTCCCTAATGGATGGAAATTGATACGATAAGTTTTCCACACTAAAATTCTTCTACCCACACAACTCATACTCGCATCTGACCTTTCCACTAGTTTTTATATTAATCTTTTCCTCTCCCATCCTTATTTATTCCCAATTAAGTGGCAATTATTCAAAGAACACACAAAGCCTCACTTCATCTGGTTCAGTCTTGCCATTGACGAATGTATTCTGCTTTTCCATGGCAACCCCCCATTTGAGCAAGTATGAATAGTGCCCAGCTTACAATTTAACTTCATCAGTCGCCAGCAAAACATTTGCCACTTTATATGAGCAGCTCTGACAATGCTCTTCTACATTGCCATGCACGCATTATGACAATAGCATTGCAAGGTTAAGGGTGGGTCGGAAAAGGAGTCTCGATTGCCACTTTTGTGTGCTTTCAGCAAAGGAAAATGATATACATACGTACATTTCAGATCTTCTGCACATATGCACATACTTAAAGGATGTTGTTGATAGATTTCATGCCCTTTAAAACTTGTATCTTTGTTGTGAATCCTTTTTATACACTCAGATAGCATTCGTTTTCACTATGTTCAAGTGATGCCGAAGAAACAAGCAGAGCTCAGCGAGAATAGTTGGCAAAAGAAGATAATAACACAATTAAAACTAGTAAAGGGGCCCGATTATGAATATGTGTGAATCATGGGCGTGTCAGAAGACACATGCTGGCCTTTTTCTGTACGTAGACTAGTACCAAATTTTATTCATAAATGTTCATTAGGATCATAACTAGGTTAAATTTCGGTGGGGTCTCTAGAGTTAATTATAAGGGAGGGAGGCGTGTCATTTATCTGGTCGACCCCATTTCTTGTGTATGGCTTTGTAGCGTCAATATACTTATTCATATCAAACTTCGTCCTTAATTATTGTATTGGTTGCAATTTATAAAAATGCTTCACCAGTGGGCGTGGCTATGAAGATAAGTCTCATTAAGTTATCTCTAATGGTGTGGAAAAAGTTGACCACAGACGGACGAGCGGACGAACAAATTCACAAAACCACTGAAAGTAATTCTAAAAATTTCGGTGTATATATGTCCCTACCTGCCACGCCTGCTTCTGGCAGTTGAAAAACAGCTCAACCGCACAAACGTTGTACACGTTTTTTCGCTTTTTACGGTAAAGGGTGTAAAAACTGGAGGACAATTAAAGCGAGCTTGTAAAATATTCGACTTTAAATTACTTTACTCACACATGAAACAGCAGTCCAATGTTTGCTCTCACGAGTGGCATTTTATGAATATATTTATATTAGGATATTAATAAATCGCATTAATTCGTGGAAGGAAAATATGGCAAATTTTATTATCTAAAAAGTTCTACTAATTGATAATGTTAGTGGACTCACTTCCGCCGCCACAATTGAGGCAGAGAAGTGGCGCGGTTTTTGACGTGGTGTCCACACGTGTGTTCAAATGTACACCATCATTGTAAGTGGGGTGGCAAATAGCCCATTCTCGCCATTCTCGGCATTCATAAATGTGGTTCCATGAATTCAGGTCAGACTTTAATATACCACCACCAATCTCCTTTTTGCCGTCGGAGAAAACCCCAAGTACAAAGTACCCTTTCCAAAAGCAAACATGCAAATGGTTAAAGGATTTAAAATCTGACGCAAAGCAAATCGATGACGGAAACAGTCACACAGCAAATACACGAGCATTGCAAAATCAGGCACCTACTCACCTCCACGTGTACATCCTCAACCTAGAAATTGTGCTTATAAGTCTGACGGAAAATGAGAGGCAATAGTTTACCCATACGAAAGTGTTGAAATTAGGATTGTTGGATCTTTGTGTGGAATTTAACACAACAACATATCTTATATTATAAGAGAACCTAATTATCGCCTTATAATTAATTAAATAATAATAAAGTAACAATATAATTTGATGGAATTGGATGTGACAAATCAAACTAGCTGAGCTGAAGCCTTGAGTACAGGAGGATAGGCAAGAGTACTCTAGTAACAAAGTGTTAACAGCAAAAATCTGAATAATACAAGAGTGTGTGACCAAGAAACCACGATACGTAGCGGACCACATTGAAACTCTCGGCCCAACACAGTGAGAATAGCATTGTGAAGTCCTGGAAATAACTGCAAAGAGTTAGGTTTGCATGTGTCCAACGCAAATTGTAGGAAGTGTAACATGCAATGCCCCACTAATTACAAACTATGTCATGCCAATTGACGGGAAGATACAGGCAGGTCAGAAACTAAACAACAGTACGACCCTACTACACAATTAGTAGCTCCTCATTCCATTTACGCAAAGAATGAATGTTATGAATGTTATTAAATTGAAAATTGTGATCAATCCCTACTGAAGGAGCACTACTATATACCCTTCAGCTGCTGATAAAGATAATTAATTATGCTTAGCGAATTTAGAACATGAATGCACCTCATAAACAAATTAAAATACCTTAGCACATAACTCACACAATTAATACTTATGTATAGCATAGCATGATAGCTCATTACATAGACTTAAATAACAAAGCACACAACCTCAAATGAGAAAAAGTAATTCCTGTATATTTAAGGTAATGCCAAATTTGTAATTGGCTTATCTTCTTAAAAAGCACCCAACTCGCAGGAAATTTAATCCGTGCTATAAAGCATTGGCGGGGTGCATTGTGTATTGGTCTCTATGGTATCATTGCTTTGAACCCCATCCTTAACATTATGTGCGGGCCATATTTGGAATTGCTGTGTGCACACTAGCAAGACATTCACCTCCAGGTACATTCAGATATCTCTCTAAAAATGATAAACAGCGAAGGGAGACTCTCTCCAAAAGACTCATTAAGAAAAGAACCACACTTCAAAACTTCTCCTCATGAATCCTTTGGATATCTTTTTTAAAATCTGCGCAATACAATTCTGTGTGTTTGAAGAACTATTTCCGTCCATCAGTCACAGAAGTCATTAAAAACAGAAAAAAGTTGATGCCTGAGTAACCGAATCAAATGATAAATATCCATATTGGGCTTGGAATGAAAAATTCGGCAAATATAGACTGCAGTTCCTCAAATTCCTAATAGTGGCGCTACTTATAAAGCCACCTGCCGATGGATGCTTCAGGACCCTGTGACCATGCTGGCGGTTGCTGTACAGCTTGAGTCACCTCATGTTTTTCGGATATAAAAGAATGTGTGAAGCTAAAATAATCGTACTGTTGTTTAGTTTCTGACCTGCCTGTATCTTCCCGTCAATTGGCATGACATAGTTTGTAATTAGTGGGGCATTGCATGTTACACTTCCTACAATTTGCGTTGGACACATGCAAACCTAACTCTTTGCAGTTATTTCCAGGACTTCACAATGCTATTCTCACTGTGTTGGGCCGAGAGTTTCAATGTGGTCCGCTACGTATCGTGGTTTCTTGGTCACACACTCTTGTATTATTCAGATTTTTGCTGTTAACACTTTGTTACTAGAGTACTCTTGCCTATCCTCCTGTACTCAAGGCTTCAGCTCAGCTAGTTTGATTTGTCACATCCAATTCCATCAAATTATATTGTTACTTTATTATTATTTAATTAATTATAAGGCGATAATTAGGTTCTCTTATAATATAAGATATGTTGTTGTGTTAAATTCCACACAAAGATCCAACAATCCTAATTTCAACACTTTCGTATGGGTAAACTATTGCCTCTCATTTTCCGTCAGACTTATAAGCACAATTTCTAGGTTGAGGATGTACACGTGGAGGTGAGTAGGTGCCTGATTTTGCAATGCTCGTGTATTTGCTGTGTGACTGTTTCCGTCATCGATTTGCTTTGCGTCAGATTTTAAATCCTTTAACCATTTGCATGTTTGCTTTTGGAAATGGTACTTTGTACTTGGGGTTTTCTCCGACGGCAAAAAGGAGATTGGTGGTGGTATATTAAAGTCTGACCTGAATTCATGGAACCACATTTATGAATGCCGAGAATGGGCTATTTGCCACCCCACTTACAATGATGGTGTACATTTGAACACACGTGTGGACACCACGTCAAAAACCGCGCCACTTCTCTGCCTCAATTGTGGCGGCGGAAGTGAGTCCACTAACATTATCAATTAGTAGAACTTTTTAGATAATAAAATTTGCCATATTTTCCTTCCACGAATTAATGCGATTTATTAATATCCTAATATAAATATATTCATAAAATGCCACTCGTGAGAGCAAACATTGGACTGCTGTTTCATGTGTGAGTAAAGTAATTTAAAGTCGAATATTTTACAAGCTCGCTTTAATTGTCCTCCAGTTTTTACACCCTTTACCGTAAAAAGCGAAAAAACGTGTACAACGTTTGTGCGGTTGAGCTGTTTTTCAACTGCCAGAAGCAGGCGTGGCAGGTAGGGACATATATACACCGAAATTTTTAGAATTACTTTCAGTGGTTTTGTGAATTTGTTCGTCCGCTCGTCCGTCTGTGGTCAACTTTTTCCACACCATTAGAGATAACTTAATGAGACTTATCTTCATAGCCACGCCCACTGGTGAAGCATTTTTATAAATTGCAACCAATACAATAATTAAGGACGAAGTTTGATATGAATAAGTATATTGACGCTACAAAGCCATACACAAGAAATGGGGTCGACCAGATAAAGGACACGCCTCCCTCCCTTATAATTAACTCTAGAGACCCCACCGAAATTTAACCTAGTTATGATCCTAATGAACATTTATGAATAAAATTTGGTACTAGTCTACGTACAGAAAAGGGCCAGCATGTGTCTTCTGACACGCCCATGATTCACACATATTCATAATCGGGCCCCTTTACTAGTTTTAATTGTGTTATTATCTTCTTTTGCCAACTATTCTCGCTGAGCTCTGCTTGTTTCTTCGGCATCACTTGAACATAGTGAAAACGAATGCTATCTGAGTGTATAAAAAGGATTCACAACAAAGATACAAGTTTTAAAGAGCATGAAATATATCAACAACATCCTTTAAGTATGTGCATATGTGCAGAAGATCTGAAATGTACGTATGTATATCATTTTCCTTTGCTGAAAGCACACAAAAGTGGCAATCGAGACTCCTTTTCCGACCCAACCTTAACCTTGCAATGCTATTGTCATAATGCGTGCATGGCAATGTAGAAGAGCATTGTCAGAGCTGCTCATATAAAGTGGCAAATGTTTTGCTGGCGACTGATGAAGTTAAATTGTAAGCTGGGCACTATTCATACTTGCTCTAATGGGGGGTTGCCATGGAAAAGCAGAATACATTCGTCAATGGCAAGACTGAACCAGATGAAGTGAGGCTTTGTGTGTTCTTTGAATAATTGCCACTTAATTGGGAATAAATAAGGATGGGAGAGGAAAAGATTAATATAAAAACTAGTGGAAAGGTCAGGTGCGAGTATGAGTTGTGTGGGTAGAAGAATTTTAGTGTGGAAAACTTATCGTATCAATTTCCATCCATTAGGGACATAATGGATAGCAAGCATGTAAAACTTGCCCAACAAGTGTCAGGTTTAGCAGCAGAAACAGTAGCAAGCAAGCCTGTACTCTTCTAGAGAAATACACATTGCGCAGAGGTCTTCCTCCCGTCCTGGTGCACCCACGCAGCTTCGTAGAAGCGTACATGCATTTATGTATACTGTGAATGCAATTGTTAGACCTTCCCCCTTCATCCGTGAGGAAGGTCAAGAAGGTGAAGTCAACCTTGCATGGCTGCTCTTTTATTGTGTAAAAAACTAGTGCCCAAATCTGGTGCCACACTAAGCGTAGCAAATACAAGTTCAGGACTCGTTTCTGCTGTCCCATCAGACAATAGCTCTCTACTCGTATGTGTCCTTGGTATTTTTTGTCCGAGCTTTTTCACACACTTTAATCACATCACATTCACTCGTGTGAAGTTGTTGTCTCAGGGGAAGCACAGGCTTTAAATGTCTGTACCACTTTATTACGCTATGACTGTTACATATACATACATATATGATGAACGAAGATGCCTTTATTCCCTTTAATCCTTAAAGAGGGAAACAGAGTGTATTAAATTTCTGCGATTGAAATGTTTTGTAATACCCTTAAAGAGATGGGGGGCTTTATATATAAGCAGCGCCCCTTTCTCAGTCGATTTGGTTGGTATCCAGTCATCTGTGGCCAACTTTTAGAGATATTTCTATGACACTCTTCAAAACTATAGCTTAGACCTTAAGTCAGATCGATATGGTTATATGAACCCAATCGGCGAATGGCCACTTCCATCTTCCATAGATGCAACTGCACACAACTTCAATATTCATTTCTGGAGTCAATTGCTAAATTCATCACCGAAACTTCAAACGATGTTCAGAGTGCCAGTATAAAACATAAAACCAAAATCGGGCGGGACATTTTGAGATCCACGCTCTCTATTGATACATGTTTTAAAGTTAGAACCTATCCCAAATTCTTGGACAAAATTTTATATGAATTATAATATTGACGATAAAAAGCCACATACAAGAAATGGAGACAATCAGATGAAGGCTGCGCGTGTCTTCATTATAATAAGCACTGGGGACCCCATCAAAATTTAACCTAGGTATGCTTCTAATGATGATCTCTGAATAAAACAGCGCTGTGGTTTACCTCGTACGCAAATGATAGGGTAAAGGGTATTTCGAAGTTGATTGAACCCGTCTTCAGACTTCTTTACTCGTTGAAAATGATTACGACTTCGATCCAATTGATAACATAGTGACAATACTTTAAAGCTGGATACCTGTATGGATTGTGGGCGGCATACGTTTACTGCCACGCCAACTTTTAATACAAGTTAATAACTTGAGACTTATGCACACTTGTATAAGCAGTGAATATTGGCACTATAAAGCCAAAGACAAGAAAAGGACACAGATAAATCTAAACGGATACAACAGTATTCTAACAACACGACCACGTGATATAATGACAAAGGAGGTACAGCTATATATTAGAAACACCTCCAATTTTAGTGCAGGAATCATTGAAATGCAAACAGAAATTAAATTAACAATAATCTCGAAATTTTTGCCACCAAATATAACAACCCCATGCAGTGATATTCTAACAGCCCTGCTAACAATGTTTCCCACCCATCAATCATCCTCTCAACTCCAAAGGTCAACAAATTGAACAATTTACGCCCTACACTAACCTAACACTTTTAAGCAACAGCTCACCAGCCCATCTAACCACCCACTCCACCTTCAGAAACATTGATCCTAAGTCCTGTTCTCGAAATTTACTCTCTGGTATATTTAACCAGAACTGGATGGCAGCGACACTTTCGGATTTTCCTGTCCATGACAAGTAACAGACTAGGCCCATCCAAAACCCAAATTATAAATATATAAAGTGTTTCAAAACCCAGTCAGTAAAAATCATGCTCATAACAGGCAAGGAAAATCAAGATGCTGCTCGCTTTCAAAATTTGATCCTCGCTTCTGCCAATGAATCCATCCCCAAGACAATCAGCAAATAATTTCGTAAATATTCCTACTGGTGGAAGGATGCATTGAAGAAATTTCAAAAAGCTAAAAAGGATTGTTCGATAATTTTCAAGCATAATCTGACACAGGAAAATAGGCCACGTTACATGAAACCGAATCAGAAATTTCAATTTGAAGCCAAGAGAGCAAAAAGGACATCATTTCAAGGTTAACATCTACCATCAATCTCGATACTGCTACTCAAATTGGATGGGAACACGGACAGCGACTTCATGGAAGTTAAAGTTACTGAATATTGAGCACTCTTCATCTCCCCAATGCTACAGTTGAAAAATGAACCAATCGATATTGCCAATCATACATGCACAACCAAAGAGCCACGCTACGCACTCGTGTCCTTACATTCACCACCCACTGGCGTAGCCAAATTGCACTTTCATAACCGACGTGCTAATTCGAAATGCGTGGGTGCGTGATTGAGTTGGCCAGTGGGTTTGTAGGTGCGAGTGCGGTAAGTGGGCGAGATACATATTCCTTCAGAAGGAAGGATTTGGGAAGCTGCATGACAACAACAGAAGTAAACGCATATTTATACGGACCGTACTTACGTTTAGACCAATGAGTATGCTTGCTTGTGCAAGTAAAAAATCCGTCAAAATTGGCAGGGCCACATCTCAAGCCATGCATACCCTAATGAGAAACAGGAAGGAGGCTCCTTCTGTCATTAATTTCAACAAGGAGGTAAGTTCTGAGAGTGAAACAATTTATTGAATACGATATTATTATTGTTATTACTTGAAAAAAAATAACTTAATTATGATTTTACACTGTGGGGGAGGAATAGCTGCCAGAGCCTTCATCTCGCTTATGCTAATTAAAGAAGTTATATACTATTTAGAATATTTGTTTGATGACAAAAGATGTAAAATTGGAATATGGTATTAGAGTTCACGGATTTTAAGAAATTTGAGGAGGTTGAGTTTGAGAACATTTAAGCTCTTATGTGGTTAAATTTAACGCAATCATTAAGGATGTGCTCTATGGTCAGTATCGGAGAGTTGCAGTATCGACAGGATATGGGGTGGGAGTCATTGAGAATGTGTTGGTAGGTCAAATTGGAGTGACCAAGCCGAAGCCCCACTAACATTTTTAAGTGTACAAAGAAGCTCGATACAGGTAAAATTGGTATCGTTCTTGCAGGGTTGATAGTTCCATAACTGTGTGGAGTATTAATCCAGTCCACATTTTTCCTATATGATAGGCGTTTGCTTATTAATTTGGGTATATCGCTCTTTTCCGGGAAAACAAATTTGCGTAGTGGTTCTTTGACTCCTAGTTTAGCTCTGTTGTCAATTAATTCATTCCCACATAAAAATTTCGAGAGAGAACCAAAAAAACCCGAGAGAGAGCGAAAAACTCGAGTGAGAACCAAAAAATCTCAAGAGAGAGCGAAAAAACACGAGAGAGAACCAAAAAAAATCCAAAGAGAGAGCGAACAAACTCGAGTGAGAACCAAAAAAATACGATAGCGTGCGAAAAAACTCGAGTGAGAACCAAAAAAACTCGAGAGAGAGCGAAAAAACTCGAGTGAGAACCAAAAAAACTCGAGTGAGGACAAAAAAAATAGAGAGAGAGCGAAACAACTCGAGAGAAAGCGAACAAATTCGAGAGAAAATCAAAAAAGCTCGAGTCAGAACCAAAAAAACTCGAGAGAGCGAAAAAATTCGAGAGAAAATAAAAAAAAATCGAGTGAGAACCAAAAAAACTCGAGAGTGCGAAAAACTCGAGTGAAAACCAAAAAAACTCAAGTGAGATCCAAAAAACTCGAGAGAGAGCGAATAAACTAGAGTGAGAACCAAAAAAACTCCAGAGAGCGAAAAACTCGAGTGAGAACTAAAAAAACTCAAGTGAGAACCAAAAAAACTCGAGAGAGAGCGAATAAACTAGAGTGAGAACCAAAAAAACTCGACAGAGAGCGATTTTCCACATTGTTTTAATTTGGTAGTATGCTGTATCAGTGTTCTTCTTTAGGCAAGACAGTGCTGCCGCTATAGCCGCGACCTTTGCCTAAAAAACACTGCAGTGGTCGGGCATCCATGGACATGTCAATGTCCAAATCTTCTTAGAATACACCACCTCCCGCCCTACTCTGTAACTTGGATCCATCTGTGTAGATGTGAACCCCTTTTGCATGAGGGGGTATGCCATCCTTCCATTCATCCCTGGAGGGAATGGAGATCCTAGACATGCCATTGAAGGCATTGGTGTGATGTAAACGAAAGAGTCAGCAATACCCTCAAAATGACTTAAAAGAGACGCATGACCTACGTTCCTGGCAACCTATTGATGTGTAGCTTTTAGCCTTATAGCTGAGTTTGCAGCCACTTTTTGGCCAAAAAGCCTAACAGGGAGCAGGTTAAGCATTAAGTCTAAAGTTGCCGTTGGAGTCGTTCTAATGGCACTACTTATGAATACCGCCACCGTTCTTTGTAACCAGTTTTTGTATGGGGACTAGCTTAGGGCTGTCCACCAAGTAGTACCACAGCTGTGGATATCCAATAGGCTACCTTAGGCTGTAACCCTCATTTTTTAACTATAAAAAAAAAAGAAAAGGAAATGTAAACAACAGTTCACATGATTTCCCCATTCTTGAATATTTTCCTATTTATGAAAAAACAAATTGAAAAATAAATCATTAATCCTTACAATTATTCTCTCGTAACCAAAACTCTGGAAGGCATTTGTTCAGAAAGTGTGCAAGAAATTTCTTTTACACGGGATGGAAATTTATTGATCATCACAAAAAATGAGAAAAAGAACAACAAGTTTCTGAATCAACACATTTGGAAGGTGTTTCACCATCATTATCAACAAGTTTGCACCCAATTATCAACAAGTTTACACCCAACTCTAGCACAGTGAAAGGAGTTGTGTTTGCTCCACCACTACGACACTTGGCAGAGTCAGAAATACTTGAGGCACTCAACAATCAAGAGGTGAAAGAGT
Source organism: Clusia tigrina (assembly GCA_920105625.2). Lineage (NCBI taxonomy): Eukaryota > Metazoa > Arthropoda > Insecta > Diptera > Clusiidae > Clusia > Clusia tigrina. The sequence goes on from OV050032.1 coordinate 195,151,930, forward strand.
GCCAAAAACATAAAAGATTTGTTGGAAATAATATGGATACTTCTCTTCATATACTTGTAATATCATTTAACAAATATGAACTCCCAAAAGAAGGTCCTCAACTACAAATTAGTGCCGAATATTCAAGTTCGTCAGCAATGCAAAATTTGCCTTCAGTTGGCATACAGAAAAAATATTGCAAAATGTGAACTATGCACGTCTATGATACGTGACCCAGCACCATGCACCAATGTCGAATGCATCGATTCCAAACATGCACACAGAGTAAACAACAAAAACGGCTCCAAGCATAAAGCACAGTCAACAAATTCTAAAAATAAAACTGGCAAAATTTGCTTATTAGAACGCGGCACAAATAGTAAACGCTAAACAAAAAGAACTAAAATCCGACAGAATCAACGATGGCAGAAGGAAGTAAGCGTTTCTCTTTCCAAGGCTGCATCTCAATTACCCGCAACATCACAAACCATAACAAATGTCAAAAACAAATCAACGTCCACTCCCCCGACTCCATCCAATCACACTTTTCAGTCAGCCAATACAACAACAAAGCAGAGTAATCAGTCTACTTCGAATCAACAAACGTATTCAACTTCCAGCAAAACAACACAAGCCCAATCCTGAAACTCGCATTAATTAAGTACGAAAAATCCAAATACAAGTAAGCGATTCAGGCACATCTGCAACAACTGGTCCCTGGTCTAGGGATAGAGACATGACTGATGCTGATATTATTATTAGATTGATTATAATATTAGGCAGCATTCTCTCATTGTGATGGTCATACAAATTCTGCAATGGAATTGAAACGGCTACTCAACTAACTTAGATGAGCTCCAAATATTGATTAATCATTATCACCACACAAATAAATCTAAACGGAAGCAACAGGGCAGTGTAGTAGAGTCCTCTCTCGCCCGACAAAACTGTCACTCTACAAGACGCTCATTCTACCCCTGCTGCTCTCGGGCGCAGAAGTATGGATCGTGTCGCAGACTGATGCAGCCGCGCTTGGGGTGTTCGAGAGGAAAATTCTTCGCAAAATCTTCGGCCCTGTTCGTGTCGGCGACGATTACCGTATTCGGGTGAACCCTGAACTGTACGAGCTCTACGCTGATATTGACATAGTCAGACGCATCACTAAACAACGTCTGCGGTGGCTTGGACATGTCGCGCGAATGGACGAAGAAGCTCCAGTGAAAAAGGTGTTCAAAGCGGAAGCCACTAGACGACGACTTAGGGGATGACCATGCCTACAATGGAAGGACCAAGTCACACTAATCACGCTTGTTATAACGGATTGGAGAAGACAAAGTCGGGGAAGCCCTAAGCACGCCTAGTATAACGGATTGGAGAAGACGCGCCCAAAGCAGAGGCGCCTGGCGAGCGCTGTTCAGTTCGACTGTAACCCGATAGCGGGTTGTTTCGCAGATTCTGCGATTAGCCACGAAGTAAGTAAGTAGGATGCACCAGTGTTCTAACCATACTATCACACTAGATATTGCCAAAGGAGGTACAGCTTAATAACTCCATCTATTTCATACCAATAGGAAACACATCCAATTGAAATACTAATAATAATCGCAATTATATTGAAAATAAATTCATTTTAATAAGTGAAATCGTTGAAGATGTGATGAATCAGGTTCTTTGAGCAAGTCCTTAGCTAAAATATGCGGATGGGAGTGTAATTTTATGTTGTGGGCTCTTTTGAAATAAATAATTTCTTCGTGAACAGTTGGAATGTTCCGATCCGCATGTAGTCTTACATTTTTCACATACCACGGCGTAATGTTTTAGATAGAAATCCTTGAAGCAAGCTCCTAAATAGCAGGTCAACTTTGAGCGCTGAAAATAATCCTGGCTCGGGAAGAATTTCATGTTACTCGCAGCTTTCCATAGCGAGTAGTTGGTGTCTGCGGTCCCTCTTTAAAGTTTGCTGCATCTCTTTTCTGACACTTGTTTTAGCCAAGGACACCTGAATTCTTGCCAATCTCGTCTCAGCTTCCAATTTGTCTTTTATCACACCTTGAATGCCATTTTATCATACCTTGAATGTCATTTGATGTTGATTTAGACCGATTAGAAGCATTTTCAACAACTGGAGTGGGGAGTTTAGCTGCAGTGGGTTTCCGAAATGGCCATAATATCACCGTTTTTGTCAAGTAACAAATTGGGCAACTTAAGCTTATGCTAGCTAACGTCCTTGGCATTCCAGTGCAAGATTCTGAGGGTGTTTATTTCTTAGACATTAACATCTGGAGGATTTGGGCTTGGTTACGCATCATTTGCTGAACCATTCCTTGAAAATATAAACTGGTTTAGGGTGGGTGCCAATAACGAGAGCATTCTTTCTGAATTTTCAGGTTGTGATTTTACAGACGGAGGCTCGGAACCCCGATTTCCATATCCCTGACAAGTAACCAGGCAAGCGCCATCCATTGAAACCAAAATTATAAATATATAATGGATAAGGCTGATTGGAGAGTATGTTTCAAAAACCAGTCAGTAAAAATCAGCTTTCAAATTGAATCCTCGCTTCTGCCAACGAATCCATCCCCAAGACCATCAGCAAATAATTTCGTTAATATTCCCACTGGTGGAAGGATGCATTGACGAAATTTCAAAAAGCTAAAAAAGGATTGTTCGATAATTTTCAAACATAATCTGTCACAGGAAAATAGGCCACGTTACATGAAACCGAATGAGAAATTTAAATTTGAAGCCAAGACAGCAAAAATGACATAATTTCAAGGTTAACATCTACCATCAATCCCGATACTGCTACTCAAATTCTATAGAAAACGAGTACAGAAGTCTGAAGTCGGGTTAGACCGACTTCGAAATAGCCTTTACCTTTTCTTGTGCGTGCAAGTTCACCAATGGGGATGTTTTCTTCATAAATCATCACTAGGAGCATATTCACGGTAGTTTTTGGTACGGTACCTTGAAATGATTATATCGACTCCATTTCTTGTGTAGTGTTTAATGTTACTACCCGCAACATTCCTGTGAAATTTCGTTGAAAAATCTTTAATAGGAACCTAGTAATGATTTTAAGTTAATTGTGGGCGTGGCAGTAGTAATAATCTGCCCATATTTGGAATGCATGCTAGTACAGACACAGTATACATCTACCAATTTGTTTTCATATATCATCACTAGAAGCATAGATAGGGTAACTGTCTTTAAGTGGGGTCCAAAAGTTCATTATATGGGAGGGAGGTGTATCCTTCATCTGATCGACCCCGAATCTTGTATATGGCTTTGTAGGGTCCATATACGTACTAATATAAAATTTCGTCCAAAAATATTGTATAGGTCGTAAGTTATAATAATATGTCAATAGTGGGCGTGGCTGTATAAATAACACGCCCATTTTTTGTGTGGTGTTTAATATTAGTACCCGCAACATTCCCGTGAAATTTCGTTGATAAATCTTTAAAAGGAACACAGTAATGATTTTTGGATAATTGTGGGCGTGGCAGTTGGATTATGATATCCATATTCTGCACACACCCCATGTATGTTTCTGCCAATTTTTATTCCGCTGGCATCAATACGAGCATAGGTAGGCTAATTTTAATTTTAGACCCGAAAGTTCCTTATATCAAAAGTGGGCGTGTCTTCTCTCTGATCAGACCCATATGTTGCAGATAACTTTATAATGTCCACCGTAAATTTTCGTCCGTAAATCTCCACCAGATCTTAAGTTATTAATATTTGTTAATAGTGGGCGTGGCAGTTAATATACCGCCCACTTTTTGCATAGCGTTTAGTTGGACCCGCATCTCCATAACTGCCAAACTGCATCACTATTCCATCAACTGGACCGAAGTTATAGTAATTTTAAAAAAGGTGAAAAAAGTTCCTTATATGGGAGGTAGGCGTGGTCTTTGTCCAAATCGGCCCATATATCAATCTGGTTCTGTATCTTTGTCCAGGCTACATTTTTGCAAAATTTCATTAAGATAGCTCTAACGGTGTAGAAAAAAGGTGGCCACAGACGGACGGACAAAATTAAAATTGTTCAGAAACTGATTCTGATCATATTTATATATACTCGTATATGTCCATCCCTACCACGTCCCCTTCTTGAAATTGCAACCCCTCTCAAAAGCACAAAATTAGTATACCCTATTTACCTTTTTTTAAAGGTAAAGGGTATAAATAGACGACTTTATCACAAAATCAAAGTTACAGACACTAAGCACTCTCGTTCTTTCAAATGGTACAGTTGAGCAATGAACTAATCGATAATACCAACCAACTCCACTGCACAATGCACATACGAAGCGCCACGTGCGCCTGTCCTTACATTTACCACCCACTGGCGTAACTATATTGCACTTTCACAACTGACGTGTTCATTCGAAGTGCGTGGGTGCGTGAGTGAGTAGGGACAAGGGAGGTAAGTGGGCGAGATACATATCCATTCAGAAGGCAGGACTTGGAAAGGTCCATGGCAACCACAGAAATAAATACATATTTATATATATATATATATATATATATATATATACGGAGCATTTGTATGTGTAGACCGAAGTGTATGCGTGCTTGTGCATGGTTAAAATCAGTAAAAACTGGCAAGGCCACATCTGAAGCCATGCAGACCTTGGTGGAAGGAAGAATTAATGGCAGAAGGAAGCTCCTTCTGCCATTAATTTCAACAAGGAATTAACTTGTGAAAGTGAACCAATTGAGCATTGGGAGAGCTGAGTTGGGAACGAGACAGCAACAGCAAGCTGCATCGCCCATGTTTGTGTTAATGCAAATATGCACTGACTGCAGCGATGGCGAAATGGTCGAGGGACGATGAGAAGAAGCGAGAGAGCGCGGAGTGGAGCTTTTGTCTCGTTAAGTTTAGTTTTAAGTTTGAGTTCTTGTTAGGAATTCAAATGTAACTGACATTTAAATGTAATGAAAAATAATTAAATAAAGTTTGGTACAGAAAACCCCAAAAATACTTTAATTTATACAAGAGAATCCTTTAGTGTAACTGAGTAAGCATTATGCCTCATAGAATAACAGAGGGAGACAACATCCCTAATGACTCTTGGCATTAGAGAGAATGACGTCAAATGCTGAGGTTATAATTTGAATGTTTCTGTGATTAATTTATTACTTAGAGTAGCTTCACCTTGACATTTCAATATGTAGGCATTTGGTGTATTCACACTGGGAAGATTCGACTAGAATAGAGAACAACTTTCAATTTTAATTACAGACTCCATTGAGACTCAAGTTCACAGAGACAGAAACAGTGGTCCAAGGTATTTACCAACTCCACTGGGAATTTAACTTACCCTGATGCCTGGAAATAAAACGTCACTTGATGTGACTCAGTTGGTTTACTGTAACCACTGCATCGGAAAAAGTGTACAAGAATTGTTCGAGATGTTTTCTTCGCAAAATATCAGAGAGAACACAACGCTAACTAATATATAAGATATATATCTTGGCCATAATAAGCCTATGTCAGGCCTAAGTGAGTCTAAGAACAGCAACATAACCTCAAGATATATTAGGTGAGGTTATGTTGCTGTCCTTAGACTTAGGCCTAGTCTTAGAACAGCAACATAACCTCACCTAACATATCTTCTTGAGAACCAAATATATTTGGTAACAACCAACCAAATCTTTCAAATCACTTCAGCCCAGAAATAACCGCCCACAACATAGTTAGCATAAATCAACTTAAAAACAATCGAAAAATGTCAACGGCAATAACCAGGATTCTAACAAATTCCGTGGACCTTGACATACCCTACTTTCATTTCAAGCCCACATATTATTCCCACTCTCCGTGGTCTTTCAAATCAACTTTTATCAATTTGTCTCTTCAAAAATTCGACAACGCTCCGATAATATTCTATGAAACTAGGGAAAGATTACATAACTATCTTTCAATTTCACCCACAGTTCAAAGTATAACGAAAATTCCAGTTTTAGAGTAACTAACAATACCACAAATAATCAAAGAACAACTCTACCAGTATAAAGCACAATATTCTCTCTATGCTGAAACTATTAGACTCAAATACAACACGCAGAATAAAAAGTAGTTTTGCCCACTCCGTCGCATCCTTAGACGCCATAGCCAACATATACAATAATGAAAATTATCCCTTATTCGAAATACTCTTGCACAAAACTTCCCTAAAATAATGTGGATACCAGGACACACTCTGATAGAAGGTAATAATGAAATCGTTGACCAAACCGCCAAACACGCTAATCGTGCTCTTCTAACTACCACTCTAAACATTGATCTCAACGATATTATATTAAAGCCAACATCAAAACGAAGCACATACAATTATGGCAATCTACTTCTGAACGGTATAAAATTTAGAAATTTAAAGCTTTATAAAAATCATGTGGATACCTGGACATGTTGGGATACCTGGGAATGAATATGCATATGCAGTAGCAAAGCAGGCTATGTCACTGCCATTAGTTGCTAATATTCCTTGGTTAGACACATTGATAATAAGTTGCTTTATTGCATATCAAAAGAAGGAAATATATGACAAGTGAGAATCATCAGGTTCTTTCCTTAAGACACATAATCCGCTTCCAATTCGACAGAACTATAATGATAACTTCACAAGGGAAGAGTGTATTACTTTGGCAAGAGTTCATCTGGGGAGGACGATATTTAGCACTAGGCATTATTTTACTAAAATGGACCCAATTCAATGCTCTGAATGCGCTACAACTCTAACAGTTTCGCACATCATGCTTGATTGCCCCATTTCAAAAATGGATAAATCCGGAATAATATTTGACTGCAGAGTAAAAAACACCATAATATGAATTAAAGAAGCCTTAAGGAAACATGACCTATTTAATTTAATTTAAACAATTTTTATACAACAGGTGTAAATGGCCTCGTTGTCCTACACCATCCAATATTTTATAAATTCATTTGTAAATTATGTTGCAATAAATAAATAAAAAATAATTCTGAATGGTATGAAAAAAATAATCCTCAAAAAAGATATATATATACAACCAATTCTTAGATACAGTCAAGTTTAATCTCTCTAGAACAGACACCATAAATTGAACACCTACGGTTAGGACACACTCAAAGCTCCCACGAACACCAAATGACCAACAACATTCAATGCCCTTGCAGCTTCTGTAATTCTAACACCACTGTCAATATCAGTCATCCTCGTGTCGTTCAATTAGTCAAGTTAGATTGCAATAGTTTCAAAACTCCGATCCCCCGGTATTGTTAATCATAACTTCTAATACCGAATATATACAAAAGATTATAGAATTCTTTAAAAACTTATCTAAAATTAAAATTCTTACACACTTTACCACCCATCAAACTTATCCCCAGAACATTTACTATATAACAGACTTAATTAAACCTTTAAAACTAATTAATAATTAAATAAGCTAAGCCGAAGCTTGCTCACAACGGACCCAACTGGTGGTCCAAGTGGCATCACTGTTTTCTTGGTGATGCGGCTGCTTGACCTAACCTAAGCTGAAGGACCCAGTTGCCACACCCAAAAACGCATTAACTCTACAACCTAAATTCAATAATAATACATAAATCTTATACATTATTATTAATATATAAGAAATCTTACGCATAATGTTCACAATTTCACACGAAACTCTTGCCTAGCAACAACTGAATGTGAGATTCTGATAAATTCAGGCATATACTATCTTCAATAATTTGGGTACTCTTTAATAATTACGGTGTTGCAAATACGATAGATACTTACTACTTACCTCTTACGGATGCGGTGCAGTAAGTATATATAAATATATTCCAATTAACAAGAAGATACCACAATTGGGGGAAAAGCGAAGTAAATTAACTGTATCAAGTGCCGGAGCCACAGACTTCTCTATACATATATGAAAAGGCCTTGCGTTATGCTTCGAATCATTCACCAATATGCCAAGTGGATAATGGGGCGTCTTTCGTAGCTACAAGAACCTGTGGGGATATATATTAAAATGATTGCTGCTACTAGCAGTTTTATTGTTAATATTATAATAGTAAATTAACAAATAGTTTGACTGCTTTCAATTCTGTTTCATATTCATTTAAATTTACCTATTGAAACTGTACAAATATTGTCTATCCTTAATTAATGGTTAACCTTCGACTGTGTTCGTATTTGATCGTACTTCTCATACAACTATAAGAGCGTTATGAAATTAGCAGATTCGTTCAAATAACTATATTCGCACAGTGGTTAGTACTGCTCTTTGCCGCATATGTCGCCGCATTCCTCGCCGCAAGCTTTTCCCCATTTACTTTCGAGTTTCGCTAGCGGCCGTAGATGTCGCCACTACATAATATCAAATGTTAAGTTTGGCAGCACTGGCAAAAGTAAAATAAAAATTTTCGGAGTATCTTAGACGGCCGTAGATGTCGCCGCTAAATATTATCAAATGTTAAGTTTGGCAGCACTGGTAAAAGAAAAATAAAAATTTTCGGAGTATCTTAAACGGTTGCAAATTTCATTTCTTCTCGTCGAATTGGTGAATTTCTAAGCATCACATTACGTATTTGCATAGTTTGTTGGGTGCAATATGATATAGATTAATATCGTGACACAATTCGTGCGAGTCCTTAAGTAATTGTCTTAAAGAGAAACTGATTTACAAATATAACAATGGATAAATTGACGACAATAAGCGCTACGCTCTTTATGGCTGCTGATGTGTTTGCCATCGTCAGTTTGGCCATGCCCGATTGGATTGTGACCGAGGAAGCGGGTAAGTGGGCTACGTGAAAAGGGCACAACTCTAATTAAATTCTAATTTAGTTTTGTTTTTGAAATAATCCTCAAATTTTGTGGTTTTCTACGATGCACATTTGAAGCAGACTTGGTGTAGGTTGGTCTCGCCCAAACGGGTGCAGTTTCTCAGAATATGATTTTCATAGATGATTTAAATGTTGTCAGAATCAACATGTTAAGGTAATTTCGAAAGGTAATTAACAAAAGTAAACAACTAAAGCTAATTGAAGAACAAATCAGGAATATATATGTGTATATTAATTTCTTTAAGGAGGGTAAGGAAGGAGATGGATATGGATTTAGTATTCTACTATTCGTATGGATTTAGTATTCTACTATTCGTAGCTGGTATTATCAGGCTAAATTTATTTACATTGCGGCTTTTTCTCAGTTCAGTTGATACAAAGAGGCTTCTGTGCCGGCCCAAGGAAGGCATACTTTATGCCACCAACAACACGTTTTGTTTTTTTTTGTATATGATATTAGCTTATTTCTTTGGTAGGTAGTTGGGAGTGGCAGCCTAGTTTACCAAAAGCACACTTGAGCCCACCTAATGGCTCGTTGTGATACCACGGTGTGGCGCCGTTCAATTTCTTTGATAAATTGTTAATATTATTTTAAATGATAGCAGCCTCTTTAAATGCGTTATCACAAAGGGTCAATGATGGCCTAAGTGCGTCCTTCGGGCGGCCGCCTTACCTACCTATTTACCAACTTCTTTAAAACCATGAAACAACTTCCTATTTTTGTTTGTAGAATCTAAGAACATAATATATAACCCCCCAAGGCGGTATCAATTTGTGATTTGGCTTCCAGATCTTCGTGCTGTGTATGCATTTTCCACTTTTGACTCTATTTTGGTGGGCTTTTCCCCCGTCTCTATTCTATACGATTATATCTTACACCATAATTAACTTATGGCTACAAGCGGCGTGGGAATGCGTACTGAGATTTTTTAGAAAGCAGCATTTTTGAGACCGAGCCCGGGGCAGTAAATGAACCTGCGACCTTCTGAGTGTGAGTCCAGCATGCTTACCAGTGGATCACAGAGGGCGGCTGATAATCCCACCCATCTAGTTCACGTCAGTCAATGATTTATGCGCTTAAAATATCCATACAGTTGCTGGTACCACGGGCGTCATAAATGCATTCATCAGCGAGGTCTTGGTATGGTTTTATTTATTTACTTCCCCACTTTAAATTCAATATTTCGCTCATTAATTGCACATTTCAATTATAATCAGGCATACACTACTGAAGCAGGAAAAGTCACGCAAGAACAGAAATAATCTTCCACATACCTTGTAATGTTGTATAGAAATACATTAACAAACATTTAAAATTATCTTCTTACAAATTTCATTTTCAATGATTTCCATTTTCTTGTTAGGTGACATACGCCTGGGCCTCATGTGGACGTGTATGACGCTATATAATCGGCCGCAAATATGCTACACACCTGAATTGCAGCCGGAATGGTTAGTGGCGTTAGTGTGCATATTTATTGGCTGCATTTGTATAACTACGACAGTAATATTGCTAGCCTCCAGCACATGGGATCGCAATGTCATCCCATATGCCCGCTGGGTGGGCTTCACGGCAATGGTGCTGTTCTGCCTGGCAGCCGTGGTCTTTCCACTGGGCTTTCACATCGAAGAGATTGGCGGTCAGGCTTATCAATTGCCCAACACCTATAAAATTGGTATATCGTATATATTGTTTGTGCTCGCGCTGTGGATCACCGTCGTCTCAGAGCTGTTCGCGGGGAAAGTGTGTTTACCGCATTTCTAGCTAAGAGGGCAGCACGCTGATTGAATCTATCAATAACAGCGCTGCTCACTTGGATTACTCAATAAAAGGAAACAACAATACAATGGAAACAACACAATGGAAACAGACAATGGAAACCAATTGGTTGGAGCTAGTTGCATATGCATGTGCATATGTGGCAAGGCTGAGGAGAATGTTTACATTTAGTTTAAGTTGTTTTATTGTTTACATTTAATAATTTTTTATGTAAAATATTTGTTAACATCATTTTAAAATGTTCATCAATGAACCCACGAACGGGTTGCTGCATAAAACGAGTAACAGGAAAAATGTCTGCAAGTGTAAGCAACTTTTTTGAGTACTTCACAATTCAATATAAGTGCACCTTTTCATATTTTACAATCGTAGGACGAATTTGATGGTAGTTGCCTACTATCATCAACGCCATATTCATCGCATCATCATCGTCTCATATTTTACAATCGTAGGGACTTTGAGGACAACGTTTATGGTAGTTGCCTACTATCATCAACGCCATATTCATCGCATCATCACCGTTTCATATTTTACAATCGTAGGGACTTTGAGGACAACGTCGATGGTAGTTGCCTACTATCATCAACGCCATATTCATCGCATCATCACCGTTTCATATTTTACAATCGTAGGGACTTTGAGGACGACGTCGATGGTAGTTGCCTACTATCATCAACGCCATATTCATCATCATCGTCTCATATTTTACAATCGTAGGGACTTTGAGGACAACGTTTATGGTAGTTGCCTACTATCATCAACGCCATATTCATCATCATCGTCTCTACAGTTGAAGAACTATAATAATAAATTCAATAACGTGATTAGTGGGCTTATATCCATTAGTATTCTCCCTAAGTGTCTAGAGCAGGAGATTTAAGGAAACTTATAGAAATTGATTGATACAAACTGCATTTTGTTTATGTGCGTTTATTTTTTCATGAGTTTCTTAAATTTCTTTGCGATTGACGATAATTTCATTCTTATATTTAACCTTTTGTTCCACAGTATCTGCATTTCGCTCCAATATATTCCGGCGGGCGTATTTATTAACCTCTCGTGACCAAGTACATGAATGATTATGCAATTTCGGTCTAGTTTTCGTGTTGTTTTGTTATCAATATCATAAATTTTGCTTTATTGCAGACATATTCTTCACCATTCGTTTGTTGTAATTATGTACTATATAATTTGAATTGTGATCTTATTGTAAAGCGATTGTTACTCTAAAATGATATATCTACAAATGTAATTAATTATGTCTTCTACGATTATTTATTTGTACAAAATTGCATCACTACCAGAATTCACTTCCAGAAAGTGCTTCTAATTATTTGATTTCAATTAATATAATATCTATACATGTATAGGAATACTAGGATTAAGGAAATGTAAGAACTGTCATGTCCTAATGCAAGGATTTGCTATTTAGAATCTCATTAGATATGCTAGTAGTGAACTAAGTAAGCTTAGAATAAATAAAATTATAAATTTACGTAGTTATAAACTTAAAAAATAGGAATTGTGTAGAAAGAGCCAAGTCAATTCCATAAGAATCTCTGAGCCAAGTCAATTCCATAAGAGGTCTGAGCCAAGTCAATTCCATAAGAATCTACGCTCGGTGGCTTCTGCACCAATTGATATTCCCTTCATTCCCTGTATGCAAGTAGTCTAAGCCATATACTCTTATTACAAGATACATATATGCACTGAAACTAAATATAATCTATATATAAATGAATATAAATAAAATATAAAATGTATATTTTTGTAGTGCGAGGTTCTTGTAAATTATGGCATGGCAGCTTGGCTTGATTTTATATAATTTAGCATATATGCCTGTTTTTATACACACCCTTATGTCCTTATTTGCCCCATTGATGTGTACTTGTAGCTTAGAAAATAGTTCAATCTTTGTAAATATATACTCGTATATAATATAGTTAAGCACAATTGTATCTCGTAATCACCGCAATTGGGATTGATGCCGCATTTGACTGGAGGTGGCGTATAAGTTCAATTGTTTTACATATACGGGTAAAAATGCTTTAAAATACACATTTTTCATGTACATTATTAAGTGAAATTCTCTTTGTAGGTGTCCATGATTCATTGCACGACCGGCACAACTGGAATCGCACCTCTCAGGACATAATGCTTACGTCACAGCCGTTTTAGGAAGGGTATTGACTCCTGCAGCATTTAAGCATTTACGCATTTACGAAATGTGCAACGGTGTTCCAAGTGGAAATAGTATAGGATTGTTTCGAAAATTAGTTCTTACCAATACATCAGTTGATTGGATCATTTAGCTTTAGTGGAAGTACAGTTAGCCGCATTCGATTCACCAGCCTCAACTCGCTAAATCTTGATTATTTTGAGTTTCTTGTGGGGCTACAACAGTCAGATTTGACGGAGTCAGCCGCTATTTTGAATGAGTTGGGAAAATGTTCGTTTACATAAATCCCAATTCTCATTTTCCAAAAGTTTCTGCATTCGGTCTAGAGCCGGGCATTTCTTCTGTAGTTGCCCGGCTTTAGCCAGAAGCAGAGCAGGCTCTTTAGGCAAATACGCTTTCAGCTCCCTTATGGAAGTGTCCGGCGCGAAGGTCAAACAAATCCTGCTCTTTATTAGGGCTTCAAAATGGTTTGACGAGTAATCTGCAGGGTGGTGGACCCACAGTTGGCTGAGTGCAGACTGACTGCCACGAAAACCTAACCTAACCTTCCGCATGGACTTTTCATAAAAACAAAGCATTATTGAAGAATTTTTATTGTCAGTGTTGCTAATATTCCAAAAATTAAGGACTTCGGATTTAGTAGTTTCTTTAGGCAACCGTGTTGCTATGGTTGTGAATCGAGAGCGGCTATTTCGACTACTTAAATATTAATATTTGTAAATATATTGTAAATCTCTTGTATGGATAACTTCCTTACTTGCAATTCGGAGACATTTATATAAGAAGCTTACGGTTTTAACTATACATAATCTAGACCAATGGTGCCCAAGCCCTATACACGAGTGGCACATTTGCTTTTGTAAATGGACCTAGGCATAGGCTGTAAATTCAATGTTGTGATTAGTGGGCTTATATCCATTAGTATTCTCCCTAAGTGTCTAGAGCAGGAGATTTAAGAAAACACAGCACTCCGCTCTAAGCAATGCGAAATACAACAACAACAATTTTGTGTTTTTCTTATGGTTGTTCCTTGCCTACACCAAAGTGTGAAGCAACAACACTTTCGAATGCTTTGTTGGTACACATTGAGTACAGTGAAATTCTACGGAATTTTGTTGTTGCTAACGCCTGATTTATATTTATGATATATTTATATGCATTGGTGTTTGCACTTCCATAAGAAACTTTTGGGCACCCCTGATCTAGACCGAATTATATAGTGAGTGAACTGGATTATATATTAAGTAAACCTAATAATTTTTATAGTTAAGCAATAAACAATATATTGATACCTTAATGGAAGTTTACACCCTAAGTTGTTGTACCTGCTCCAGGACACAGATGAAGTTACATTTGAAGTTGTGTCGTTGAATCTCAACTCTCCGACTTCTTGGAGATATAGCAGACACATGGCCTCACTAGGAATAATAATTGAAATATTTTTTGAAAAGTCCTGCTTGCTTTGGAATGCTCCTTGTAGATTTAAAAATACAACTATCATTGCCAGAACAACCAAGAGGCCACCGGAAGTTGCACAGACACACTAATCTTTGATGAATTCACTCCCAGTGATCACGGATTTCCGTGCTCCTCATTTATGTCCGTATACCATTGTGAACTCTGTCACGCGATAAACAACCATCAGCAAATTACATCACGCCTTCCTTTGGTGCTGAACACAGTAAATCCAATGACTTAAACGAGGATGAAGTTAATCAATTACCCGCATGATATCCTTCTCGGGTCCTCAAATTGTTCCTGGTTTGTAGTAGTAGGGGAGCGATTTAATATATTCTAACAAGAAGAAGTGTAATGACACCAAACCGCCACTTCTTGGTGGCCGGTTGACGTCACAGGTTCCATAAAACCTTTGAATTTTTCTGCCAATTGCTGTGGTGCACGCAACATTTTATTACAAATTAACGGTCACAAGTGAAACTTATGAGGCAACTGCGTTGCTGTTGCGCCTTTGCTACTCTTATATCTTTTGTTTCCATCTAATATTGATGTGATTTCACCTCTAGCCACTGATTTAGATTGTACTTCATGGAACTCCATGGCGGCCCACAGAATGGTTTCGGTCCAATAAAACTACTGGCTACCTCTTTGATTCTAACTCAATGTTCCCACATCATTACTGAATGTTCCCACATCATTACTGAATGTTCCCACATCCTTACTCAATGTTCCCACATCCTTACTCAGTGTTCCTACATCCTTACCCCATGTTCCCACATCTTAACTCAATGTTCCCACATCCTTACTAAATGTTCCCACATTCTTACTCAATGTTCCCACATCTTAACTCAATGTTCCCACATCCTTACTAAATGTTCCCACATTCTTACTCAATCTTCTCACATCCTTACTCAATGTTCCCACATCCTTTCTCAATGTACACGCCTCGGGGATGGCGAGAACTTAGGGTCATGCCTAAAGCGGGGAAAACACATGTCACTCGCAGCCAAAGAATTTTAGACCAATCAGTCTGTCCTCATTTCTCTTGAAGACACTGGAAAGAAGTCTAGACATTTACGTGAGGAGCAGATCAGTTGCGACTAAACTGCACTTCGTCGTGGGCTATATTGAAAATCACTTGCCTTCAAGGAATATACGATGGTGCCCTTACTGGACATCGAGGGGGCCTTTAACAATGTGTGCCCTTTTCCGATATGTAGGGCAATGAGCTCATTAGGGCTAAGCAGGGAACTGGTAGATTCCATCGGCTCCGTACGTTATGCGGTGTGCCCCTCGGCCGGTTCGGTGGGTAAGTGTGCCCTTGGGATACGTCGAACGAAAAAAAGTAACGAGTAAAATACACGCTATTATTAGGCGTCTTCGATTCGTATCTGGTATAATATATATATACGTATAAAACAGCAAACGAGCAAGTGCTATACTTGGCAGCACTGTTTCAAAAAAAGCATTGAAATATAAAAAATCCCAGGGTCATTTTTAATCTCGCTGATTTTCAAGCAATTTTCAATTTGGAAGCACTTTCTATCGAGGATAGAAAAACTCGCTCGTTTCATCCGAGTATAATTTACTCGATAACTTTTCCATACAAAACTCTGTCCTATCCTCGATACAGTTGCGAATCAAATATGCCTATTACAAAACCTCGATACTCGTTGGTAGAAACACTCCGGGAGTATTATGCTCCATTCCAGTACCTGTGCCTCGACTTTAATTAAATATATTTCCGAAGTTTTGTCGGTTGTTTGTTTCTTTATTTAAAATAATTAATAAAAAATATAACAAATTTATTTGTTTGTAAATAAATTACAAAAAGTCATGAAAGTTTTCTTCAGCAAAAATTACATAAAAAATTCAAAATTCAATATAAGAGATAGTTTGATAATTGTCGGAGGGGAGGTATTTGGACACGTTACAGAGACTGGAATAGGTTCCTTCTTCATTGGTGAGATTTGGTTCGCATAACTTCGTGCTATCTTTGTGCGGGAGCGTAGAAAAATGAACAATAATTCATATAGTTAGGAATAAGTTTCACTACAACCTTACTGCGAACGCATATATATGTATATATCCTTATGTAATTATCATCGTGTGTGTGTGTAATTATCATTTGAATGCTCATTAACTTGTATTGTGTAATATTTTTAAGTTGATTAATTATGTTTATTAACGTTTAAACTAATTTGCATTTTGCTGCCATTTGATATTTTGAATATAACATTTGTAAGTTCCTTTAAGTCAATTTAATTGATAATATTTTTGTTTTCAAGTTTTAATTAGTTTAAATTTTTATTTATAATTAAGAATCGTTTTACTTTGGTAGTACAAGTGCAACGCTGAAAGTTGAAATGAGCCATTGCCAACCAGTTAAGAGAGTCCCCCCGCAGATAGACCCGTACAATCGCTGCCGAGCGGAGCTGTGGACCTATGAGTGATATTTGTGGACCTTTGATATTAGGACCGCACGCAAACTGCAGCTGAGAATAAAGGAAAACCATCAATATAGCAAAGTTCTGCATAAGAACTTCACTGACTCAACAGGAGTTGTTGTAGAGATGCAAAGATTAGCGCAGGTGTCTCAACTGATGACCGCAGAGTAGCAGTATATAAAGTATATTCTAAGGTGCATCTCTCCAACTGTCTTCTATGAATGTGTGTCAGTTCCGAAACTCCAGCTTACGATATCGTCTGTTGACGGTAATGCTAGTTAAATCGGCGATATACTTGTAGAGGGAGTGAATAGTTCGATTGAACAATTGAGTGAGGTAGTTCGACTGAACAATTGAGTGAGGGAGTTCGATTAAACAATTGAGTGAGGGAGTTCGATTGAACAATTGAGTGCGGGAATTCAATCGAACAATTGAGTGAGGGAGTTCGCTTGAACAATTGAGTGAGGGAGCTCGATTGAACAATTGAGTGAGGGAGCTCAACTGAACAATTGAGTGAGGGAGTTCGATTGAACAATTGAGTGAGGGAGCTCAACTGAACAATTGAGTGAGGGAGTTCGATTGAACAATTGAGTGAGGGAATTCAATCGAACAATTGAGTGAGGGAGTTCGATTGAACAATTGAGTGCGGGAATTCAATCGAACAATTGAGTGAGGGAGTTCGCTTGAACAATTGAGTGAGGGAGCTCGATTGAACAATTGAGTGAGGGAGCTCAACTGAACAATTGAGTGAGGGAGTTCGATTGAACAATTGAGTGCGGGAATTCAATCGAACAATTGAGTGAGGGAGTTCGATTGAACAATTGAGTGAGGGAATTCAATCGAACAATTGAGTGAGGGAGTTCGATTAAACAATTGAGTGAGGGAGTTCGATTGAACAATTGAGTGAGGGAGCTCAACTGAACAATTGAATGAGGGAGTTCGATTGAACAATTGAGTGAGGGAGTTCGATTGAACAATTGAGTGAGGGAGCTCAACTGAACAATTGAGTGAGGGAGTTCGATTGAACAATTGAGTGAGGGAGCTCAACTGAACAATTGAGTGAGGGAGTTCGATTGAACAATTGAGTGAGGGAGTTCAATCGAACAATTGAGTGAGGGAGTTCGACTAAACAATTGAGTGAGGGAATTCAATCGAACAATTGAGTGAGGGAGTTCGATTGAACAATTGAGTGAGGGAGTTCGATTGAACAATTGAGTGAGGGAGCTCAACTGAACAATTGAGTGAGGGAGTTCGATTGAACAATTGAGTGAGGGAATTCAATCGAACAATTGAGTGAGGGAGCTCAACTGAACAATTGAGTGAGGGAGTTCGATTGAACAATTGAGTGAGGGAGTTCGATTGAACAATTGAGGGAGGGAGTTCGATTGAACAAAAATGTCCTGAGCATATGGCAAAACTCTTCATTATTAAAATTCTCCGGAAGCATCAAATGTGCAGTTTCTTGGAGAATAGTTAGAAATTTTGATAATTTATCATCTATGGGAAGGTATGCGATATAATACCCAACAAAGGCGAGGGTCACGTGAAGATGGATTCTTGTTCTATGCAACTGTGAAATGAGGTTGGTACTTTTTCACAATTTTTGTTGAGAGACAACATTTTGAAGAAGTGTTTCATATGATAAAATATCTTCCATCGATTTATGGTTTGCTAGAAATTGAACTCAGTTCTATGAAATCGGACACGGATGTGTCCACTCTTATGAAAGAAAGATATGAAACAAAACAAAATAGCATAACCCACTCATTAGAATGCTCCACTAAGCTATATAACAACATATTTATACACAGAAGGAAGCAGAATGTGCCAATGAAAAGCATTGAATTGGATGAGAAGGAAGACGGTACATTTTGTATTACTTTTCGGGTCCATAGAACGAGTGGTGGCACTACTCTCCAAAACACTGATAGACTTGCAGAATTAAAGTAAACAGGATTGAATTGGATTCTCCCATTCTAAGTCTGCCAATTGGAGGACGTATTATACTACTACAAACCCTGCCATAGAACTTCACAAAAACCTAATGCAAAAATTCAGCAAGGATGCAGGATCTATATAAGAAACGGTCATCGACTGGGCTTACAATACAAGTATGTCCATCAAATTTGAATAAATCATCTCCCCCATGGTAAGGAAAGGGAACATTTTTCAATCGAATCGAACCTTCCCTGCACAATTCGCTAAATTATAATATGAAAAAACAACAGCGGCCACTTTCCTTTCGCTACTCCGCAGAGCCTGAGGATTCCGTACAGGGCATATCTGACCTTTAGTTATAAATCTGTGTATCTCTCGCCCCTTGCAAATGTAAGCAGGGATTCAGGGTAAGCATCAGTTGCACACCAGCTACTTTGTAAGTGAGTGAGAAAGGATCTTTTTGTGGGTCAGTTTCCATTCAACTACTTTTGTTGTTATTGTTTGGTCAGCCAAAAGGGATGAAACATTTTGAATTTGGTTGATTTGACTTTGTTTTAGAAAGAGATGCGATACGCAGGAATCAAAGGCACTGAAAGTTGGAGTATTTGCTAGAATCGCTGCTAAATGCAATACTCTGCACATTTAAACACTTAACAATCATTCTTTAGCAATTCTCCAATTTGCTCTTTCCTCTTCTCCCACTCTCTCTCTTGGGCATACCCTCGCCCTCCTCCTCCTTACCAACAAAAACAGGTAAACTCTTAAGCTGCGGTCATGTGGTTCAGCGCTTTCGCAATCACCGTCCAGGGATACAATTGGAAGGAGTCCTTCGCAGGGTCGTCTCCTCATCGAGACATGTTCTCCTGTGGCTATTCCAGAAGCGAGCATTAAAGCTAACAGCGTTGCCCTTGCATGTGTGTAAGTGTATAAGTGTATATAGTATAGGTATGTACTTAGGTGTACATATGTACTCGTGTCTGCATGCAACTAGGAAGCATCACTACACACTAATACAGCTAAATATTTAATATGTATATTTTAATTAAAATTTGTTTCAATCAAATTCTTTGCATATCATTTTGTTGTTGCTTTTTCTTTGACTATCAACTGTGTAATTTTTGTTCAAACCTCTTTCTAATTTTTCTTTAATTTGTTTTTTTTATTTATTCTTGGTTTGCTTTAATAAATTGAGACAAAATCGCTCATCAAATGCCTGGCGAAAGGACACCAACGTGCTGCTGGAGCATAAATATTTTGATCTTCATTTCACTTCTGCATATTTGCAGCAACGCGTGTGAGCAAAAAGTTCGTGCAACAATTCTTTGAGTTGCTGCTCTTTTGTATTGATTTAAGTGCTTGAAAAGAAACAATTAATTTAAATAAAATCAGGCAGAAAAGGAAGAAACATATCAATAGCTCATAGTAAGGATGTTCTGCACCCGGGAGCGATAAGGCAATTACCTGCGGGGGCAACAAACCATTGGCGTTTCTCTTTGGAGAGGTTAATGAAGGCAGCGATAGCGAATCGTGGAAAATACCCCGTTGAATGTGGACCGGACCAAAGAGAACGGGGAGTGGTATAAAATGTGGCTGGGAATTCCAATGAAATGCGATTTTCAGCTGATACGAGTAATGTCGTTAAGAGAGGATCATATATATAGTAAAGCAGGATACGAGTAATTTAAAGTGGGGATACGAGTATGTGAGATATGAAGAAATTGAATGAAGGGAACATTTAAGCTTGCATCTAAGATTACTTTCGCTACAATTCTCATTTTTGGGACTTTTTGTCCTTGAGGGATTTGTAGAACCGACACAATTCTCATTTCTTACGACTTCTTGTCCTTGAGGGATTTGTAGATTCGATACGAATCTCATTTCTTAGGATTTCTTGTCCTTGAGGGATTTATAGATTTGATACAACTCTCATTTCTTAGGACTTTCTTGCGCTTAGGTTAGGTTAAGTTGGGAAGGCGTATACTTCGTATCCGCACTTCCACTCGGAGAGATCTATGTCCATTGTGACTGCCTTCCAAAATGCCAGGAGGAGGCATACTCGTCCCTATCCTTGATTTAAGTAAACATTGGAAGTAGCATCCCTATTAAACCATTTGGTTTTCCAGATGAAAGTGAGAAGATCCGATAAATCCACGTTCGTTATCTCTGTCAAGCTTGTGAAGAATCGCGACCCCAAACATTGAAGTCGTTTCAACTGTAGTCTTGGACATTGACATAAAAAGTGATGAATCGATTCTATCTCTTCTTCATCATGGCAACTCCTATATAGACCGCTCGACGGCATACGCCAATGTTGAAGCATTGATGCGATATCACAATGCCCAGTAATGACCCCTGTAAGCACCCTTACTGCAGGTTTGTTGAGTCCTAAGCGAACCCTCGTTCTCTTCACATCTAACCTAGGCCATAAGGCCCTTGAAACTTCACAGTCGTCACGATTAGTCCATAAGTTATTTGTCACCGCAATAGTGAATTCATCTACGTTCCTAAACAGTTCGCATATCGGGATATGTAAGGAGGTATCTGCTTCGTTAATGTCCATTTCAGAGCCCCTTCTGGCCATCTCGTCCGCTAATTCATTCCCTCCTATATTGCTATGTCCGGGAACCCAGCAAAGTGAAACCTTGTGGGGTCCAATGTTCAGTAGTGAGGTACGACATTTCATTACCAACTTCGATTTAAATGTCTTGGATTCTATTGCCTTGAGCGCCGCCTGACTATCCACACAGATAGTGATATGCGAGCGTCGAATTGTACTACTTTGTATCAGCCTAGCCAATGTCTCAATTGCATAGACTTCGGCCTGAAAGACGCTGCATGCTTCAGGCAGCCGATATGACTGTCTTGCCTGCAAGCTTTCCGATAAGACAACCGCCCCCGTTCCACCCTCCATCTTTGAGCCGTCAGTGTAGATGGTAATGTCAGAATTACGCGTCACAGAGCCTGACTCCCAGTCTTCCCTGGTTGGATAGAGAGTTGGAATTCTAACTGTAAAATCTGTAGTAGAAGTCATGTAGTCTGTAACAGTTTCTAAGTCGGCCGTAACTATCCTATTTTTTGCCCTTGAGGGATTTATAGATTCGACACTATTCTCATTTCTTAGGACTTCTTGTCCTCGAGGGATTTATCGATTTGATCAATTCTCATTTCTGACGACTTCTTGTCCTTGAGGGATTTATAGATTCGACACAATGCTCGTTTCTAGGGACTTCTTGTCCTAGAGGGGTTTATAGATTTGATCAATTCTCATTTCTGACGACTTCTTGTCCTTGAGGGATTTATAGATTCGACACAATGCTCGTTTCTAGGGACTTCTTGTCCTAGAGGGGTTTATAGATTTGATCAATTCTCATTTCTGACGACTTCTTGTCCTTGAGGGATTTATAGATTCGACACAATGCTCGTTTCTAGGGACTTCTTGTCCTAGAGGGGTTTATAGATTTGATCAATTCTCATTTCTGACGACTTCTTGTCCTTGAGGGATTTGTATAAAATCTCTTAATTTTGTTAGGAAAATAGATTGACATGGTTGATTGACATGGTTGATTGACATGGTTGATTGACATGGTTGATTGACATGGTTGATTGACATGGTTGATTGACATGGTTGATTGACATGGTTGATTGACATGGTTGAATGAACTAATCATTTTAAATCAGGCTTTATGCAGTGTGTAGGGAAGACGGTAGCAGTGCACCCTTAAGCACACGGTTCAGAGACAGATGTATGGAATTACTCGTAATAGAAGCTGCCTAGAATTCTGAAGCCCCATTAATGAAATTTTTAAAACAACAACGCGCACTCCACATCACGCCGACTGCAACTTAAACTGGAAAGCGTAATTCAGTTAATCAACCCGGAGAGAGATGATTATACAGCAAGTATTGTGAACCAAAGGATTTTGTTGAACGAGAGCCAATAATAAACTTTTCTTATCGACATATTCTGATTCGTCGTAGAAGTGGTCTTAAGAATACCATCTCTTAGTCCACTAACAATCAACGAATTTCAGTTCCAAAGACGAGGTTTCTGCGTCGAGTCCATTGACATTAAAGATTGCAAAGATTACATTAAGGATTCATTAGTCTGTTGCCTTCAAATTTTGTAGTACAGATATTTTGGCATTTGATCGCTTAAATCCTTGAGGTTAACTATCGAACTCTCCGTACTGAACAACACCTGTGACCAAAGGACAAGTTGAATGCCCACTTCTGATAAATGTTTATCCATTAAAAGACTTCATTTTGTACTTGGCCACATTATTGACCTTTCAAAGTGGCAATTGTGAAGTTTGGCAAAAGTCAAGAAGATAATAGAAGAAGAGGATAACAACAATGGATGAAACCAGAAACAACTTACTTCCGAAACTTCATACAGAGCAGTAGATAATAAGTGGATAACAATAATGGATAAAACCAGAAACAACTTACTTGCGAGAGTTCATAGAGAGCTTCTATAGTACTTGTAGTGAATTTATGCACACAAAGGATCTTGGACCCGATGCGGATGGGAATCGCAACAGATCGATGTGGTCCTAATTGTCTGCAACTGACTCAGGCAAAGCCACTATCGTGAAAGGACTACTATTATGACCTGCTACTTATGCCCTGCTTTGAAAGATAATGAATGAAATGACTTTTCATTCCAGCAGGACGATGGAAATATGTTATATAAGTGGCTAATCAATTGATTGGTTTCGCACCAAATTAATCGATGTGTTATTTCTCGTTTCGAGGACCTAATTTGCCAACCAATATAGTGTGATTTGAGGTCTTTACACTAGTTTCTGTTAAAGATAAGTATATAAGTATATAAGTATAGTACAATGGGCATCCATGCCTGAGTGCTTGGAGGCCTCCTTCATCGGCTGTTCTCCGGCCTACCCCACTTCTATCTATCTACGTTAAATAGAATTCGAATACCAACTTGGCATGATTGAAGCATTGAAGGATAATAAGACGACAGTTATTGTATCATAGAGGCCTTAAAAGTGATAATATCACATGAAAAATAACCTAGAAAGGACGATGAGAGATGAAGAGAATGATTGTAAGAAAACTCCAAAAGGTTCCACTTGACATTTTGTTTACACTTTCTTTCCTGCCATTGATATCTCTCTGTGAATAAAAGATACGATCCAATTTTGGACTACAAGCAAACACACATTGAAAGATCCCACAATTGCTAAGTCATCGGTCGTTGTTTTATGGAATCGATTGATTGCGTTGGTTGAGTCAACATTATTCTTCATCGAAGTTGGACCGGTGTCTTACCACATGCCAACTATACCGTTTCAATTGACCTGCTTTGCGTGGTATAACAATTTTTGGCCTGACAAGATTGTGGAAGATTTATGGGTGTTGCTTGCAACTTCAATGGTCCTAGTATTACCAGAGATTGACACCGAAACAAATTAGGGATATCGTTCAGTATCAGTGCCGACTGAATAATTGCGTCTCATTTCTTTTCAAGGAATTGTCGTTGTCACGATTTGGGATTAAATCGCTCAAGGTTGGAAAACAACTTTGGGAAATGGAAGTGTTTAGGCATATTTTTGGTATAGTTTTGAAATTGATTGTGTAATATTATTGGACTAGCATGTGACATTTCGGTAACGGTTTTCCAAGCTGATGGCATTGTCCTTAGAAATATTTTTTTATCTGTTGCTGATTTGAAATGAATGTGAATGGGAATTGAATACGATTCTGAGCCAGTGTCGACATCTGCCATGACTCTTGCCTGAACATAAGACTGAACATAAGTCTGAACATTAAACTGATCATTAGACTGAACATAAGTCTGAACATTAGACTAAACATAAGTCTGAACATTAGACTGAACATTAGACTGAACATTAGACTGGACATAAGTTTGAATATTAGACTGAACATAAGTTTCAATATTAGACTGAACATAAGTCTCAAAATTAGACTGAACATTAGACTGGACATAAGTCTGAACATTATACTGAACATAAGTCTGAACATAAGACTGAACATTAGACTGAACATTAGACTGAACATAAGTCTGAACATTATACTGAACATAAGTCTGAACATAAGACTGAACATTAGACTGAACATTATACTGAACATAAGTCTGAACATTAGACTGAACATTATACTGAACATAAGTCTGAACATTAGACTGAACATAAGTTTGAACATAAGACTGAACATTAGACTGAAGATTATACTGAACATAAGTCTGAACATTAGACTAAACATAAGTCTGAACATTAGACTGAACATTAGACTGAACATTATACTGAACATAAGTCTGAACATTAGACTGAACATAAGTTTGAATATTATACTGAACATAAGTCTCAAAATTAGACTGAACATTAGACTGGACATAAGTCTGAACATTATACTGAACATAAGTCTGAACATAAGACTGAACATTAGACTGAACATTATACTGAACATAAGTCTGAACATTAGACTGAACATAAATATGTCACATTTATAATCATCAATGTCTGAATTTATGTCTTGCCATTTATGAATTCCTAAGAAGCCTTTCCGGACATTTTTCGATACGTGTATTAAACTGGGATCAGCGACTAGAATGTGTCCTAATCCATTGTGGTTACTAGATAGACGAGGAAAGTGGTTAAAACATAAACTGTCCGCAGTACTCTTCACATTCGGTTTCACAACTTACTGGCATATCCAGTCATCTGCCAAGGTTGGTGGGGACTCGGTAATCGGTATGCAAAGCGGATGTGGTATTCATTGTGATCCTTTATTAAAGGAATAGGGATATTCAGGGGCACATTGAAATGGCTGACTAAACGGCAATGGAAGAGAATTCCTGGTAATTACGGCTCAAGGGTGGCATTAATGATGCTTAATTTACTTGTGAAGCTTGGGACAGAAGTGAATATTATAGTCAACTACTTCGATATACTTGGATCGATCTACAACTGTGTGCCATTTCCAGCTTTAAAGGGAAACTTGTGGGGAGTGGGGTAATAGTCACTCAGCAATTGGGATTTGGAAAATAGGATGGTTTTGTTTCGTTCCAACGGGATAAACGGGCTCACTCTGCTCGGCGGCCTTTTCCTTTGTTTTATGGTTATGAGCGCGGCAGCTGCAGGAAAATGGTGGGTGTGGTACATGAATGTGTGTGTTTCTTGAGTTCGCTGAGATACGCGGCAAATTAATCGACAAAATAAAAACCAAGAAAAAACAATGAAATGCCCCCAGCTATGCTACAAAGTGTGGCGCAGAGAAACTTGGGCTTCCCTTTCTTCCCTGCGCTGGGGTCGGGTGCTTTTTGGGGCCCGCCTAAATGCGTAAATGCTGCGGGCATTTCAAATATTTTCGCGTCATTGTTTGTCAGTTTGTAATCAAGCGCTTAAATGCTAATTTGCCTTCAAGTTAATTGGAAATTAAAAGTTAATAAAAAAAAAAATTGAATTAAATTAAAAAAATAAGAATAAAAAGTTCCTTTGGAAAAGGGACAAATTTCTGTTGGTTGCTTTTTTACTCACAATGTGACTAATTTTTATATATATACATATATAAATATAGGTATATGTATATATATTTTTTGTCGTTGTTGTTGTTTGGCAAATACACATCATGAAATTGAAGCATTTTATTAATTTTTTTTTAGTGATTCTGGTTTGTTTTTTTTCTTTTGTTTCTGATTTGCATTCTTTAGTTTGATAGCTTTAAATTTGCATTGAATATTGTAATTTATTTGAATTATTGTTAATATTATTTTTAATGATTTTTTTTTGTTGTTGCTTTTGTAACTTTTTTAGCATATTTTTAAACTTATATAATTATAGTTTTCCATCAAATGGTGTCTTTACAAAATAAGTGACTAGATTGCCTTTCCCCTTGACGTAGGTCAGGCCACGACATTCACACTCATAACCAGCAGCCATTAGAATCTTTGCGGTATGCTCTGTCGTCTATATAAGAGAAAAATTTATATATTATACTTTAAGTATTAATTGAGCGAGAGAGAAGGACAAAGTGGGGAGTAGAGAGTGGTATTTTTCTATACATCCGCTGTATAATTATAGCTTTATAGCGGAATATTTTCATTACTTTTACTTCTCAAATTTCCGTATCTTCATTTTGCTGCATCTGTTTTTCTTTATACGTCATTATTTCTATATCTATTCTATCTATTCTATGTGTATATATTGTTACATAATTGCCTTTCAGACAATTTTTACCAAGTGCTTCACTGTCGATATTTCACTGCTGCTGCTACTACGATGTTCACTCTCGGCTACGCTCACTGTTCCACTGCTGCTGCTACTACGATGTTCACTCTCGGCTACGCTCACTGTTCCACTGCTGCTGCTACTACGATGTTACTCTCGGCTACGCTCACTGTTCCACTGCTGCTGCGACTACGATATTCACTTGGTCACTTTCAATTTTTCAATTGTGCAGTCGCTTGCACACGAGAACCTCGACCAGCCTTCGAACGCAGCTTCGCATGCCTTCTCGAGTGTGCATTTTTAGGGGTTCAAAACGACGCTCACTGTAAAACCATCAACCAATTAGATGGCGTGTTGGTTGCGTAACAATATATATGTGTATATACGAGTAGTTATGGCAAATGATACTTGATGATAATACTTTAATTCGATATGCTTTAAATGGTTAAAATAGTTCATTAAATTCCTTCTTTAAATGTTTTCAGGATCCCTTGATTTAGATTTAATGTTTCAGGGAGTACTAGTTCCGCGGCCCCTAAGGACCTGTTGAACTAACCCGTATGATTCACTCTAACCTTAGGCTTTTTATAAATTGCAGCACTTTGGAAGGTTGAAGTTTCCATATTGTGGGAGGGTCTGTGAAGGACTCCCCCTTAAATTTTATTCTCTTACTGTTGATTGTTGGACACTTACATAGAATGTGATCTTATGTTTCCGAGTTGTGTCCCCACAGAATATGTAGTCAGAGATGTCTGACAGGCCTAACTTGTTAGGCAACAGTGTCCTGTCAGATACCCCACTAGAGTGCTAAGACTTTCGCGGTTCAGGGCTAGTATCCTTTTGGAGTTACTTTTGTTTGGGGTAAGAAATCTCTTTGCCGTTATTTGGCCAGAAGAGTGCTGCCATTGAATAGCTATCTGAGTTCAGGGTCCCTAAAAAATAATTCTTTGGGGCAATGTGATTCTTTCCATGGCTTTAATAAGGCTTTAATATGCTCTAAAGGCTTTAAGCGAGCTTTAAGCTCTTTAAAGGCTTTAAGCTCTTTAAAGGCTTTAAGCTCTTTAAAGGCTTTAAGCGAGCTTTAATAATTATACTTGAATAAATTATTGTATATACTATATCTATTTTTCTATAAGGATGGTGGAAATCTTGCAAAAATACTGGTAGTGTGCGATTCCTACCCACGAAATTCACCTCTTTCATCGTCAACCCTCAACTTTACACGTCTGCAGCTGTATATGACTATGTCTTAGTGCCTCAGGATCTTTATATATATAATATGTGTATCTTTATATGTCTGGACCACAATATTTTTTATTGTTTTTATGCCTCTAGATTCAACAGCAGAAGATATCTAGACAGGATATCTGTATGCTGGAGGACAGCCAAGCGCTTTGGGGTCCCCGGATTCGGCTATAATTACATCAAGCTCTATAATGGCCGCCAAGAGCTGCCTTAGATCTATAGATGAGACAACTGAGCTGACTTGTCTGCATCTAAGCTGGGCTACTATCCACAGAGATATTCCAGGGAACTGCAAAGCATATGAATTCGCACGGCAGGGCACTACGATACCGATTCAACCATAAAGGTCAAACCTGGGTATTCCCATAGCTAGGTACCTGCAAGCTTCCAATAAACGCAATATCCTTAGACATAGCGAGCAGGTGCTGGTTTGAAGGAGCAGTATCTAAACTGGTTAGACACACTTAGCCCCAAATAAATGTCAAGCGCTCAAAAGCTAAATGTAGGCACCGCCAAAAGCGTCCTACCCACTAAATTCACCTCTTTCACCTCTGGATACTCATGGCAAGAGAT
Source organism: Clusia tigrina (assembly GCA_920105625.2). Taxonomy (NCBI): domain Eukaryota; kingdom Metazoa; phylum Arthropoda; class Insecta; order Diptera; family Clusiidae; genus Clusia; species Clusia tigrina. Next base: position 195,180,572 of record OV050032.1, read on the forward strand.
TAGTGTTGACTTTTGCAGGTGTTTGCAGATGGTTGAGTAGCAGCAGGAGTCCATTGACCACCTGATCTGTACTGTCCAAATGGCCAAATACTTTCCTGGGCGACTACTTCTTGGGCACATTATCCCCCGGGGTACATTTCGGACACAAACATAGTTTCCATCAAGGGATTTATCAAAAGCTCCAAATGGCTTGAAATTTGAGTGAGAATTGGCGGGCTTGGACTGTAAGATTAGCATACACACTATGTTCATATGAATGAGTATATATGTTTTTTATATGTGTATGATCAGATATACTTCCTGAGTCATTGTAGCCATCCATCAGTACGACTGTGTATCCCCTTTTTCGAAACCGTCAGAGATATTTAAAACAATGTTTATAGGAATTGCTTGGACCCTTTTGGTACACAAACAAACTGAGATATAGGATATGTATATGCAACTCTGGGCATATCATTCAGAATTACAACTTTGCTCCTGGTTATTCCTTCTTTATTGGTTGTAGCTTTATATGTACTTATTTATGTAACTACCTATCTTCTATATTCATATATATTACATCTCTTATACTCGTATATACATATATAGAATGAATTATATATCTATTTATCTACCTATCTTCTATATTAATATATATTATATCTATTGATATAGACATGTGTATATTTCCCTCTCTATTTATATATCTACCTGTCTAATTCTGTATGCTTCTACGAGTATATCTATGAATCTTCAATTGTTGAATCCCTATGTCCCTATTTATATAAGTACCTATTTTCTATATTCATATATATTATATCCCTTGATATACACATGTGAGTATTCCATCTGAATTTATATATCTACCTCTGTGTTTTTGTATGCTTCTATATCTATGAATCTTTCCTCCTTGATTCTATATGTTTCTATAATTATATGTACGTGTTTATATCTTCACATCTCCATATCTGTGTATCTCTTCTATCCATCTTTCGTCTTTCTATCTCTTCCCTTCTCTTCCTCTCTCTCTCCCCCCCCCCCCCCTCTCTCAGTCTCTTTATTGCTGTTATATTGCTGAATTATATCAATTATATACGCACCTGTAAACGTCCCATAACACCGCATGAGTCCATGCGGGATGCCACATTCACTGTATTGCTCCAAATATCGTATTGCGGCTTCTGGGCGCCAATCACGCCGGCTATAACAGGCCCGTGATTTAGGCCAATGCGCAGTCGGAATCTTTGGAACGACTCACGATTAATTGAATCCAATATTGACATCAAAGCAATTGCAAATTCCACCAGTATTATAACGTTATGCTCCTCGGTACGCTTCTCATCCTGCTTGGCGGCGACATTTACAAACAGCAGTGTCCAAATTGGAAATGTCACATAAGCAGTCGGCGGCAGTGATGTTTTTTCACACACGTTGTCCGCCCGTCCGTCCGTCCAGCCGACGGATTAAGGGGTATATATGTATATGTGTATGTGTTGTTGTTGAGTTTAGGAAATACCATTCAGGAAGCGGAAATGAAAGCAATGGAAAAAAGAACCAAAATGAGAACACACAAAGAAAATGAAAATGAAATGGGTTAAAATGCATGTAGATAAAACGTAATTGAGCGTGTTTATCCGCTCTAATACATTTCCATCATTTGGGATTGACTTTTGTCTTCCATTCGCTCGCCATCCTTCTATTGCTGGAGTGCCCATAAACATTTTTATTGGGATTCACACTCTGATAATATTGGTTTAGATTTGTGTGCGCTGTCGTATTTGTCCAGCGAAAACATACGCCTACCTACCTACCTACATATGCACGCCCACCTACATATGTATATACAAGGGGACAAACAAATAAAGCAGCATGTGAATAGTTTCTTAAGCAATGCCCGCAAAGTATAAATTTAATTGAAATTCAAGCATCAATTCTAGGAACCAACAAATATGCACGCGCCTTACCAAATTGAGCTGTGACACATTGAACTCCGCATGGATGAGTGAGAGTGTGTTTGAGTAAGTGTGAGACTGTGTGTGTGTGTGTGTGTGTTTGAGTAAGAGTGTATGGGTGTGTGTATGTCTGAATCAGAAATGAGCATTTAATAAATGACGAGTACATCTCAGAAAGCGCAAAGACATTAGCCTCACATGGCGCAGCATGCGGGGCGTATGAGTAATAATTTATAATAACGAGAATTATATTAAACCGTGAGCCAGCTGGCATAGCATGAACGACAACCACCTACCTACCTAGCCAACCATCCCATCCACCCATTTATTTACCAAAATGCTGGAAAAGAGTTTAATTGACGTGTGGAAACGACACACAAGTCAGCTACTGTTGGGCATTACTCTTTAATGAGTAGCGTTGACAGTGGCACATTTCAAAACACCAGTCAAGCATTAAAGCAACCCTATAAACGATTTAAAGCATTGTCAATTATTCTTTGAATTTCATAAGAAAAAATATCGACAATTCTTAAAGTGACAATTGCCTATAAAGTTATTATAAGGCTTAATTAGTGTTCAGAGAAGTGATTTGTTTTGGGCAAAATGTGGAGACCAGTGGCTGAAGACATTAAAGTGATGGAAAAGTCGTGGTTCCAATGACGCAAACATTTCAACGAACCACATATGAAATTAAGGATAAAAAATAAATAGCAACAAATTGAAAATTTTATTGTCATGGTTGTATATTAATGGTTTAAACATTTTAGCAACTTTGTAAGAGTCACTGAAACACTATAAAAGCTTTCAAACCTTTCAGAGTATATTAATAATGGCTTTTTAAAGGCCAAAGCTGTGAAAGCAGGTTCTATAAATACTCTTTTGGAAGGGCTTATTATGATTGTTTTGTATGCAAGGACTATATAGCGGAGTGCAGCGGAGTTTAGTGCATTATAACAGTTCTCAGTGAGTACCTTTTCTACTGGTGATATAAGAGGAAGGACCTAAAATGTGGATGCCATACCACAGGTAAATATCAGAAGTAGTGGAGCGAATATTCAGTTATAAGGCTATTTTCTCATTTTAAAGTGTTCACAATACTCCTAATTGTGTACCTTGGTAAGTTGGTAGGAGTGGTAGGTATTGCAGGTAGGTGGCAGGTACTCTGTCCCTGCAGAAGTACACAATCAACCGTCGTCACCGATCCTTGTGTTATGTGTCTATTTATCCTCGTGTAATCAATCCCTAACTTTGAGCTTTACAGTATAAAGTGTACGAGTATTGCGGAATGATTGTTGCTGGGTTTGGTGTCTTGTTCTATCCAAAGTTGGGCACTTGTAAGGACACTGTGCTAAAGTTTAATGATCGGCACCACGGCATTGGTACAATTTGGACATGTTTCATACTTCATTCTTTCTAGATCACAGACACACTCGTTTCGCTGACTGAACTGCACTACCGTCAACATAGTCTCTGGCCAGCAGCTCCCTTACCCTTCACACATGTGCAGTTGGGCCACAGTGTGAGTGGGAAAAAGCCAGCTCTCCACTTTCATTTGGCTATACGGGAAAGTTGTATCTCCAGCTGACACCCAAACGAGTACCCATCTTCGGATACTGACACCTGAGATGTGTGACAATCTCAACTCTATTAATATTAGCTGAACAGCATCTTCATCCGCCCTCTTCGAATATCAAAAGACATTCATTCACCGCCACTGATACCCTGGCGTAGCAGCTGAAACAAAACACCGACTGGCATGCGAACGAACCATGTAGAACCCTTCATGCACACACACACATAGGTACCTCTCCATTATCAGAAAATCCATTAATGGCTGCGCATTTAGCGTAATTAGCTTTTGCTACGAGCATTTCAACAAATAATTGGAGATAATCATTTAATTAGCTGTGGATTAAGGCAGGTGGAACAGGATGTTTGGCATTTGATTAGAGGAACACGTGAATATACGAGTAACTTGGTAAAACTCACACGAAAAATCAGAACTTTGATTACGGCCGTCATTAAGCAATACGAAACCAACGTTCGTGTTTAGGTCAGAACAATAACAAAGCCCATTTCTATAGTGTTTTATTAAATTGAGTGACACGATACGAACGCTACTTTCGTCTGGCAAAAGGGGGGCATATCATTTGTACCACGCAAACACGTGCGGATTCATATCAGCGGCAGTAGAAGCAGACAAATCGGTGAAGTTTGCAGCTAATGATGTTTAATGCCAATGCTTTTTAACTGAAGTGCAGAATGGAACGTTTTTGCGTATTCTTATCTACTTTTACTGTTTTACCTTACATCACAATGAACTGTGTCTGCAAGGATTTGGGAGAATGAGTCCTTACTACAGCAACTAAGACTTTCGACTCGAAGCGAGTATTGTTGTAGAGATGCTGTACTATTCCACTGCTCTCTCACTTAGTTTCCTTATGTGCACATATCAATTTGTTTCTTAGTTGCAGTAAATCAGTCCCAGTTGGTCCGCCATGTACAACATTTCAGTTCTTTACTTCTGCTTTTAAGGACTCATATCGCCAGCTGTTAGTGCGGCAAAATCGGACAGTAATGCGTCTTTTCACTAGAAGGGCAATCAGACTGAGCAGAATAGCATTGATTAACAATGAGAACATATGAGAGGATAATGCCCTACAAAGGAGTTCTTCAGTTCTTGAGAACACATAAAGGACTAAGTTAACAGTAGATCCGGCTGCTATTATGCTAAACTACGCCAGTCACTGGGCCGGCTTTGAACACTTCTCACTTTCTTCAACGAATATCCTAACCTCCGCTTTGAAACACTAACTCAAAAAACAGCCAGGACTATCAACCAAGTAAGTCAGACCGGATCGATCTTATGTTAATTTGTAAGATAGATTTGTAAGAGATGTAAGACTCACTTTACATCTCTTACAAATCTATCTTACAAATTAACATAAGATCGATCCGGTCTGACTTACTCCGTCGCATTTCGATTTTCAAGTTATCAACTTACCGCAAAATTACGCATCAACTGGATTGGTAGGCAACAGAAACAATAATAAAGGAAGTGTTAGTACAGAGTTGGACATAATCTTACACTTTGTGAGAGTGAAAAGGAAACGAAAAAAATGTATACTCACCGAAGCACCCTCTTCCTTGCCAGGTCGCAGTCCAGAAGCACACATGTAAGTGCTGGCAATAGTTTTAATTTTTTCGATTCCACTGAATTTGGGTTTTAATAGTAACTGCAAGAAAATATGGAATCAAGAAAGGAGTCAAGAAAGGAATCAAGAAACGAGTCAAGAAGGGACTCAACAAAGGAATCAAGAAAGGAATCAAGAAAGGAATCAAGAAACGAGTCAAGAAGGGAATCAACAAAGGAGTCAAGAAAGGAATCAAGAAACGAGTCAAGAAAGGAATCAAGAAAGGAATCAAGAAAGGAATCAAGAAAGGAATCAAGAAAGGAATCAAGAAAGGAATCAAGAAAGGAATCAAGAAATGAATCAAGAAACGAATCAAGAAAGGAATCAAGAAAGGAATCAAGATTGGAATCAAGAAAGGAATCAACCGTGGAATAAACAGATGCGAACAGTATATTTGAATAACAGGAGCAGTGGTTCACAATCTCTTCTCTTCGATTATATACAGGAGAAAATTGTGACGACGGCAAAATCGCAAAATTAATAAAACTGAGTAGAAATTTATTTTTATGTATTGGGAGTATTGGTATTTTGTATTGGGAGTATTGGCATTTTGCATTGGAAGTATTGGTATTTTGTATTGGGAGTATTGGGATTGTTCGTTGCCTACCCAGGTCCTTTTCAAAGAGTTCGGCTATACGACTTAAATAAGCTATCCATGTCGGGAGAAGGTTTATCCTAGAATAACATAAGATACCCTTGAGCTGTCCTACTAGAGTCCATTGAATCATATATAACAGACATTAGGGTATCCAAATAGAGTCCATTGAATTATATATAACAGACATTAGGCTGTCCAAATAAAGTCCCTTCCCGTATCATATTTAAACGCCTATTATTGAACAATTATAAGGACAACTATGGCAATCCTGATAACTCCTTGTTGAATCCTTCAGTTGATACCAACCATCACGGACATTTGGGGTAGGCATGTCATTTACAGTTCAGTTTAAGTAAAGCAGAGTTGAGACGATATTCTCAGAGAAGGTCTGAATCGCCATTTAAGTCTTTGATTGCCAGATGACTGCAGATGTGCTGGAAATTCGAGAAGAAGCAATCTCGCTAGATCATGATGGAACTGCCATTGAGTGATTTACATCGCAGCGAGAGTAATATACTCTAATCTATAACGGAGAGGGTGACCGCATAAAAAGCAGCCTCTGACTTCCCCGCAGTGTGGGACAAACTGGCGGCACTGCTCCTTTGACTGGCGAATAGCAACGCTGTTCCGGGATACTAGAAAGCTGAAGAAATGGTGAGAACTGCCTCCAGTTGGATTACTTCGCTGGCTTATCGGTCAGGAATAACAGGACAAGTGGCATATTACCAAAAATAATAAGACAAGTTAAACGAAATAAACCTACTTGAGCCTTAGCAAAGGCTGTGGAAAGGAAATTGGGACCCAAGGGCTACTTGTTTTTGAATGTCATACATTTGTACTATTATCCAGAAAATGTCGAGCCCCGGGTGGAATCAGACCATTATATATAATATATGAAAATACTGTTTCGGTTCTAGCCCTGCCTGTGGGTGTATAAGTTTGTACTCACCTTATCAAAGTCGCATATGATTTCATTCAATAAACGCAAACACTCAAGACCCTGTTTATTGACGTCGGTCTCATCATAGAACTCCTTGTAATTGGGTATGGAGGCAAACATGACGGCAACGCAAGAATAGCTCTCATGATACAATTCGGTAGACCGTTCCTGGTGCAGAAAGTGTGTGGCCACATGAGCGGGCAAAATGTTCTCCAGCAAAATCTAGTGAAGAAATTCAGCAAATTGTGTGTGTGTGTGTTTGTGTGTATAAATATGTGTCTTTATGGTTTTGTGTATACCTTGTTTATGCCACGCATGGTCTCCACCTCCTCCTGCTCCACCTTCAATTTTGCCTTCCAGAGAAAGTCAGTACGTGCCACATACTCACCCTGGCGATCCAGTGTATGCAGCACAGCGATTACCAAGAGCAGCAGCAAAAATCCCTTCAATTCCAGTGGTAATCTGAGAGTGTCACTAGTAGTACTTAATGGATTTCAGTTTTTTAGATATGTGCGAGGGTTGCTACTTAAGTTTTGAGCCGACCAATGGAAATATCACAACTATTGCATTGCCCTTTAGAAAAATTCGTTTGCATGAACGAGTATTTGGACCAGTCCAGAGAGGTCGGGGTCTGCCACTAATTTAAGGGTAACATAAAAAAAGGATCATAAAAACCTCAAAGGTTTTCAAACGCCGCTTCAGAAGTGTTTCTTTCCATTAAGAAAAAAATTGTAAAGATATCAATTTGGGATGTGGATGAGGTGCCCTCGATTCTACTTCTGAAGCTCTGAAGAACTCGCTTGTTCCGATTTTCGGTGTGTGGCAGTGACTTCATGGTAACTCTGCATTTAGTGGCAGTGACTTTCTTGTCATTGGAAATCTTAACAGCGATCGAAGTCTGTGGTCACTTCACACTCGCGAGTATAGTCAATACTCTTTTAACCTCTTTTAAGTAGATAAACTGTTTCTGGTCTCAGGAAGTTAATTTTGATCGATCGCCCCCTGTGGTCTAGTGGTAAGCATGCTAGACTCACACTCCGAGGGTTGCAGGTGCAAATCCTGCCACGGGCTTGGTTTCAAAAATGCTTCTTTCTAAAAAATCCTTTCTGTTCCAAGTCGAAGGCCTCAGTAGTTAGTAGGTAGGTAGGTAGGTAGATAGGAGTGGCCGCCCAGTTTGGCAAAACCACACCCGAGCACACATAATGGCCCATTGTGATACCACGGTGGGGCGCCGTTCAAGCACTGGTTAAAAATATCTCTTACTTGGGATGGTGATAGTCAGCGCAAGGACAGCGCCGGAAAATGAGTAGCTACTACTCATTCCCCAAATCTTGCAATCATAATTAATTGTGGGGTAAGATATATAATAAGAATAATTTTGATCGGTTTCTGAGAAACCCTTCGGTTTTATTAGAAACCCTTTGACAGAGCTCAGTTGCTCTAGAAATGTTCCAGCCATAACTGATCTTCGAACGGATTGACTAGTTCACTTGCAAACGTACTGAACCACAGACTTATAGAAGATAGGAAAGGTGTTTGAGTAATCGTTTCAGGTTCCAAGAGCATTATTGTTGACCCATTCGGAATGCAAAATCGTAGCTTCTTGTACCCATGAAATTCTCTCATATTTTGAACCATTGAATTTCCTTGACTAATCCCAAACCACAGGCAAATTCCTTTTCTAGATTCTAGAGTCGAAGATTGCGAACAAAAGAAATATCAAGGATCACAGAAAACTAACAAAACCGACGGCGTCTTCCGGTAAATAGTCGTTGCTCAAAACTTGAATAGCAACTCGCACGAGAGACTCACTCATAATCCATATTCAGCAGATTGTACTGTATGTATAAGTCGCTGAGGCCGAGCACTGTGACTTGGCAGATTAGCGCCAAGAACATGGTCAACAATTTGAGTATAAAGCCGGAGCGCAGAAAAGCCGATATCCCGGCCAGACTGATGGCGCAACAGAACAGATAAATGGGGGCGGTTTGTATTTCCTCGGGCACCGGCAAAGGCGTCGCTGTGGCTATTATGTCAGCCAGCAAGTCCTCCTCATTCATGAACAGTGCCGAGATGTTGGTGTTGTTGGGATTCATGTCTTGTATGGGGTCAGTGGTGAAGTCGATCTGGGGAACAGAGAACATAGAAGATGTGCTACGAATTGCACCGGTTTGAGCGGCTTGAAGCACTTACAACGCTGAAGACGGCACAGGCCGATATCAAAATGTTGACAATGATGAACATGGCCAAACGCAAGTAGCGACTGCCTGCCACCACCTGTCCGGGGCCGTTGCGATCCGTCGACGTGTTGTGCATATCCGGTACCTGCATATTGCTGAGATACAAAAATAGACCCAGCGATAGCAGACTGGCTGCCAAGGAACCAATTAGAGCGATGTTCCTGTAAGTAGTCGAAATAATAAGAACCGAAACGAAAAGACCCAATTAAATGAGGAATTTCAGAGTTAAGTTAAGTGTCAACAGAGACGTGTTCATACTCGTATAACCAGAAAAATCAGTTGTACTCGCATGACATGTGAGGCGTGCTCCACTTACAAATCGATAACAATCAATTGCACCAGAGCAATCGAGAGAAAGAGCACAAAGGCGCATATCAAGTCGTAGCGAAAATGCGTGTCGGGCTGTGCACGATACATCGCCTCACGCGGTGAATTGCGGTACCACATGGTGAAGGGCTTCAGTTCGGTGGGTGGCCCAAAGAAATTGAAATTGAAGCACTTACGCTCCGGCGGTAGCAGATTTGATTCAATCATGGCGATGCTCTGCAAGTAAAAGGAAGCGGAAAAGGAAAACGAGAACGAGAACGAGAACGATAAACGAGAAACTTAATGTAAGCGGATATGTTGGCATGTAAAACTGGCGCACAGTGTACAAAGCACTTGGTTGGAGCGGGGGTGGGGCGGCGGCAGCCAGTACGACAACAAGCAGCACCAGTTAAATGCAAGTAAACAGCCGCACTTGTGTGCTGCACTTGCTGCTGTCTGGCGCACTCTCCTTCCAAATTGAATTGTAACTTTCAATTTAGTTTTACTTGCAAGTCGCCCCCTTGCACCGCCCGCGCTATCCCAGCACTGCCGAGCACTTTGCCAGCACTAAGTCATTTGACGTTCACTCACAGCTAAACCAATATTTTTCACCAATTTCGATTCAGCGATGTTGGCAAATGGCCTGTCCGCGCCCCAGCACTCGACGTATTTTGTCATTTTGGAGGAGGGACGGTTCCGTGTGACGTGTCCTGCAACGATTGTAAAGAAAGTAGCAGGAAATCTTATTATATCAACAAATTTCGAATTGCTGCAACAAGTTTTCAAATTCAATTTACTTCCATTTGCTGTGCAAACAACACACACACACACACACACACACACACACACACACACACAATTTCAAACAGACCCCCAACACATACAGGGTGCAGTTGCTACAAACATTTTAATTAAATTCGCATGAATTCATTTAATATTTCACATGAAACTTTACAATTTGCACTTTGTTGGAGTGCGTCCACATGACACTATGCAGCACGTGGAAGAGTGGTTTTATAAGCACCCAGCAGGAAATTTTCCAAGTACTGCCAAGTGTTAATAATTATATATTCCCCCCCACTTTAACCTCCCCTTTCGATAGTGGTGAAATATTTGCTTGTTGTCGAAGGAGACGTATTGAACGGAAATACATATAGGGTGATTTTTTTGGTAGGTTATATCTCTAAGTTCACACAAATATATCAATAACGTAGTGCAACATTTTCTTAGAAATCTTGTCATTTATGGCATTAATGCTCGTAGAGGATTTCACTGAAATAGTCCCGTGGCTGCTCCTGACGAGCATCAGTCCGGAACTACACTATTCGTCCACGTTTCCAAGTAACGCTGACCTTATGTGCCAAATAACTCCAGTAATGTGGGACTTCAAAAGGAAGACTGTTGATCGATTATCATCATCAACATGTAACTTGGGCATTCTCACGGGAAGTAATCAAAGATCGAAATCACCTTGTTCAATATGTCGGAGTCACCTACCCAAGCCATTGTGTTGAAACCATTTCTTTTTGGGATCCTGTCATCCATATTTTGATAAAAGTACGAATTGATCATGGTCCGTTCGACGAGCATGAAAATATCGTAATGTGAGACAGTAATGGGGCAGTTTTGTGAATATAGCGACCTCTCTTCAATAACTGCCGTATTGCTCTCGCTCCAGTCCCTTATCCAGTTGTTGACATATCCATCAAACCAGATATGAGCCTCATCGTTGAACAAAAATTTGCCATAAAACAACTTTAAAAGTTGGGTGACCAAAATTCTGATACCATGATCTGTGAGCACCTGAGCCGTTTCTAAGTTATTACCAAGAAATGTCTCAAGTATGATCAAAAGAAAGTCAGAAGTAAACGTTTCATTTACGAGTAAGTTCCTCCGCAAGATAAGCCATAAACTGAGAGGCGCCATCGGTCAATGAGGTTTGTTTAGAAGTTCATTAGGAATATTTTTCGTGTCATCGTGTCGATTCATCAGTGGTATCAGTGGTATCGATTCTGTAATCGATTACCTTATAAGTGAGCTTTATTACATTGTTTTACTTATATTCGAGATCAGCCAGTACTATGAGAATTGAAGTAACTTTTTCTATATTCCAGTAAAAGATCGCCAAACACTTTGTTAGTACTATGGCATTATTCCATTCCTTTGATGGCATTACTTCATGGATTCTATGTAATACACAAAGAAAGCAAGAGACCAATATCTTGAAGAATAAAGATTCCGAATTATGTATATATATTAAAATTGGGTGTCACATTAGAGTCAATCCGCCCATTTTTGTTTACTCTTTTATACTGGTACTGAGCTCCATCTTGTGTAATTCCCTCGATGAGGATTCGTTCGATAGAGGAGTCCAGTAATGAATATGGTTGCCATTCTCTGTACGTAAACTAGTAGAGAGCATAGCTAAGATAATTATAAGTGGGGTCTAAAGAGTTGATTATAAAGGAGGTAGGTGGTGCCTTATCTGATGGACTCTATGGTTTTATATTGCCAATACATATACTGATTGACAACAAACTTCGTCTAGAAATTTTGTACCGCTCTTAAGTTATAAACGGGCTCTGATAACAACACGCCCATTTTTTGTTTGGTGTTTTATGGTTGCATAGTTCAGGAAGCGAGAGAACACCCCCAGTGAGAAGATGCTATACGAGGGCGGATTGATCCACCAATACGGCAGTTTGGACAATCCATCGAAAAAACAGTTACAACGAGCAGTAAAGCACAGATGCATATTTTCTAGACGTTAAATGGATCATATCCATACCAAGTTTCTGCAAGGGAGGATTGATATTGAAGCTACCTAGCGCTAGATGGCAGCACAAACATTTTTTTTAGAGATTGCGATCTGTCAAACGTCAGCTGTTAAAATTTCACCCAAATTCATCGATTAGTTTATTTGTTGTAGTCGTTTGAAGTAATCAACTTTTGTGTTTCTTGAAAAATGGAAAAAAGCGAATTTCGTGCAGTGATTAAACACTATTATTTGAAAGGGAAAACGGCGAAAGAGACAAAAGAAAAGCTCGATAAACATTACGGTGAGTCTGCTCCGTCAGATTACATGGTAAAATATTGAATTGCTGAATTTAAACGCGGCCGAACAAGCACTGCAACAATACCATCAACAGGAAGGCCAAATGAGGTGGTTGCTGAAGAAAATATCAAGAAAATCCTCGATATCGTTATGAATGATCGCCGAGTCAAGTTGCGTGAGATTGTTGAAATGGTAAACATATCATATGAACGTCTGTTCAACATTTTGCATGAACATTTGCATATGAAAAAGCTATCGGCACGATGGGTGCCGCGTTTGCTCAGTGTCGAACAAAAACGAGTTCGACAGACCACTTCACAGCGGTGTTTGGACATGATAAAGCGTAATCCTGTTGATTTTTGGCGTCGATTAATAACTGTTGATGAAACGTGGGTCCACCACTACACACCCTGAAACCAAAAATCAATCGAAACAAGTGGTGGAAGTGCTGCGAAGAAGGCGAAGGCAGTGAAATCGGCTGGCAAGGTTACGGCCACTGTATTTTGGGATGCACACGGAATATTGCTCATCGATTATCTTGAAAAAGGATCCACAATCACAGGAAAGTATTATCGTGCATTATTGGATCAATTGATTGATGCAATCAAGGAAAAATGACCACATTTAAAGACGAAAAAATGCTCTTTCTTCAAGACAACGCACCGGTTCACGCAGCATTAGATACGACGCTAAAATTACGTGAAATACACTTCGAATTGGTTAATCATCCACCTTATAGTCCAGATTTAGCTCCTAGTGACTTTTCCTGTTTCCAAACTTGAAAAAATGGCTCGCAGGAAAAAGATTCATCTCAAACAAAGAAGTGATTACCGAAACTAACGCGTATTTTGAGGGGTTCCCGAAATCGTATTATTCAGATGGTATAAAAAAGTTGGAATATCGTCTTACTAAGTGTGTCGAAGTAAAAGGAGACTATGTTGAGAAATAAATGGTTTATGAAAAAAAAAACGTTTTTTTCCTACTTAGGTAGCTTCAATATCAATCCGCCCTCGTAGATCGCAAATGATACTCAGTGCAATAAATGCTCCCAATGATAATTCACTCCTTTAGATGTCGCACAAAAACTCAACCGCAACGCGCAAAGTGGCCACCAGAATATCATCAACCAAGCGCCATATTCGCAGTCGTTTCTGTTCCCAAACTTCAATGTCCACTACTTGGACCACATTTGATGTCCATAGATTCCATAAGATCAATTAGTTGGAGGTAATACTGTCAACTGCCCAAGAAGTTTTTCGCTGACTGGATAATTTGTTGCCATGAATGTAATGGGGGGTCACTTTGATGGCGAGAATCTTAATTATATAACAGTTAAAAGGAATACTTGTTCTTTTACTGAATCACTTTACGATTTACTGGTATTTATTTAAGACACAGTAATCTTTTCTGCCACAGAATTCTTTTATGGGGTCTTCGAGATTCCGGTTTTGATGCCAATTACGTTAGAAATCTAAAAGACCGACATTGGACTATTCTCTCTCTCTCTCTGCTCAAATGAGCTCCCTGTTGGCTTGCAAGGCTTTTGTGTTATTCAAAGCCTACAGCTGTAATTTGTCATCCGCTCTTCTCAGAATTTCAATTTCAATACTAAGCCTCCTTAGAACTGTTGGACTAATAGAATACCTATTAGGTACATGCAGGATGAGTACAATAGATCAAATTGGTCGAGATACATTTTCCCTCTTTATTTTCATTCATCTTCATTCAAGAATTTCATCATATGTCGCAATTTACTGTAATTGTCATTTCATGGTTAAACTGCCGACATTTGTTTTAGTCCAGAGAGCCTTCTCAGTCAATTGTGTGAATTTAGCGAAAGCAGACAGCGTACAACCTTATGTTGCCTGGGAAGCATCATCTCTTCAATGCCAGCTATGCGCAGAGAGGGGCACTTTTTTACCTGTTTGAGCTCTTTTCGTTATATTTACAACAAACACTCAACAGAACACACAATCCACAGAGCATTAAAACTCAATTTGTTCTACTTTATTTCCCTTATTGAGTGGTGTGCCTTCTTTACCGGGCTCAAAATCTGGTTTCATAATGGGCTGGCAAGAAAAACACAAGTTGAGTCTTCCTTGCAGCTAAGGGAGGTACGAACTCAAGCCCTCACTCAAGCCCCCACCCTGAACATTAACTCAAATATTCATCAAGTTTTTAAGTCAAGTTGTTCATGAGTTTTAAATAGTTGCGAGTCTCATCTCTTTTTATTGTGGTGTAGTGTACCCCACACACTGCAATGCATTTCAACCTACACTGCCTAACTTCCAAGCGTACCGCACATGCAAACGCATGACAACATATGGGTTAATAGCATATGCAGCATATGAGTTAATATTTTGCATATGGTTTTACGTAACAAGTGCATGGGAATAATAGGATAAGTTATTGCTCATAATTTATATTTAGATAAACAAATTTAGCGTTAGATTTTAGTATATAAGACCCTTTGATTTGTTTGAATGAAACAGTTTCTTTTGAACAAAGACTTTGAAAGCAACTCTTGCCATTTTATTCTTTGCTCGGCGGAATCCCGCCTTCATCTATAGGAAACTCAGTTACACAATCATAGGCTGGTCTACTTAACAGCCTCATCAAAAATATGGTACCGTCTTTTGTTATAAATATGGGGCTCTTCAGAATGTTTCTTTTCTAAATTCCTGCTTACATACAGATGCTGGTCACGAATACCGATGACACCACATCCAAATAAACAAGGGCTATCTGGAAAAGTAGCAAAACACCGACTAACACCACAGTGGATCCTTCTGCTATCCCCCCAGCAGTATCACCAACACCCTTGCCCCACCCTTAAGTGATATTGCTGCAATGGTTGTTCTTGAGGCTCCATGGGAAGTGTGTCGCTCCTTCCTTACCAGTATCAACAAACTTGGGTAATGGGCTAACAAAATTTATGAAATCCAACCCCAATTAAACACATCACCCTCACTAGTTCTATGTGTCTTTCTAAGGGCACTGCATTCAAGTATTTCGTGGTCTCACTTCTCACTTCTCATTTTAATATTTCATATTGAACATTTTTTATTTATGTTCTTCGTTTACTCTTCTTGGGTGATTTTCGATTTCAGACTCGTTTTGTGGTCTACCGAGGCAAGTTTGCAGTTCACTCGAACATGCCTGGAATTTCTCTGCCAGTGGCGTGCAAAGCTGTGCATCAGCTCCGCCTTCAACTGCCAAAATCAACGCTGGCAGTGAATTGCACTCGCCATAAAGCGAACGCCATCAGTTTAATGTGACAGTGATGGAGCCGCACACAATTTCCTAGGAGCATGAGGAACTTATCAATCAGTTCCGCACGTAATGCATCCGCCAATGTCAGTACTTGTAGCTGTGTCAGTGTGAATGGGTGTGTGTGTGTGTGAATGTTAGTGCACAATTTGAAAGCATCTCTTTTAGAGCCAAGTGCGAGTATGAAAATTGCAAATAAAGAATGTAGCGTAATGGGTTCTTATCGAGCTAAATTGTGTTGCACACTCACCGGCATGGCTGCGAAAACTCTCTCCGCTGTGTATGGACAGCTTGCGTCCTTCCAAAAAGGCGCCCGACGAGCGTCGTCTATCGGCGAATGATATCAGACCTAAAAAGAATGGGGAAATTGTGAAAGCGGAAAATTCTGCATTGCATGTGATACGAGTAGTTTTATTATCATTGTTATTATTATTATTTCTATTTCTGTATTTACTCTTATTTTTATTTGTACGGAGCTTTGCTCGGAGCATCGTAAATTTTTAATGGTTTTGCATTAATAAAACTGTAATTGGTGTATCGGAGTGGCGCACAAGCTTCTAATGTGGCTTTTATGTTGATTGCGCACTTCGAAAGGGCCACCATGTATGAATGACAGCCGCAAGACCCATGCAGCTATCAGCTAATAACGGCAACTGACGCCTGTGCAAACATCGAAGGAGAGAAGCAAACCCAGCACGCTATGCTTGAATGGGGTACGCCCATTTTCTTCGTTTTCATTTCAAATGCGTGAACCAGATACTCATCGCTTCAGCCGCCAATACTATTAAGTATGGACGGGAACGAGGCACGGTGAGAACAGGAATAAAACTTATGAGGCTTCTACCATTAACATCCGCCAGATCAAACAGACCGGGGAGGAGGCCCAGATAAGTCTTCCCTCTCATACACAGACCGTGGCAAGTACAAAGCAACCTCAGGGTGCTCATAGACTCTTCATCCTCCACATACCCACAACTTTTGTGGAAGGCATGCCCAATATAAGAACTCCTATTCTTTGCTCATACACAGACTGTGGCTAGTACAAAGTAATCTCAGGGTACTCGTAGACTTCATCCTCAGTACCCCAGACACTGCTCTAAATAATCTCTTCAGAAATATCAAACCATATGTTTTGGATTTGAAATGATCTCACTTTGAATTTAACCCAATTTGAATTTAGTCCACATTCAATTTAACCCAATTTGAGTTTAGACCACTTTGATTTTAGACCAATTTTGAATTTAGGCCAATTTGTATTTAGTCCAATTAGTCGATATTGAATTTAGTCCACATTGAACATAGCCCAATTTGAGTTTAGACCATTTTGATTTTAGCCCTTTTTTGGATTTACGCCAATTTGAATTTAGTGCAATTCGAATTTATACCAACTCGAATTTAGGCCAATTTGATTTTAGCCCAATTTGAATTTAGGCCATTCCGAATTTAGTCCAATTAGTCGAATTTAGGCCGTTTTGAATTTAGTCCAATTTTAATTTAGGCCAATTTCAATTTAGTCCAATTAATAGAATTTAGAATTTAGTCCACTTTGAATTTAACCAATTTGAGTTTAGACCTTAGCCCAAGTTTTGATTTTAGCCCAATTTGGAATTTAGGCCAATTTGAATTTAGTCTAACTCGAATTTATGCCAATTTGATTTAGACAACTCGAATTTAGGCCAACTTGAATTAAGTCGATATTGAATTTAGTCCACTTTGAATTTTGGCCAATTTGCATTAAGTCGATATTGAATTTAGTCCAACTCGAATTTAGACTAATTTGATTTTAGCCCAATTTGAAGTTAGGCCGTTTTGAATTGAGTCCAATTTCAATTTAGGCCAATTTGAATATAGTCCAACTCGAATTTAGTCCAACTCGAATTTAGTCCTACTCGAATTTAGGTTAATTTGAATTCATGACATTTTGAATTTAGTCCAATTAGTCGGTATTGATTTTAGGCCAATTTGAATTTAGCTGAGACCAGATCTGTTTCAATATCGAACATTTTATACCAGCTGCCCACCCAGAGTTGGTTTGATCCCCAGAAACTTTATGTAGCAAAAGATTGCCTATCGCGATATCGTTGCGATATCGATTCCTGCGTGATTTGCATGATAGTGGAGCTTTTTCTGACAAATTCCTTCATTCTCTCAATATTCCTGGAACTGAATAAAGGAGCAGCTTTAGTTGCTCCAAAATCTCTTGAATATATGAACGCCAGAATGCGATGTATCTCTTATTTTATTTGTCCATCCTCGAATACCGATTCGACTGCAACCAGCTTAGGGCAATGGGACCGCTTTGACTCCGGCTTGGACCATATTACAGCAGTATGCTATCAGATTACCCATATTAGGATGGAAGTGTTGAAACTCCTTTGGTACTCGTAGGAGTAAAGTGGTAGGAAATAGTCCATAGTATTTTATATCAGCATCCAAGTGTTAAAATCTTTTGATATAGTTTCCTATATCAATGGGAATTTGTTCACTTCCGAGACGACTGGGGGGTTGCACGTTCGCAACTGAGAATTCTTATGAGTTCCTTTGTTGCTGTTCGAGATCAAGAGTGTGGTTGCTGGATGCTCACAGAGCAAGTTAAATTTGTTGTCAGAGGATGATTGGTCAGGGAAACTGCGAGGCCGATGAATTGGCCAAAATAGGTACGCTGCTCCCTGACATCTCTCCCTCTTTTATTGTAGGTGTCCCACTGGCCACGGTCAAAGGGGCCATAAAACATAACTACCTTGAGGCAGCTAAAAGAGCCTGGTTAAATGAACATACTTGTAGTGTTGCCAGAGAAACCTGGAGTACTATTGACATAAGGCGAACTAGTCAGCAGCTTAATATTAGTAGGAACTCCATCAGCACTACAATAAATGTGCTCACGGGAGACTGTCTGATTGGTAAACATGCTGAAAGACTAGCACTGTCCCACAACGACTTCTGTCACAGTTGCGGCTCTGAGGAAGAGGAAGAAACAGTACTTCATCACATGTGTCAGTGCCCAGCTCTGGCCCGGCGAAGATTAAAATTCTTAGGCTCACCATTCTTCACTACCTAAACCGAACTATCCCCCATTAACATTAAGGATATAGCCAGCTTCATTTCGGAATCACTGTGGTTCCCAAGACTCTAGACGGGGTAGTCGCGTCGTCTTGGTGTGGTATCACAATGAGCCATTATATGTGCTTAGGTGTGCTTGTTGCTTAGAAGGCTGCCACTCCTACCTACCTACTATATTTGGTCAGGAAAGAGAGGCTAGAGGACAGTTAATGGAGGGAAGATGGTGTCGGACGAGTCGTTAGTTGGGTGGCGGGACTAAATAGAGCAGATGGAAAGCAAAATAAGAAAAATATCATTGAGTTCTAAAATTATGAGTTATTGTTTTTCTAATCCTATAGAAGTTTACTTATCCTTAAAGATCATCTTTAGCATACACCATAATTAATTATTCCTGTATATATCGTGTAGGACTTTAGGAGTAGTTCGTCAGCTAACTTTCTTGTGACAGCATTGAGAGAACACACTCAAGTTGCCCTCTTCACACAGTCTTTGTGCCCTGTGGTTTTATTGCTTTGATTACTCTTACCAATGACCATGAACGGGTAAGATCGATTCATAAATTCTGCTCACATAAGTTCTGTTCATCCATTGTGTGTTCAATGCATTGTTTTGACCATTCTTGATTTTGGCACTACTATCTTTACTACTTTACTTTTGTAAACCACGACGAGGACTGGAAAACGGTTCTAAACAAGAAAAGGCAGAGAGAGAGTCCAGGTAAGACAAAGACCACTCAAAAACAAGCTAAACTTGAAAAATACTGGCTAGGAGATCCGAAAGGAACCGAAAATCGATTTTCGTCCCTAGAAGAAATTGAAGAATGTGATCAAAAAAACACAGAACATAAAGAAAAAGTCTCTAAGCCCCCACCAATATTTGTGGACAGAGTTACCAATATAGCTCCTCTAATGAAACTATTGTCTGAAACTGCTCCAAATTCATACGAATTAAAGCTCATAAACAATGAGCAAGTTAAAATCCAGGCATTTTCTCCAGAAGCCTACAAGACAATAGTCAACCAGCTTGAGCTAAAAAACACCGAATTTTTCACCTATAAGCCAAAACAAGAAAGAGGCTTCAAAGTAGTACTGAAAAATATGCACCCATCTATAGGTACAGATGAAATAATCCAAGCCCTGCAAAACCTCGGTCACTCTGTCACGAATATTTGGAACATAAAGCGAAGAAACACAAAAAAGCCTCTGCCAATGTTTATCATTGAACTTCAAACAAACTCAAACAATAAAGAAATTTATGAAGTCAAATACCTGCTTCATACAAAAATTGTTTTTGAGCCCCCCCGACCGACTCGCGATATTCCCCAATGCGCTAACTGTCAGCAGTATGGGCATACAAAAACGTACTGTCGCAGGAAACCAATGTGCATTAAATGCGCCGGAAGCCACACGTCTTCAGATTGTGTACGTAAAAGCAGATCAGATGAAGTCAAATGCGCCTTGTGTGAAGGTAATCACCCAGCAAATTACAAAGGTTGTGTAGTCTATAAAAATCTTCAGAAAATGAAATACCCACAATTAAGGAAAAACGACAATTTACCCATGAATCCTACTCAACAACAGGAAGTTCTGGTAAATCCCAGTACATCAAAGCAAACTCAAAATGTACTTTCATACGCTCAGGCACTGAAACACTCAACACAAGCAACTAATGAAAACACAACGGCCCTACCAATTAATACTGTTCCTGCAGAAACCCAAGCTCCGAACGAAATGCGAGAAATGATAATGCTACTCCGGCAAGTCATGCAACAAATCACAACAATGATGAACTTATTAGTGACCCTCACGACTAAGAATTGCTCATCCTCAATCCCATAAAAATCATTCTATGGAACGCTAATGGGCTGTCAAAACATTTATTAGAAATTAAAAAATTCCTTAAAACATACGAAATAGATATACTCCTAATATCTGAAACCCATTTTACCAACAAAAGCCATTTTCAGATTCCGAACTTTAAGTTTTATCACACCCTGCACCCAGATAATAAGGCTCATGCAGGTTCAGCAATATTAATACGCAATAACATAAAACACTGTGAGAGCACATCTTATCGCACAGAAGCTATACAAGCCACGAATATAATTGTTGATGACTGGAAAGGGCCAATTGCAATTTCCGCTGTCTACAGCCCACCTAAACACACAATAAAAATGGAGGAGTATGAGAAATTCTTTAAGACCCTTGGCAATAGATTCCTAGCTGGAGGAGACTATAACGCAAAGCACACATACTGGGGTTCCCGTCTCACTACACCAAAAGGTCGACAGCTTTATGCGGCCATTGGAAAATTAAATTTACTCCCTGTCTCTTCAGGTACACCAACATACTGGCCAACAGATGTAAGAAAAATTCCCGACTTGATTGACTTCTGTGTGACGAAAGGTATCATGCTTAGTGATCTTAAATGTAGCCCATGTTTTGAGCTATCTTCTGACCACTCTCCAGTTCTCGTCGAGCTTAACAACAATCTTGCCCTTCTTCCCAGTCAATGTAGCTTACATAATCACAAAACTGATTGGAATCGCTTCCGATATATGGTATCTTCCACAATTGATTTAAAACTATCACTGAAATCTGAAGAAGATATCATTGCGGCTGTTGAACACTTCAACAACTGCCTGCAACAAGCTGCGTGGGACTCCACCCCCCCACTAAATGAACGAAAATCAACGAACATCTCCAAACCTATAAAAGAAAAACTGAGAGAAAAGCGATATGCAAGAAAAAAGTGGCAACAAACTAGACATCCTGAGGACAAGAAAAAATTAAATGCGCTTACAAAAGAACTTAAAGAGATCCTTAATAACGAACGAAACACCCAACTCCATCATTACCTCAGTAATCTCGATGCAACAGCTGCTACAGAATACTCTCTCTGGAAAGCAACTAGGAATCTAAAGAGACCCACAATGTTCCAATCCGCTTTACGAATGGAAAATAACGAATGGGCTAAAAGTGACCTTGAAAGAGCAGTCACATTTGCCCGACACTTAAAAAAAGTATTTACCCCACATGAAATCGAGCCCCCAGCATGTGTAACAGAAGAAGTGAAAAGTGTTCTGAGTAATACCCATCAGATGGACCTACCCATACGTAAATTTTCCAAATCTGAAGTGAAAGCAGCTATTGATAAGCTAAATTTTAAAAAAGCCCCTGGGTACGACCTTATCACTGGGAAAATAGTAAAACAACTTCCAGAAGAAGGAGTGACATATCTTACCTACTTATTTAACGCGGTACTAACATCTGGCTTTATACCTCCCCAATGGAAACTGTCACAATTAAAAATGATTCTCAAACCCGGAAAAAGCGCTGATAAAGTTGAATCGTATCGCCCAATTAGCTTGTTACCGATTGCTTCTAAACTCATGGAAACCCTTTTCCTGAAAAGACTACTCCCAATTATAGAAGAGCGAAAGCTAATTCCAAATCATCAATTTGGATTCAGGAAAAAACACAGCAGAATCGAACAGGTTCATAGGATTGTTGAGTATATACACACTGCATTCGAACATAAAAAATATTGTACAGCAGCGTTTCTTGACATCTCGCAAGCATTTGATCGCGTTTGGCACGATGGCTTGCTTTACAAAATAAAAACTACACTCCCCATTAACTACTATGTGTTAATCAAGTCCTATCTTACAAATAGATATTTTTTCGTAAAGCAAGGTGAGGAACAATCTGAGCTCCATGAAAGCTCAGCAGGCGTACCCCAAGGAAGTGTCATGGGCCCAATACTTTATCTACTTCACACGTACGACTTACCATCAGCTGAAGGAGTCACCATAGGTACCTTTGCAGATGACACTGCTGTCTTAGCTGTTGACACTCTCCCACACTTAGCTTCCTCTAAAATCCAGAGTGGGCTAAACAAAATTACTGACTGGCTAAAAAAATGGAAGTTGAACGAAACAAAATCAGTCCAGGTTACATTCACTCTCAAACGAAACACCTGCCCACCCGTTAAACTCAACGGCATAAATATACCCCAATGTAATGAGGCTAGATACCTTGGGATGCACCTCGACAGAAGATTAACTTGGAAAACACATATATTTACAAAACGAAAATCACTTGGTATAAAGCTCAGAAATCTACACTGGCTCTTGAATCGAAACTCCAAAGTCTCAATCGATAGCAAATTGCTCTTGTACTCAGCAATTTTAAAACCAGTTTGGACATACGGTATTCAGCTGTGGGGCACTGCGGCAACTTCCAATGTTGAAATACTTCAAAGATTCCAATCAAAGACCCTAAGAATGATTGTAAACGCGCCCTATTATGTCACAAACAACCAAATCCATCGTGACCTCAAAGTTCCTACAGTCGCTCAAGAAATAAAAAAGCTCTCTACTTCGCACAATCTGAGACTCCTAGTCCACCCAAATCCACTGATATCGGAACTCACTTCCAACCCCTTCACTTTCATCCGACTGAAGAGAAAATCCACAACAGATCTCCTGTGCTAATAGGCAATGGCTGCACCACTGGGTGTAGTCCATAAAAGACAGTAAATACAAAAATTAGTCTTAAGTTATTAAATATTGCTGAATGTGATTGAATGTAACAGATTGCAATAAAATATTTGGATATTAAAAAAAAAAAAAACTTTTGTAAACAAATAACCCTGTATTTGAGTGAGGACTAACAATGTATCACAACTACGCTTGATAAATACTCTGTAACTTGGGCTTTGTCCACCTGCCACTCTTACAAGTTTTCGTATCTGATACAAACGCCTCTGATCCCGTAGAACTGTATGCCTGCAGTCTAGACTATGTCGCATCCCCAAGGCTTGGCTCAAAGTTTCTATTTGTACAAATGGTTGGAATGAACCATGGAATAAACTCAAAGTCCTTCCATTCTATAAGTCGAATGTCCTTCATACTCAAAAGTATGGAAAAACGTAATGGTAGAATGGCTGCACCAATTATTCCGGTGTGTTAATCTCAACATGACTGCCAAACAAGCTACTGAATCAGCCAATCAGCCAATCTACTGAATCAGCCAATCAGCCAATCTACTGAATCAGCTTTTAACTATATTGTAACCTGTAGTGAAGAGTCCTTCAATTGCGACTAAATTTGTTTAGTGGCGTTTCTTGACACACAAAAGACTTTCACTTAACATTACTTTCTTACACTTTAGCTCTTCCAAAGATTGTGTTAAGGCTAAAGGTGTCGCAACATGAGACTGGAAGCCGCCCTTCCTTCTCAGGGCTTGTTAAACTATTGAGATTTTCGTCACATATTGGATTTCCAGTATGGATGATTCAATGAGAGTGTTCGGATTCAGTAATTGTGGAGTATTTTTCTTAACTGGTTCTATGATCCATCCACCAACGCTCATGCATCACCGAAGAGACCCACAAAATCAAAATATAACCGCCGTCCACGCCAGAGTGTGCCTTAATACTGAGATCCCGTACTTTTATTTGGCTGAACGACTATTTAACAAACTAAATTCGCATCACTTGTATGCGAAGTAGAGGCGTCTTCTTGAAAAACTTATCTTTCTAAATACACATCGAATGAAGCTGCTCATGATATATTTCACCATTCATGTACTACTCTGAAAAAAGGGGGGGGGGGGGGGGTCTGATCACGACTCCATCCCATTAACGTCATTTAAAAGGAAGTTTTTCTGAGTTTCATGAACACTCCAAGGTACCTTGTACGAGAATAAGGAAAATTCCGTATATGAAAGTTTCCTTATACTCGTACAAGGTACCTTGGAGTGTTCATGACGCTCAGAAAAACTCCCTTTTAGATGACGTTTATGGGATGGAGTGGTGATCAGTCCCCACTTTTTTCAGAGTAGTACATGAATGGTGAAATATATCATGAGCAGCTTCATTCGATGTGTATTTAGAAAGATAAGTTTTTCAACAAGACGCCTCCACTTCGCATACAAGTGATGCTACAATCACTATGCTGCAAGGAGAGTTCCAGGGACGCATAAATTCAGGACGCATTGACAATCACGTCTTTGAGAAGAATTGTCACACAATTTAAATGTGGAGAAACTTTGACTATTTGCATTAAAGTATAATTAGAAGCCCATCATTAGTAGAACCTTCAATGGTCCAAAAACTGAAAGCAACGCCATTGTGGGTCGCTCCTGCCATTTGCATTCGATTTAATAAATTCGTGAAGAAATTTTGGTGACAGGAAATGCTGCCAACACTGTGAGCATATTCAGCATTGCATTTCTAAACTAAAACTTCTTAACTAGTCACAATTTGCGACGTTAATTTCCAATGAATCCCTCATCCGTACAGAGGCGGCAGTAGGCTAAAGTCGCACGTTAAAACACTTCTGTCAAGGATTAAATTAATTTCCACTCAGAGTAATCTGAATTGCTTGCGACAGGCTCGCAGCTGTGCGAATGCAACTTCAGTAAATTGTCGCTTTTGCCCGAATCCCCTCATTAAGCATTAAGCATTGATAACGAGGCGACACAGCATTTCCACCCATTTGAGTTTCATTACCTATTCTTGCGCATTCCTTGATCGGACTGAGAACTGCCAAGGCAGGAACCTTGACACCCCGCATGCACGTAGAAAAAGTTTTCCTGCCGCCACGATGAGAAGCAGCGCCGCAAAGAAACTGCCAACGTTTCGTGCAGCTTCCTCCTGTTGAAATTAAAGACAAAATGTCAGCGACATTTAAGTTGCGCGCCAGGAGCCGCATTCAGTTGGAATCTGTGCAGAAAGCAGGAGTATCCTTCTAAAATGCTGCACTTATGAACGCAATGCAACATTTTCTGCTCTCTCTGTCGCTGCCTGGCACTTGCTGATTTTCAGGCACTGCATTAATGGCACTCTTGACATCGTCTTCAGATTCATTACTGTCGTTGGGCGCAACAGAGCACTCCCAGCTCAACGCAGCGTGAAGTTGCTGCACCTCAACCAGCTCCCCAAGCAGCAGACACCGAAAAGGAAACAGAAGCGATTTTTGAAAAGCAAAATTTCCACTCTTTGGCGGCGGTGGTGCTGTTGCTTTTGTTGCTGTTGCTATTGTTGTTGTTGTCGTTGTCATTGTAGTTGTTGTTGTTGCTGTATAGCAAAGAGTCATACAAACGCAGCACAGCGCAGTGCTCTGGGGATTTCGTCAGGTAAACCAACTAATGAGCAAAGAGAAACTTTGAGTAATGTGAAGATGGGAAGAAGTTTCATCAGCTTCCCGGATTGGGCGCAGAATTGCCACGGCGAGCATGTTGGGGTGGGGTGGGGGACGCTCGCTGTTGAGTTGTGAGCCGCTTTTTGTGGCTGTGGTATCGCTTACATATTTTAATAATAGCTTACAAACTGCATCCCAAATGTGCCTTATTAGAATTTTATGTATTCTCATTAAAATAGTTGAAACTGTTCCACAAACAATTCAGAAGTGCTTCGCAAGAAAGGCGAAAAGTTACACAAGAGCGCAGGATACTCCGCAAATTGGAATTTTAATACCACTGTCCATAAAAGGTAAACGGAATTGTACGTAAAGGCGAAGTACGGGGTTTGAAGATGGACCGCATCCCGCATATACGATCGATTGCTGACTGTAATTGCTGGCCATATTATGGAATAGCTCGTTTTCTTGGGGATTCAATTAATTTCGGTTTACTCATTAGGATACTCCTGGGGTTAAGACTCACTTTATACTCTTCTACTTCATCCTAATGTTTATAAAACAGAACCAATGAAATGGTGTCAGCAAATGATACCTCAGTTGGTGAGTATTATCAGTAGTACGTCCGGACAGTACGTCACGAGTCTGGTTGGGAAGTATTGTCAGTACCATGTTCGAAAAGCTCGTCAAGAGTCTGATTGGGAGGTATTGTCAGTACCATGTACGGACAATACGTCAAGAGTCTGGTTGGGAAGTTTTGTCAATACCATATCCGGAAAGTTCGTCAAGAGTCTGGTTGGGAAGTATTGTCAGTACCATGTTCGAAAAGCTCGTCAAGAGTCTGATTGGGAGGTATTGTCAGTACCATGTACGGACAATACGTCAAGAGTCTGGTTGGGAAGTTTTGTCAATACCATATCCGGAAAGTTCGTCAAGAGTCTGGTTGGGAAGTATTGTCAGTACCATCTTCGAAAAGCTCGTCAAGAGTCTGATTGGGAAGTTTTGTCAATACCATATACGGAAAGTTCGTCAAGAGTCTGATTGGGAAGTATTGTCAGTACCATGTACGGACAATACGTCAAGAGTCTGGTTGGGAAGTTTTGTCAATACCATATCCGGAAAGTTCGTCAAGAGTCTGGTTGGGAAGTATTGTCAGTACCATGTTCGAAAAGCTCGTCAAGAGTCTGATTGGGAGGTATTGTCAGTACCATGTACGGACAATACGTCAAGAGTCTGGTTGGGAAGTTTTGTCAATACCATATCCGGAAAGTTCGTCAAGAGTCTGGTTGGGAAGTATTGTCAGTACCATCTTCGAAAAGCTCGTCAAGAGTCTGATTGGGAAGTTTTGTCAATACCATATACGGAAAGTTCGTCAAGAGTCTGATTGGGAGGTATTGTCAGTACCATGTACGGACAATACGTCAAGAGTCTGGTTGGGAAGTTTTGTCAATACCATATCCGGAAAGTTCGTCAAGAGTCTGATTGGGTAGTTTTCTCAATACCATATCCGGAAAGTTCTTCAAGAGTCTGGTTGGGAAGTATTGTCAGTACCATGTTCGAAAAGCTCGTCAAGAGTCTGATTGGGAAGTATTGTCAGTACCATGTACGGACAATACGTCAAGAGTCTGGTTGGGAAGTTTTGTCAATACCATATCCGGAAAGTTCGTCAAGAGTCTGGTTGGGAAGTATTGTCAGTACCATCTTCGAAAAGCTCGTCAAGAGTCTGATTGGGAAGTTTTGTCAATACCATGTTCGAAAAGCTCGTCAAGAGTCTGATTGGGAGGTATTGTCAGTACCATGTACGGACAATACGTCAAGAGTCTGGTTGGGAAGTTTTGTCAATACCATATCCGGAAAGTTCGTCAAGAGTCTGATTGGGTAGTTTTCTCAATACCATATCCGGAAAGTTCTTCAAGAGTCTGGTTGGGAAGTATTGTCAGTACCATGTTCGAAAAGCTCGTCAAGAGTCTGATTGGGAAGTATTGTCAGTACCATGTACGGACAATACGTCAAGAGTCTGGTTGGGAAGTTTTGTCAATACCATATCCGGAAAGTTCGTCAAGAGTCTGGTTGGGAAGTATTGTCAGTACCATCTTCGAAAAGCTCGTCAAGAGTCTGATTGGGAAGTTTTGTCAATACCATGTTCGAAAAGCTCGTCAAGAGTCTGATTGGGAGGTATTGTCAGTACCATCTTCGAAAAGCTCGTCAAGAGTCTGATTGGGAGGTATTGTCAGTACCATGTACGGACAATACGTCAAGAGTCTGGTTGGGAAGTTTTGTCAATACCATATCCGGAAAGTTCGTCAAGAGTCTGGTTGGGAAGTATTGTCAGTACCATCTTCGAAAAGCTCGTCAAGAGTCTGATTGGGAAGTTTTGTCAATACCATATACGGAAAGTTCGTCAAGAGTCTGATTGGGAAGTATTGTCAGTACCATGTACGGACAATACGTCAAGAGTCTGGTTGGGAAGTTTTGTCAATACCATATCCGGAAAGTTCGTCAAGAGTCTGGTTGGGAAGTATTGTCAGTACCATCTTCGAAAAGCTCGTCAAGAGTCTGATTGGGAAGTTTTGTCAATACCATGTTCGAAAAGCTCGTCAAGAGTCTGATTGGGAGGTATTGTCAGTACCATGTACGGACAATACGTCAAGAGTCTGGTTGGGAAGTTTTGTCAATACCATATCCGGAAAGTTCGTCAAGAGTCTGGTTGGGAAGTATTGTCAGTACCATCTTCGAAAAGCTCGTCAAGAGTCTGATTGGGAAGTTTTGTCAATACCATATACGGAAAGTTCGTCAAGAGTCTGATTGGGAAGTATTGTCAGTACCATGTACGGACAATACGTCAAGAGTCTGGTTGGGAAGTTTTGTCAATACCATATCCGGAAAGTTCGTCAAGAGTCTGGTTGGGAAGTATTGTCAGTACCATCTTCGAAAAGCTCGTCAAGAGTCTGATTGGGAAGTTTTGTCAATACCATGTTCGAAAAGCTCGTCAAGAGTCTGATTGGGAGGTATTGTCAGTACCATGTACGGACAATACGTCAAGAGTCTGGTTGGGAAGTTTTGTCAATACCATATCCGGAAAGTTCGTCAAGAGTCTGGTTGGGAAGTATTGTCAGTACCATCTTCGAAAAGCTCGTCAAGAGTCTGATTGGGAAGTTTTGTCAATACCATGTTCGAAAAGCTCGTCAAGAGTCTGATTGGGAGGTATTGTCAGTACCATGTACGGACAATACGTCAAGAGTCTGGTTGGGAAGTTTTGTCAATACCATATCCGGAAAGTTCGTCAAGAGTCTGATTGGGTAGTTTTCTCAATACCATATCCGGAAAGTTCTTCAAGAGTCTGGTTGGGAAGTATTGTCAGTACCATGTTCGAAAAGCTCGTCAAGAGTCTGGTTGAGAAGTTTTGTCAATACCATATCCGGACAGTACGTCAAGAGTCTGGTTGGGAAGTATTGTCAGTACCATGTTCGAAAAGCTCGTCAAGAGTCTGATTGGGAGATATTGTCAGTACCATGTACGGACAATACGTCAAGAGTCTGGTTGGGAAGTTTTGTCAATACCATATCCGGAAAGTTCTTCAAGAGTCTGGTTGGGAAGTATTGTCAGTACCATGTTCGAAAAGCTCGTCAAGTGTCTGGTTGGGAAGTTTTGTCAATACCATATCCGGAAAGTTCGTCAAGAGTCTGGTTCGGAAGTATTATGAGTACCACAGGTTCTCTAAAGAGTTTCTGTTGAGATTCGTTGCTGAGATCAGCAATGCATGGGACGGTTTCATGTTGAAACTCATTCCAGCGTCGGACATTCCGAGGAAACCTAGCGTGCACATTTGGTTGCCAAAAATGAAACTGGAGAGCTTGAATCTCATCCAGTGCCTACAGCTGCAAAACCCTGGGGTTCCGACGACTGGTGTGTCCTAAAAATAGAGAAAACCCAGAGGAACAGCCAAGCTGTGTTGCTGCTGATAAGTGAGGAGCCCATGGGGGTACTCGAGATGCAGCAACATAAGTTGCGGTTGGGCATCAGAGAGGCCAAACTAAAAATGTTTCACGCCTCTGTCGTTCCGGACGACAACTTGGAGGAGGTGGCGGAGGCAAACAAGCTCCTGAGAGGCCTCAAGCTATCAGAGATGGCTGTAACAGGCGAATCAGCACACAAAAGTTTATGAGAGAGTCGTCGATCGTCACATTCGAGATCTCTTCTAGGAGCACGCACTTTCAAGGGCACAGCATGCGATCTACGGAGACTGCACTGCATGAAGTGGTGCGAGTGGTAGAAAGATCCCTTCTTTTAGCAATTTACTCTGGCTGCTTTCGTAGACGTCGAAGCGGCTTTTAATAACGTAAGGGCTGAATCTATTAAATATGCTCTTGACAGGGCAGAGGTGGAAGGACCGATTTGTAATTGGATCTCATCCGTCCTGGCAAACAGGCAAATCATAGTTGAATTAGGCAGTGCTCTAGCGTCACCTAAGTTGGTCGGCTTCTGCAAGGAGGAATAATGATGTAAAAAGATGTCGATTTGTTTAATAGAAGCCATGTTCCATGGCGCGGAACCTTCAAATGGCCAGTGAGGTTGTGTCATTTGACGCCTTCGTATCAGGAGTACCTTTTGTGGGGTTACGCGAAGTGCTTGTTCTATGCCTCTCACAATTGAAGCCATGGAAGCCAACGTCACTCAAGTTATTGTAGGCAACGCGGTCGGATGTGCCCATCACCTATCACAGTCGCGGTGGCCATTCGACCGATATTAGTTTCCAGTCATAATATCATTATCTTACCAAGGAAAATAAGTCGGTTCTACCGACTATTATAAGCAAACGACTCTCGATCGAGGCCGTAAAGACCTTTTACAGACACTGCGGTGTAATCCTAATTTTGTACTGTCATTGTCATTACCAGCACTTCGCCTCCTTCACGATCCTCTCTATTATTTGCTAGGCTGCTCCTCAACCTTCTCGAAGGTGCTATTCAACGCCCCCATTTAAAAGTTGGTGCCTCCTCGACATTGTACGAGTATTTACAAATAATTCTGATTCGCTTGGCGACACTTTGACACTTACCTTGCACTGATAGCTTCCTGCGACTTCTGCCCTCGGGCGCATCGGCAACCGTCAGAATGCTGCTCACTGCTGCAGAAGATGCCGTGGTGGCTGCAGGAGTGCTTGCGGCATTAGTGTTTGCATTTGCATTGACACTGGCGCTGGCGCTGACGCTGGTGTTCGTACCCAAACTGGTTGTCATGTTCTGGGAATTGGAGGCGCCGCCCTCGCTGCTGCCCGCACTGATCACATCCTCATTCGGCAACGACAGCGACGATTTGGCTGTGATTGTGGTCGGCATATCTGCCGCATCGGAATCGGCGCTGCCACGATGCATGCCAGTTGCGGCTTCTGCGTCACTTACTTTGGGGGCTGCGGAGCTCGTGTCGTCCTCCTCCTCTTCGGACATCTCTTTAATGGACATTGAGGCGGCTGAGGCCAGTGGCGCCATCATCGGCTCCTGACTATTCGTTGATAATGGTGACAGTTTTCCACGTTCCATTGGCATGTTGCTGCTGCTGCTATCGCTGGTCGCATCGCCCTGCAGCGTTTTCAGTCCGGTGGGACTGTTGCCAGTGCTGAGCGCATTAAAGTTCACCACCGATGTGGGCAGCAGTTTCTCGGATGCGTCATAGTCATTGCCACCGCCCCCAATTAGCTGAGCCGGCGGTTCGGGCGACGACACATTTTCAACGACACGTGGCACGCTGTGCGGATAGAATGTCTTCTGCAATGGTAGAAAGAGACACAGAGGAACATTAGCATCAATAAAAGTGTGGCTTTGTTTCAAAGTTTTATTGCTGTTACTATTCTGAAAGTTGGTTGTTGTTGTTTTTGTTGTTCTGATTGCAAATTATACGCATTTTTATACTCTAATGATGCGCAATTCCCGCACGTACACGAATACTACTCACCTTTGGCGGCACTATCAAATAAGATTCGATTTTATGATCCGCCAGATACGCATCTCGACTGGCTCCGTTGCCTTCTTCGACATCAAATTTGGCTCCCAGGAACTGGAGCGTTTGCTTCGTGATGTGCACTCGTCTGAAAGGAATAAATTGTTCCAAAGTGATGACTATGTATACACCACAGTGGCTTCATTGTAAGGAAGTCAGTCAGTGCAACGTACCAGCAGAAATCTGGATTGCCCCAGAAGCGAGTAGGTAAGCGATAAAACTATCTTCAACGCTTACCTGCTCACTTACAGAAGGAGATATTTCCATATTTAAGAGGAGATAGAAGAAAACCTCTTGGGGTTAAGGCCACAGTGAGGAGAATGGAGGTCAAGTGAGGAGGTAATCGCTAACTCACTCTTTGACCTTACCCCAGAAGTGAGGAGGTAATCGTTAACTGACTCTGTGACTTTACCTCAGAAGTGAGGAGGTAATCGCTAACTCACTCTTTGACCTTACCCCAGAAGTGAGGAGGTAATCGCTAACTCACTCTATGACATTACCTCAGATGTGAGGAGGAAATCGCTAACTCACTCTGTGACCTTACCTCAGAAGTGAGGAGGTAATCGATTCTTCGTTTTTCGTTGATTACTTTCTTGTATACAAGAGGAGATACTTTAATATTTAAGAGGGAATCGACAGAAACCTTATGTGACTTTAGCCCAGAAGTGAGGAGGAAATCGCTAACTCACTCTGTGACCTTACCTCAGAAGTGAGGAGGTAATCGATACCTCGTATTTCGTTGATTACTTTCTTATATACAGAAGGAGATATTTCAATATTTAATAGGGAATAGATAAAAACCTTATGTGACTTTAACCCAAAAGTGAGGAGTAAATCGCTAACTCACTCTGTGACCTTACCTCAGATGTGAGAAGGTAATCGATACCTCGCTTTTCATTATTAGCTCTATTGTTTAAAGAGGGAAATATTTCAATATTTAGAAGGAGATGTTTCCCTAGTTGATTGGGAAAATTGTGACCCCAAGACTGCAAGGCTAGCATATCAACATATTTTAACATATGAGTATACATTACGGTAATGTTGGAGGTAATGCTTTATCGCTACATTACCACACTAGTATTTCTAATCTATCATTTCAGTGATTCGTGAAGCTCTTAGTAATATCCTGGGGTTAATTTGAAGTTGGCACTATCTGATTAGTAATATCCTGGGGTTGATTTGAAGTTAACACTTTCTGATAATTTGACCTGTATAACTTCCCCTAGGTAATCGAGCGCCTCTTTCTAAATTTAAGAAGGAATGCCAGATAAGGAATTTCTTTTGTCTGCCTCTCCTTCCAAGGATAGTGCCAATTTACGCCATTACTATCCTTAAAGCAAGAGTACTGGCGTTGCCATCACATTCTCGCGTATTCTGGGGGAATCCAGTTTTCTGCTGGGGTTTCTGTGAATTCGTATAAGTGTGCATGGATGTGAGTGTGTGTGTGTGTGTGTGTGTTGTGTGTGCGGTGGAAGGAAGTGGAGCAGGGCGGCGCTATTATTTGTCGTCGCGCACAATTCGTTTGTGATTGTTTCAATTTAATTTCATTGCTTTTGGAATTTATTTGTGCGTGCATCAAATGCGTACATGCGAGGGGACTTGTGAAGGGAGGTGGAACGCACGAGGTTGATACAAATTGACTTCGTTATTCATGCCGACAACAATTCTAAAGAATACCAAATAGATTCAACTCAAATATAGTAGAAGATGGCATGACCTGAATATAGCAGCCAAGAACAGTGCTTGGTTAAGGACACTCAAATACAATGCAATTTTTAATGACACTGAATTTTCTATGTCTGTGGTAATCTTAATAAATTTTTAGTATTTAAACACAATTCATTGTAACATCAACTGAAATGACATGAAACCAAGTCGTTTTCGATGCGCCACACTAAAAGTAGTGTACTCGCTTATCCAAGTCTATATATGATTGTCCTTCCACAAACAGGACCTTGAAGAAATTAGAGAAATCTTACTTGAATATTGAGCGTATTCACCTTGGGGTCAATTGCTCACAGAGTTAATGTTACTCGTGAGGTCTGTTGAAGATAATTGCAAAATGGATCTTTCTAGGGTCTGACATAAGACGTGATACGTATGCTTTGCTCCGAAACTGACTTCGAAATTGTTGTACTTCAGACCAATTTTCATATTTACATACAAAGATTCCATTGGGATTTCATCTGTCTACTTCAGTTCTCTCAGTATTAATGTATTGAGATCTGACGGTATCCTTTTTACTGGGAATTGATTGAAGAAGCTCGATACTCAATTCAATTGATCCAATTGCTTACGCAAGGGATAAAAGTACCGTCTACTTACAGAGCGGGCTGAAATGACAATCATATTTTTCCCAATCTATTTGTTCATATCTATCAAAACAGAGATTTGAGTCTTTTGGCATTACTTGTCTCATGGTAGATGAACACGCACTAATCTGTGGTTATTGATGAATCAAGTTCATAATTCCATAGATCGCTCAGTGAAGCTAGAAGAGAACTTTTCCAAACCAATTTAGAAAATCGTTCCATGAAATGTACGAGTGCTGTTCAAATTGAGCTATTACGATGTCTGGGGTCTTAGGTAGGTAGGTTGGGCAGCCGCATCACCATTAAACCAGTGATGCCACTTAGACCACCAGTTGGGTCCGTTGTGAGCCGCGGATGCGAGGCATGGCTACGCTTCCCCCACCAGATTGAACCAACCTGAGCCTTTCATAAAGCGTAGAAGGTTGTTAACACCTGACTGGTATATACTATCTATACTTGTTAAGAAGTTGGATCCTAGTTAACGTTCTCTATTTCTAGCAAAAGCTGGATATGCACAGAAGAGATGCTGGACTGTTTCCAGCTCCTCCTCGTTCCTGCAGCTGCGACAGAAATCATGTGTATAAACTCCCATTCTTCTGGCATGATTTCCTATTAGACAGTGTGCCGTAAGGGCTCCTATTAGAGTCACAATTTGTAGTCCATTGAGTCTAGTGATATTCTTTATTAAACAATGTTCCGTGAAGCCTCCTATTAGAGTCCTAATTTGTAGTCTATTGAGTGTAATGATATTCTTTATTAGACAATGTCCCATATGGGCTCTTATTAGAGTCACAATTTGTAGTCCAATGAGTGTAGTGATATTCTTGGATAGACGCATATATATCCTCAGCCATGTTTGCCTGGGAATTTCGCAGGTAGTGGCACAGATCTACCTTGGATTGGTAGAGTTAATTAGTGTCTTCCTTATAAGAAGCTTATAAGTTGTGAGGCTACTAAAATTTGGCATACAAGTGCTGTCTCTCGCAAGTTGATCAGCCTGGCAGTTCCCTGGTATATCCCTATGACCTATGACCCAGCATAGATGGATATGGAATTGTTCAGCCATCTCATTAAGCGATCGATGACAGTCTAAGACACTCCTTGATGTTATTTGGAATGCATCCAAAGCCCTTAGTGCAGCTTGGCTGTCTGATAAAATGCAGATATCCTTACCGGTTACCTCGTTTATCCTCAACCAATTCAAGGCTACGTGAATAGCGTTTATTTCCGCTTGAAAAACACTGCAGTGATCCCTTAGTTTGATGGATTCACTGATTTAGGGCGTTTCGCAATAAACCCCTGATCCTACACCGGTAGTCATCTTTGATCCATCTATGTATATCTTGATGGGAGTATCTGATGATGGATCCCCCTATTGCCATTCCTGTCTGGAAATAATCTTTACCCAAAAATTTCTTTCGAAACAATCAGAAGAAGGAAGGTAATCAATATCAATATTTCAGTGGTTGATACACATCTGATTAACGTTGTAGTAATACCACTTCCTCCCCGCGTATCGGAGCCAAGGCATGAAGTATGTGATATGATTGAATTATTACTCGTAAAAGGAGATCATAGTATGTTGATCCTTTTAGCATTAAAACTCTTTTAGTGACTTTAGTTTGGAATTATCTGGATTGATGGGTGCCCCATTTCTTACAATCTTGACAGAGCTGTCATCCTTGAATATTAGGGATATAGCAAGGTTCATCAAAGTATCAGGATGGTTTCCTGCAACATGATGTGGGAGTCGTGCCTTTCCTAGCGCTGTCCTTGCGCTGACTATCACCATCCCAAGTAAGGGAACTTTTTAGTCAGTGCTTGAACGTGGTATCACAATGGGCCATTGGGTGTGCTCAAGTGTGCTTTTGCCAAACTAGGCGGCCACTCCTACCTACCTACCTACCTACCTACCTATTTGGATTGATGTTCTATAATCTGGAATCTCTAATCTAGTGCACATTCGATTAGAATAGCGGGGGTGTAAAGATATGAAAAATTATTCTACTTGAAAGGATGTTTCCTTAACATTTTAGTACCTACAATTATACTTCACTCAATTGTGTTTTACTCAAACATCAATCGCACTTGATTAACTTAACATAAGTCAAATGGAGAATGGTCTCCTGTAATAAGAGTGGTTAAAGCCGTCGGTATATTTAAAAGTCCTCACATTTCCATATTTCCTTATTTCGCTTATCATTGGTTGGGGAGTTCAACATTTGGGTGCGACGTGCTCGCGTAGGCTTCGATGACAATAGTAAACATGGAGGCATTAATTAAAAACACAACCAAACAAATCCATCTACTTAATTGAAGAGGCTCGCACCCGCACTTCAAACGAAGCCAATAATTTTTTTGTGGAGTGCTATTAAAACCCGCTCTCAACCGAAATGCCATGAATTCATGTCTTACGTCTGTGGCAGTAATTTAAATATTTAATTGGTAAAATTACACAAAAAAGTATAAAAATAATTAAAAGCGGTGCCATATTCAGCCATCATCCAAGCCACCCAAGCCACCCAAGCCACATGACCAACGAATAATTAAATTGAAATGATGTGAAGCCCACACGGTACCCGGGGCCACTTTTGTTTTTAATTTGTATGTATGTGTGTGTGTGTATATATATAAGTAAATATGTGTATATATGTTCGTGTGTATGTATATGTGTGTGTACATCATGAACTCACCCAGCAACACCGCCACTTTCCATATGGTTGGCCAGAGTAACATCATCGCTCCAAACGTCAAATTGCCACTTACGCAAGCCAAGGACGCCGCAAAGGACATTGCCAGTATGAATGCCAATTCGCATGTCAACATTTATGCCTGTTGCTTCACGAACATGTCTGCAACAACAAAAACAACAAGAAGACGGGGAACAAAAACACCAATAAGAGCAAATAATGAAATGAGAAAAAAATACGGAAAATAAATGAGTGTAGTTATTATAAGCCAACATCAACACCACCAGCAACAACAACAACAAGCAACAACAACAACAAAAACAACAAACAACAAAAACAGCAAGCAACAACAAGCAACAACAACAAAAACAGCAAGCAACAACAACAACAAGCAACAACAACGTCTACCGCAAAAGGAACAACGACAGCCAGAATAGCCGCCAAAGAGAAAAATGGGTTGAAAGAGTAATTGATGCCTAGACGAAAGTTACTTTGCATTTCGCACTTGGCGTCGGAACAATTAATAAAACAAGCGAACATCATAAAATTCCCATGGGTCGACTTAAAGAATACCCTAAGCAGGCATACTCAAAAATATACTCTTCTCCTTATTCCTTAAGTGTTTCTTCTTCATGTTCTTCTACTCTTTCTTCTGGCTCAGCACCGTGAAACTCTTTTCCCCTTCTGGGTTGGTTTTTGTTCCCCATACTCAAATCATGTTCCTACCATTTTCCTTCTCTGTAGTATACTTCTGCCTTTTCTACAAATTACTTCTCTGATTTTAGGTTATTTAATCATTGTTCTTTAATCATTGTTCTTATTTTATTTACTTCCTCAATTTGTTTCTCACACCTGTGCTTCCGTTTTCTGGACGTTGCCAACGTTTTTCCGTCTTTTGATAGATGTCATGCTTCTAATCTTTCTGCGGATTTCCTTGGTTTCATATCATTTTAGAAGTTGTTAGCTGTCGGTAGGCGTTGTCCTTGAGCTGACTATCACCATCCAAAGTAAGAGAACTTTTTAGTCAGTGCTTGAACGGCAGTATCATAATGGGCCATTCTGTATGCTCAAGTGTGCTTTTGGCAAACTAGGCGGCCACTCCTATCTACCTACCTACCTAGCTGTCAGTATATTTTTTGCCCATTGGTATTATCCGTTCTTATGAGTATCGCTTTAGCCGCATTTCATTTTAGATATCACAATAGACCCATAGTGGTCTGAGTGAGCTGGTCCTTAGACCGGCTGCCACGTTAACCTTAACCTACCCGCATGTCCCCAGCCTGTGAGATTTCACTGAAAGTTCCGGTGTGTTTCAACGCCCAACAGACTCTACAATTTCATTTGGAGTATCATTCCCTTTGTATATCCTGCTTTCCTCTGCTTTTAACAACACTCTCATGTTATGAGAGCATACACTGTAATAATTCTAGTAATGCCTGTTGTACTGGACTCTTCTCAACTTCGCCTTTCTGGAGATATGGCGATCTTTATCAATTCACTGTTGACCCAGTACCATTTCTCCAAATCTTGGCTACTATTTTGCGCCACTGCCTACACTAGAGTGATATATGGTTATATGTTAGTGACAATGACACAGTTCTTCAGCTGAACTCCAAAGGGTATTTCTATTGTTATGTTCTGGAAATCACTCATAAATCCATGGTTAATGTTCATTTGGCGTAGATGGAAGCGGATGATCGATCTTCTCTTCTATAATTTCATGCATTAATCGAACATAGTTCTGAAGATGATCTAACACCACAAGAAAAGTTATGATCGAAATTTTTCAGGTACCTCAGTCTTACACTTCGATATGCTCTTCACACACTTGTTCTCTATTTGTGTTTTTATGGAGATGCTTCCAAACTTCTTCATATTGACCTCAATTTTCAATTGTTATGTTTACGATCTTCTTTTCTATAATTTCGTGCTTTAATCGAACATAGTTCTGAAGATGATTTAACATCACAAGAAAAGTTATGATCGAAGTTCTTCAGATACCTCAGCCTTACACTTCCAATGATATCGATTCGATGTCCTTTTCACACATTGTTCTGTATACTTTCAAACTTCTTCGCCTTGACCTCAATTTTCAATTGTTATGTTTACGATCTTCTTTTCTATAATTTCGTGCTTTAATCGAACATAGTTCTGAAGATGATTTAACACCATCACAAAAGTTATGGTCGAAGTTTTTCAGGTACCTTAGTCTTACACTTCCAATGATATCGATTCGATGTCCTTTTCACACATTGTTCTGTATACTTTCAAACTTCTTCGCATTGACCTCAATTTTCAATTGTTATGTTTACGATCTTCTTTTCTATAATTTCGTGCTTTAATCGAACATAGTTCTGAAGATGATTTAGCACCACCACAAAAGTTATGATCGAAGTTCTTCGGATACCTCACTTCTAATGATATCGATTCGATGTCCTTTTCACACACTTGTTCTGTGTTTGCGTTATGGAGATACTTTCAAACTTCTTCGGATTGACCTCAACTTTTAATTGTTATGCTTACAATTGCAATGCGGGAATTGTCTCTTAAACTCAAACAAAGATTTCTGTAGACTTTCTTTTGTTTACTTAATGTTCTTCTAATAAGTTAAGGAGGATAATCACAATTTCTGCAATCAGAAATTCTTCCAAGAGGTCCTTCACCTTCAGATTGCAGCAGGTGTCTCAAAGCAACCGTGAGTTCATTCATATGTGATACAGAATTGAAACGTGATAGCATACTTTTAGGATCCCATCTGGAGTTTGAGAATGAGTGCACCTTGTGTGTAAGTCAAGACACGAACTATTCGAATAGAAGTTTACTTAAGAACACCCTGTCGGTGGTGTAAAAGAATGAAAGCTTCTTTTGAGGTGTATATAAAATTCTAGAAAGGTCCAGAAACTTCTTGAGTATTGTAGAAGTTTCTACCTCAACCATTCGAAACTATAAAAGGCACAAGACTGTGCAAAGTCGAAGACATTCAAGCAGATATCGTAACAGTGTATACATCGAGCTTTATAATCGAAGCAGCAGTATTTGCAATTGTTATTTAGCAAAGTGATGAAATTCATTATGAAATAAAGTGATCAATTGTAATAAAGTAAACTTTAAGCCTAATATTAAATGTGTAAATAGCAATAATTAAATAAAGTTAGTTATTTTAATTTAACCAGAGATTGTTTGATTACTACACGATCCAGTGGTACGAATCCGAGTACAGAGAGTTAGAGTAAATTGTCAAGAGGGCAATTTCGTAACAGTATTATAGGTCGGAAGTAGAGGGGGCCGAAGGACTGAATTATTCTAGGCTGTTTTGATTTTACAATTAATCGGTTTGAGCTTTCCCCCTGGTCTCCTGATCTGAAACTACGGAGTGATCCCAGCAACCCAGTGCCTTTCTGCAAGTATTCGGTATATTGGATTTATCCCAATGCCAACAGTTTCTCTCATCTTTTTGTTATGTTTATATATAGATAGAAGTGGCGCAGGCCGGAGAGTCTCTCGGTCTTCAAGCACTCAGGGACTGATGCCCAGTGTACTGATGTTTGTATATACTCGTATGCCCTAATTCTGAATAGCTCCCAGAATTTTCCCCTTCTCAGAGATTTAGCATATGGGCAATTCGCTCGTTTTTAATGGTCTTCACTTAAAATTATGCTCACTATAAACTAATTAAGCATTTTGCATAGGTTTAAAATTGCTTCGTGAGTGCCAGGTTGGAGTGTGGCAAGTTTTGTTCATCAAGCACCAGGTGAGCTGTCACTTCACACAATATGAGTTTGGAGTATGTAGCTGTGCACAACATTGGTCCTTCCACAATGCACCTTTCGCTGCTGTCAACCAACCCACTTTACATGCTCGATTGGGGACTTTTCACTGAAAATTTGATAAGCAAGGGATTTAAATTTTGGTTCACCATCAACTTTGCGAACAACACTGCATCAGCAGACCAAACGACTTGAGGAGTTGCGAAGTGCTGTGCTGCTTGTTATTTTGTGAGGTTTTGCATAAAAGCTCCGAAAACTTTTAATGAAATTTATCATGAGAAAAAAAACAATTTTAAATTAAATACAATAAAAATAGCAACAACAAAAAAAGAGACATATGTGTAGAGACAGCACCGAAGACAGAGTGTCCTTGTAGTGGCAAACACTAAAGTCGTAGTATCCTTGCAATTTCTGTCTGACCCCAGAATAGTAAACATGCACATAAACATGGCAGAGTAAGCATGTGCCTGCCTTCGACGGGGCCATAAACGACAAGCATAAATTTTGCATAAAGGACTTTAAGCTTAAATAAATAACAACAAATAAAACGGTACATGTGTCCTTGTTACGTTCGGCCAGCACGAGGCAGAGTGAGTGCAAAATCACTTTGTGTGCTTTGCTGCTGAATTTACGTACGGTTAAACAGGCGGAAGAGGAAACATATTTCACTGTAAGCGGTCCTCGTAATTTTGCTAATAAGGATAATAAATGCGTATGGACAAGAAGCGAACGACCAACAGGAAGTACATACACACACACATACACAGGCACTCGCATACACTCACACATCCATGCATTCCATTCACCCGCCGTACAACATCCTCTCCATATGCAAATACGTAAAAAGTTCAAAATTGGTTTACATTTTGTAAACACTTTGTTCACAACAAGGACGAGAGACAATTTCGGTCTCACATTTGTCGCTTGTCGCAAATTGTGCCGCAATTATTATAAAAAAAGCACACACACACACACACACACACACACACACAGAGCCACACTCAAGAGTAGCATTCTTAACAAGGATGTTTTGAGGACTTAATTGAAGGCTTTCAATTTAATTAAATTTGTATGCAACGTGTACAACAACACAAACACAAGCACAACGCCAACGCACACAATCGCAGAGCAAACACAAAACCAGGCACGCACTCACGCACACATCCTAGCACACACGCCGCCATGCACACAGCATATTAGTATGCAGCATCATGCATGCGTAGTCAAAGCGCCTAATTGCATGCAATACGGTTTTGGCTGGTGCGTCAGCTGCACTTACTCACCTTATGGCGTCGATCATTTGTAGGCCCATGTTGACACAATTGGAAGCATGTTGCGGTCTCGATATAGGCAGCCCGGACACGCAGTAGTAGCAGTCGCCCAGGATTTTAATGCGCAAACATTGGTTTTCCTGTTACAAGACAAGAGCAAGTTTAAATGGAAACATGAACGAGGCAGCTAAGGAGAGAGCATTTTATGAAATATTGCATTTTTGTTATCATTGACAGGCGAATAGTAACATCAAAGCTGAGGTAAACTGTCTGCAAAGTAATATTCTTACAAGGAGGAGGTAGGTAGGTAGGCAAGTAGGGCAGCCGCATCACCAATAAACCAGTGATGCCACTTAGACCACCAGTTGGATCCGTAAGGAGTAACTCAGTTGGTAATTTAAAATGTTCTACTGAAGCCGATGAATGTAAATTTGTCTCTGCAAAGGTCACTGATACTTTCCTTATCCATCGGTTTGCTCTCAGCAGCGAATATGAGTCTGTTGCAGTCATTTGTGTTCGTAGTTTCTGGATAGTGATTCTTTCTCTATGGAACAGTTCACATAAACTAATAGACGGTCTCGCTATATACAGTACCCACAATTACACCTTGATCTTAGTCACTTCTGGCACTGTTCGATCTTTCTAAGAAAGCGAAGAAGTAGATTTGTTGATGTCGATGGGGTTTCTGTCTGTATTGATGAAGAAGCCATGCTTTGGGCTGCAGTTGTGTGTCATGAAAAGCACATCTGTTAAAAGGTCCTTCAGGGCTAGTTCCCTCAAACTTAGTCATATATAATATCAATCAATAATGGAATAAATATTCTACCCTCCTTGGTTTGACAGCTTCACTCACTGCGGACTGGGTCATTTCTAATTTTTGAATTTTGGATACAAAAATATACCATAATGACGTCACAGCTATTAGAACATAACTACTTTAAGTGATAGTTGTGAGTAATGCAGCATTTAGCATTCTGTGAATTATGTGATTCATGGGAGCTTCAGTGATTCATGGTAGCTTCAGTGATTCATGGGCGCTTCGGTGATTCATGGGAGCTTCAGTGACTCATGGTAGCTTCAGTGATTCATGGGAGCTTCAGTGATTCATAGGAGCTTCAGTGATTCATGGTAGCTTCAGTGATACATGGGAGCTTTAGTTATTTATGGGAGCTTCAGTGATTCATGGGCGCTTCAGTGATTCATGGGCGTTTCAGTGATTCATGGGAGCTTCAGTGATTCATGGCAGCTTCGGTGATTCATGGGAGCTTCAGTGATTCATGGTAGCTTCAGTGATTCATGGGAGCTTCAGTGATTCATGGGCGCTTCAGTGATTCATGGTAGCTTCAGTGATTCATGGGAGCTTCAGTGATTCATGGGCGCTTCAGTGATTCATGGGAGCTTCAGTGATTCATGGGCGTTTCAGTGATTCATGGGAGCTTCAGTGATTCATGGGAGCTTCAGTGATTTATGGGAGCTTCAGTGAGCTTCACGGGCTCTCCAATCAAATGTGTCCTTTCGCCTCCACTAAGTGAGAGTTATACGCGATTTTTACTGTACTAGAAGCCAGATTGTGGTCTCTCCAAGCCAGCTGAGATGGGTTCTGTACCTTGTACTCACAGTACTGTACTCTTTGAGGTACTACTGAGGTATTATGGAGTACAATATAGAGTTGAACATGGCTTTAGGTATAACTTGAGGGTCTCTACAGCTAATAATGTTAAAGTCTTCTCTGAAGCTCTTGGAGACTTGTGACGAAAGTACCCACGGAGGAATTGACTGAAATTGTACAACATTTGGTCATCTTACTCTAACTAGATCCATATATTCTCGTACTAGGTGACTTTTTGGACTAAATAATGACAATTTGATTAGAAAAATGTATCTCCCTGGTATCATTATTTTGTTAGGTTTGTGGACTCTAAGCCTTTATATGCCCCGTCTTAACATTTGGCTTCATTCTGTCCCTTTGAGCAATTGAAGAGTTGATTGAAATTCTCAAGATTCAAATTGACTCTACGACAGATCTTTCAAATGTCTGCCCTATCAACTTTTTGTGGTAGTATCTAGGACTACCATGGTTGCTATGGGTAACGGGGAATCAGAGTTCGATTCCGGAGAGAAAGCCTGAGAAACGGCTGCCACATCTAAGGAAGGCAGCAGGCGCGTAAAT
This sequence comes from Clusia tigrina, assembly GCA_920105625.2. Lineage (NCBI taxonomy): Eukaryota > Metazoa > Arthropoda > Insecta > Diptera > Clusiidae > Clusia > Clusia tigrina. The sequence continues at coordinate 195,224,517 of OV050032.1, forward strand.
TACCCACTCCCAGCTCGAGGAGGTAGTGACGAAAAATAGCAATACAGAACTCATAATTATGATAATTCCCGATATATATTTTCCGTCGTTTGTGGTAGTTAAGGATCATATTCTGCCTTGTAAAAGAGTCATCTTTGATTTCAAAATCAAAAATTATCATTTGTATATCAAAAATTCTGAAGTTTTCACTTAAGTTTGCAGTGTCCTATCAATATCCTTAACGACACTTAAGGAAAGTATTTGTATTGCTTCAATCTAGAACGATATGCTGATGTTGATGATATTTTTATTTCAGTTAATCACTCCTCTTTGTGGTGTTCCTCTACTAGCCTTACCAGAGTTGTGTTGCTTAGCTCTGCGTGGATTAGCCTAGATGTTCATTGCTACTATCCAGTCTCTGAGATCCCTTTCTAAACCGACTCTTTTAAGAGTATCTAGAATAGCTTCAGTGCTTATGTTGTTAAAAGCCCCTCAATCTCTAGAACGGCTCCCAACGAATATTGTTCAAACTGTATTGATCTCTCAGCGACGCGATTGACCCCATGCAGAGCCGTTTCGGCGGATCTACCCACTCAAATTATACCATAAAAAACTGCCTAATACTCCAAAGAATAAAATTGTGACTCCCAACAAAATGTTCTACCATATTCAAAGAGCAGCCGCATCATATCATCACAGGTCACTGCATCCGCTCCTATTGAGGGAACAATATGCATATGCCTATAATATTAATGGAAATGCAGCCAACCATGCAACATGGTTGATGCCAGACATCATCATTCGCATTAGTCCACTCACCTGTGCAATTTGATCGAACCGTCCGAAAAGGTCATTCAGCGTCTTCACCAAATCGCTGGCCGACAACTGCTCTGACAGCGGCGTGAAGTTCACAATGTCCGCATAGAGTATGGACACATTGTTGTGGCGCTGCACATGCAGCTCGTGGAATCGTGTGGCCGACGTGGTCGATTGGCCGCCGGCGCGCTGACAGGCATCCGCCATTTTCAACATGATGCTGCGCTTCACCTGTGTGCCAACAAATTGAAAAATATCATATGAGAAAAGTTGGCATTGTTTTCACATTTAGGAGGCGATTAGCCACAGCAGCCAAGAGCCAGAGGCGCACCCACCCAGCGCAGTGAAAGACTTACCTCCGCGGCAATGTAGGCCGGTATGACGCTCAGCAGCAATTGCTCCTGTTGTTCGCGTTCGCATTCCAATTTGACGCGCTGCTCGATGCCGGTACGGGTGCCGTCCACAGTGCGATTGTGTGCTGCATCGGACATGATGCGATAGTAGAGCCCGGATACGGATGCGCTGGCCAACATAATAATTTCACCGAACAGCTGCCCATGGAAGTGTACAATGTGTAAGTGTGGAAAAATTGCATTTGATTTACATAACAATTACGAAAACAACCATAGCGGCAGCAACAGCAACAACAACAGCAGCAGGAACAACAGCAACAACAGCAGCAGGAGCAACAACAGCAGCAGCAACCACACCAACAGTGCCGGTGGCAACGGATATTGCAGTATGCCACAAGCGCTTCCATGACAAATAATGACCTAGTAGGAAATGTGATGATGGCCAAAGAAGGGCACATCGTTGTGCCGTTGAGGAATGTATGACAATATAAGTTAATATACCGGCAATTGTGTAGGAATCTCCGACGTGTTATGCCAGACAGTTTCGCTTAACTCTCTTTCTTCTTTAGCTCATGTTTGGCGAAAAACTTACAACAACGAGGTTCTCTGGCTTGCGCTTTAGTGCTAGTGTTAAAAATTGCTTGAATGATGTTCTCCCGATGACAGTTCCCTCCAGTATTTCACTTGCAATTTCAACACTGTGGTAGATTTTAACTCATGGTTGTGGTAGATATGAAAATAGAGTGTTGAATTTAAAATGTGTCTTTCCCAGCAGAGTATACATAGTAAAGAAACTTAAACGTCAAACGACAAAGCAGCGAAATAAAGCAGACGGATGTTGCACAGGAATCAACTGAAAATCGTGGTGAATCCACTCAGAATCGTGGTGAATAAACTCAAAATCGTGGTGTGTCCGCTACGGACGCTGGCAGCGAAGAAGAGTTTCTTTTCTCTATGTTCTCTGCTTCTCAGCATCATTTCCCGTGACTATTTCCAGACTTCCACAATGTCTCTTAGCGTATTGGAGTGACTCTAACTCTCACAGTGTATGAAATAGCGTCTATCGTCGTGTCTATGCACATAATTTTTGAGCCGGTCATCGCCTTCAACTCGGACTCGACAAAGCAGCTCCACCTTAGTTAGTTTTTAGCTGACTTTCTGCAAGTTGCTGAACTAAAAGTTCATCTTCTCTCACAGTCCCTTATATTCCTGTCAGTTTTCAGTTAGTTTAGCTCAAGGCCATTAGAAAGATTCCCAATTTCTTCTTAAATAAGTATCGACATCATCTCGATCATCGTTACTGGAGATACTGCGAGAGTCTCAGGTTAACCAGGCAGCTTGCGAGTTACGCAAGTTGCTCGCGGAGGCCCATTGTGATATGCGAGAGTCTTAAAGACTGAACTTATTTATGTCGAACGTGAACATTTTTATTATTATCGCATTTGTTGTGAAGGCAAGGAAGAATAAAAATGAAGAAGAAAGCCGTCATCAAAATGAAAATGTTATCTCAAAAGCCTCACAAGTCTCAAAAGTTAAGCAATATTCTCAGCGACGAATCTTTGTTGATGTTGGCAGCCCAGATGAGATTTCCCACTGGGCAGCCTACTGCACATAGCTGCAAGCTGCATATGTGCTGTGCCATAATCCGCATCGAGTGCTTTGCTTTTGTGTGCAGTGGTTTGGCTGCTTGCAGCGAGATAAATTATAAGTGGCATTGCTAGTTAACAGTGGGGTAGTCCTAATTGGACCTCCCTCCATGGGCTAAATAATGGCTGCACCGGTTGCCAAAACGAAAGCAAACTTTAGCAACAAATAAAATTCTTTAACGAAGTTTTAGCAACAGTACTATCAGAACGGAGCCTAAAAGTATGCTATGATTTTTTGCATATAAGTATATTTTAAATACTCGTCTCGTTTGTGTGGGCATGAAGAAGGCATTCAATTCAAAACCATAAATTTCACAAACAAACAAACAAACGGATTTAAAATTTTAATTAAAAAGCTGCATATTTAGAAAAACCAAAAACACAGAGAGAAAGTAATAAACTATCACCAAGCATAGCTGAAACTTGTTCATGTGCACTCAAATCCACTGACTCCCGTTTCTGTCTGTTTACACGCTGCACTGTGCCCAGTTAGCTACGCTGCTCTTATGCGCTTCGCCACTGGGATTACTGCAACACTGCTGCAGATGTTGTTCACTGGTTTCGGTGTTGTTATGGTTGTTGTTGTTGCTGTTGTTGCTATTGCCGTTGTTATTGCATTAAACTCCCCGGTTCGCCGTTCCTCAACTAACAGCTGTATTGTTTTTCATTTGAGCCAAAATCCAATTAAAATCAAAACTTACCATGGGCAAATTGGGAGCATAGTCCGGGCTGGTGCCGATTCTGTAAACAATGTGCACCGCAGTCATAAAAACAGCCAAAACCACGGAGACTGGCCAGGATATCGGCAGCATTGTATGGATACCCTATAGTTGGGAATAGTTAAGCAAACAGTTTACTGATAAATACATATTGAACGAATTGAATGTAGAGTAATGCGATATTTTTATGGAATATTTTTCAGAGAAATTGGCAAAATTTGGAGCATCGACGCCAGAGTTACGGAAAATATAATTTGTTGCACAAAATAATGTGAGTTTTTCGTTTCACTATTTTCAAAACGAATATGCTAAAATTTTATGATTGAACAAGAATGGCAGGCATGTGGTTTAATTAGGAAAAACATGAAATTTCCGTGTCTGCCAAAGTTAAAGAGAAATTTACTGATAATTTTTGAGTTTCTGATTTTGCTTCAATTGATTGATTTTTGGTTTTGCTCGTAACTGTTGTCTTTAAGGCCAATTCACACACATAAGGTGAGTATCAGTTCCGTATCAGTTCCGTCTCAGTCGCAGTTGAGTCTCAGTTAAGTATCAGTTCAGTATCAATCTCAGTTCGGTATGAGTTCAGTTTCAGTTCAGTCGCAGTTCAGTATTAGTTCAGTTTCAGTTCAGTCTTCGTTCAATTTTAGTCCTGTATCAGTTCAGTCTCAGGTCAGTCGCAGTTCTATATCAGTTCAGTCTCAGTTCAATCTCAGTTCAGTCGCAGTTCAGTCTCATTTCAGTCTCAGTTCAGTTTCAGTTCAGTATTAGTTCAGATTCAGTTCAGTCTCCGTTCAGTTTTAGTTCAGTCGCATATTAGTCTCACATCAGTATTGGTTCAGTATCAGTTCAGTCTCAGTTCAGTCGCCGTTCTGTATCAATTCAATCTCAGTTCAATCTCAGTTCAGTCGCAGTTCAGTCTCAGCTTAGTCTCACATCAGTATTGGTTCAGTCTTAGTTCAGTCTCAGTTCAGTATTAGTTCAGTTTCAGTTCAATCTCCGTTCAGTATTAGTTCAGTCTCCGTTCATTCTTAGTTCTGTATCAGTACAGTCTCAGTTCAGTCGCAGTTCTGTATCAGTTCAATGTCAGTTCAATCTCAGCTCAGTCAAATTTCAGTCTCAGTTCAGTCTCAGCATAGTTTCACATCAGTATCGGTTCAGTCTCAGTTCAATCTCTAAGACTAAACTGAATTATTAGTTCAGTTTCAGTTCAGTCTCAGTTCAGTATTAGTTCAGTTTCAGTTCAGTCTCCGTTCATTCTTAGTTCTGTATCAGTTCAGTCGCAGTTCTGTATCAGTTCAATGTCAGTTCAATCTCAGTTTAGTCTAATTTCAGTCTCAGTTCAGTCTCAGCATAGTCTCACATTAGTATCGGTTCAGTCTCAGTTCAATCTCAGTTCAGTTTAAGTTCGATCTCAGTTCAGTTTCAGTTCAGTCTCAGTTCAGTCGCAGTTCAGTCTCAGCTTAGTCTCACATCAGTATTGGTTCAGTCTTAGTTCAGTCTCAGTTCAGTATTAGTTCAGTTTCAGTTCAATCTCCGTTCAGTATTAGTTCAGTTTCAGTTCAGTCTCCGTTCAGTCTCAGCATAGTTTCACATCAGTATCGGTTCAGTCTCAGTTCAATCTCTAAGACTAAACTGAATTATTAGTTCAGTTTCAGTTCAGTCTCAGTTCAGTATTAGTTCAGTTTCAGTTCAGTCTCCGTTCATTCTTAGTTCTGTATCAGTTCAGTCGCAGTTCTGTATCAGTTCAATGTCAGTTCAATCTCAGTTTAGTCTAATTTCAGTCTCAGTTCAGTCTCAGCATAGTCTCACATTAGTATCGGTTCAGTCTCAGTTCAATCTCAGTTCAGTTTAAGTTCGATCTCAGTTCAGTTTCAGTTCAGTCTCAGTTCAGTCGCAGTTCAGTCTCAGCTTAGTCTCACATCAGTATTGGTTCAGTCTTAGTTCAGTCTCAGTTCAGTATTAGTTCAGTTTCAGTTCAATCTCCGTTCAGTATTAGTTCAGTTTCAGTTCAGTCTCCGTTCAGTCTCAGCATAGTTTCACATCAGTATCGGTTCAGTCTCAGTTCAATCTCTAAGACTAAACTGAATTATTAGTTCAGTTTCAGTTCAGTCTCAGTTCAGTATTAGTTCAGTTTCAGTTCAGTCTCCGTTCATTCTTAGTTCTGTATCAGTTCAGTCGCAGTTCAGTCGCAGTTCTGTATCAGTTCAATGTCAGTTCAATCTCAGCTCAGTCAAATTTCAGTCTCAGTTCAGTCTCAGCATAGTCTCACATTAGTATCGGTTCAGTCTCAGTTCAATTTCAGTTCGATCTCATTTCAGTCTCAATTCAGTCTCAGTTCAGTCTCAGCCATAAGAAAAATCTCATGTCACTACTCAGATATATTCGTATCCTGGTCAAAGTACATTGCTTAACGCCGATAAACGACAGGACGACTGTATTACACACACGCATTGAAGTTGCAGTTTGTTAGAACAACTTTGTCTAAAGTTGTGCTTCTGTTGTTCTGATCTTCCACCAATACTTGGACTGGTATTCCACTATTTTTGATAAACTCAACTTTCTGCCAACAGCGGAATACTCTCTTGTAATGCCTGATTTCAATGGCTGCGCAGAAACAAGTTGTGTTCGGTGGCTGAAATATTGCAGGTACATAATGATCTCCCATTTTAAATCCTGAGGATGTTACGTTGCTTTAATATTTCTCGCGTTTCTTTATTAAACTTTCATATTCATAACGCAATTCTTCGAACGAAATTCTACCAAAGAAATTCTTCCCATCTAAGCCACTTAATCGAATTTGCTTATATAACAATAAGTTGGTTGTGAATAAATCATCCTGCTTTGGCGGAACATATACTAAAATTGGGACGATACAGAGAAGATTAGGATGGGAGCGTGGTCGATAATAGCTCAGGATTTTTAAATGGCTTCTACGTCCGTGAAACGCTTTCCTTTCATCGGCAAATGTAGTTCTCCGAAGAGGTAAAAGTTGGACGGTGCCAAGTCAATCGAATACGGGGCGTGGTTGCCAGTTATATTGCTCACTAGAAATACTTCTTTTTCAAAAGTCCTGTTTATTTTGTCCTGTATCGTGTTTGCTTTTCGACAATCGTGCTCTCTTTTTGAGGTCTCTTGTAAATAAAAACCATTTTATTCATTTTACTTCTTTGGAGTCTTCGGTATTTTCGTTAGGCTTACTTAAATTCTGAATCCTCTAAACAATATAAACAGCATGTTGCCATATTCAGTGTCCTGCCACAGCAGAATCATCATCACTCTCATCATAATCTTTAACATCATCACAATCTCTAACATCATAATAATCTTTAACATCATAATAATCTTTAACATCATTACAATCTTTAACATCATCATAATCATAATCTTTGTCATTATCTTTATCATCATCGTTCCCATCTGCCTACACATCAACCTCATCAATGTCCCATAGTACATTGTTTGCTCCTACCACTCCTTGCCTTTCTGGTGCACACTTAATCCTCCCATTTTCCATATGACAGTTCCTTGAAACAATCTCCCTCCTACGAAAGTTGTGCACTCAAATTGTGGGGAAATTTAATTATCACATCCCCGTACACGTAAGTTAAGCCAATCCTGGCTGTGTTCGTAGAGAGCCAGTTCCATTAGCGTGACTGCTTTGCCATGCACACACAACGGTCGAGTTATTGGCTGCAATTTTCGGGATCGACGCATCAGAATTTAATTCAGTTATTTGCATGAAAGTTTTCAGTTAACTCTTTACACACTTTGCACTTTGCACTCCTATCAAACTGCCGGCATGGATTTGTGGCGCAGCCGGCGTCCTACCACCCTCCTCCAGTCGATAACCAAATATAGGAGTAAACTTTGCTTTTGGGCTCTTGATTATATGCAGACGGCATACTTGCAATTAGTTCAAATAATCTCATTTTGTTGGGCCACTCAGATGGAAGTGTACGAAGAGAGGTGTTTATCAAACTAGCGACGTGTGCTTAAGTGAATCCTTCTCTGGGCAGTTTAGTTTTAGAGACAGAGTATTATGGATTTTGTGTTTCACATGGCAAGAAGCGCAAAGGAATTCCGAAGTCAACGGAGTGCGGAGTGCTTGACATCTCTAGTCTTCTAAAAAGTGCTTAGGACAAATCCCAGATATACGGATTGGAAACAGTACATGAATGACTCATCTGATAAACCAAGGGCATTTCAATATCAGACCAAAGACGAAGCAATCGCTAGAGATTGAAAGCATCGCAGGGATGACAGATAATGGAATATTAAAGACATTTCAAGCTACTTGTAGAGATACCTCTAGCAACGGCGGGAAGGACACACCTTGGTGGAATAACACATTGGCCCAGTTGAGATCCAACTAGCGAACCCCCTCTACAATAGAGCAAAACGCCGCGGCAACTGGCAAAATCATGCCACAGCTTTAACTAAGTATTATATTGAGATTAGGAAAGCTAAAAAAGATGACTTCAGGAACTTATTTGAATATATTTCATCCACTTCGACAGCTCCCAGGCTACAGAAGGCACTGGCGAAGGCTAAAACAGAGTGTAAGATAGCACTGAAGCTACCGCAATATGACCGAAAATGATAAACAGAGGGTGGAACTTCTTTGAAAACACACCAGACTTACCCCAAAGAGGATTCACACAAGTACGGAAGATTGAAGACTTGCTTCAAATATAATAACACCACAGCAAGTTCAATGGGCTGTCGGAACAAGACACCATAAGCAGATGGCATAGTGCCCGCCCTTGTACAGAAAGGAATAAAAGTACCGGCTCCGCATCTGGTAAAGTTATTCAGAATAAGCTTCCGGACAGGGTATATTCCAGCAATCTGGAGAAAAGCAGTAGTTACGTTTATACCGAAGGTGGGAAAGTTGGGTGTCGCTTCTCCAAACTTTCAGACCCGTAAGTCTAACTTCATTTGTACTCAAAGAATGGATCAAATTATGGACAATTATTTAAGAACACATACGTCAGTCACATCACGTCTAAATCGATATCAACATGCATGTGTGCAGCGCCCCATCCGTGACATCACAATCGGCCCTCATTTGTGCCTGAGTGTGCTTTCTGCTGCCACTCCAACCTAACCCTAAACATAATGTCAAGGAGCAATTGAAGTGTATGCGGGAGCACATTTTAATATTACAAAATCCACGATCTCTTTTCATTTCAATCTCTTCTTGGTGAGTTCAATATTTCTTGTTATTTGTTGGTATCCTGCTCTCTGGTTCGAATCACAATCCTTGCTGGATTCTTTAAACACTTTAAACGATTTTAGTATTCATTACGAGTAAATCTTTTTTCTTTCTGTTTTTAATGCTTCGCAAAGCCATGTAGATACGTACTCGTGCATATGTTTGCATGTCAGTATCCACAGCTTCATTAAACATTACTCCACTCCAACGTGGCTGTTAAACATTTCAGAATGCTTTCTGCAGAAATACATAATTTGGCCATTAGTGCTGGGTTTGTGCTCTGCCGAGCGAACTCACATCTCGCCGCTTTTATTGCTATTCCTTTATTTATTTGCTCGAACGTTCGCACAACGTCCTCTTTAAGATTGAAGAATAAATAAACACAGATGTTGTCCAAGAAATTCCAATTTACAGCATTACAAATCCGTACTTGGCCAACTCAGAGGAAGGCTCGATTCGAGTTACGAGCAATATAAGATATAAATACGAGAAATATAAAGTTATCCAAGCATGAAGCACGAATAAATAAACAGATGTAAATAAGGGTGTAAATAAGAGTGTGAGAGTAAAATTAATTGCACGTATGGAAACTTAAACTTGATAGTTTCAACCTCAATGGAAATGCTTGTGTTTAATTGGTGCCAATCTTCATATTTGCAAACGGTGATTGGAGGTTACGAATCAATGGTTTGATGCAAATTGTACTCTTAGTTAGATAGTGTTGTTTTATGTGAGGCAAAGTATACCACGATGCAGTGCAGTTCGATATGCAGGCATTCATTCTTCACTCAGTTCCATATACTTCCTAGTATATATATATATATATATATATATATATATATATATATATATATATATATATATATATATATATATTATTCACATTAAGTGGGTTGAAAATGTGTACCCTTCAAAATGGATATTGTGAGGGATCTGCATTTGAGCTATGTTTATAATATGGAGAAAAGAGCATGGGAAATAAAGGGTGTTTTTTTAGACATGTGGTTTTCAAGCAGAAATAAAATGCATATAATTTTATGTTATGGCCAAGAATTTAGCTTTATTATAAATATAAGGGTTTGCCATTATGTTTTAAAAATGATTTCGGGCAACTGGCCGCCGCGGCTGCCTCGATTAAATTCCAGCCGAGAGGCCCAATTTTCGACCACTTTTCGCAGCAATTGGGGCCGTATGTCAGCAATAACGCGCCGAATATTCTCTTCCAAATCGCCAATCGTCTCGGGCTTATCTGCGTCGACAAGCGACTTCACATAACCCCACAAAAAATAGTCCAGCGGTGTTAATTCGCGCGATCTTGGAGGCCACGCCACAGGCCCACGACGCGAGATAATTCGCTCACCAAAAATTTCCTTCAATAAATTGATTGTCTCGTTGGCTGTATGGCATGTAGCGCTGTCTTGTTGGAACCAAAGGTCGTCCACATCAACAACATTCAATTCAAGCACGAAAAATTATCATTAATCATGGCTCTATAACGTTCCCCATTGACTGTAACAGTATGGCCGGCTTTATTTTTGAAGAAATATGGACCAATATGGACGGGATCGGTGGCCATCTCGTTTTGGGCCCATTCACCGAACGTGCGACCCGCTCGATGGGCGTTCGGCCATAACATTATGAAATGGCAAACCAAACTCAGCATAAATCAATTGACAGCTGTCAAAAAGACCAACTCCGCAAGAAGTAGTGCCAGATTGAAAACCACACGTCTAAAAAAACACCCTTTATGTATATTTATAAGCGTATTGACTTGAGATATCTACAAGATTGAAAGTGGCTCTTGAATGGAGTATAAAACTAAATACTAAATGCGTGCGAGTATAACAACTGTCATGCCCACCAAGGCGCACAATTCTGCAATATGTACAAAAAGTTCACATGAAAATTAATGTTTATTTGATGTTGTTTTGTATACCCTTCCATTCAATCCACCCATTCAATTCTATCGTTAAACGATGTGTATAACTTGCATTACCAGTTCAAATCTAAGGGATTGTTTTGATATGATCTATACTCTTGGCATATCTAGTACTCAGTCCAACCCGATTTCTTCTCACTTTACATATAATTATTTTCAAAGGACTACTTCTGTGTAATTTCCTTACTTTTGGGTTTGAATTTCCTTACTTTTGGGCTTGAATTTCCTTACTTTTGGGCTTGAATTTCCTTACTTTTGCGATTGAATTTCCTTACTTTTGCGATTGAATTTCCTTACTTTTGGGATTGAATTTCCTTACTTTTCGGAATTAATTTGTTCCAATCATGAACTTAATGAAATTCATTAATTTACTACTATCTTCAAAGGACATTTTAAGCATATCAATCCTGCATTAATTACTGCTCGAAGCACATATTCAATGACAGCCTACGCCAAATTCACAACACATTCTTAAATCAATTTCAGTCGTAGAAGCAAAGGAAGCATCTCTTTCCTTAGTTCACATTCTAGTTATAGAGTTGCAGAGTAATGAATTGGGTCGACGCTGCTGAATTAATTGTTCGGTCAACGGATTATGCTCGGGTTGCTTTATATTGCATTCAAATTTGGTTAGTTGAGATGAGAACGCTTTCATCATTTATGTTATCCTTTGTGCGACTGATTCAGTTCGACTCGAACTCACTCCCCTGCATCAATATCCATTAAGATTCCGATCTTCTGGCCAGCATTCCAATTTGTTCTTATCGACATTAATTTGTGTTTCTGAACGAAAAATTGCCAAGTTTAGGGGAGGGGTCGGGGGAAACACTTATAATACTACGAGTAAGTGCTCTCCACACGCTTGCACTTGCTCCACTTATCCATTTAAGACTACGACTTTCTGTACTGGTGTGGATAAATTTTTTATTTACTTGAATGCTTTCCATTAAAATAATCAATCAAGGATTAAAATAGTTATCAAAAAATCATTGAACCGTTCGCACGCTCCTACAATGAACATAATAAGAGGAAAAATACGAAATACATTTTAATGGGCACTATTCGAACACTCACACACACGCACACACGCACACACGCACACACTTATATATAAGTATATATGCACATAAATATGAAGCCAGCGTTACTTACCAGAAAAACAGCAAATAATGGTAATGGGGCCAATTCTTCACCCGTAATTGCTGCTATCGTTCCCAATGAGAATGTGGTCACTATGGCGAAAGCCAGGGCGGCCGCTGGTGAACTGAGTACGGCTGGGAACTGGAGAGCGGTGAGGATGCCAGCCGATATTAATGCAGCCAATGCCAGCAAAAGTGTCTGCAGCAATTGCTGAAGATGGTGTTTCCAGCAGTAAAGTAAAGCAGCAGCATCAGCAGCAACAGCACCACGGAGAGGAGCACCGAAAAGATAAATAAGGCAAGGCATGAGTAAAAAGAAGTCGTTTAACATTAGTCCGAACAAAAGTCAACAGAAGCGGTATCGATCGAAATGGGTGGGTGGTGGTGGTGGCGGCTGGCCAGCCCGGCCCTATTTATTACCCGTCCGGACCGCACACAAAACAAATAAAAACGGCAAAAACTGAAAATACAAATAAATAAATATGAACTTACTTGGTCGTAAATGAGGCCAATAATTATGGACACAACACATGCCGCCAGCGAAATCAGCAGACCCGATCTAAAGAGGGACTTACGCAAGCGTTGACGGTATCGCGTATACAAATCATCCAAATGTATGTCCTCAGCTGTGGGCATGAAAGAAAGAAAAGTGCACAGTGCGGTTGAGCGAAAGGTATGAAAAGGACTCAATATAAAATTATTTCTATATACGTGGAAGGCTGCAGCAAATATATATATATATATATATATATATATATATATATATATATATATATATATATATATATATACAAGAATCAGCCAAAGGAAATAAAAGAGAATGCGAAAAAGTGCAAAGTAATTGATTAAAAGTTTTCCTTGCTCTCCCTCCTTTTTCAAGTGTTTTGCACTTTTTTCGCATTTGCCACATTTGGAAGTGCCAAAGGAGAAAAAGTCCCCGCATCCTTCCATACGGCCACACTTAAGAGTTACGAAGGAGCAACAGGAAAAAATACGGACATACACAAAAAAAGCACACACCCATACACACACACACAATACACACACACACACATACACACGCGCGCGCGCACACACACACACACACACACACAAGAATAATTCAAAACTGTACCCTTAAGGAGCCAGGACGCCCGCCTTGACACTCTTAAGTCAACAATCAACAGGTTAAGTGTAAGGATTTCTAACAACAACAACAACAAAAACAATCATAGCAGGGGCTTACTTTGGGTGGTGCCGCACATTTAGGCAGTCGCTGCGCTCCTTCAACAAACAGAAAGAAAAATACTGCGCCAACTACTCGTACTTCAGTGCTATCGCGTAGATACTTTCGTAAACCATAGTAAAGAAGACTGACATCGGATTACCCTGACTGAGAGATTCCCTAATCCCCAGAATAATATTTCGGATTATGCCCATATTAGTGGGGAGAGCATGGAAGCGCTAAACATCTACGTCAATGACCGATAACAAAACCCGTGGCAGTCAGTTCGAGACTGGAGTGAAACACTAAAAATAGCCACGAAATAAGAACTGGCCACAAGTCCCCCTTTGTCTTGAACAACAGTGAAAGTTGGGAGAAAGTATGTCTTGGAGGAAAAAAACTACCAAACAACCTTTTGGCAAAAGGCCTTATTAAGGCACAATGGATGGTCGGAGACGGATGCTGGAGCTACCACTGTCGTCTAAGCTGAATGCTAATCATTAAAACACTCACACATAATGAATTTATTTCGGTATATCCTTTTTCGTTTCAATCAAAAGAGTGTGCTTCTGATGAAGCTCCAACATTGAGGAGCACTCAAAAATGAGTGGAACAATTTATAAACATCCGTCATCTGATGCGCTAATGTAACACTCAAGAGATGGGCTTATAGATAGATAGAAGTGGACTAGGCCGAATAACCGCCGTGGAAAGAGTCCTCCAAGCACTCAGTGCCCATTGGACTTGAAGCCTGGCGATAGGGGAAAGAGAAAATGGTGGATATAGAAGGGTTGTGGCACCGCAAAGGACTTTGCAGTTCTATGTGTGGGCCTCCAAGCACTCAGGCAATCGATGCCCATTGGGCTTGAAGCCTGGCGATAGTGGAAACAGAAGATGATGGAGGGTTGTGGCACCGCAAAGGACTTTGCAGGTCTATGAGTGGCCTCCAAGCACGCAGGCAATCGATGCCCATTGGGCTTGAAGCCTGGCGATAGTGGAAACAGAAGATGATGGAGGGTTGTGGCACCGCAAAGGACTTTGCAGTTCTATGTGTGGGCCTCCAAGCACTCAGGCAATCGATGCCTATTGGGCTTAAACCAGGCGATAGGGGAAAGAGAAAATGGTGGAGATAGAAGGGTTGTGGCACCGCAAAGGACTTTGCAGTTCTATGTGTGGGCCTCCAAGCACTCAGGCAATCGATGCCCATTGGGCTTGAAGCCTGACGATAGAGGAAACAGAAGATGATGGAGATGGAAGGGTTGTGGCACCCCAAAGGACCTTGCAGGTATATGTGTGGCCTTCAAGGCCAGCCAATTTAACCTAACCTAGAAGGTGGAATATACACCATTTCAAATTGTTGTGAGTGTTTCATGAGTCTCAGAAGTCTGTCCAGGGATACGGAATGTACCTAGTACATCTCACAGTAGTAAAAGCCTCTTCATTCTGGCAAAGGCAGGACGGATAGGACACGGAGAAAGTGTTCTGTTCTATCCTATTCTTACTTCAGACAGGAGCTGCAGTTTGGACACTAGGAGATGCAAGTGGTCGTCCTATGATGAGGCCATGGATTATGCCCCTTGAATACGTCGACCATAGATCGAAGATCTTGAGGGCATGCAGAAAGTGTTCTCTTCTGTCTTAGTCTTCCTTCAGCTAGAAGCTGCAGTTTGAACCATCGATTATGCATGTGGCGATCCTATGATGGGACCATGGATTACGCCCCTTGAATACACTGACCATAGATTGAAATTCTTTCCTTCTTAATGTTAAGAGGAAATCAAATTTTGCATATTTAGGAAGCATTTGGTGGCTCTGCAGGTGTCTGAGTTGCACCATCGTTCCTTGTGGATATCATTCACACTTTCACTGAGCATGGTTCATATTTAATCCTGGTTCTGTGTCTGGGTATTGCTTAAGGCACTTGGAGTAATGTCCAACTGTTTGGAAGAAAACTGCCTTACCACACAGGTAGACATGGAATATCGGTGCAGGAAGTGTTGAAGATATGCCTACCATATTCCAGTATATACAAGAATATACTTCCTATTAGAATTGGCTTATCTACAAATGCCTGATCTGAGGATAACTCATATTTATACAATATTCCGATATATTTGTAATAATATTGCCTATAAAATCAATTGATATTGAAGCTCCTTTTGACTGCAACTGGAAGGCATTTCAAATATTTCTGTTTTTGGTGTGTCAATCAGCTATTGTACTGAACCCAAGCAGCCTGCCAGCTTCTCACTACACATGCAGAACATGTCTCGAAGGAGCATATTTATTAAGTGGATGTCTCTCGCAATTTTCTAATAAGCCTCAATGGCTCAAATGCAACTCACAAGTGCCTCTATGCTGAAAGAAGCTGACACAATACTTTGTATAGAACGCATTGTATGCAATGTAACAAGTACACAAATAAAGGTAAAAAGGATGTAAAATACGACCTTTTATTACTACATTTATTGTAAGCATTGCCGGAGGATGAAGAACATGCATTCCAATTCTTATGAATCCTTAAAAAAGAATTTTTAATAAAACAGTTGCAAAGCAAGCTTAAGGAATGTGTAAATTAAATTCTGTTATGCAGAGGAATGCAGTTATGAGTGCACCGCACTAGTGTGTGTATGTGTAAGCTACCACACCCACTAGTGTGTTTGTTTAAGTTGCCACACCCACTTAAAAAGTAGAAAGAGTATCGCAGTAAGTGAAAAAAATTCTTCCTGTTTATTTTGCGAAATCAAAGCAAAGCTTTTTTGACACCAACTCCAACGCCGCACAACAGCGAAAACAGATAAGCAGAGAAGAAAATAAATAAAAATAAATCGTAAAGCTGTTGTACAACGGCAGGAGTTAGAAAAGGGACACGTTGAAACACAGCGTTATCCTTTCGTTGATGCAAACACTTAAAAAAAGCGGTACATGGATTACAAAGAGCAGTAATATAAATCAGTCTAATAAAACGATGTACATTTGCCTTGAATGTGTTGGTGGTAAGAATGAATGCCTGTGTGTGAGGCATGTCGGTGAGTAAGTGTGCTTGTGCTTGTGTGTGTGTGTGCATGAGGGGTTGTGCATGCCCGGGCATGTGTAGCTGCGATGGGAAGGCATAGAAAAATGCCACAGTGAAAGCATCTTGACTCAATGGCTTGCATTTGACAGGCAATTTAGGAATTCTTTTATTGGTAGGTTTCTTCCTGTTTCTCTGGTCTCCTTTCTTTGGTAAGGTACGCGTTTGTCGTCTTGTGCACGCTTACGTATTAGTGTCTGATTGAATTTTCATTGAATACACGCAGACACACGCGCTTATCATCCCTCCACATATCTGTAGATCTACTCTTCTGCTAGCAAGTACAACCAGCTTGCATTAAGTTCACTCTGTGGAGCTGGGCTGAACACAGTTTGGCTGTGAAAAGCAGTTCGATGACTGTCGTCCTTGCTGCAGCAAATTAACAAGAAAATGTGTCCCGCAAAAAAAGACTGGCTAAAAATTTCACCAAAAGTGGGTGTGTATGCCTACCCTAGTAATATCATATTCATTATACGCTGGAGATCTTGAGATGAAAAATTTTATAAATTTATGTTCAGCGTAAATCGGTAGTGCTCAAGGGAGCAATTCTAAACGGAAGAAACCATTACTTTGGAGTTGGGGCCGACAAATCGCCCTTCATTTTACATGACCAAAGAAATTTCTTAGGTGCCATTCTAAAAGCTTCAAGCTTTGTGGCTAAAAAATATTTTAGCTAAAAATGTGTTAAATTTGGTGGAATGCCAATGGAGAGCTCAGCAATTTTTGTTGTCCTTTTGTTTAGCATGTTAATCTAGCTATAAGTGCTCAAAGTCAAAATAACCCAATCTTCATTTCATGTGATAAATAATCTTCATTTCAGAAATATACGTCCAAATGAAAATTTCAACACCTGAAAGTATGCAATGATTTTCCATATACATGGCAAACGTAGATAGAAACTTTTTTAAAATAACTAACTACATGCTAGGAATGCATATATATATATATATTTGGGAGGGCCAATTTCAAAGCCAGCCCCTAGGATGATTCTATGGACAATTCTAAGCGACTTTGGTGAAGTAACCATAGGTCTATCTCGATTTTCGAGTCTCCCACTTTTCAATCAATTTTACCGAAAAACTTGTAATTTTTCTCGGAAAATAGACGAAAAATAGTTAAAATATGCATGAAAGGCCCTCTGGCGGTGGTCATAGGTAAAAATAAAGATCAGAAATGAATTCTCGACCCCAAAAACCCCCCATATACACATAAAAAAGATAATATAACGATGAATAAAAAATCGAATTTTGAATCAAAATGATGTTATAGGGAAAAAATAATTTTTTGAAAAGTGGGAGACTCGAAAATCGAGATAGACCATTTGGTTCCATCACCAAAGCCGCTTAGAATTGTCCATAGAATCAGGCTTTAATCGAATTTTTCGGCTCCATACAAATTGGCCCGCCCTAATATATATATATATATATATATATATATATATATATATATATATATATATATATATATATATATATATATATATATATATATATATATATATATATATATATATATATATATATATATATATATATATATATATATATATATATATATATATATATATATATATATATATATATATATATATATATATATATATATATATATATATATATATATATATATATATATATATATATATATATATATTATATATATATATATATATATATATATATATATTAGGGCGGGCCAATTTGTATGGAGCCGAAAAATTCGATTAAAGCCTGATTCTATGGACAATTCTAAGCGACTTTGGTGATGGAACCAAATGGTCTATCTCGATTTTCGAGTCTCCCACTTTTCAAAAAATTATTTTTTTTATATATATATATATATATATATATATATATATATATATATATATATATATATATATATATATATATATATATATATATATATATATATATATATATATATATATATATATATATATATATATATATATATATATATATATATAATATATATATATATATATATATATATATATATATATATATATATATATATATATATATATATATATATATATATATATATATATATATATATATATATATATATATATATATATATATATATATATATATATATTATATTATATATATATATATATATATATATATATATATATATATATATATATATATATATATATATATATATATATATATATATATATATATATATATATATTATATATATATATATATATATATATATATATATATATATATATATATATATATATATATATATATATATATATATATATATATATATATATATATATATATATATATATATATATATATATATATATATATATATATATATATATATATATATATATATATATATATATATATATATATATATATATATATATATATATATATATATATATATATATATATATATATATATATATATATATATATATAAAAAAAATAATTTTTTGAAAAGTGGGAGACTCGAAAATCGAGATAGACCATTTGGTTCCATCACCAAAGTCGCTTAGAATTGTCCATAGAATCAGGCTTTAATCGAATTTTTCGGCTCCATACAAATTGGCCCGCCCTA